>CM028131.1:125361818-126005909 GCA_016271365.2 Neoceratodus forsteri
TGCCCATTTCCCTTCCTATTGGATAAGCTGCAGATTCTAGTTAGCCAACAGCCTACTTCCTGCAACCCCCCACTACAATTGCCTTATGTCTGTCCTATACACGTTTGAATTCCCCCACTGTTTTAGACCCAACAACCTCCCCAGGAAGGCGGTTCCATGCATCCTCCACTCTCTCCACGAAAAACAATTTCTCACATTACCCCTGGAGTCAGTCTCGCTTCATTCAAATTGTGTGCCCCTTGTTCTATACATCTCTTTTTCTGAAAGATGCTACCCTCCTGGACTTTGTTGATTCCCTTGAGGTACTTGAACGTTTCTATCATGTCCCCTCGTTCCTCCTTTCATTAAGGGTATACCTATTTAGCTCTCTCAGTCTCTCTTCATATGGTTTCTGATGCAGACACTGCACCATTTTGGTTGCCCTCCTCTGGACTGCTTCCATCCTGTCTATGTCCTTGCATAGATGGGGTCTCCAAAACTGCACACAGTATTCCAGATGGGGTCTCACCAACTGTCTGTACAGAGGGATAACCACTTCCCTTTTTCTACTTGTGATGCCCCTTCCTATGCATCCCAGTATCCCCTGGCTCTCCTTACTGACTTCTCACATTGCTTACCCACCTTTAGGTCATTTGATATGACTAATCCAAGTCCCTTTCCATTTTTGTTGTTGTTAGTACCTCCCCTGCTATTGTGTACTCTTCTCCTGGGTTTTTGTCTCCCAGGTGTATTACTTTGCACTTCTTTGTTTTGAATCTAAGTTGCCATATGTCTGACCATACCTCCAACCTTGCCAAGTCCCATCTCATCCTTTCTACCCCCCCCCTTGTGTATCAACTCTCTTACAGATCTTTGTGTCATCTGCAAAGAGGCATACCTTTCCCTCCAGACCCTCTGTAAAGTCACCTATAAAGATGTTAAAGAGGACGGGACCCAGTACTGAGCCCTGAGGTACCCAGCTAGTAACCCCCCTTTCTTCTGAATGTGTTCCATTCACTATTACCTTATGTGTCCTGTTGTGCAGCCAGTTTGCTACCCAGGCTACCACCCTGTCACCCACTCCAAGGCTGGCTAACTTGATTATTAGTCTTTTGTGCGGGACTGTGTCAAATGTCTTGCTAAAGTCTAGGTAGGCCATATCCACAGCCCCTCCCTGGTCTATTACTTCGGTCACCCAGTCAAAGAAATCAATTAGATTCATCTGACATGACCTTCCTGCTGTAAATCCATGCTGCTTTGGGTCCCGTGCCCCGCTGGCCTCTAGGTGCTCAACAGTTCTTTCTTTCAGAAGTGATTCCATCTTTTATCCTACCAGTGAAGTCAAACTTACAGGTCTGTAATTTCCTGCTTCTGTCTTGCTCCCACTTTTGTGATGAGGAATCACATCTACCCTCCTCCAGTCCTCAGGTACCACCCCATCATCCCATGATTTGTTAAAAAGTGTGGTCAGTGGTGTCACTAGGTCCTCCCTTAGTTCTTTTAGGATTCTGGGGTGAATCCCGTCAGGCTCCATTGCTTTGTCCACCTTGAGTTTTAGGAGCTCTATCAGGACTCTTTCTTCTGCAAATGGACTGGTGTCACCCCCACCCCACCCCACAGAGTTGCTTCATTGTCTGGTTTAGGTAACTCCTCCTCATCTTCTTTTGTGAATACTGAGCAAAAGTATTCACTCAGTAACTCTGCCTTTTCACAGTCTCCCTCTGCCCACCTCCCCTCTCCTTTATTAATCTTCACCATTCCTCCCTTAACCTTTCTATGCTACCTAATGCACCTATAAAAGATTTTATCCCCCTTCTTAACTGAGTTGGCTATTTTTTACTTGGTTTGGGCCTTTGTTATTCTGTCTGCCTTCCCCACTTCTTTCTGCTTTAATTGATACAGTTCCCTGTCGTGCTCCTTCTGTGATTTCTTATACTTTTTGAATGCAGCCTTTTTCTCCTTAACCTTCCCTGCCACCTCTTTTGAGAACCATAGTGTTTTTTTACTCTGCTTTGTTTTCTTTATTTGTTTCACACAAATGCTTATTGCCTCTAAGATGGCAGTTTTGATTTTTCTCCATTGTTCTTCCACCCCTCCTTTTTGGCCATTTGCTAGCACATTCCTCAGGTATTCACCCACTTTGCCAAAGCCAGGCCTTCTAAAGTCCATAAAATTCAAGCCCATGTAAATGTTGCATGGACTACAGCAATCTTGGCTGGCAATTTAGTTTTTATATTTCTTCATGCAACATTTACATGGGCTTGAAATTTATAGACAGATTAACTATTGCATTCCAGAAGAACTGCAAAAAGGAGCAATTTTTGGCCATATTGTTAAGGATTTGGCCATGGAATCTGAGTTATTATTTTCTCATTATTTCCGGAGTCTGTCTGGCACAGGTAAGCAATATTTAAATGTAAACCTAAACACAGGAATGTTATTAGTATGTAAACATATACAGAACAAATATGGGGTTCTGATATGTTTTGTTTTTTATATCTAGAGGGTATGATGAAAAGAAAGTTGAAAAAACAGATACTAATAATTGTCCCAGCTTTCCACTAAATGACTACAACATTGATATAATTGAATCAATTGCTCCAAAAGCATGGCAACTGTCGCTTCAGCAGTTGTGGAAGAAAAAGTAGAGCCCTGTGAAGGGGTGTGTTTATGCAGCATGCGGAAGGGAAGCGCTGCATAAACAGCACCCGTCGACATTCACCACAGCACAGTGGATGCACACCGGACAGCGGTCTGGTCACATGCTTCCGCAGTGGTCTTCTAAAGGTATTAATGGTGTAATGTCTGTGGAACTCCACCCATGCTGCCATAAAAAAGTATCTTACTCAGTCGTGAGAATGGGTCTGTGTGTACAAGGCTCAGTGTACCTACTCTGCCTTGCACTCCCTCAGAACATTAGCCAGTGCTCTGAAACATTCAGTAGAAAATGGAATATAGCAATGAGAGGGACAGCTGCAAAAATACGTAACTGCCTGATCCCCACTATCACCTTTGCCAAAATGGAGTAAAGATCTGTGACTGATTTCTGGTGGTAGGTATCGTAACACCGACCCTTGTATTTCTACCGCTTGCCTCTGCAGGCATGCATAAAATCAAGGTGGAAAGTTAATTAGTTAATTATGATTCAGTAGCCCAGTTCTTTTATCTCTGCTTCTTCAGACATAAACAACAGGGACATGTGCTTGGAACAGCGAGACAGAAAAGCAGACCCCACCACCATCACTGTGACACACACACCCCAAGGGTGACATTAGCAAATAAAGGTTCTTCTGCATAGGTAAAGAGAAGCAGAGAATTAAAAAAAAAACTGTTTCAAAACTTTCACTTCTGGACCATTAAAGACAGAAATGAAAAAGCCTTATTACATGACTCTCCAAATCACTATAATAACTAGCAGTAGTTATACTTACAGTGAAGCCCACCAGGATGAAATGCAGTGTCACAGATTTCTTGCATGACAAGTAAGCAATAACCCACGTTTGGGTGTGCGATTATTGGGGATTAACACACACCCGGGTGTATTGTGATGTATGAGGCCACACCGAGTGTCCTCACAGCATCCAGTTGTGTGTTAATCCCCAATAACCGCACACTCTGGAGTGGGTTATTGCGCCAATAGCATGGGGTGCATTAGGAGGAAAGATTGGGTCACAAAAGATGACAGAGACATGATAATAGCAGCAAAACAGTGGAACTTTATCATGTGTTCTTCCACCATAGACACCTACTGGCCTGCAGAGGGATCTCTGAGCATGCAGAACAAGTAGAAACAAGACTGCAAACACACTTACTTAGGCAGCTGAATATATAATTTTCCTGCTGTGGAACAACAGCTTATCTACATTTACTGCACGGTTCAAAGAGCAGGCTACATTTTTTGTACTGCTAAAAAACACTAAACATGGTGTGTGATACATTGCCTCAACTGTCTTGAACTCATGTCATTTCCCGAGCTGGAGGAATGTCACCTGTTACCGACCTATGAGCTCTGGTGTTCGCACTATGCATTAGCTTGAGTTTAGACCTGTGCCCTGTCCACTGTGCGGTAATGGATTGTTCATTTACACTGTGTGCGAATGTCACCCATTTGCCACCTCTGCGTGGTGCTGGCTATAGCTCCAACGTGCTCTGCTCACACTGTGTATTACTGGGAGTTCCCACCGCTACTTATTTCACACTATGCAGCACTGTAAGTTTCTCCCGAATGCACTGTGCGATAATGACTACCTCTGGATTGTTCAGTCTTTCAACATACTCAGTTGCCACTGTCTGACATTCAGTGGCAGTGGCGAGATATGGAGATCCATGGGGTGTGTGGATGGTACAAGGCTCTGGATGAGAAAATACAAACTATGTGCAATAACACACAGTTCCATGAGGGTGGGAGGGTGGGCATGACAAACTGCATTAACAATTTATTGCTGCAAGTAAATAGATTTCTCAGTTGTGCAAATCTGTGTTCTACATTTCGCTGCGCTTCCTTTATGCTACTTACTTTTTCTTTCGTCGCTCACTCACTCTCCTAAAGTCACAAATAATTGATAGATTGCTCTTGATGTCTGTTGCCAAGTACTAACTTGCCACAACACACGTTCGTTCCACACAACACTGCACTTTCTAATCTATCTCAAGTATGAATGACAGCTGTAGATTGCTCAGATTTGGCTACTTCCTACATCAATTACTACTTGGTAAACAAGTCCAGTTCTTCTACACAGATTATATCGCTAAGACTTGTTACCCTGCCGTTTGTTAACATTCATTAATGAATGGTCACAGGACAGAATTACACAAATTACTTTTTTGCATTTTTTGCCTCATGTTATAACAAGCATTTGTCAATGCCGAATGTTGATTGCATTGCTACATTGAGCTCTCTCACTCCCCCCTGTCACTCGCTCGTTCTGTTTCTCTTGGCGCTGCAGGCAGTGATTTTGTACTAGGCTCCTGCCTGCATTGGCACCTTTGTCTGCCCACAAATAAATCTGAAGCTGTCCTGACAGAGCTCCATTGAGGTTGCTCAGTCTCCCTCTCTAGTGCACTTATTCTGTTTCTCCTAGTGCTACAGGCTGCCCTTTTGTACTGGGCTCCTGCATCTGTTGGCGCCTTTTTCTGCCAACAAAGAAATCTGCAGCAGTCCCAACAGAGCTCTGTTGAGCTCACTCACTCCCCCTCTCTCACTCACTTGTTCTGTTTCTGCCAGCGCTACAGGCTGCCCTTTTCTACTGGGCTTTTGCCTGTGTTGCTGCCTTTTTCTGCCCACAAAGAAATCCGCAGCAGTCATGATAGAGCTCAGTTGAGCTCGCTCACTCCCCCTCTCTCAGTCGTTCATTCTGTTTGTCCCGTCGCTGCAGGCTGCCATTTTGAACTGGGCTCCTGCCTGCATTGTTACCTTTTTCTGCCCACAAACAAATCCACAGCAGTCCCAACAGAGCCTCATTGAGCTCACTCACTCCCCCTCCCTCACCTGCTCATTCTGTTTCTCCTGGCACTGCAGGCTGCCCTTTTGTACTGGGCTCCTGCATTGGGGCCTTTTTCTGCTCATAAAGAAATCTGCAGCAGTCCCGACAGAGGTCAGTTGAGCTCGGTCACTCCCCCTTCTCACTCGCTCAATCTTAATCTGTCCCAAACACTGATTTCCCACAGTGACCGTGCTATTCTGCGGCAGGAGTGCAAAAACATATTTAGGCCAGGATGTGAAAAATGACAGCTGTGCTGTTCATAAGGAGGTGTGAAAAAATGGCAGTGTTGAAAATGTAGTGTGAAAATATTACAAATTTTGGAAAAGTTACAAGGGTGCATGGAAACAGTTCAACGCATGCTTGAAACACAGTCATTTTATGGACTTTCTTCACCAAATTTTCAATATAGGCATTTTAGGACCTCTGGTCATGAACAGTGTCACTGTCATTTTCTTAATCTGTTCCGAACACTGATTTTCCACAGCAACCGCGCTATTCTGCGCCGCAAGTGCAAAAACACATTTCAGCCAAGATATGAAAAATGACAGCTGTACTGTTCATCAGGAGGTGTGAAAAAATGCCAGTGTTGAAAATCTGGCATGAAAATATTACTGATTTGTGAAGTAACAAGGGTGCGAGGAAACTGCACAACTCATGCTCGTAACACAGTCATTTTATGGACTTTCATCACAAAATGTTCAACATGCGTATTTTAGGACCTCTGCTCATGAACAGTGTCACTGTGGTTTTCTCAATGTGTCCCAAACACTGATTTCCAAGAGCGACCACACTTTTCTGCACTGGCAGTGCGAAATCTCATTTTGGCCAGGATGTGAAAAATGACAGTTGTACTGTTCATAAGGAGGTGTGGGCGTATCAAGTCATTGCTTTGTCTCCACTCCGGAGACCCTGCTGTAATATAGGACCACGTAGGGACTCTGGGCGGGAGGGTGGGCAACTCTAAAGTCCCGCACAGCTCCATTGAGCTCTGCTCACCCCACCTCTCACTCGCCATTCTATTTCTTCCGACGCTGCAGGCTGTCCTTTTGTACTGGGCTCCTGCTTGCATTGGCACCTTTTTCTACCCACAAAAAAATCTGCAGTAGTTCTGACACAGTTCCATTGAGTTCACTTACTCCCTCTCTCTCACTTGCTCGTTCTGTGTCTCCCCGCACTGCAGGCTGCCCTTTTGTATTGGGCTCCGGCCTGTGTTGGCACTTTTTTCTACCCACAAAGAAGTTCACAGCTGTCCCGACAGAGCTCCGTTGAGGTCGCTTACTTCCCCTCTCTCACTCGCTCATTCTGTTTCTCCAGGCGCTGCAAGCTGTCCTTTTGTATTGGGCTCCTGCCTTCATTGGTGCCTTTTTCTGTCCACAAAAAAATCTGTAGCAGCCCCAACAGAGCTCCACTGAACTTGCTCATTCCCCCTCTCTCAGTCACTCATTCTGTTTCTCCCAGCGCTGCAGGCTTCCCTTTTGCACTTGGCTCCCGCCCTCATTGTCACCTTTTTCTGCCCACAAAGAAATTTGCAGCAGTCCTGATAGAGCTCCGTTGAGGTCACTCAGTCCCCCTCTCTCACTCGCTCATACTGTTTCTCCACCACTGCAGGCTGCCCTTTGTACTGGGCCCCTGCCTGTATTGACGCCTTTTTCTGCCCACAAAGAAATCCGCAGCAGTCCCAACAGAGCTCCGTTGAGTTCGCTCACTCCCCCTCCCTCACTCACTCTCTCGTTCTGTTTCTCCCAGTACTGCAGGCTGCCCTTTTGTACTGGGCTCCTGTGTTGGGGCCTTTTTCTTCCCACAAAGAAATCTGCAGCAGTCCCGACAGAGCTCAGTTTTGAGCTCGGTCACTCCCCCCTCTCACTCACTCGATCTTAATCTGTCCCAAACACTGATTTCCCATAGCGACCGTGCTATTCTGTGGCAGGAGTGCAAAAACATATTTTGGCCAGGATGTGAAAAATGACAGCTGTACTGTTCATAAGGAGGAGTGAAAAAATGCCAGTGTTGAAAATCTGGCATGACAATATTTCAAATCTGTGAATTTACAAGGGTGCGTGGAAACTGCGCAACACACACTTGTAACACAGTCATTTGAAGGGCTATCATCACCAAATGTTCAACATAGGCATTTTAGGACCTCTGCTCATGAAAAGTATCACTTTAATGTACTTAATCTGTCCCGAATACTGATTTAACTCAGCAACCACGCTATTCTGCGTCGG
Source organism: Neoceratodus forsteri (assembly GCA_016271365.2). Classification (NCBI taxonomy): domain Eukaryota; kingdom Metazoa; phylum Chordata; order Ceratodontiformes; family Ceratodontidae; genus Neoceratodus; species Neoceratodus forsteri. The sequence goes on from CM028131.1 coordinate 125,369,506, forward strand.
GAGTTGGAAAACACATTTCGACCAGGATGGGAAAAATGACAGCTGTACTGTTCATAAGTAGGTTTTGGAAAATGGCAATGTTAAAAATCTGGAGTGAAAGTATTATAAATTTGCGCAGTTACGAGCGTGCATGCAAACTGCACAACGCACACTCGTAACACAGTCATTTTATGGAGTATCATCACCAAATTTTCAACATAGGCATTTTAGGTCCTCTGTTCATGAACAGTGTCACTATCATTTTCTTAATCTGTCCCGAACACTTATTTTCCACAGCAACCGCGCTATTCTGCGCCGCAAGTGCAAAAACACATTTCAGCCAAGATATGAAAAATGACAGCTGTACTGTTCATCAGGAGGTGTGAAAAAATACCAGTGTTGAAAATCTGGCATGAAAATATTACTGATTTGTGAAGTAACAAGGGTGCGAGGAAACTGCACAACTCATGCTCGTAACACAGTCATTTTATGGACTTTCATCACAAAATGTTCAACATGCGTATTTTAGGACCTCTGCTCATGAACAGTGTCACTGTGGTTTTCTCAATGTGTCCCAAACACTGATTTCCAAGAGCGACCACACTTTTCTGCACTGGCAGTGCGAAATCTCATTTTGGCCAGGATGTGAAAAATGACAGTTGTACTGTTCATAAGGAGGTGTGGGCGTATCAAGTCATTGCTTTGTCTCCACTCCAGAGACCCTGCTGTAATATAGGACCAAGTAGGACCCTGGGCGGGAGGTGGGCAACTCTAAAGTCCCGGCACAGCTCCATTGAGCTCGCTCACTCCCACCTCTCACTCGCTCATTCTATTTCTTCCGACGCTGCAGGCTGTCCTTTTGTACTGGGCTCCTGCTTGCATTGGCACCTTTTTCTACCCACAAAAAAATCTGCAGCAGTTCTGACACAGTTCCATTGAGTTCACTTACTCCATCTCTCTCACTTGCTCGTTCTGTGTCTCCCCGCACTGCAGGCTGCCCTTTTGTATTGGGCTCCGGCCTGTGTTGGCACTTTTTTCTACCCACAAAGAAGTTCACAGCTGTCCCGACAGAGCTCCGTTGAGGTCGCTTACTTCCCCTCTCTCACTCGCTCATTCTGTTTCTCCTGGCGCTGCAAGCTGTCCTTTTGTATTGGGCTCCTGCCTTCATTGGTGCCTTTTTCTGTCCACAAAAAAATCTGTAGCAGTCCCAACAGAGCTCCATTGAGCTTGCTCACTCCCTCTCTCAGTCACTCATTCTGTTTCTCCCAGCGCTGCAGGCTTCCCTTTGCACTTGGCTCCAGCCATTGTTGCCTTTTTCTGCCCACAAAGAAATCTGCAGCAGTCCTGATAGAGCTCCGTTGAGCTCACTCAGTCTCCCCTCTCTCACTCGCTCATACTGTTTCTCCACCACTGCAGGCTGCCCTTTGTACTGGGCCCCTGCCTGTATTGACGCCTTTTTTGCCCAAAAGAAATCCGCAGCAGTCCCAACAGAGCTCCGTTGAGTTCTCTCACTCCCCCTCCCTCACTCACTCTCTCGTTCTGTTTCTCCCAGTACTGCAGGCTGCCCTTTTGTACTGGGCTCCTGCGTTGGGGCCTTTTTCTTCCCACAAAGAAATCTGCAGCAGTCCTGACAGAGCTCAGTTTTGAGCTCGGTCACTCCCCCTCTCACTCACTCGATCTTAATCTGTCCCAAACACTGATTTCCCATAGCGACCGTGCTATTCTGTGGCAGGAGTGCAAAAACATATTTTGGCCAGGATGTGAAAAATGACAGCTGTACTGTTCATAAGGAGGTGTGAAAAAATGCCAGTGTTGAAAATCTGGCATGACAATATTTCAAATCTGTGAATTTACAAGGGTGCGTGGAAACTGCGCAACACACACTTGTAACACAGTCATTTGAAGGGCTATCATCACCAAATGTTCAACATAGGCATTTTAGGACCTCTGCTCATGAAAAGTATCACTTTAATTTACTTAATCTGTCCCGAACACTGATTTAACTCAGCAACCATGCTATTCTTCGCCGGGAGTTCGAAAACACATTTCAGCCAGGATGGGAAAAATGACAGCTGTACTGTTCATAAGTAGGTTTTGGAAAATGGCAATGTTAAAAATCTGGAGTGAAAGTATTATAAATTTGCGCAGTTATGAGCGTACGTGCAAACTGCACAACGCACACTGGTAACACAGTCATTTTATGGAGTATCATCACAAAATTTTCAACATAGGTATTTTAGGTCCTCTGTTCATGAACAGTGTCACTATAATTTTCTTAATCTGTCCCGAACACTGATTTCCCACAGCGACCGCGCTATTCTGTGCCAGAAGTGCGAAAACACATTTTGGCCAGGATGTGAACAATGACAGCTGTACTGTTTACAAGGAGGTGTGTAAAAATGCCAATGTTGAAAATGTGGCATGAAAATATTGCAAATTCATGAACTTATGAGCATGAGTAGCAACTGTGCAATGCACGCTTTTGAAACAGTCATTTTTTGGATTTTTTCCACCAAATTTGCAGCATGGGCATTTTGAGAGCCCACCTCATGAACACTGGCATTTTCATTTTGTTAATCGGTCCTGAAAGGTGATTCCGTGCAATGACTGCAAAATCACTTTTTGGGGCTGAATAACTCCATGATAGTGGCAGAATTCATGAGGAGGGGTCCCAAAAACCCCATGTTGAAAATCTGGTGCCAAAATTCCAAAAAAGGCCTGAGATATGCATCAAAGTTAAAAAAAACCCTATGTATTCCATTATATAGCTTACCTGCATTTCCTCAGTTCGTGGTCAGCTTTGAAGAGTGCAGACATGTTCCCGGTCCACTGAAGATCGTCACACTGGACTCCAGAGGTAAGTATGGGATGGGGGTGGGAGGCAGGGTGCACAGTGGGTTGGCGCAGGTTGTGGGAGGGAGGCAGGAGACCATGAAGGACCGTTTTCTTTTTTGACAGGTTACAAGAAAAAAAAAAAATAAACACTGTGGGACTTTTTTTTTTAACAGGGCCATTTGGCATGCTGGGGTGGGTTCCCAGCTTGCCAACAGAGTGTTTTTTTGGGGGGGGGATCAGCTCTAGCTGATGGGGATTGGGCACCCCCATTGGCACAAAAGTGGGGGACGCAAGATCCAAGGGGGATTGAGCACCCCCATGGCACAACCACACTGTGTGTTTTGGGGGGGATTATGCAGGCAGGGAGTGGGCTCCCCTGCTTGCAAATGAAAGTGGGAGAGGAACATAATGCCGATGGGGAGTGGGCTCCCCCATCGGCAACATGAACGTAGGCACTGAAGCCAATGGGGATTGGGGCCCCCCTCGACAAACAAACATGGTGGGGGGGCACATGCTGCCGAGGGGGATTGGGCACCCCGCCGACAGTGGGGGTGCTTTAATATAGTTTGTGAACATGCGGCTTGTGCCATGTTCACAAACAATATCACAGTAACAAGTTTGCGCCCAGCAATGATGGGTCGCTCCCTCATTGCAGTGGAATGGCTTACGCTGCAATGACGAGGCGGCCCTGGTGGCAGTGGCTGAAACCTTACAAGGTTGTGGCACTCTGGCTGAACTAGTGTCAGCAGCAGCGTGCCACCCCATTGGAAACAGCGGTCAAACCTCCAAAGGCTATGGGGGCACTGGCCACAACAGTGCCGTGCCTCGACAACCTGCTTCTGCAGCAAGCTGACACAATATGTTTCTTGCACCTGCACGCAATCAACATAAAAAGGATTAAATCCCAATGAAACTGCATTGCTTGCTGCAGTAATTCTACAGAGAATTCTGCAAAGCTGGGCTTCATTCTGGTGGGCTTCACTGTAGTTATAGTACTCCAGATGGGGCCTGACCAGGGTTCTTGTAAAGTGGTAGAATTACTTCCCCAGCTCTGCTTGTCAACCACTTGTAATGTCTCTCAGCATTCAACCAGCCTTCTTGATGACAGCCATGCACTGCTTGCCATGTGTAACCCCTTGTTTATTATAACACCTCTGCTCCTTTTCTCTTCTAATGTAGCATGAGGGGTCACACATTGTGTAGGTCCTACCCGTTTCCCCTCCCTGCATGCAGCACTTATCATTTAGCTACATTCCAGGAGTGCGACCAGTCACCCAGCCTTCGACCCTCCTGACATTTGTCCCCATTCTCAATGCAGCTCACCACCCACACCAGTGTTGTTTCACCAGAAAATGTAAATAGTCTCCTACAGACTCCAGTTTCCAGATCATTGATGGAAATGTTGAAAAGCAGTGGGCCCAGCACTGATCCCTGAGCAGTTCTGCTGAGTACCCCACTCCATGCAGTCTAGCACCTGTAAACCACGGCCCTCTGCTTGCTGCTCCCAAGCCAGTTAGTAATCCACCCTGTGTTCATGCCTGGTTTGTATCGTACTGGCGTACTTTGATCAGAAGCTTGTCACGTGCCACAGTGCCAAGGGCCTTGCTGGAGTCCCTACAGACCATGTCTACCACCCTGCCCCTTTCCACCTCCCTGGTTATTCCCTCAAAGAAGGTGACTGGGTTAGTTTGGCATAATCAGCCCCCCATAAAACCATGCTGAGAGCAGATGAGAACCTTAACCTTGAGCAAGGGTCCCATTATTCTCTCCTAGATAATGAATTCCTGAACCTTGCCCAGCACTGATGTCAGACTGACCAGCCTATAGTGATCTGAGTCAGATCTTACCACCTTCCTGTGGTGCTGTGCCCACACTGGCCACATCCCAGTCTTCTGGCACCACACCAGGGAAAACTCATGGAAAATGACTGCAAGAAGCCTGGACAACTGTTTCTTTAGCTCCAATGTAATTCTGGGTTGTGTCCCATCTGCATCTTGGTCTTTACCTGGCTTGATCTTTGCCAGTTAGTTAGGCACCAGTGTAGATGAGATGCCTGCATGTTACATCATCATTACCCTTGATGCCATGGCCTTCCCAGTGAGCACAATCCTTCTCCTTGGACCCCTCTGCTGAACACAGAAGAAAAGTATTCATTCAGCCTCTCGGTCACTGCCTCTTGCTCAGGTTCCTTGCCCTTCTCTGGTTTTCAGTGGCATAATAGTCACTTTAACTGAACCAGGGCATATGGTCCTGGAAGATGGCGGCCACGCTGGGCTGCCGTCTGTGAGCTCCGTAACTTGTGTTCGGATTTTTTTATTTTTATATTGTTTTATCGTTATTGTTATCGTTATTTATTTGCTTTTTCTTTGTAGTCCTAAGCCTACTGTTTTCTTACCGCTAGAAATCGAGACGTTTCCGATATCTGGAGAAACTGGCCTGTGTGGAAGTCGCCTGGCTTGCTGTATGCTGTCTTGAGGGATTTGGTGGCTGGCGGCTTAGCGGCTGCTTTTGGATGGTGGAAGAATTCGAAGGAGTTGTAGGAGTCTGAAACAGTGAATGGTGACTTCGGAACTGTGGAGTAGTGGTGGAGTAGCGGTTTCTACACAGGAGAGGAACGCAGCTGGACCGCAGGAGAAGGTGTAGCCGGTTCCTAGTGAGAGAGGACCGGCTGGAAAAAAAGAGGAAGCGTGGATAGCATGCATTGAAGATTTTTGTACAGCTTTGGATTAATCTGGTTCCTTGGTCCAAACGGGGGGATGGGTATCCCTGCCACCGGAGGGTGGTGGGGTTCATCTTGTTCCCTAGGTGAAGCAGGGGCACCACCGGAAGGTGGTCTCGCCTGCTTCACCATAGCGAGGGTCGAGTAGAGCCTGAACCTGTAATTAAAACGTATATGCTACCTGTCTGTTCGCTATCCTGAAGGATTCCCGGTGACTAAGAAACCTAAGTGTTGGAAAGAAGTTGGAACTGCATGGACCGTTTGATTTGGTGATGTACTTTTGGATTTTTCTTTGTTTCTGGCCAGCTCTTGTTATATTTTGGAAAGACTAAAACTGAGTTCAACTAAGATTGTTTCAGCCTCGTGAGAGGAGGCTGATAAAAAATTTTGGACCATACTGAAGTGGTGAGAGCACATAGGTGTGGACACAAAAAAGACCTTGGAACTCTTGTTTATTTTTAAGGGAAATAGTGGTATTGGCTTTAGACTAGGGGCCTTTTTAATGTTATGGGCCAATTTTATGTTAGGGGGCTTGTATAGTCTGGAAAGCTCCTTTCCCCCACAGTGGTGAGAGTACTGTGGGTGGGGGCAGAAAGATAAAGTGACTTGATAATTTAAAGGCACATTTCGGACACTTATAATGGACATTGATAGGGTTGATTTTTTATTGGAAGTTTATTTTAAACGGGTTTATTTTGTTAGTAGATATTGTATTTATATTTAGTTGAAGTTATTTAGATATTTGATTGTTGTGTTTATCAGATTTATTTAAAATTGTATGTTAATTTTGTAGAGTAGTTATTTATATAAGTTTGTGTGGGGCTAAATATTGTTGATTTTTTGTGGTGTTAATTATGTGCTGGAACAATGATAGGACAGTCGGGTATTATTCCCCCTCTAGGCTCAGGGACCTTCGTCCTTTCTCCTGTCCCCCCCCCCCCATCGCCTGGGGTCTATAGAAGATGTAGGGCTCTGGGGATTGTGAGGGGGAAGAGGAGGGCTGGTGCTGGGCCTAGGGGTAGAATGGAAAGGAGCGGGCAGATAGAGATAGCGGGGTCAAGGAGATGCCCTGGGGTGAAATGGGCCCAGAAAAGGGGATCTCCCAGTCTGGTGCCCATACCCAAGGGTTCTGATTATGATCAGCAGGTAAGGCGGTCATCTCCGGAGGCTCATCCTACTCGGACGGTGTTGTGCAACACCAGGTCTATTAAAAACAAAATGGCTATCATAGCTGATTTTGTTGGGTCATCTGACCTGGCATGCATCACCGAGGCTTGGCTGGATGAAAATGCTGGGCCAGTCTTGGCAGCAGCAGTTCCAGATGGTTACTCGGTGATACACCGCCGGAGGCAGGATCGTAGGGGCGGATGTTTTGCCATATGTTTTAGGTCAGAACTGGGCCTGGTGGAGGTACCGGTGGGAGTCACCAGGTCCTCTGAATGTATTTTGGGTGAGGGTGTGGGGTGCAGGATACTTCTTGTATACCGTCCACCAGGTGACAAGAATGTTTTCCTGCAGGAAGTTGCAGACTTCATTGTCTACCTGACATTGGGATCCCCCAGATGGTTGATTCTGGGGGACTTCAATGCCTGGGTTGCCGATGAATTCTCACATTTTGGTCAAGACTTCCTCCAGTTAATGACATCACTGGGCTTCACACAGGTTATTTCCTCCTCGACCCACATTGGTGGACATTCATTGGACCTGGTGTTCCTTCTGGGGATGGGGATATCTGACTTGGTGGTGGAACTGGTCGGATGGTCTGACCATCACTGCATTAGGTTCAGTTTTGAGGCGGCCCCTATTAGGTCAGCCCCTTTGGAAATGGTCCGGTACCGCCCTTTAAGGGGTGTGTCCCCGGATGACCTGATGGCAGTACTGGACCTATTGGGCCTACCGATAGATTGCTCCGGATCAGGGGACCTGGTATGCTTATAATAAAAGGCGGTGACAGGGGCCCTGGATTCCATGCACCTATCCGTGTTAGTCCTCTCCTCTCGCCCAGGTCTCCTTGGTTCGATGAGACCGTGAGGGAGTTGAGGAGAGTTGGACGAAGGTTGGAGAGGCGTTAGCGGAAGTCCGGTTTGGATGATGACAAACTTAGTTTGATGGACCATTATATGGCCTATCAATCCGCAATCTCTCGTAAGAAGGCAGAATTCCTGTCCAGAGAGATTGTGACTGCACAGAATAAACCAGCTCAGCTCTTTCGGACTGTGGACAGACTGTGCAATCCAGTCTGTCTTCAGCCCAGAAGAGCCTTTTCTCCCAGAATGGTGCGAGGAGTTTGCTCTCTTCTTTGCAGATAAGGTTGCCAAAATCAGATCGGATGTCCGTTCTTCCCTCTCCAATGGGAGTGGTGATGGTCGGCAGCAGATGTCGAACACCCAGTTTGCATGGTCTGACTTCAGCCTCCCCACAATCAATGACATTGTGATGATCATCCGAGCGCTGCGACCGACCAACTGTGATTTGGACCCTGGCCCCACAGGTCTCTTAGTGGATTGTGTGGATAAAATCGGCCCAGTCCTGGCTTCGATAGTCTGGAGGTCTTTGGAGAGGGGGATCTTTCCAGATCCTCTCAAGGAGGCTATAGTTAAGCCTCTATTGAAGAAGCCCTCCTTAGACCCGGATTGTCTAGCAAATTACAGACCCGTCTCTAACTTACCCTTTGTAGGTAAAGTTATTGAGAAGGTGGTTGCAGTGCAGTTGATGGTCATCTGGCCAACAACAATGTCTATGATTCTCTCCAGTCTGGATTTAGGAAAAGGCATAGTACCGAGATAGCACTTGTTCGGGTACTAAATGACCTCCTAATAGCGAGAGATCGTAAGACCTGTTCTATCTTGGTACTTCTCGATCTCTCTGCAGCATTTGACACTGTTGATCATGGAGTGCTGTTAGTGCGTCTGTGGTCCATCTGCGGATTGTCTGATACGGTCCTCAGGTGGTTTCGATCTTACCTCGAGGGTAGGACTCAGAGGGTGGTGTCGGGAATTTTTTCTCCGGCATCAGTCTCCCTATCCTGCGGGGTACCGCAGGGTTCTATTCTAACGCTCATGTTGTTAGCAGTGTATATGCTGCCGTTAGGAGCGATTATTAGATGATACAGTTTGGGTTTTCATTGGTATGCAGATGATACCCAGCTGTATATGTCTTTAGTGCCTGGCCAGGATGCTGCCTTTTTGGTATTTAATAACTGCCTTGCTGAGTCCAAGACTGGATGAATGGGAGTTGGCTGCGGTTAAACCCAGAGAAAACTGAGGTGTTGGTCATGGACAAGGGTCGCTGTGAGGTGGGTTTTCTAAATGGATCACGCTCAGGCTTATGGCTTGGGGGCGTCCAGTTGACGACCTCAGACCAGGTGCGGAATCTGGGCGTAGTATTTGACGACCGTCTGACGTTTAAATCTCAGGTGTCAGCGGTAGTCAAAACTTCCTTTTTCCATCTTAGGAATATCGCCCGGGTGAAGCACCTGGTTCCTCCAGAGGATCTTCCAACGTTGATCCACACTTTCATTATCTCCCGCCTTGACTATTGCAACGCCCTTTACCTGGGGCTACCGGGGGTTGAACTTCGCCGTCTACAGCTAGTGCAGAATGCGGCGGCCAGGTTGTTGACTGGATCTTCTAGATCCAGCCATATAATGCCTGTGCTCCTCGGACTGCACTGGCTGTCAGTTTTTTGGCGAATCACCTTCAAGGTCGGTTTGCTGACCTATAAAGCCCTACACGATCAGGGACCTACTTACCTGAAAGAGCTCCTGTGCCCCTACTGTCCTCCCCGCCCCCTTCAATCCACTGACGAGGGATTGCTAGAGATTCCCAGGGTTTGTTTAAAAACTTCAGGGGCTAGATCATTTAGCTTTATGGCCCCGACCCTGTGGAATTCTCTACCTCGTCAGGTGCAAAATTGCCCGACTGTCCAGAGTTTTAAAGGAGCTTTGAAGACACATCTTTTTAGTATATCTTTTAATGACTTATGTTAGTTTTAAATCTGGTCTATTTATTGTTTTATGTATTGTACAGCGCTTTGGTTATGAGAAAAGCGCCTTTTAAAAATAAAGAATGAATACCCTCCCTTACCTTCCTCTTTCCATTTATGTGCTAAAAGAAGGCTTTGGTGTATCTGCAGCTCCTACTCTAGTTTCCTGAGGTTCCACCATGTCGGTTTTCGAAACCAAGATGGTCAACCAACATTACGGTGACACCAAAATGCTGCAGGCAGCCATGTCACTCAGCAATTGTGCTGCCTGACCACTGTGGCACACAAAGAACCAGGGCACATCCAGGCTGATTAGCCCGCTGCACACCCCACTGTAGGGGTATTCACCCCTGCACCCCCCGAAATATTAATATAATCACCTCCAAGGGAGTTACCAGGAGGGAGGGAGGGCAACACTGGTGTGGCAATGTAGTGTATGGTGCTCCGACAACCAGTTCACCACTGTGAGTGTTGAACTGGTTGCGGTGCACTGATGACTGTCACAGTAATGCCATCGCTGTGTTGGCTGCACACCATTTCCTGACCATCTCTAGTGTCCTCAATTCTGTTTCTGCATTCCTTCAGTGCTGCTCTGTACTCCTCATTTGCCTAGAGGCAACCTGTCTCTTTCCTGCCATTATAGACCATAGTTTTGTGTAGGAATAATTGCCTTAGTCCCTGCTGATGGCAGATGGGCCTTGATCCATAACTACAGTACAATAGTTGTTCATAAACTATGATAGTCAACCAAAACCTTTGCAATTCACAATTCTGCAGCCTTTCAATATGCGTAACAAAAATATCCCCCCCACCGTCCTGACCTCTGATTAATGACATCCTCCAACACCTCCCAATCACTGAAAGTGTTAATTTGCCTAAAACTGATATTTTTGTTTTTATTGGGGAGGGGGGATTGGGTTGCCCTAAAGCCCAGCAATGAGCATTTCAACCCATGCTCTTTCCAAATTTTAAATTGCTTTCTCATTGGGGTGCTACCAGTTATGGCATACATAACTTAAAGCAAGAAACTCAGTGCAAACCGCTGCCCCCCCCCCAAAAAAAAAACTGGCAAGTCAATAAATTGTTACAATGTGCTTTCTCCTCAAATGGCTACTCACTTATTTCATCCCAAAGGGGAGTGGGGGTTCTTAATTGTTCAGATTGATGGTAATAACCTAGGCACACGTGACATTTGCCAGTGTAGACAGTGGCATGCTGGGACAGTTCTGGGTCCACTATTAGGTTCCAACAATGAAAGATGAGTGGGGATCCCCTTTCAGGTCAGGCAGCTGAATTGTAACTCTGTAATCTATCAGAATCCCCCTTATCAAAAGCTTAAGGTACAGTTGGTGGAAAGGGTACCATACTGGCAGCTTCCCAGCTTGGGGTATGGCATCACAGAGGTGGCTGCATGCCCTTCTGGAGGGTTGTCGTTACCCAATCCCTCCAGGATTTAAAAAAAAATGTGGCAGTGAGGTGACCTGGGGGTAGGGAAAAAGCCCAGAGCACTGAGATGCAGCTGGGGGCAGGATTGATTATGCCACAGGACACCCTCCTCCTCCAGGGAGGGGGAACTGCAGAATCTGCCTCTATACTGCCACTTGGGAGATCATAGGTGGCTGTGCAGTCAAAGCTATCATGGGTGTGAGGGAATGCTGACTGACAGCAGAGCACCAGCATGCCTTACATGCATGTTCCATTTTACAGAATCTCTGCCATCGGTACTGTATCTGGAAGGGGGGTATAACCAAGAATAAAAATCCCAGGAGTGTGCAGCATACATCCAGTGCCCTACTGATCAGACTGGTCACCCCCTTCCCACATAAGATGGCCCAGTTAGGGACAGCTGCAACCTCCACCAAGGGAGGTCACGCCCTTCCCACATAAGATGGCCCAGTTAGGGACAGCTGCAATCCCCCCAAGGGAATCCACCATGGAGCAGGAGCTGTTTCTGGAACCCTCTGGAAGGCAGCAGTAAGTGCCAATGAAGTACATCAAGAGGCTGGGGGATGACCAAGATGAAGAGGGCAGCTTAAAGAGCAGCTGACGCCTTCAAAAGAACTTTATCAAAACATAATATTTCGACACAGATCAGCTTGTATTTCACATTAGTTCTGTATTCCACCTCCCCATTTATTACTGAGGCATCAGCAGCTCTTTAAATCATTTAGCATTCTAGTACATCAGTCCATCCCAACTGGAAAAAGCAGGACCCCACTGAAAACAAGATCTCAGCCATCCTGAGTAAATGCAAATAGTAACAAATACACCTGCTCTGTTTTTCCTTTGTAAGCTGTCATCCCAACCTTAACCCCCCATTGGCCCCTCCCTCATACTATTTAAAGTCTTCATCCCCCCTTGTGTCTGGGATGGGGGAAGCGGGAATTCAAATACTGCAACACTGGTAAAGGTCCAGGCCCTATAAGAATACTTACTTTTGTTCTTACTGTACATTTACAGTTTGTTTTTTTGCCTGGTGTAGTTAGCTGGTTTGTAACTATTCCTGCTGGACTATGTTAACATATCGACTGCTGCCGCCCTCCCTGGGACCCCCATAAAAATGAGATGCTGCATCTCATAGGTGTATTGGAGCAATTTCAAATAAATAGATAACTCAAACAACAAAACTGACTAAAATCTTCAGAGAGCACAGATGTATCCTTTATGTAACCTCCGCCCCAAGTCCGATTAGGGACTGCCTGGAGGCCCCATTACATGGGGAGGATGAGCCGCGTGGTGAGCATGCAACCAGCCAGTTTGAAGCAACAAAGGAAGGAGGTAGGTGTTAAGGAAGTCTGATTCTGAGAGACGTGGTCTGGAGGCTGAGGAGGCCAAACACATCTAAAAGGGTGCTTTGCAAATGGATGCTCTTACAAGCATGGGTGTAGGCAGGCATACTCCAAGCAATCAATGGTGTGCAATTTTATTTAAGGGGGGGTAGCAAATAGGCTCTGAACTGCTTCCTTTTTCCATGAAAACTAACAAAGAAAATACTGAACCTTTCTGTAATTTTATTCATAGGAGTCGAAACTAGAAGGACTGGTCACTAATACTCTCTTTGCATCCCAAGGACAATATAAATTTACAGACTCTGGGCTGGTATGTGGGTGTCTTAGAGAACAATGCATGGCATTTGTATTTACCCATGCATGGCAGCAACCACTGTCATGAGATGCAAAAGTTGTATTTTTTGTGCCAAATAAGGCAACAAACACAGTTGTGGTGTACATGTGTATATTGTCTGGCTACACCCGGGGGAGGAAGTTAGCTCACCCTAACAGGGGAGGGGTAGCAGTGACTCCACTTGGTGTGCAGGTCTGAAATCCCTGACTACACCCCTGCTTACAAGAGTCCCATCCTTAGACTTCATCATTCTGACTCATCCCTTAGTGCCTGTCTGCTGCCTTCCTTACCTGACGCCTACATGGCAGTATGCTCATCATCCCTCTGCTCCCTGATGTATCGGGGCCTCAGGGGGAACAGCTACTATACCTGCTCTGACCTGGTGTGTTACAATAGATGAGGGGCAGACACAGAGCTGTGCCCCTCAAAGATTCAGTCAGTTTTGTTTAAAATATGGTGGCTGAGACTTTGCCAGGGTAGCAGTACCAAAAATCTACCCTCACCCCCAATCATGAACCCTGTGTGGGCTTCACTTCAGAGAGGAGAGGGAAAGAGGCCGGGGGTGATGTTATCTAAGTCAAGAAGAAATAAGAGGAAACAACACACTTCTGTCCTGATGGATCAGACCTGGCAAGACCCAGCTGATTCAAATCTTTGATCCTGCCCATTACAAACCTCTAATCACAATGTTGCATCAGCCATGAAATGAACACAGGGGAGCTAAGAAAGACAGAGGGGGTTAAGTATTGTTCAGGAAAGTAAAGCACAGACAGAAAGGGAGGAGAAAACTGGTACCTGTGCCTTAGTCAAAGTCAAACAGTAGTGTTGGTTAGATGCGGTAGTGTCTTTTATTTAATTATAGCACTCTTCCAGAGCCAAGTGGACTTAAAAATCAAACAATTCCAAATGAGGAAGGTGTCTGCAGGGTCACAGTCCAGCCTGCCAACCCCTAGAATACACTGCCTAGCTCTCAGACAGCATAATGACAGTCAGTTTTATATGTCCACCATAAAACTATTGCATTAAGGATCCATTTATAGCTGCAGAATTATGCAAATCTGCAGCACATACTGCTTTACCAACACAGCATGTGGAATAAAAAGAACACAAAACTTAAAAGCTGCTTAATACAATATACACGCCAACACTGAAGGTGGGCAACAATCCATATCAGGTATAAATAACTCATGGTGGGTGACAGTGACTAACTCAAACTAATAGGGAATTTCTTCGATCTCTTCAACTGCTGCTTTTATTTTTAATTTTTTTAGTGCATTGTCTTGGAGTTCAGCTAATATCTTGTTTTCATTCGGGGGGAGGGGGCTGGTTTTGCCTAATATTATAGTTGGGAGGACTGGATCACAGGACGGTCATGTGACTTACTTATGAATATACATACAATGTAGAAAACAGAAAAGGCCATTGGCACAGCTAGTTCACTCCCCCCCTAGCTCAGTGGAAATAGTCACAGCATTTTAATCACAGTATCAAGTCTGTGTTTAAAGGTAGATACAGTATCAGCTGATGCCACGTGCTGGGACGCTATGCCACATGTTCACCACTCCTTCTGAGAAATAGCTCTGCCTGGTATTTCCCTTGATTTTTTTTTAATTCTTTGCCTGTTTTCAGGTGTGACCCTGGAACGCGAGAGAGGTTAAGTGACCATGAGCAAGTCAGTTTTTTTTTTTTATACCAGTTCTTTTTCCATGACACATGTCTGTGATTAGGGATTATCCATGGAAGAACGGCTGTGTCTTGGAAAAAGAACTGGTATAAAAAAAACTGACTTGCTCATAGTCACACAGTCTGCAAGTGGATGTTGTGGGATCAAACCCAGGTCTGCTGGATGCACCAAGCTCATTCATCGCTTGTTACTCTAATGTCTAGGTTATTCCCTTTAATGTCATTGAGTGCCCTCCTGTTCTTTCTTCCTTGGATATTTTGAAGAGATGCATTTGATCTGATGCTGCTGTCCCATTTAGGTATCTGAATACTGTGTGGTGCAGTGCAGAACTGTCAATTCCGAGGGAACAGAATATCACAGTATTTCGAAATATTCTACCAAATTGTGCCCAGTTCTGCCGGCAGAGGAATTTTGGAATTCTGAAAGTGGAATGGTTTTGATTGATTAGGAGTCAGCAGTTCACATAAATGGCAGATTCCGTTTCAGCAATCAGCAGATAATGATGGTGCCCAGTAATGGCTTCAGCAGCATGCTTCTCTCTACTTCTTTGCCTCATGGGGGGGGCTGGTAAGGAACAGAAATGACCCAGGCACTAGAAGGTTGGTAGGGCTGTGCATGTGCCGAATGTTATTTGCTGAATACCATGAATAATGGGCTTCCTGAATGTTCATGAACGATCCCTAAATAGGCCACTAGTCATGGTATTTAGAATTTGGCCCAAGTGTTAACAAAAATAAATAAATAAAATTGGGCTTACTGGGTGGGCCAAGCCCATGATTTTCTGCTGACATATTCTATATTTCTATGTTTTTATGGTTCTAAAACATGTTTCCCTGCCCACCTCCCACTTTCCCTGGTACCCCAAAGACTGCCAGACTTAAAGACATAAAAGTCTTCTCAAGAGGACCCCCACCCTAGCCCAATTCCCCCATCCTCTTGATAATGCAGTTGTTATTTCAGCACCCCCTCTTGACCATTACCTTGACTAGGACATAGTGGCAACCAGTATTCTTCCAGGCTAGTCCACTGGTTCCCCTTTCCTGCCATGTCTCTCGCCAAGTCCGTTGCATTTCCCAGCTGCTACTACAAATGGTTGTCTACTCTGCACTCTTAAAGAAAAAACATCACTGGCCCAACTCTGCATTTTACCGACATCCAATATCCTCAAGAACAGCAATGGCTGCACAATCACAAAGGAGGGTACGGAAGCAGTGTCATGGAGGGATTTTATGTAGCCATAGGCTGCATACAGTCACTACGGCACTGCTCTCCTGCTTCTCCTTCATGATCACATGCGCTCTGTTGCTGACTTGCTCATTGAGAGTAATGGATATCGGCAAAATGCCCAGTTGGGTCGGTGACATAACTAGAGTAGACAACCAGGAATAACAACGAGAGCAATGGGTGGGGCAAGGGACACAACAGGAGGGAGGGGCAACTGACTGACCTAAAGAATATTGGTTGCCACCAGCCTGCCCAGTCAAGGCAAGGGATCAGGGGCTGCTGAAATAAAAACTGTATTATCAGGAGAATGGGTGAGTCAGGCCAGGATGATGGAGTCAGCTTGAAAATTTCTTGCATGGTACCAGGAGCCAACAATTTTATATCTTTAACTTTGACAGTCTCTGGGGCACCAGGGAACGGGGGAGTTGGGTGGGAAATGCTTGGAATGGGCTGTGAGAGTAGCCAGGAGGATTATCCTACCCTCAGGAGGATTGTTCTGCCCCTTTGGTAAGAACTTGCTCTAGCCAACAACAATGCAGTTCAGTGGCACCAGGAATAGTTTATAGTGTATAGCAGAGCATTGTTCTGTATAGAATTCCATTCCTTTCAAAGTGCTGTTGTACCACAGTTCAGAGGTCATGGAATGTGATTGTAGCCTTCTGTGGTACAACAGCATTCTGAAACCTCTAGAGACTACGTAAGTCAGTTTTAGTCTGAAAGCAGAAGAACTGCTGCAGGCACATGTCACATAATACTATACACTATAAAAAATACAGGATGAGGCAACTTTATGCACAACCGGTGTGTTCTGCCACTTCAGGGTTCTGATACCCACCGACCTCTCAAGCTTCTCTCGCAAGGTCAGAGGGAATCAGAACCCCCTTTGTGGCAGAACACACTGGTTGTGCTTAGTTGCCCATCCAGTATTATCTATGTTTATAAACCAGGTCTCTGTGATGCCTTGTGCTGCCACATCAGATGTCTTTGGTCTGGGCCAGCAGCATGGGGTGCAACAAGTACTTTGGTAACAGCTACAGTACTACCAGAACTGATGAGGTTAGTCAAGACAGCAGTAGTGAAATCCTTATCATCCTATTGTTCAAGAGAGAGGTCTTCCGTTGACATTTGTGGGGGGATAGTCATGATAGTAGGTGGTCCACATGGACGTGTATGGCATATTGTCCTTAATGTACTCCAGAAGTTAAAGGTCCCAGAGTCTCTTGCACTATTCTTTGACTTCAAAGTTTGTTCTGGCTCCAGAGGTCTCTGACCATCACTCCATTAGATGCTAACAGGTTGCCGTCTTTATTTAGACTGAGGAAAATGCTACAGGGCTTCAGACTAAGCAGAATGGCTGCCCAGGTACTTCCTTAAGGTCAGTACTACATCTACTACACCCTTGATGTTCTGTGCTGGGTATGAAGCTTTTGATTGTAGGTGTGTTTATGTCCCTCTTGAGGAAGGATCAGTGAGATCTGAAGCGACAGGGAGTGAGTGTGGTGTTTTTTTGCTCTCAGTACTGGCACCCATATTTTATTAAAGCACTTTAGCATCCATGTATCTGCATTGTGATGTTTTTCTGCACACTAACCTTTTGTTTTTCCATTATGCTTAGGTGGCTAGTGGTACCCCCCCAACACCCATTCCCATCTCGTACGACACCCTGGTGGTCTAGTGCCCCACCACTGCCTGATCACCAACTGATCATGTGTACTGAAGATCCCTGGTGTCTTGTAGTACTCCTGTCACCCTTTCCCATCTTGTACATTACCCTGGTGATCAGACATCTTCAGTACACATGTCTAGCTGGCAATCAGGAGGGTGAGGAACACACCACCACCTGGGTGTTGTTCGAGATGGGGATGGGAGATTAGGGGTGGGCAGCTGCAGTACAGCAACCCTGTCATTATGGCCTGGGAACATGAGCTTAGCATCCTGTTTTCAGCTGCAATAAACTGTGCCACTTTGGGGGCAGTTAACCACCATTGTAAACCACTGAAAATGCTGCTCTGCCTGTATGCATGAGGGGATCCCCTCATCTGCATGGGCAAAGTGGTATTTAGTGCCTGGGTGCTGCCGGGTTATAGGAATGAATGCTTGGATGAATCATTACGATTAAGGTACTGAGTAAGCCTACATCATTAGTTAAAAGAGTAAAATACATGTTTGATTTAGGGATGGGAAAAGGGTGGGTGGATTTGGTTTTGGTTTGGGATTTGCCAAATCC
Source organism: Neoceratodus forsteri (assembly GCA_016271365.2). Taxonomy (NCBI): domain Eukaryota; kingdom Metazoa; phylum Chordata; order Ceratodontiformes; family Ceratodontidae; genus Neoceratodus; species Neoceratodus forsteri. The sequence goes on from CM028131.1 coordinate 125,387,281, forward strand.
AGGATGAGTTTGGATTTGGTTTTGTAAAGGATCTGAATTTAGATTTGCCTTGTCCAGGCCTACATAATACAGTAAGTGGTGGAAAAAAAGACATTTTCAGGAGACAAATGCCGTGAAATGTACAGATACAGTGGCATAACAGTAAAGAGTATATTGTGAGAGAGACAACTCATCCTGCTGTTAACAAAGTGTTTTTTCAACCAACCTGCAAAGCAAAACACTGGTCCAGCCAGGACGGGTGCAGGTTATGTGAATATTGCTACTCCAGCCACTCTGGATGGGTAAGCTAGACAGGCTTGTACCTATCCCATCCAGCCACATTCTGGTAGTCTGGTTTTCACCTCTGTCTAGGATGGGGTGAAATCCAGATCGCCTGGACCAGATTAGACCAAACAGGTAAAAGCTGGACTGGTCTGTCCGATGAAAGTGGCTGGACTAGTCAAATTCTTGCAACTTATACCTGGTCCAGCTTGTCCAGCCACACCAGCCAGTCTGGATTTACCAATGTGGCCCAGTCCAGTTCTGGAGGTCCTGTTTTCACCATGTCCCATAAATCCCTTGCATGTGAGGCTTGGCTTTCATTACATTTTCCTAAAATTCCTATAGTGCCAATTTTGCACTCTCCATCCCCAGCCTAAACAGCATTTCCACATGGATTCTTTTTTATGCCACTACCCAAAATGCTAAATAATCATATCTTGTTTAAATTCTTATTGGGGCTTTGAGCTGTGGGCTGCAACAGCAGCCTACTTGATATAGACAGCCTACAGGATGTGCACATCAGTGGATACATGATGCAGCATCCAATCAGTACACTTAAAATAAAACACCACATACTGACACACCGAACAAGTGATGCATAATAAAATTAATCACATTGCTTGAGTTAAAAATCATAACATCAACCACACTTCCACACCAATCATAAGATCAAATACCCTATTTAACTACATAATCGGTAGCAGTTATAAAACAACATAAAACACTGTAAAAAACAAAACACAATGACAAATGGCAATGATTGCAAACCAGCTATATGCCTCAGAATAATGTTTTACATTTTTTAAGCTCATGCATGAAATTTAATTTGTATGTTCCACATGGACATTATCCCCCCCCCCATGACCCAGAGACCCTCCCTGATCTCTGGCTGTCTGGTCTCCATTAAACAAAATATGATACTTTTCATTCTAAAGCAGATCAGCACCATAATTTTAAATAATTAAAAGCAGTAATTAAATACCTCCTTTAGGCTGCTGCTGAATCCTCTGCAGTGTTATCCACTCCCAAGCAGCCACTCCCATCTCATCTCAACCTGCTTCAACTTGTTCTCCCCTCTAGTCATGCCACACAGCTATAAACCAGTCCACACCCCCACTGTCATGCGATGTCTGGTCCTTCTGAAGATGGTCTGCCTTCCACACAGCTTACTCCTCATCACTACACAGCTCTCACCTTGAGATAACTGGCGATCGTGATGACGATGTCGAAAGGTGCCAAAACTGTGGTGCTGCCTAGTTCCCCCCTATCCTAGGTATACTATTGCACATGTTCACGTAAAAGATGGCGGAGCCAAGGAGGTGACAGGACTCAGAGGGATGGTGAAGAGGAAGTGACACTTTGGTTGTTGTGGGCAAGCAGTGTGTGGCTGTGAGTTAAAGTGATTAAAAGAAATGGGAAGCATTTAAAAAGAAGGCTAGAAATGTGAGCTGAACCTAGGTTGTTTGGTTTGGGTTCGTTTGAATATGAGCTGCCCAAGTTTGGTGTGGCTCAGTTATCCGGGTGAGGCTTTGTCCCATGCCTAGTTTGAATACTTATACAATGTAGATTTGGTGTACACTGTCTCTCTCTGTCCCTTCTACTGGGACTACCACCTTTTGGGGGTGTTGTGAAGACTTAGGAACCCTGTTAAGGTGGATTCCATCTCTAGAGGTGCTGCAGGGATGGCATCTTCTTAGCCCGAAGGTACCTTAGGGAAGAAGGCCCGAAACCAACAATGAGTAAAATGCAAAAAACACTTACATCCAAAGAGATGTAGCCACAAAGTATGACCAATGAGAGGGAGAAGTATTACTATCCAGCCCCAACTCAATGTGCAATTATCACTTTTCTAATTATTTAATTAATATAGTATTACCTTTAGCACAGAGAAGTGGAAAAATACCCTTGTGGAGGAAACCTATAGGGACCCATGACTAGAGATGTGCAAAACTGCTGAATTTTGTTTGCAATATACGTTGTGTAATTCAGCCATTTTGCAAAATTTTTCGTGAATGTGAAATACGGAATTTTACCCATGAAGTGCAAACTTTCTTCTGCAGAGTACGAACTTTCACCCACAAAACAGCAAAATTAACCACTTGCGGGCAAAATTTCACCATTTTAGGGTGAAATTTCACAACTTTGCACCCCACAAAATATTTTGCAGAACTGCCGAATTATGTTAAATAATTCATGTGGTGAAATTGATGGTTTTGCAGGAATTCCACCGGTAAAATTTAATTCTGCAATATCTCTACCCATGACGTTGTTCACTATCCTGCAAGGTTTAGGAATATTTTAGTATTATAATTAAAACAAGTCAATCTGTTTCAAATTAGAAAGGGACAGTCTTTCTTTTTTATGTTTCCTTGCATGTGCGCAAGAAACATCTTGTGACAGAATGACATTTCAGACGTATGTCACTGATTAGTCCAATGACGAGCAACCTACTGTATAAGAGAATGAATTCACTGCCCTTAAATGTCACTGTTTTGTCCGCTCTGACATTTTCATGGCAGTTTGATTTAGCTGAAGTGCAAGAGCAAGTTAACTTGTCAATTACAGTATATATTTTCACTGGCATGTAATTTTTGCTGGATTTGCAAAATAGTGAAGATAGCGAAAATGTGATTCCAGTGAAATTAATGCCGTATACATTGGGCCTGTCCCTGACAGACCAATGACCACGCAAGTAGAGTATGATAGTGGTCAGAGTTTCACAGCTGGAAACTATATGTACTTGAAAGAACTGAAGCACTCCAATGAGAGAAAGTGCTTCAGTACTTTCATTCGCATAACACCATCTGCAAGCGGCTGAGTGCAGGCAGCACCAGGGGCCTCATGTTTTGGCACACACTGCTACATTCTGTTTGCGTCCCCTGCTGTGTAGTGTGGCTGCCTATGCTGGCTGACATTATTCCTCAGTCCCCCCCCTCCTCCCATTTGTCTTCTCTTGTGTCCTGTCCTCCAGTTAGTTTGTTGCTTCTCCACCCCCTTTCTCTGCCACCCTAGTATATAGTCCACCTCCCAGTCCCAACCAATTGCGTAGTGGTAAAGATGGCCATGGGCCAGTAGACTGGATTGGGACTCAGAGACAAGTCAGCAGTCCCTCTATGTTCGGGAGTCACGGGGCTGCTGGTGCAGAGTGAGGAGAGAGAGAGAGAGAGAGAGAGACAGTCGGGACTTCATGGAGACTGATGGTAGGTCCTGTCAGTTGGTCTATGGGAGCTGTAATGACTAAAGGAGTTGTAAGGTCAGAACTGTATTGCCACTGAGTCAGTTGCAGCCTCAGACAACTGTTGTAACTCCGGCTATTTTCCTTGGTGTGGGGCAGGGATGGGGGGGTTGCTTCCTTTATTCCTTGGTGTTCTCTCTCTCTCCTCACACACTCTTGCCCATACTAGCTCTGGAATGCAGTCCTGGGACCTGCACTTCTGTCTGTCAACCTAATAAATAAGCAAACATTTAAAGAGCACTACCATAATCAGACAGAAATCTATCCCGTGAAACTGAAGCAGCATTTAATGTTACTGTGAGAATGTGCTGCCTAAAGCCTGAGCTGACACCCGGTAAAACTTGTTGCCTAAAGCCCATGATGCCGACATCTGGTATACTGCCCCAAGAAATCAAGAAAAAGAAAAGGCTGCAGCAGCTATACAGGACTTGCCACCCACCCAAGACAGTCTCACAACCCGTCCAATACGACTCAAGTCTGCATGCTCAGCACCTGGCAGGGTGTTTATTCTGTTGTAGGACTAGTACATATGTGGCCATGAAAATAGGGCACTAAAATTGTATCCATTTGGACTGGTGCACTGCCTTCCTATAAAGTTCCCAGAGACAAATGAAGAGAGAGAGAGAGAGAGAGGGAAGCATCGCGCTGGAGTTTAGTTTTACACTGGTACTCAAACTTGCAAGCAGCCTTCATCACTCAGGAGTTTAGTTTCACACTGGACCTCAAACTTGCGAGCAGCTCGCTGTAAGGTTAGTGACTGAGAGGTAGTGATGTGCGCTCACCGACAACAGCCTTGAAGCCTGTTCCATCATTCATCGTGCTCCTCCCTCCACCTAAGTCCAGCAAAAGTGAGAGCCCGCAGAGAATGCCTACTTTTATTTCCAGTGCTCTGCCCAAAAGCAGCTGAAGTTCACATGCCCTACCCTGCAAAGCTTGCTGTAATCCAGTTCCCAGATGGCCAATAGATCTATTCTTCTGCTACTACTGCCTGGGAAAACCTGCTAGCTCATGGTTACTTAACTGTAAATGCAGAATCAGAGGCAGCAGCAAAGAAATGTACCCTCTACCCCCCCCCCCATGGCAGACTCCTCAGGCAGCAAAACACTAAGCAACAGACTGTTTCTCAGCAAAGCCCTTGGTCCATAGCTAAGATCACACTGATCTCTGTATGCTCTCACTATGCCCCAACCCCTATTCTACTGGTGTTCCAGTGTGTGAAGAAGAAGAAGAAGATGATGAATCAGCATTTATATAGCACTTTTTGTATATAATGTATCCCAAAGCACTTTACGGGCAATGCTAGACTGGTAGTGAAGCGACTGAATGTGTAGTGGCTGCAATATCGCACATCAGCACCCACACACAGCCTGGACAATTGCATGAACTGGTTTTATGGGAAGGGGAATGTTGGCCAGGACACTGGAAATGGCCCCTGTTCTTTGCAAAGAATACCTTGGGTTCTTTTACTTCCAACTGGACAACACCAGGATGGATAGAAGGGACCTTGGTTTAACATCTCATCTGAAGGATGGCACACCCCGACAGTACAGCACCCCCTAATACTGCACTCAGGTGCCAGCATTTAAATATGAGTCCAATCCCAGGGTGGGACGAGAACCCACGACCTTTGAGTCTAGAGGCAGATGTGCTACCAGTTGAGCCACACTGACACCTGTGAATTTACAGAAACACCAGAAAGTGTGTGAATTTTTAGTGCATACACAGTGCCTTTTATTCAACACTTAGGAATTGTTCATTCATTTAAAGAAATGTTCATGTACCGACCTTAATGTTTCCAGAATATCAAAATCCACTGTCCCCTCAGGAAGCCTCTTCACATGACCGTATGTAGATTGTCAAGCTAGACACAATAACGTTTTCTGACAGAATAAACTGTATTCATTTGCAAGCTCAAGTATTACTGCAGATTAATGATCTACTGTTTTGAAAGGAGTATCCATGTTCTGGACTAGTAAACAAGAAATTACTCTCATTTTTTAGCTCTAATAGTGTTGAAATCATTATTAGTGTTTCATCTAGAAACAGAATATTAATGAGGACTAGAAAACTGAATTGGGATCCAGCGCTTCTAAACCAACAACTTACAGCACTGGATCCCAACCCACTCAGTTCCAACCCTAATACTGGAACCTAACAGTGAAAAACTAATAATGATTTCAGCACTATTACATCTAAGAATGGACATACGCACATATGAATTTGCCAGCAGAAATAGGGCCCCTGTTCCATCAAATCTGCTGGAATGTGCAGCTAGCACCCTCACCTTGCAGCTGCCCCATCCTCTCCCCTTCCAAATTACCCCCTCTCACTCTGTCCCATCCCCTTTTGAAACTAACCACTGTCTTACAGGCTACTGCCTCCTCTGGTAGAGCATTCCATTCTGCCACGACCCTCTCCGTGAAAAAGTGTCTCCTCGTTTCTGCCCTAAATGTTCACCCTTCCAATCTAAGGCCATGCCCCCTCATGTCCCTACCCCCCTCCGCAGTCTGAATATCCCTTCAGTGCCCGCCTTGTTTATCCCCTTTACGTACTTAAAGGTCTCAATTCAATTCAGTTCACTTTATTTACCGAGTAAGCGCAGTGGGCCAAGGCCCGTTTTCAGGAACGACCCGGAGCTTCAGACAAAGTGGAAGCTAAGGTGATATACACAAAAATGCAAATATTTATGAATGAAAAAGCAAATACAAGTGTAATTACACATATTTAAAAACAATTACATAAGGCAAGAGATTGCAAGTAGCTGAATAAAACTTTCTTGAATGTTACACTAGTGGGGGCATTTACACAATTAAAAGGCAAGGAATTCCAAAAATGTTAACACTATACAGAGAAAGCCCTCTCTCCCATACAAGCAGAAAACTTAGGCAAAGACAGGCGTAATACAGTAGAGGGTCGAAGCAGTCTAGGTTCATCCTTAATTTCAAGTAAGACAGACAAAGGAGATTTATAACCTTGGGCAAGTGCACTATTAATCATGCAACCCAAGTTGTAGTGATAAGTCAACCTGGGAGGCAGCCATCCAAGGGCATCATATAAAGTACAGTGGTGCGTTTTAAATGGCTTTGCCAGGGCAAATCTACATATCGAGTTAAACATTTTATTAACTAGGTCCAGATCCTTTTTCACTAATTTGTTAAACAAAACAGAATTTTAATACAGAGTAGACAATAACACACTTTTATATATAGTTGCTGCATCTTCTCTGGTTAGGCAGTCTTTAATTCGATACAAAGCACCAAGTTTCTGTTTCACAGTCTTTACTATCTATCTAATATGGGATGAAAATGAGAGATTAGGGTCTAATAACACTCCAAGATATTTAGTTTCCACAACTTGTTGAATTAAAGATCCAGCTAAGTCATAAACTAGCAATGGTTTAGCATTATTTATTGTATTTATTTTTTTGTTGACCAGGTAAGTGCACTAGACAAATTCTGCCTATTTTCAGGCACGACCCGGGGGAGGGGGATACAGATGAATGCCAACTGATTTGAACCAGATTAAGCTGTTGGTGGTATTATTAGTGAATGGGGGGAAATTTGGCCAGGGCACCGGGGAAATGCCACTACTCTGACAGTAGGGTGCCCCTTGATGCTGTACAGTGATCTCACTTCACAGCAGGCCTTGGTAGTGAACGGATGGAACAGAATGCTGTGACTCAGGAGAACCATAGACTTTTGGAAATGTCTCAGGTTGAGAGATCTGCTGTGGAGGTGGCTGGGATGTACCCTTTGGGTGGCCAGCATATCACCCGAGACGGCGGTCCCTTGCAAAAAGAAAACACAGCTCAACTCAGTTTGGAACCAAAACAACAATGTTTAGAGGCAGAATTGCTACAAGTTAGTGAACAACTTACCAAGGAGCGCCTTCAGCAAGAAGAAGCTCGGAAAAGAAAATGTTCTGTAACATCGCCGAGCAATGATCAGTCCGCTGGTCCTACCAAGCTGCTTGTGGTGGAAGAAAGACCCGGATCACCTTTACCCAGAGCTGAGCTGTCTTCACGGTAAGACTGAAGTGCAGAAGTTGAAGGCTCTTGGTCGCCTGACAAGGCCTTACATGAGGCCGGTTGGATTCCCATGCAGAATGGTCACTGGAGACCAGATCCGGAGATACCTGTACCGGGTGGCTCCCCACCCCCGCAGTTAAGTGATGAATCTATTCCTTCTAAAATTATGAGTAACAATCAGCATGGAAGTTCTCCAGAATTTCTCCCTGTTCTTGACTCGGAGAGGGAGGGATTGCACAGTAGCGATAGGAGTGGGGAACCTATTACGGCCCCTGTACTCAATCCTGACCCCACTCCTACTCCTAAAGGGCCTGAAAACCCCTCTTATCTAGTTATTTTCATAAACCCATTGAGCTGGCTAAACACTGTAATGCTATATGCTTGAGGTATGTGGGCCCACGAGAACATTCACCGGACAGTTTTTATGTAGGTAAAATTCTCCTCAAACAAAGTATGGGCTTTTTACCCTTGGAAGTTTATGCACTGATACATGCCCAGGGAGAATTAATCTTCGACATTAGTTTCCGCACTGTTGGACACTTTTTGGTGCCATTATGCCAATCTTAAAACGAACCTTTTATGGGTGGACTTCACTGTAATTCCATTGATTTAACAGTCCTTCAGGGTTATCACGATACTCTTTAGAAATGAAGGAGTAAGCATTATAGATATCGCATATTGGCTGGAAAAATGTTGTTCTATTCAGGGAAACCCGATGCCAGTTATGGATGAGGAAGGGTTCTGGAATGGTAGGTGGAAGTTCAAGGTCAAATTACAACAATCGGATCAAGATATTATTCATTTACCCAATTGCTTCTTTATTGGGAGGGATAAAGGCTTCCTTTTTACCCTGATCAACCTAGGGTTTGTTTCAAGTGCGGGTCCACTAAACACATTAGCACTACCTGCGAAGTACTGAAATGTACACATTGTGGAGAAACTGAACATCCCAGTGCCCACTGCTTCCAAGCCCTGAGGTGTAATCTTTGTGAAGACTTGGGACATACCTTTTCGGATTGCCCCCAGGCAGCCAGAAACACTGAAGATGCTGATTTTGGCATACAGGATCATTATATATGCACAGCCATAAGACAATCGATGGTTCCCCCTGTTGGAAGGGTGATCGAGCCCGCCCCCAGTGTTGGCCACAGTTCTGCCCCTGTGAGACAAGAACCCGTGGTCTCTGTTCCTCTGGCCGAGGAGCCTACTACAGCGGGAGTAATTTTAGACACTGAGTTCTCCTCAGCTCCCCTGGTTCAGATACCTGCTGATAAGGACTATACTGTAGTTTCTGGAAAAAAAGGGTTAAAGTTCCAAGCAGAAACTGAAAGCTAAGAAAAAGCCCTCTGACATGATTCTGGAAGACCCGAATGTGTTTACAGTTTTAATGGAGGAACACTCCGACATGGAGGAGGGAGATATTTCATCTGTACAATCCTCTCAGATGGGACTCCCGGTGGAATTGGAGGGGCAAGAAGATCAGAGACCTAAAGCTTTGAAGAGTGGTAGAGTGACAAGGGCCTCTAGCAAAGTGAAGTGATAGGACTTGTGTATCCTTGACTCTGGCTCCCTTTAATTTTAGAGTGACGACTTTGAATGTGAACAGCATTCAATCCTTTGTTAAGCGCTCAAGTACATGTGCCCAATTTATGACAAGTAATCTAGACTGTGTTTTCTTCCAGGATGTTAGACTGCACTCCCCTGAGGTCTTAACAGCTGCCTCAGATGGCTGGCTATGGGGGCATTGTTTTTGGTCACAAGGGGTTAAGCTGTGCTCTGGGGTTGGTATATGTTTTTTTCTTCAAAGTTACGAGTGCTTCAACAATTAGAGTTGTTGGAAGGAGGAGCACTTTTGCCAGATATTCAATGGGAAGGGATGGTATTACGGTTAATTAATGTCTATGCCCCACAACTCAAACATGAAAGAGTGGTTTTGTTCCAATCCCTTACACCCTTTTTGATTACGAATCATCTGGTACTGTTGGGGGGTGATTTCAATTGCACCTTGCCATCTCAAGCCCCTACATCATCAGCTAAAAAGATTTGTTGTGATGCACATTGTCTTTCACAACTGATTGGGGAGATGGGCCTTTCGGATGCATTTAGTACTCTACCTTCGTGAGCCACTTACCCTTTTTTTTTGCGGCCCAAGGGCCTCTAGAATAGATTATTTTTTTATTTCTCCATCTCTTCAGATACAATCTGCCAGAGTCCTGGATGTTGCCACTTCTGATCACAGACTACTTGAGCTGGTGATTGGTAGTCACCCTGAGAAAAGACGGGGGCCGGGCATTTGGAAATTAAATGTTACCTTGATGGACATTCCTCAAATTTGGGAGGGTTTTCACTCTGTTTTAAAAGCACGGAAATCTGTGTGTTTTCTATATGAGGATAAAAATATATCTGGTGGGAGGAAACTAAAGGGGAGCTTAGAAGATATTTTCAGAAGGTGGGTCGAATTAATGGTAAACTTAAACGGGACACTCTTTGCTATTTAAGGGATAGAATACAATTTTGGACCGGATTCCGTCAACAGTTGAGTGGGGAATGTCATCGTAAAATTCAGGGGCTAGAAGCTGAATTAGCCTGTTTACAACTAGAGGTTATGTGAAATATGGAAAGGAAACAGAAATATGGGACAAAAGGGAAAATGGGAGACTTTGCTCTTTGAGTCGGCTCGTATCTTAAAAGAACATCGAAATATGGTTTATCTAGTGACATCGGCAGGTACACCAGTGACTGATAATACAGGAATTTTAGAGGAGATTCATAATTATTTTTCACACACGTTTGCCAGTCAGTCTCTATCCATTGGGGATATGAAACGATGGTTGGCCTCCTGTGCATTTCCAAAAATACCGGTTGATATGGGGGCCTTCTTAATGGAGCCCATTTCACAGGTTGAAATAAAAGAAGTTATTTGGTCCTTGAAGTCGGGGACAACACCAGGGTCAGATGGACTCCCCCATGAAATCTATAAAGATATTTGGGAATTTTTGGGGCCTGAGATGGGAGAATGTTATAATACGAGTCAGACCCTAGGACGCCTTCCACAGAGTATGTTGGAAGGGCTTCTGATTTTGCTGTTTAAAGGGTGGGAGCTGGGTAATTTGCACAATTGGAGACCAATATCTCTCCCTTAATACTGATAACAAGATATTAATGAAAATTTTAAGCAATCGTATATGAGGTGTTTTAGACACAATTATCCATCCCTCACAATTTAGTGGAGTTCCATTGTGGCGATTACAGGATACCCTTATTCTCCTTCGGGAAATTCTCCACAAAGGAGATACACAGGAATTAATTGGTCATCTGGTATGCTTAGATCAAACCAAAGCCTTTGACCGAGTGGAGTATGAATATCTTTGGGAAACTCTTAGGTGTTATAGGGTTCCGAACTCGTTCATAGCTTGGCTTCGAACCTGCTATTGTGGGATTAGTATCCTGCCTAGTATTAATGGTTGGGTGGGTAAAGCTGTGATGGTAAACGGGGGGGGGGGTTAGACAGGGCTGCCCTCTTAGCCCTTTATTGTACATTTTATCTTTGGATCCACTTTTGCAAGCCCTGAATGGTACAGATTCAATTACTGGTCTCTCAGCTGGTTGTGCAGACCCACAGATTATCACAATGGCATATGCAGATGATTTAGGTCTTTTTTTTTAGCTGATCGGATGTCTGCTAGAGAATCGAAAACCATTCTGTAAATTTTCTCAAATGCATCTGGGTCTGCCATAAACACACATAAGAGTAGTATAATACCTATAGGGTTTGATTCAGCAGGTGTTTCTATTGTTTGGGGTATACTGGTGGATACAGACTATCATAGAATACTGGGTATTTATTCTGGAGGTGAGGACCCTCAGACATATAATTGGGAACAACAATTGATAGCAGCGAGAGAGAGGGTGCTGAATTGGAATGAATGGCATATGACTAAATCTAAACGGCTGTATCTGATTAAAAAAGTATTTGTTGCAATATTTTTTGTTTTTAGCCACAGTCTTCCCTCCCCCAAGGACACTGGAAGCCTCTGTATATAGTGTTTTTTTCCAGCGTCTGTGGGGAAGTAGACTAAAGCCTGTAAAACAAGGGGTAACTTACCTCCCAAAAAGTATGGGATGTTTGGGGATGATAAATCCAGTTGTTTTCCTTTTTGTTACATTAATTTATTATAATTTGCTGCCTCCTTTGACACAAGTTAAGAAACGATGGACACCTTGGGTTATGGATGAAATAGGGCCTTTGTTGGAGAGTTGGGAACCCTCTACTTTTATTTATAGATAAACTAGGATAGCTCAGTTGCCAATTTATTTTCAGGATGTAATAGGTAAATTAAAAGTTTGGAAAATTGTAAAAAGTCATTTGTGTCCCTCTACTCAAAAAGCCTAATATAGTTAGATTTTTATCCATATAGTCTCATTTTTATCAGCCACCTTGGTTTATAGAATAGTCTAGTGGGGATCAGAACTCTATTACCCAACTTTTAAACAGTAAGAGGGTCCCTCACTATATGTGGGATTTCTTGTGGTTGTGTGCACATAAAAAATTAGGGGTTCAGGGGAATTTAAAGCATAAAGAGCTTACAGACAAAAACTGTCCTGGGGTGGAGTGTGTGTGGGAGTTGTTGAAACGACATCACATCTTTTAATCGAATGTCCCTTTGCTATCTCCTTTTGGAATAGTTTTCATGATAGATGGCCCTCGAATCCTTTTTATAATCAGTCCATTGCTATATGGATAGAGGGGGTTTTACTGGGCTCCTGGGTTAAATATGATGCCTGCACTATGAGATTTTTGATGGGTTTTATCCGTTTCCAGCTCTGGCAAGCTCGTTGTGGCCTGACTCTTATAAAACAACTGAAAACATGTGAGCAGATCCTTTTACTGCTTCATAATGATATTGTAAGATGGTGAGATCTGGAGAGGAAACAGGTGTCCCCAGATTTATATAAACTTTGGTGGAGAAATATGTCCTAGTTAGACACTGGATAGTTGGGACTTTAGGCATAATTTCTCTTTGAGGGAACGTTTCCCCATAGTTTCAATTTTAATTTGTATTTCATATGAATTTTCTTGAAGAATTTTTGTAATGATATAGATTCATCCATAATCTCTGTTTTTTGGGGGTGGGGGGTTTTGATCCTCGGCGCTTTGTTGGAGGTCTCCTCCTTTGGATTAAGGGACTGGCTTCATTGGTGTAGTGGAGCGGAGCAGAGGACTGGTATCGTGGGGATTGACTGTTTTTACTGCTACTGATCGGACCTGCGGTGTTTGACCTGATCCCGAGGGATTGTGGAACTTGAAAGGGGATTTTTCCCTGATATTGGACCTGTTTTTGAGTCGTTTGTGTCCTGGATAGAGTTTGGGGGCTGTTAGCTCCTGGCCTCCTTGTAGGCCCTTGGCCCGTATCTGTGGGCTGCCCTTTGGACACCTATCCTCTGTAAGGTGGTGGGCTGGGAGGCTGCGGCTATTTGGCGGCAGGCCTCCTGGCTCTTCTGATCCACACCAGTACAGCTGGAGAGCTGACCAGGCGGCGGTAAGGTCCGTTGAGAGGAGGGTTGTTTTTAGGTTAGTCCCCGGTACTGGCAGTGGCCTTTTGGGTCCTTTCTTCTTCGTGGATTTACCTTGGAAATTCTTCTCTTGGAAAAAAAAAAAAAAGGAAAAGAAGTTTTTAATACACAGATGCTGTTAAAGCCTTCCTGAGTCGGACTTCCGTGGGGCTCATGAAGAATGAGACAGTTTGAGCAGCAATTCATCGTGGTGGTGAGAGCCCATGTGGGATTGTAAATCTAACTGTACTCTTGCTTTTTATTAACTTTTTGGGACCTGTTCACCTCAGTTTACTATTTTGGATATTTTTTCTGTCTGTTTTGATTCCCACTGGGTGGTGAGAGCTCCTTTGTGGGGTCCATATCGGTGGGGGAACTCTTTTTTGTCTTTGGGGTTTTGTTTCAATTTTAATTTGTTTTGCTGGTCGTTGGAAACTTGGAGTGAGAGTCCAGGGTGTCATATATGGACATTTTTGCAGTGGAAGGTGGGAGCTCCACTGTTTTAAATTGTCCTTTTAATATCTATCCGAATGACTATTATTGTTAAAGAATTACTACTGTTATTGTTTCTTTGTTTAGATATTTTGATTGTATAGTTTAATTTGTGATAAGCTGATTTGTGTTTTATGTTTCAATATTTTATTTTTATTGAGATTTCCAGGGTGTTTTGAGATCATTGTTTTGGCCTGTTGTTTGTGGATGCTGCCAGATATTGTTATTCTACCCCCCCGTCATGCACTATTCATCCGTCTCTCTTCATGCCCTCCGCCCCTTCTTTACCCCCTTTGCTTTTCCTGTTTATCAGTGCTGTAGGGCTCTGGGAATTGCACGTGGTAGGGTTTGGAGGGGCTGGGGGTGTGAACAATGGGGGGATGGTGGAGGGGGTGCCCGCAGTTGTGTGGTTAAGTCCAGAAGACGCCCTGGGCCAAAATGGAGTGCCGAATGTAGTTCTGCTTGTCTGGTTCCCATACCCAAGGGCACCACCACTTTTTTAAATGGTGGGCAGGTGGTCCGGGCTTCCTGGAGTCCTATCAACTCGGGCGGTGTTGTGCAATGCCAGGTCCGATGTGAACAAGACTGCTATTGGCAGCGGACTTGGTTGTCACTGCGGACCTGGTTTGCATCACGAAACCTGGCTGGATAGTAATGCGGCCCCAATCTTGGAGGCTGCAATTCCATCAGGGTATTCTGTGATTCACCGCCCGAGATTGGATCGCAGGGGTGGGGGGGTTGCGGTCTGTTTCAAGACCGAATTGGACCTCACTAGTGTTCCAGTGGAGGAGACCAGATCTTTTGAATGTGTCGCGGTGGCAGGTGGGGGCTATAGAATGGCGCTCGTTTATCGTACACCCGGTGACAAGAAACTATTTCTAAAGGAAGTGGTGGATTTTGTTGTCGACCTGGTATTTGGATCGCCTAGGTTGATGGTGCTGGGTGATTTCAATGCCTGGATCAACGACGAACTCTCGCAATTTGGTCAGCACTTCCTCCAATTGATGTGTTCATTGGGCTTCTCACAGGTGGTTACCTCTGCCACCCATCAACATGGCCATTCTCTTGATCTGGTCTTCCTGCTGGGGTTGGAGGCCTCAGATGTGGGGGTGGAACCAGTCGGATGGTCTGATCACCACACTGTGAGGTTCAATTTATGCACCCCCCTTCATAGACCTACCCCAGTGGAGATGGTCAAATGCACGCCCCTGCGGGATGTTACTCCCACTGGTCTAACTGTGGTTCTTGACCTATCAAATTTCCCAGGTTGAGCTTAGATCCCGAGCGATGGTGCTAGCCTATAATAAGGCTGTCACCTCCACTTTGGATTCAATTGCCCCCACCATGTCGGCCTCTCTCCCGCCGCCCCGATCCTTGGTTTGATCAGGATCTGAGGGAGTTGCGGAGATGGAGTCGCATGAGTTGGAAAGATGTTGGCGGAAATCGGGCTTAGATACCGACCATCTTAGACTCCTAGAGCATTATAAACTCTATCAGTCAGCAATTACTCATAAGAAGGCAGTGTTCCTGTCCGGAGAAATTGCTGCTGCTCAGCACCGACTGGCCCAGCTCTTTCGAACTGTAGACAGGCTGTGCAACCCAGCCTGTCTGTAGGTTCGTCGTGCCTTTTCACAGATGCAGTGTGTGGAGCTTGCTCGATTCTTTGCAGATAAGGTGGCCGACATCAGGGCCGAGATTTGAGCCGTCCCCTCCATGGGAGTTGCGGTGGTCCAGCCTATGGTCACTAGCACACCGTTTACCTGGAGTTCCTTCATAAGGCCGAAAATCGAGGATGTTGTGAGGATTGTCCAGGGTATGCGCACCACTAGCTGTAGTTTAGACCCGGGTCCCACAGGCCTGATTATGGGGTGTAGGGAGGTTATCCTCCCGGTTCTTGCCAGGATAGTCTGGTGTTCCCTAGACACTGGTGAATATCCCTGCTCCCTGAAGGAAGCGGTGGTGACACCAGTGTTGAAAAAGGCATCCTTGGACCCCGACTCCCTGGCTAACTACAGACCTATCTCGAACCTCCCCTTTGTTGGGAAGGTAATCGAGAAAGTGGTGGCAGCCCAGTTGGACAACCATCTTACCATCCATAACATCTCGATCCTCTTCAATCAGGTTTTGAAGAGGCACAGCACTGAGACTGTGCTGGTTCGGGTCCTCAATGGTCTCTTGATGGCGAGACCAAGCAGTCCATTTGGTCCTTTTGGATTTGTCAGCAGCATTTGACACCGTAGACCATGGGGTGCTGCTTGGCGCCTGAGATGCATCTGTGGTCTTCGAGGCTTAGTGCACAGATGGTTTACTTCTTTCCTCACAGGTAGAACTCAGGAGGGGTGGTATCGAGTTTTTCCTCTGATCCCACCGCTCTGACCTGTGGGAGTGCCTCAGGGCTGTGCTGTCCCCCATGTTGTTTGCGATGTACATGCTCCCCCTCAGAGACATTGTTAGACGATATGAGCTGGAGTTTCATTGCTATGCCGACGATACCCAGCTCTATCTGTCTTTTTGGCCTGACCAGAATAGAGCATTCTCAGTGTTTAACAACTGTCTCAGTGAGATCCAGGATTGGATGAGGTCCAGTTGGTTAAAGTTGAACTCAGGGAAGACTGAGGTGTTGGTTGTGAATCATGGCCGCCAGATTGAGGGGTTGGGGGCTCTTCAAACCTCGGGTTTATTCCTGGGGGATGCAGGGCTCCCAACCTCTGAACGGGTGCGAGACCTGGGGGTGATTATTGACGATCAGCTGACACTGCGTGCGCAAGTGTCGGCGGTTGTCAAGGTGTCCTTTTACCATCTTAGGAACATCGCCAGGATCAAGCACCTTGTTCCATCCGGCGACCTTCCCACTCTGATCCACACCTTTGTGACCTCGGGTCTGGACTACTGCAACTCCCTTTACTTTGGGCTGCCTGGGGTTGATACCCGCCGCTTGCAGCTAGTGCAGAACTCGGCAGCCTGGTTGTTAACGGGGACTCCTCGTTCCTCCCATATTACACCGGTGCTCCGAGATCTGCACTGGCTGCCGATTCAGTGGCAGATCACCTTTAAAGTCGGCTTGCTGACTTATAAAACCCTACACAGGTTGGGCCCTGACTACCTGAAAGAGCTTCTGATGCCTTACCTACCGATGCGACCACTCCGCTCTGCCAACGAGGGGTTGCTAGAGATCCCGAGGGTTACTTTAAAATCTTCCGGCGCCCGAGCTTTTATGTTTGTGGTGCCGACCCTCTGGAATTCTCTACCACATTGGATCAGAGAGTACATGACGGTGGAGGGTTTTAAAAGGGGCTTAAAGTCCTTCTTATGGAGCAAGGCTTTTGCTGATAACTTGTATGTTGATTAATTGGTGTGTTGCCAACTTAGTTTTTAATATGTTTTAATATGTTTTATTTTGCATTTTATTGTAATGCGCCTTGATTTTGAGAAAGGCGCGCAGATAAATAAAGTTATTATTATTATTATTAATAATGGTATTTAAAATTTAGCATAAATTACTAAATTATATGCTTTTCTACCTTCAGTTAGGAATGTGAAATGATGGGTTTCTTAAATTTTGTGATATTGCGAGTTCAGTTTTTCTTTTTTGACACTCGTTTCCTCTTATTTTAAGGGGGTGGGATTCGTTGGGAGAAGAATCCCATTTTTTTTATATACACTTAACCTTTTCCTGCTTACAGTATATGGATGAAGTGTTTTTTCTCGGTTTTGCTTTTCTTACGTGCTTTTTGTATAAGATATGCAGTTATGTTTCTTGTTCCTTTGCCTACTGTATTTTTTTCTTGTCTCTATTAGAGATAGGGAAGGGGGATTTCATCAAACAATCAGAGAATCTGGATAATTAGGCTTGCTCCTGTATTTTTAACCTTTTTTATGTATAGTATGAAGAAAGTGTATATGTTACTACCCTTTTCATTTTTTAAGTTGGTTATGCCTTCCTACTCCCTAGCCGGTGTTACGGAAATGTTGGTTTATTACTGGTATAATGGTTTTTAGTTTCACATTATTTTTGTTCCCCTTTTTTCGTTTTCCTTGTTTTCATTATGTTCCTCATTTATTTGATTTCTTTTTTTCTTCTTTCTTGTTTTATGCTGAAATGTTACCAGTTTTTGCTATGCATGTATCAGAATTTTTTTTGTATGAAGCATTACAATTCTTATTCGTTTTCTGTTAACTTTTGATTAAAATTTTCCCCTACTCTTTTCGAGAAGTGCCATGGGATCTTTAACATCCACCTGAACTACCACCAGAACAGGTAGATGGGACCTCCGTTTAATGTCGCATCCAAAAGACGGCATCTCAGGAGTGCAGTGCCCCCTCATGCTGCACTACAGTGTCAGTATTGGGATATTAACCCAAGTGCCTGGTGTGGGGCTAGAACCCATAGTCTTCTGATCTCCCAGCCTCAGAGGCAAGTGTGCTACCTGCTGAGCTACTGACACTGCAGTTCAGGTATAGAACCAAATAAAATACTTTGTGTTATTTAGTCTCAATCATATCCCCCTGTCCCTTTTCTTCTCCAAGGAGTACATGATCAACTCTCTCAGCCTCTTCTCATATGGTCTGTCCTCCAATCCCTGGATCATGCTTGTTGCCCTACATTGTACCCCTTCCAGTAATTTCACATCCTTCTTCAGATATGGGCACCAGAATTGAACACAGTACTCCAGGTGTGGCCTGACTAGTGCCCTGTAGAGAGGTAGGATCACCTTCATGCTCCTGGAGGAGATCCACCTCATGATACTACCCAGAATCCTGTTGGCTTTTGCTGCCACCCTCCTACCCTGCTCTGTATTGTTCATCTTCCCTGTTACAACCACCCCTAGATCCTCCTCAGTGGAACCTAGCTGCACCCCTCCCAGCTGGTAACCCTTCCTTGGGTTCTTTGCTCCAAAGTGCAGGACTGTGCAACTTTTCACATTAGACCCCAAATGCCATGCTTCTGACCACTCCACCAGTTTGATCAGGTTGTCCTGCAGCCCCTGCCAACCTGCTATATAGTCCACCACTGCCCCCACTTTGGTATCATCAGCGAATAGACTGATCTTATTCCTGACGCTGTATGAGATGTCCGCTATGAATATTCCAAACAGCACTGGCTCCAGTACCAATCCAAGTGGCACCCTGCTCATCACAGCCCTTGGAGATGTGAGTTCCCCACCACCATCACTATCCTCTGCTGTCTCCCTTGCAGCCATTTCTCAATCCATTTAACTATCTTTGTCCCTTCCCACACGTATCTCAACGTCCCTCCCAATCTCCCATGTGGCACCGAATCCCTCGTGACCCAGTCATAATACTCAACTAGGTTTGTTTGGCAGGATTTTCTGGAGACACACCCATGCTGGTGACTGTCCTGGAGCCTACTGTCTTCCATAAAGGTCACCAGCCTTTCCTTAAGTATTGTCTTCATCAGCTTCCCCAAGATAGAAGTTAAGTTTCTCGGCCTGTAATTACCTGGCTGATCCTTCGGTACACTTTTATGGATGGGTGCCACGTGGACCATCCTCCGGTCATGCGGTACACACCCTGTGTCCAGGGAGGTCCACCAGCAGTCTAGCCAGGATCTTAGCCATTTCCTTCAACACCCTAGGGTGTATGCCATCCGCTGTTGGTGACTTATCCACCCTCAGAGCCCTTAACCCCTCCAGTACCCTACCCTCAGTGATCACCCCATCCATTAACCCCTCTTCCCCCCTGCCCACCCTGCTCACCTCCTGTGGTAGCTGCCCTCCTTTCTCCCTCATGAATACAGAAGTACTCATTCAGTGCTTCTGCCTGATCCACCCCTTTCTCTGCCAACCCCCATCCTTCCTGATTCTCACTATGTGGTCCTTGCAGCTCCTTCTCGCCTGTATGTATCTAAAGAAGTCCTTTTCCCCATCCCTGATGCCCTGCACCAGCCTCAATTCCCTGGAGGGCTTACCTGCTCTGAATCCCCTGGTAACTTCCTTGGACCTTTTCACAAACTCCTCCCTATTCTCTCCCTTCCTGGATTTCTTGTATTTCTTGAACGCTGCTTTTTTTTTAGCCCTTGCCATGTCTAAGACCAGTCTACTTAACCAGCTCAGTTTTTAAGCCCTTCCCTTTTTGCTCTGCAATCCGGTACACGTCTCAGTAGCCTCCAATATTCCCAATTTGTTTTTTTCCCATTTCTGATTCACATCTCAGTGTGGCTGAATTCCTTCCAGATGCTGCCTTAAGATTTCACCCATCCTACTAAAGTCAGCCTGTCTGAAGTCCACCACCCTGGTCCCAGTACCCACTGCTTCTCTGCTCATATACTGAGTGGCGGTCACTCCCAGCTAGCAGATCCTCCACTGCCACCTCCTTACAGTCTCCCTGTTGGCCAGAACTAGATCCAGTGCATTCCCCAACCTAATCGGCTCAGTGACGATCAGTGCCAGGAAACAGTCCTGGAAGACATCCAGGAGTATTTACTCCCTAGCACTCAAGGTGGCTGGGGTATCCCAATCCACTCCTGGCAGATTGAAGTTTCCCACAATCACTGTGTTACCTTTCTCACACACCTTCCTAATTTGCTCCACCAGCTCCCTGTCCAGGTCTTCCCCTTGAGTCGGTGGCCTGTATACCACCCCCATCCTGAGAATCCTATTCCTCATGTCCTGGAATTGCATCCACAGGGCCTCTATCCCACCCTCCTCCCCCTCTTCCCTTGCACACTTTATCCCTTCCCTTACATACATCGCTACCCCACCCCATTTTGCTTTGACCCTATCCATCCTATAAATCCTATACCCTGGGATCACTAGGTCCCAGTCCTGGCATTGGCTGGCCCATGTTTCTGTGATGGTAGTTATGTCCACCATCCCCTCTGCCAACAGAGCATGTAGTTCTGTGGTTTTGTTCCCCAGACTCCTTGCATTCAAGGAAACAACCCTCTAAGATGTTTCCTTACACTCCTAACCCAATTTCCCACCCTTTTCAGCCCCACCTTTCCATCCTTCCCTGCTTCCAACCCAGTTTGTATGGGGGGTAGAATCATTGGTTTCCAGTCTCCGGACAGCCTTCCCTTCAGCAACCGACTCACCAGCCCCCTCTGCCTAGTTTAAATTAACCTTTGTTTCTATGTATTCTTCTAACCTCTATTTCAACACCCACTTCCCCTCCCTGCCCAAACGTAATCTGTCCCCTACTTACAGATCCCTATTGTCCCAGACCCTGCCCCAGCCTCCCACTAACCTGTACCCCTTGTATCAACACCAATTTCCCAGCCAACTGTTGAATTCCTCTATCCTACCCTTCCTTGCCGTACTTGCCCAAGTACTGGGAGTACCTCAGAGAAGGCCACTGAGCTCCCTACCTCCTCACTCAACTTACCCAGTTCCATGAACCTCTCCCTTACAATCTCTACCATTTCCCCCTGCCAAGTCATTTGTACCCATGCACACCACCACAAGTGGCTTATGCCTTCCATTCTTTGCACACTTGAGTATAGTCTGTCCTGCTTTATCTGCCATCAACCCAGGTACAGATAGACTCTACCCATATGCGACTATGTCTTTCCCCTTTACTCCCCATCTGACCCCTTTTAGTATGGAATCACCCAGCATTAGCAGACCCCCTTCGTTTCTCATCCCTCCCCAAACTCTTTCCTTGTGCCCGTTCCAAGAGTCCATCCTGCCCTGCACATTTGCATCCCTATCTGTACCCTCAACTCCACCCCCAGCTGCCTTCCCAGTCCTGCCCATTTCCCTAATGCTCTCTGTATTTGATTTGTCCCTCATCCCACCTGGAGCTCCCGCATCCTCAATGCCATCCCTACCCTTCGCCCTGAACCCCCCCCCATCTTTCATCCCCTCCTTGTACTGTAACCTCCACGTCCACCCCCACAGCACAACATGGAGGTTAAAAACAAACAAAAAATTGTCACTGCCTCTAGTAATTTCTTGTTTACAACAAGTCCAGTATATGGAGGCTCCTTTCAAAATGGTAGATCATTATCTAGTAGTAAAAATTGATCTTGCAAATTAATACAGTTTATTCCATTGGGCTTCAATTAGGTTTTGCGAAAGGCCACATACAGGCCATGACAGACCCTTGATGAGCCAAAGCGTTACTGTCTTTTGCTTTCAGCACCAAAGTCACTACATGGCTCACGTACAGTGAACCCACTGGCCCTTTTTCTCGTTGTAGCCATAAGGAAGCATGTTTGCTCGGCTAACATACACTGCACCACCAACTCATTTGTTATTGTGTGCAGCCACATAATTTCATGAAGAATGCTTCTGAGAGTGAGACACACGGCAGCTACTGACCTGGGTTTTAGACTGCTGCCACACTAAGCATGTTGCCATCAATACAGGTAGTCAGCTGTCTTACCTACACAACTAATGTCGAGAGGTATCTGCTGACATCACGAATGCCTGAATTCAGCTTGGCGGATCGTTTGAAGGTGCCTGTCCATTCCTCTTAAGCGGGATCTGTTTTCAATTGAGACTGTGGATTTCATGTTTTTCACACAGTAAAAGTTGACAGCATAAAACAGGAAACAGAAGGATAAATAGTGGCATTTGTGCCCATCAAGGTGAGCTTACTACATAAATTGATGTGAATCTTTAATTGGAACTAAATAAATTCTTAAAAAAGAACTAAAATTTGGAGTTTCAGCATGATCCGTCCAGGGTCTGTGAATCACTCTGCCATGGCTGTCACTTGCATGGCTAGGCGCATGCACAGCAGAGCTCACTGTTCACAAGATGGCCACCATGAGCTCAGTGTGCATGCACCAGAATCGTGCCCGCAATGTGCATGCCCAATGACTGTCTTCAGCACCTGACCACCTGTCTCAGTATCCATCCCACAAACATAACATTGACACCGGGGGTGCCAGATCCCCCAGGTCACTGTCGCCCTTTGTTGTTGCCATCCCTGAAAACTGTCCCAGCTACCCGATCCTCCCTCTTAGCACCCACCACCCCAACTCACCCCCCCAACAAACATAACACAGACACTGGGGGTGCTCAATTCCCCAGTCTCATGACCTGATAGAAACAAAACCTTCCTTGCATTTGTTCTGTACACTGACAATGGGGGTTCCCAATCTCAAGTCCTGCTGTCGCCTCTGTTGTTCTGCCCCCAACCCTCCTCTCAGCACCCCCCCCACACACAAACATAACAGTAACACTGGGGGTGTCCAATCCCCTAGTGCTGTGACCTGAAATAAAGAAATTTATTTCCTTCCTTCCTTCCTTCCTTCCTTCCTTCCTTCCTTCCTTCCTTCCTTCCTTCCTTCCTTCCTTCCTTCCTTCCTTCCTTCCTTTCCCTTATAAACCCTGTAGAAAGAAAACCCTCCTTTGATGTCTGTTGTGGCCGTTACTGTCCCCCAACTTGACCTTC
The DNA here is from genome assembly GCA_016271365.2 of Neoceratodus forsteri. Lineage (NCBI taxonomy): Eukaryota > Metazoa > Chordata > Ceratodontiformes > Ceratodontidae > Neoceratodus > Neoceratodus forsteri. The sequence continues at coordinate 125,410,212 of CM028131.1, forward strand.
CCACTCAGCAACCACCACCCCGCTCCCAAGCCCTTACGTAACCACTGGGGGTCCAGTACCATAATGATTCTGTACACTCACACACGCCTTCACTCTTCAAGCCAGACCGCAAATTGAAGAGAGCGGCATGCAGTTCAATGTATTTAAATGGGGTTTTCAACTTACTGGCATAACTTGGCCATTTTTGCATATTTTTGCCCTAAATTTTCAATGTGCTTCTTTGGGACCCCACTTCATGAGCAGTTGCACTGACATTAGGCAAATCTGTCCCAAAAGGTGATTTTGCACTACACTTGTTCATGAGGCAGGGTTGTAAGAAGGCTATGTTGAAAGATTTGGTGTAAAAATAACAAAGTACAACAAAGTTGTGAGCCTACATTGCATTTTGTGAATGCAAGCTAGTAACTTTGGTAATTTTCAATATTTTGACCTCACATTTACAGCATAGCCATTTCTTTACAGTACCTCATTAATGTGACAGCTGTCATTCTTCAACTCATGGCTAAAATGTGCTTTTACATCCCAACAGCTGATTTCACAGCCCCTGAGCAAAATCACATATCGGGCAAGAGTTCAAAATTTTCTGGGCCCTTCACAAGGCAGGGTCATTAGAAGGTTATGTTGGAAATTTGGCATAAACATGTGAAACAACTACGAAGTTATGAGCCTACACTGAATATTGCAAAAGCAGGCTCGTAACTTTGGTAGTTTTCAATATTTTTACACCATATTTTCAACATACTGTAGCCTTTTTTTATGTTTGCTTGCATGCATGCGCAAGAAACATTATGTGGCAGCATGGGAGATAAGCGGGTTGTGGAGGTGCATCACTGTGGCGGCCAATGCCAGCACCGCATTGTTGGGCTTGGCAGTGCTCAACCAATGCAGGCCCAGTGACCTGATGACACTGGTTCTGCAGAGTGCCACCAACTTGTAATGATTTTGCTGCTGCAATCATGGGCCATCTCGTCATTGCAGCCTCAGCCATTCCGCTGCAATGAGGGAGCGACCCATCATTGCAGGGCGATACCTTACCTGGCGTAACATTACCAGGTGTATGGCAGCTCTATGTCACTGCTACAGAGTCCCATGAAAGCCGATGGGGGTGCTCAATCCCTCTGTCGGCATGCCCCCGACCAACTTCATTTGTCAATGGGAGAGCTCACTCCCTGTCGGCATAACGTCCCCACGCATAATTTCAGCTGTGTACTGAGGGGGTGCCAAATCCCCCTCAGTATCATGAACCCCCCCCCACACACATTTCTGTGCCGACAGGGGGATCAATCCCCGTTTGCTTCAGTCCCCCCCTTCTCAGTTCCAGTTGCCAAGGGGTGCACAATCCCCATTATCACACTCCCCCACTCTTTTCTGTGCCAATGGGGGGCACAATCTCTGCCAGCTTCGGCTCCCCTCCCCAAAAATGCTGATGGTACACTGGAAGCCCACCCCAGTGTTTACCAAAAACACACCTGCAAAAGTAACAAAACGACCCGCGTTGTCTGTATTTCTTTTTAAACCTCTAAAATGAGAAAACGGTCCCTCAGAGTGTCCGGTGCCCCTCCCGAACCGCACCCACCCTCTGCGTTCCCCGCTTTCCCACACCCCCTTCACCCCATACTTACCTCTGGAGCCCGGCGTAATGATCTTCGGTGGACTGGGAACACATTTGCAGTTTCTGCACTCTTCAAGCCGACCGTGAACTGAAGAGATGCTGGTAAACTGTATAATGTCATAAATAGGTTTTTTCAACTTTGGTGCATATCTTGGGCATTTTTGGGAATTTTGGCACCAAATTTTCAACATGGGGTTATTGGGGTCCCTCCTCATCAGTTCAGTCACTGTCATGTGTTATTCGGTCCCGAAAGGTGATTTCGCAGTCACTGCGCGGAATCGCCTTTCAGGAACAATTAATGAAATGACAGTGCCACTGTTCATGAGCTGGGCTCTCAAAAAGCCTATGTTGCAAATTTGGAGAAAAAATCAAAAAAATGACTGTTTTATGAGCGTGTGTTGCGCAGTTTCCACGCATGCTCGTAACTTAGCTAATTTGTAATATTTTCACTCCAGATTTTCAACATTGCCATTTTTACACACCTCTGTATGAACAGTACAGCTGTCATTTTACACATCCTAGCCTAAATGTGTTTTCACACTTCTGGCGCAGAATAGCTCACTCGCTGTGGGAAATCAGTTTTTTGGACAGATTAAGAAAATGGCAGTGGCACTGTTCATGAGCAGAGGTACTATAATACCTATGTTGAAAATTTGGTGATGAAAGTCCATAAAATGACTGTGCTACAAGTGTGCATTACGCAGTTTTCACGCACCCTTGTAACTTTGCAAATCTGTAATATTTTCACGCCAGATTTTCAACACTGCCATTTTTTCACACCTCCTTATGAACAGTACAGCTGTCATTTTTCACATCCTGGCCAAAATGTGTTTTCGCACTTCCAGCACAGAATTGCACGGTCGCTGTAGGAAATCAGTGTTTGGGACAGATTAAAATTGAGTGAGAGGGGAAGTGAGCGAGCTTAACTTTGTTCTATCAGGACTACTGCATATTTCTATGTGGGCAGATAAAGGTGCCAACGCAGGCAGGAGCCCAGTACAAAAGGGCAGCCTGCAGCCTCGGGAGAAACAGAACAAGCGAGTCAGAGAGGGGGAGTGAGCGAGCTCAGTGGAGCTCTGTCAGGATTGCTGCAGATTTCTTTGTGGGCAGAAAAAGGCACCAACACAGGCAGGAGCCCAGTACAAAAGGGCAGCCTGCAGCGCCAGGAGAAACAGAATGAGCTAGTGGGGGGAGTGGCGAGGTCAATGGAGCTCTGTCGGGACTGCTGCGGATTTCTTTGTGGCAGAAAAAGGCACCAATGAAGGCAGGAGCCCAGTACAAAAGGGCAGCAAGCAGCGCCAGGAGAAACAGAATGAGTGAGTGAGGAGAGGGGGAATGTCAGGACAGCTGTTTACTTCTTTGTGGGCAGAAACAGGCACCAATGCAGGCAGGAGCCCAGTGCAAAAGGGCAGCCTACAGTGCTGGGAGAAACAGAAAGCATGAGTGGGGGAGGGGAGTGAGCGAACTTAACAAAGCTCTGTTGGGACTGTTGCGGATTTTGTTGTGGGCAGAAAAAGGTGCCAAGGCAGGCAGGAGCCCAGTACAAAAGAGCAGCCTGCAGCACCAGGAGAAACAGAACAAGTGAGTGATAGAGGGGGAGTGAGCGAGCTCAACGGAGCTCTACCGGGACTTTAGAGTTGCCCACACTCCCACCCAGGGTCCTCTGTGGTCCTATATTACAGCAGGGTCTCTGGGGTGGAGACAAAGCAATGATTGGATACTTTTAGGATTGCTGTAATAATACAGATTTAGTTGTTCTGTTTATTTCTCTGACTGAGCTGACTAATACTTGAAGTGCAATAGGATTTCTAACTGGGCTAAGTGAAACTATATGAGAGCTAAGAACAAAAAATATGGTAGCTGAGGGGTGAAAAACGAACAAGGAGGCTTTAGGATTGCTACAGTAATACAGTATCGAATGGATGAGATTTGAGACTGAATTAACCCGGTTGGCAAGGGGGCAGTAGGGGGTCTAGTGTGGGAAGGGGACAGGAATTTGAGTACATAGGGGCTTAACAGTTGTAGTAGGGTACAGAAACTGGGAATAAGATGGGGCCCAAATGGGGCAGGTGACACATGTCAATAGGGCAGGCATCTTTGGAAGGGTGGTGGGGTGTACAGGGTGTGGGTCCACCTTGATCCTGGACTGGGCTTGGAGGATGGGAGGGTGTATGGTCTGTAGACGACTGGCTAGTTTGAGGGAGGAGCTGTGGAGGTTAGGGAGGAGTCTAAGTGGCAGGGCAGATGAGTATGGTAGACATCCTGGCTGGGTGGGGAACAGGGGATGGCAAGGGGGGATGGAGGAAGAACAACTAGGGACTGAAACCAACCCCAGCATCAGAGGCACTAACAGAAAAGAGAGGAGAAGGAAGGGGCTGCCCAAGGTGAGGGGGAAGCCTCCTGATGGGGGAGGAAGATACCACGGGGAGTACAGGGGAGAGAACAGATGGCTGCTGGTAGGTAGGGACCAGGGACGGGACATGGGGTGGCATGGAGGGGAACAAGTAGGAAGGGGGTACCGATAGGGGGAAGAGATGTAGGAGGGGTATCGACTAAGAATAGATCCAAGGCCTCTGCTATGGGAGAGAGAGGGGGAGCAGGAACATACTGAAGGGGGGAGGACAAGCAGGGCATGAGAGGGATGGCAACAGGTAGGGGAAGAGATAGAGAGGACAAAAGGGGAGAGGGGGGCTAGTAAGGAAGGAGGGGTGGTGACTGGAGGAGAGAAGGCTACGGCAAGGGGGAAGGATGGGAGAGGCATCACTATTGGGGTAGAAAGGAATGAGGGCTCTAAATTGACAACAGCGGGGATAGGAGAGGGGTTGGAAATCAGCAGGGGAGGAGGGGAGGTTGACATGGGAAGCCCAGTAGGAAGCAGTCAGGCTGGGAAGGGGTTCAAAGGGGATGGGAGGAATAAGGCAGAGAAAAAGGGTGAGGCGGATGTAGGAGGTACAGATACAGAAGTCACAGAGGGTGCAGCTGGCAGGGGTAAGGGGCAGGAAAAATGAATACTGGGGTGGTGATAGGGGCATTAGAAGGGAAAGGGGTAAAGGATGGGGGGTACTTTTACTGGGAGATTCTATATTGAAAGGGGTGAGATGGGGTGGAAGGGGGGAAGGCACAGCTGTATTTGGGTTAAAGCTATCCCCAGGTTGACTGCAGATGGGGCAGGGCAGGCACTGCTCAAGTGTGCAGCGAGGAGGAGGAAGAAACCTCATTTAGTGTTGCATGTGAGTACAAATGACTTGGCGGAGGAGACTGTGGAAGTAGAGAGGGGGAGGTTCCAAGAGTTGGGCAGGCAGTGTGAGGGGGTAGGGGAGTCAGTGGCATTCTCAGAGATACTCCCAGTACCATGTGCAAGCATGGGGAGGAAGGGTAGGATCGAGGAGTTCAATGAGTGGCTGAGGGATTAGTGCCACATGAAAAATGATGGGTTAGTGACCAACTGGGGCAGGGTCTGGGGGAATAGTGACTTGTACACGGCGGACAGGCTACACTTGAGCGGGGAGGGGAGAGGTGTATTAAAGGCAGGATTAGAGGGGTATATCTCTACTAAGGTGGATTTAAACTAGTGGCTGGGGAGCCAAAAAACTGAGGTTGGTAGAAAAGTCCGGACAGGGGAGCCTAATGAGCTCACCCCCCCTAGATATAGGTAAAGGCGGAGGCATAGTAACCCTAGGAGGGGCGGGCAGAGTGGTCTGAGTGTAATACAGAAGGCACCACCACCTGGTAAGAATAAGAAGGAGAAAGAGTGCGAACTACCGGGAGGAGGGACACAGGACAAGGAGGAGAAGAGTGAGGAGAAGGAGGGGTATGGGTGGAAGGTGGTCTCTCTGAACACAAGAAGCCTGGGAAACAAAATTGCAGCGCTTAAGGCACTCCTTTCAGAGGGGAAGGTGGACATTGCTGCACTGACAGAGACTTGGGCCACATAGTACAATGATTGGGACTTGGCAATCCCGGAATACAGGATGTACAGGAGGTACCAGGGGGTTAGAAGAGGGGAGGGTTACACTCTATGTGACGGAAGGGATTAAATGCATAAGGGACGAGGAAGAAGAGGAGAGGACAGAGGCACTTTGGGTGCAGCTCCTGGACTCCAAGGGCAGAAAGCTGAAGCTGGGAGTTGTGTACAGACCACCAGCCCAATCTGGGGAACTGGATGGGGAGTTGGCAGAGCAGATAAGGAGGGTGTGTAGAAGGCGGAATGTGGTGATAGTGGGGGATTTTAACCTACCACGGGTTGACTGGAGCACCCTGGCCACTAGCAGTACTAGGGAGCAGGTGCTCCTTGATGCATTCTAGGACGGCCTTCTGACACAATTGGTAAGTGGGCCTACAAGGTTTGGTAACACTCTGGACCTAGTACTGGCAAATGGGGAGGTTGTGAGGGTGGTAAGGGTGGAGGACCCACTAGCAGGTAGCAACCACCAAACAGTGTGGCTCGTTGTTGCGCTGGGCAGGGAGACAGGAGGCACGGGCACTAAGGTGGTGGACTTTATTAGGGTGGACTTTGGGGGGTGGGAGCAATACTGCAAGGGAGACTCCAGGATATAAGGCTGGGGATGGATGCAGAACAAAGGTGGGGAGTCATAAAGACTGGGCTAACAGAGGCCACAGTAGTCTGCACCACGGCCAGGAGTAAGAAGAGCAGAGGCAAGAAACCATGCTGGCTGAACAAGGAAGTGCTGCAAGGGGTGAGGGCAAGGACGGCTGCATACTGGAAGTACAGGAGAACAGGGAAGGGAGAGGATAAGGAGGGTTTCATTAGTTGGTCAAGGGAGGTTGCCAGGAGGGTGAAAAAAGCTAAGGCCTCCAGGCAAATAAGGTCCACACAGGGCATAAAGGAAGGGGAAAATGACTTTAGGTATGTCAGGGAAAAGAGGAAGTGCAAGGAACATATTGTGAAGATAAAGTGGGGAGGGAATTGCATGGAAAAGGGGGAGGAGCAAGTGGAAACTCCAAATGAGTACTTCTGCTCCATTTTCACTAAGGAGAGGGATGGTCCACTACCAGAGTGGGCTGGGGTGGTGGGGAAAGGGTGAGAGGAGGTGACGGACAAAGTGATCACAGAGAGTAAGATGCTAGAGGAGCTGAGGGCAGTAAGGGTGGGCAAGGCACCAAGTCCCGATGGCATCCACCCCAGGGTGCTGAGGGAGATGGCGGAGCTGTTGGTTGAGCCACTGGCAGATCTGTTCAACACCTCCCTGGAAATGGGGTGTGTGCCCCAGGACTGGAGAGTGGCCCATGTGGTGCTCATACACAAGACTGGGTCTAGGGAGGAGCCAGGATATTATCGGCCACTAAGTCTCACGTCCATAGTGGGTAAGCTTATGGAGGTGACACTGAAGGAGAGGCTGGTGGCATTCCTTGAGAGTAATGGCCTACAAGATGGGTGGCAACATGGGTTCATCTCAGGGAGATCTTGTTAAACCAGCCTAACAGAGTATTGTGACTGGGTGACAAGGGAGCTGGACAGGAGCCATGTGGTACATGTCCTGTACTTGGACTTCAGAAAGGCCTTTGATATAGTGCCTCATGGGAGACTAGGGGGGAAGCTGATGGCAGTGGGGGTAGTAAAAAAGCTGACTAAATGGATAGAGAACTGGTTACAGGGGAGGGTGCAGAGCGTGGTGGTGGTGGGGGAGCTCTTGGCATCCAGAGCAGTGACAAGTGGGGTGCCATAGAGTCAGTGCTGGGCCCGGTGCTATTTCAGCTCTTTATCTCTGATATAGTACATGGAGTGGGGAGCAGGGCTAGTCTGTTTGCATATTATACCAAATTGGTGGCAGTGGTGGACGAAGAGGATGGATGGGAAAACTGCAGGGGGACCTAACCAAACTAGAGACATGGATGGTGGGGTGGCAGCTAGGATTCAACACAAAGAAGTGTAAGGTGATGCACTTCAGGGCTAAGAACCAGAAGAGGGTCTGTTGGTTGGGGATCACAGAGGAGGAGGAGAAGGACCTAGGGGTGTTGGTAACTGGGAGCATGAACAACTCAGCCCAGTGCAGGAGAGCAGCAGCGAAGGCAACAGGATGCTGGGGTGCATTACAAGGGGATTCTCATCCAGACACAGGGATGTGATCTTACCTCTCGACTGATCATTGGTCAGACTGCACCTAGAGTACTGTGTGCAATACTGGAGGCCATACCTGAGGAGAGATATAAAGTTACTGGAGTGGGTACAAAGGAGAGCAACAAAAATGTTAAAGGGGATGGAAAGACAGGAATATGAAGTTAGGTTGAATGAGCTGAACATGTACACACTGGAGGAGAGGAGGGATGGGGGGATATGACTGAAGCATTTAAATACCTGAAGGGGCAAATAAACCTAGCACCGAGGGGGTGTTTAAACTGAGGAGTGGAAGAGAGACGAGGGGGCATGGACTAAGGTTGGAAGGGGGATGTTCCAAGAGGGTAATGAGGAGGCACCACATCTCTGAGAGGGTGGTGTCTATTTGGAATGCGCTGCCAGAGGGGGTGGTAACATGTAGGACAGTCAATAGCTTTAAGAAGGAGTGGGATAAAGCAAGAAAAAGAGTCTGGGTGCAGGGGCTGGGACAAACAGGAGAGGAACTCAGGGGGAGAAGGCTGGGGCAGCTGCAATCTAGGGTGCTAGCTGCACACTCGGGCAGACATACATAGACCGATCGGTGTATTCTGCTGGCAGATTTGTATGTTCGTATGTAAAATCACAGTGACTCTGTTCAAGAGCAGAGGTCCTCAAATGCCTATGTTGAAAATTTGGTGACAAATGTCCATGAAATGACTGTGTTACAAGCATGCATTGTGCAGTTTCCACGCACCCTCATAACCTCGCAAATTTGTAGTTTTTTCACTCCAGATTTTCAACATTGGCATTTTTTCAGACCTTCTTATGAACAGTACAGCTGTTATTTTTCACATCCTGCCTGAAGTATGCGTTTACACATCTGGTGCAGAATAGCATGGTTGCTGGGGGAAATCAATGTTCGGGACAGATTAAGAAAATCATAGTGACAGTGTTCATGAGCAGAGGTCACAAATGCCTATGTTGAAAATTTGGTGAAATAATTCCACTAAATGACTGTGTTACGAGCATGTGTTGCGCAGTTTCCACGTATGCTCGTAAGTTTGAGCATTTTTAATATTTTCACTACAGATTTTCAACATTGTCCTCTCTTCACACCTCCCTATGAATGGTACAGCTGTCATTCTTCACAGTCTGCCCAATCTGTGTTTTCATACCTCTGGCGCACAATGGCACAGTTGCTATGGAAACTCAAATTTCGGGGCACATTGACAAAATCACAGTGCCACTGTTCATGAGAAGAGGTCCCAAATACTTTCAGGAGGTGGGGGTCACAAAATAGCCATGCTGAAAATTTGTAGTGCAAATACCAACAAAGGCCCGGGGCGTTAGGGTTTCTAACCATAATGTTCCAGGGTTTCTAACCATATTGTTCCATCCTGTACAGACTGACAGGCATCAGGGGTGTGCCTCTGGATTGCCGACTGTAATGCTCATGCCATTCCACCCCAACCCCCCACCCTGCAGCCAGTGACAGGCATCGAGGTGTGCCTTGGACTCCTCGGCCCCAGAGTTCACTCCATTCCCCTATATTGCACCCATTTCAGTGAATGTCTTTATGGAGTGGGATGACTATAAAGCTGAACACCCCAAGGTACACTTCAACACTTGTCAGTGTCTGCAGGATAGGGTGAGGTGAAATGGCATGAACGTTATGGGCAGCAACCGAAACGCATACCCCAATGCCTGTCCATTTCTGCAGGGTGGAGGTGGGGTGGGTGTGAACTTCAATACTTCACTGCCATTCCTACTCTGCATCTGTCTAACTCCTGCATTTCCAGTGCTAATATTAGCAAGCAAACATTCGGCATGAACAAATGCTTGTTTACAGCACCTCATGAATGTGACAGCTGTCATTTATTGTACTTAACTGCAGCCATTGTTGCTTCTGCCACAGCTTGTTTTCTATAAGGTGTCTTTCCTAAATAAAATTACCCTGCTACTCCCCTTCCCCCCACAGGTACTGTGATTCTGAGAATACTAGAAGCTGAGTGAGCCAAGAGAGGAGGTCTCTGAAGGCAAGTGTGTTGCTGTGCAGCTTGTTTCGGGGCAATCACAAATATTATTCTAGCCTTTTATGAAGGTGGGGGGACAGGGGTATATGCTGCTGATTGACAAGTGGTACTGTGTTGAGCTATGGTGCAGGTAACCAAGGTTCAAGAGTGAACCAAGGTGTGCCCAGGCAGGTGGCCCAAGGTTCTGGGTGCTCCCAATGACAGAACTTCCAGAACTTGGAAGGTAGGTGCCCCAGTTCTTCTCATACAGTGCCTTCTATAACGGGCCAAGGAGGAACTGTCAACCTCCTCAGTAGTTTGCCTGAGTTTCTCCAAAATGGGGTTGAGATAAACCTTTTGGCCTTTTCTTTGACATGTTATCTGCCTGGAGGATAATTAAAATATGTGTGTAGGATGCTGGTTGAAAGAAGATAAATAGAAAATAATTATTGCTGCTTTTAGAATGTTATGTCATTTTGTGCAAGAAAAAAAGGCAACACTATCATTTACCAAATGTGGGCTTATTTTCCAGTCACCATCAAACAATATACAAAAGAAAACTAGCACTTCAGGTATCGTGTGATGAAAAAGTTTTGTTTTACTGTGCAACTTAGCTGTGCAAAAATTCACATATATGTAACCCCAAGGCAGCACTATTCCAAGGTTACTACTCCTGCCTGTACTTATGACCACATGTTAAGGGGCCTGGATTTGATATTATGGTGCCTCCACCCGGAGCAACAATAATGGAGGTATCTACGTAACCTGGTATAGCCCTCTGGGAAGTTATAACCACCAACAAGCCCACCTAGTGACCAAATACCTTGTAAGGAGTAATAACCCTTTACAATAGTTGAGACACAGTCAGCAATGAACATTAATATGCACACACCCTTTGCACTTACCACCAGGGACTGGCTTTCTGCAACTTCCCAGGAACCCCCTGTGAAGGCAAAGTTAGCAAGGCAAGCATACACTTTCAGTACTGTGCACCAACTAAGAATCTGCTCATGCGCCAGTTTAAACATTGAAACAGCAAATCAGTTTTATTAAGGGGAGCATGAACAAGGATGGGGCGTGAATCTAGAGGAATGAGTGCTGATTTGGTTAGATTACTATGCATGCACTTGTGTCCCAAAATAAACAGTCTGACAACACTGGGTACCCAGAATGTTATGCTGGCTAGCCTGAAACAGTGCCTGGGGGTGGTCGGTGTCACAGCTGTTGTTGGGGCCCTTTATGGAAAGAAAAGGTGGTTAACATGCACAAACAGTGCTTTGGTTATTTGCAGTCCTGGCAGGTTGGCCCAGTCTTTTGTAACCTGGTAAGACACTGAAGCAATCAGATGGTACCATAAAATGATTAGAAGAAAGGTTGCAGGGAGCTACTCTGAGTTTACTCACAACACTAGATGGTTGGATTTGGCCTGGCGATATAAAGACCTGCTGCGGATCTCTCATGAGCATGGGGAAGCTGGGCCAGCACAGCACACCTCGACTTCATGCCCTTTCCCACCAGGTGGCCGCAACCTGTGATCTGTTGCTGCGCAGGGACTGGATCCCCAAGCTGGTCTCTCGCCAAGAAAACAGTCTCTGGTGCAGGAGCAGTCAGCATGGGCTAGGGTTGGCTTAGACCCAAGATTGGATAACACTTCTGGCAAAGTTCAGTTTGTTTGCTGGTGAAGGCCTCCAGCTGGCTAACAGTTCAGTACTGGCAAACAGGCCACCACACACGATAAACATTCAGCACATTTAACAGGAACAGCATTAACTTCTCTCTCAGTTCGGTATTTAAGCCAGTTGATATTACAGCAGATTCACTGAGCAAACCTCTTAATTCAATAAAACAGTCTCTCACACTACCCTTGGACTGATCACTTCACAGGAGCTCTTCTCAGTCCAATATCTCAAGTAGCCTTCTCAGGATCATGGAGCTTTCTGCTGCAGTTTAAAAGTTGCTTTTCAGATTCAGTCCGGTTACTTCAAAAAGGCAGTCCCAAACAGAAGAGCCACAATAGGAAGGCAAGTCAGGCATCTCCCTGTCGATTCTCCTAGGCTCCTTTCCTGGAGCAGCCTCTCGATAGCTCAAGCTGCTCACTCTCCAAGCTCTAACTTCAACTAACATACACTGTCCTCTAACAGTTCTGGGGTTTCTCCTGGTTTCCTGTATTCTGGTTGGCTGGGGGAGCTGTCAGCTACAGTTTGGATGCTCCCATTTGTTCAGTTTAGGTGCCAACCTGAAAACTTGAAGAACTACAGTTTTCCTTCCCACGAGGCACTTGAACTAAAGACCCTTCAAGGTCTGCTGTGTCCTATTGGTCCAAATTCTGGAAGTCCCAGATCAAACATGTTGGCTTCCATTCAGATAAACAAAGCTGCAAGAAGGCAGGCTAAACAAACACTCTAATTCAAATACAACAGCAAGCTAGAAGTAAATATTTACAGCACTGGTTAAAGCTCCCCCTGCTTTACTATCTACAGCAGAGTGGAGCAAATAAAAGTGCATCTGGCCAGTTGCGAGATTTGAAACACTCGGACCCAACCCCAACCATTTACTATACACACAGTGGCTAATGAAGTAAAGGGACAGGTGCGGAGGGACAACATGGCACTCTCACTTAAATCAACAGGATTAAATGAATGACTATGGATTTACTATCTATGCAGGACATCTACCTGGCAGTGGGCATGGATGGAGCCCAGGAAAACATTTAAGGTAAGTCCTCGACGGGGGGTTTACATCTCTCCCCTGCCTGAAATGCTTGGCATCCCCACCATATAATATAATAAACTAGAATCGACAATAACACTTTACTATATACACCATTTACCATGTTAGGCTTAACATATAAGTATTTATACTGCGTAGCATGCTATGACCTTAAACGGTACCTTTAAACACTTTACTTAGTTCAACCATTTAGCATTCTATCATGACATTTCACATGTAATTATCACACTTTCCTGGACTGGTTAACCATAGAGACAGCTCACCTTTACATTAACTCCTTCGAGATTTAACTTCAGTTTTACCGTATTTCATTTTTGCATTCCCATGTTAACATTTTATCTTTTACTTTTATACTGTCTTACATAGTTAATCGTATGCCTTACATTTGTCTTTCCCACGCTTTGTACAAACACTCTTTGTACCTGAACCCACATGGCTGATAACCTGAATTTGTCAGCCTCTGGACTTTTTGTAAAATGACCCCAGGAATACTGGTTGGAGGGTTTCATCACTAACTGAGAAGTGGCAATGAACCCTATCTTGAGAAGGGAATTAGCTTTAATATAAACCCTGTTATGAACCACATTCGTGGGAAGGTCTACAGGTGTTCCTGGCGTATCATATGTAAGGCATACTATAAGTTTAACATCTTATCCTGATCTTCTAGGTGGAAGGGGCACAGGCGCAGTCCTTTCAACATCTGCATTTGGGTTAGCTACTCCCGGTTTATTGTCCAGCGACAAATCAGCTTCTGCATTAAGGGGCACCTCTGCATGGTCTGTTTAGAGTTGGGGGTATGACTTGCATTCACATTTGCAGCATCACTTAAATTTGGTCTACAGATTTGGGTTCATCAGTAGGCAGGATTTCAACAAAATTTAAATCGTTTACCACACTGCTGGCACTTTCAGAATTAGCATTACTGGTCAACATGAAGTCAGTTTCACTAGGCCCAGGTATCGCTGCTTCAAATGAGGATTCACTGGGGGGGTTCTCACCTTCTCAGTCAGGACTGGCTATATCAATTTCAGACAGTTCCTCAATGGGTAAAGAGTCAGCTACTTCTGAAGTTATACTTTGTACCTCGCTATCAGGTGGCATTGGCATGGTCGAGAGTGCAAGATTATCTGATACTTCGTAACTGTCAGCACTGTCTCCCACATCACACAAAGGGTTGCCTTGAAACAGCTGAGCTAGTTTGAGAGAAGGATAACATGTAATCCCATATTCACTGTCATCGGACTCAGAATGATTGTCATCATTAACTGCAGCAGGACGTGGCGGAGGCTCTGGTTGTGGAACAACAGGAGGCTGATTCGACTGTCTCTTTCAAGCAGTGGATTGGGTAACAGGCCCAGTGGGAGCACTAGCTTGAGGTGCAGAATCAATAATAATTTGTCGAATGGGTAAAACATGATTTTGGTGTATTGTTTTAACAGCTTTTGGATCGTTTTCTTGACGCACGTTATAGACTGGCAGGTCATCCAGCTTACTGATGACAATGTATGGGGTGTGACTCCACCAGTCTGCTATTTTGGGCTTTCCTTGTAAACCCAAATTTCTTATTAGTACATAGTCTCCGGGTTGTAACCCCTGAGCTTTAACATGTTGGTCATGTCTTTTCTTATTGGCTAGGTTTTTCTTTGCAGCCATCGTGTGCTCAAGTTGATAGGCGTGATTAAGCTGGGCTTTTAGCTTTTGTACATACTGCAAATAATTACCTGCTTGAATTCCATCTGGTGACTCTCCAAAACAAATATCTACTGGTAAACGTGTTTCTCAGCCTAACATTAGTTAATATGGTGAAAAAAACAGTTGCATCATTGCAAGTGCAATTATAGGCATGCACCAAGGTACTTATTTGTTGACTCCATCTTGGCTTGTCCTTCGGGTGAAGTGTGCCCAGTATGTCCAGCAATGTTCTATTAAATATTTTGGGCTGTGGATCTCCTTGTGGATGATATGGAGTGGTTCCTGACTTTCTTACACCCCAAAAGCAAGAGCATTTCATTAATTAAATGGCTTTCAAAGTCCTGTCCCTGATCAGAATGGATCCGCTGGGGGGCACCATAGTGGATGAAACATTTTTCAACAAGCACTTTGGCTACAGTGACTGCTTTCTGGTTTTCTAGTTGGATAGGCTTGTGCATAATGAGTGGTCTGTCATGACAAGTACATTACTAATGTTTTTGGAATCAGGCTCTAAACTTAAAAAGTCAATACATACAAGCTCCATAGGTGCGCTAGTGGGGTTGTTAACCAAGGGTACTGCTCTTTGTGGCTGAGCCTTTCTTTGGAGACATCTGCTACAAGTTTGGATATATTGGTGAATGTCTGTACCCATCTTGGGCCAGAAGAAATGGGCACTGGCTAAGTCAAAGGTTCTCCCGCAACCCAGAATATTCCATCTAGTTGTGGAGGGCTCTTAAGACCACAATTTTAAACCCTGACGGTAACACCAGTTGTTTCCTTACAACTGTTCCCTAGCTATCTGTTAGTTTGCGATATAACAGTTTTTCTCAGAGCTGGAGTTTGGGACCTTCCCTAAACAGTAAGGCAGTTTGATGATAATTAGATCGTAACTTGGAGATGCACGGGTCATAATGTTGCAAGACATTATGCCGTAGCAATATTCTTGTTTTTGTGGGAGGGCTCTGCCCCCGCACCACTAGTTAAATATTGCACAAAGTGCAAACAAAATAAAATACTATGTCTGGGACCAGGAATTTGAAACCTGGTCCCAGAAACTACCCTTCCCATGCCTTGATGGCTCATTCCAGCGAGCCAGCAGCTGCTTCAGTGGACTCCTGTCCCAGCAGGATTCTTATCCTGCACTGGGAAGAGTGAGAGGGTGCACTACCACGCATACTTCCTTTACAGTTTTGCACCCTCTCACTGTTATCTACTGTGCTGTTCCTACCTCGCGGTCATGTCATGCACTGTAGACCCGGTAGGATTTGAAGACATCTTCCCCTCTGTGCAAAGCATCTATGACTGTTCTAATCATGGGGTCCTGATACTGTTCCTTTTGAATGTCCACTGGGGTGAGCTGCAGTAAGGCACTTAGGTCTAGTGCTGTGAAATTACAGTAGGCTACAGGCACACAAATTTCTGGAGGCCCCAATCGACTAGGCAGTCCACAGTTTCAGAAGATGAGTGTTCATCTTTGTCAAACTTGTGGCACAGGGCCTTTACAGATTGCTCAGACATTCTCACTCACTCAGGACTCGAAGCAGGCCTTCTAGATAGAGCATCAGCATCAATATGATTTAGCCCTGGACAGTACTCCACTGGATAATCATATGTTGATAGAGCTGACAACCACCTGTATTCAGTGGCATCTAACTTGGCTGAGGTTTGGACATACATAAGGGGATTATTGTCTGTTTTTTGCCATGATTTTGGTGCCATATTGATATTCATGAAATTGGTCGACTATTGCCCATTTCATAGTGAGAAATTGTAGTTTATGTACAGGATAGTTTTTTCTCAGATGGTGTCAAGCTTCTACTAACAAATGCCACTAGGCGTAATCCTTCCTCATATTCCTGATAAAGCAGAGCTCCAAGTACACTCAGACTGGCATCTGTGTGTAATACATACTGTTTAGTTGGATCAGCATAGGTGAGAATGGGTGCATATGTGAGCTAATAAATGATGTTGTAGAACACTGTGTCGCACTCAGGGGTCCACCTGGCTCCGAATAGTTCACTAGGCTTGAAGTAGACTTTATCAGATTGCTAGGCTGTGGCCAGGTAGTTAAGGCTTCTACTTTGCTCGGGTCTGTTTGGATACCTTCCGAAGATAAGATGTGGCCCACAAACTTTACAGATTTCTGGAAAAACTGACACTTTTCAATAGACAATTTTAATCCAAATTATTCTAATCGGTTCAGAGCCTTGAATAGACTAACCTCATTCTCTTCGAGCATTTTGCCAAACATGATGACACTGTCTAAATAAACTAGGAATTCAAGGAGGTTCATGTCTCCTACAGCTTGCTCCATCAATCTCTGGAAGGTTGCTGGTGCCCCAGATATGCCCTGAAGTAAGCACAAAAATTCATAAAAACCCAAGGGACAAATAAAAGCTGTCTTCTCTTGATCTTCTGGCACCTTGGGAATTTGGTAGTACCCACTTCTGAAATTTAGGATAGAGAACCACTGACTCCCATTAAGACAATCAAGTGCATCCTGGATGCGGGGCATTGTGCACTGATCCAGTATGGTCCTTCGGTTAAGGGTCCTATAATCCACAGGCATTCTCACTGAGCCATTTTTCTTTCAAATCACCACAATCAGGGATGCATAAGGGCTGCGAGATTCCTAGATGATTCCAGTTGCTAACATCTCTTGAAGGTGGCATCGGACATCATCAATGTTCACCGGTGCCAATCTGCATGATCTTTCTCGAAATGGCCTCTCATCATGGAGTCTGATATGGTGCTCAGCACCTGTGGCAGATACGACATCCCATTCCTTTAATGAAAATACTTTACTTCACTGTGCTAGCTTGTGGCTGATTCTGTCTTTCCACTCACCAGGGATAGGAGACTCTCCAAAGTTGAACATATCTGGGGATACTTCATTGTTTTCCTTTCTATGGCACTTGGTGGGCAACACTGCAGTATCTGCACAGTATACTGTGCCCAGGGTACAATGCCGGGGGACTTCAATGTCTCTGTCGGTCACATTAGAGAGTTGCACTACTACTCCCCTAGCGTAGGCATGGGCTCTAACAGGTAGCACACTGGGTTTAACTAAAAGTCCATTAGGCAGCTTCCCCTCCTCTGTGGCATCTAGCATAAAATTCTTGTTTGTGACGTCTTTTTTGATATGCACCTCTCCACTGATGCAACACTGTGAATTAGGTGGAAAGACGAGAGGTGATGGGTCCTTTTTCCAGACATATCCCACTGGATTATCCTCGTCATTCACTTTGCTCTGCATCTGTATCTCATGAGCTTTTTGTACCATTGTGCGAATAGGTAAAGCTTGTCCGGTTTTCTGAGCTTGCTTCTTTTGACACATCTGTGATAGGCAACCAAACACGTGTGCATTAGTGCCGATCAATAAGGGGATTCCATCATATAGTCCAGTTGAGGGGCATGCCAAAGCCAATGTCTCCATGGGCTCATCCACGCCAGCAACAGTAGAAGGAAAAGATAGCCATATTCATAAGTAATCGTGGTAAGGGTTGGATTTATCACTCAAGTCCCATACATGCAGTTCTTCTAAGGGTTGTAGAGGATGATCAGACAAGTACTGGTCATACCAATCTTGAATATTACAGTGACCAGAATCAGCTGTCCAGTATGACTCAGGCCGGGATACTATCAATATGTATGCTAGTCTCCATGGAGGGGTCCACCATTTTTTCCCAATCCAGAAGAGGGTTTGCAGGAGCTGGAACAAATGACTTGGCCACAAAGGAGCTGTGACAAGACAGAGCCCAGGCTACCCTGGCATTACCTTGCCTCGAGTGCTTTTCTGTAAGCAGTCTATCTGCCACCCTGGCTGAGTCAGCTCAGGGTCGACATTCCTTTCTTTGGTGACCATCCTTTCCACAATTATAGCAATATGTACCTTCTCTGATCTGCTTTGGCTGTGACATTACATTAGAGGTTGGTCCCCATTCACGACTGGGGGGGTTATTAATTCATATTTGGCACCTGAGCAGGAGCACTAACAGCAGAGAATCCTGGTTAGATTTTCACACTGCAGTTCATCAATTCTCTCACCATAGCAGTCAATTCATTTAGTTCAGTCTCGGGGCCGCCATCTACAGGAGGCACCTGAGCATGCACCCCCACTCCCATAGCAGATGCATTCTGAGGAGGGTCATAGTCTTTATCAGCTGAGGCACCTTGTTAGGGGCACCAGTCTTTAGTTCTCTGATTTCTCTCAGTAACTCTGCCCATGGTGGGGCAACCCCAGCAGCCTCTCCCTCACCAAGCCCCTTGGTGGTGGCACCAGTTTTCAGTTCTCTGATTTCTTTAAGTAGCTTGTGGACCTCAGGACCATCAGTGCCTGACCCCCTGACAAGGGCAGGGACTGTAATAGCTATGCCCATGCAGGGACCCTGGGTGTTTTCTTCCTCCTCAGCTTCATGTACCTCTTTCATCAACATATAGCAGGGCGGGGGTTCAGATTCTTGATGCAGCCGCAGCTTGAGTAATACCCAACTGGAATGTTAAGCAGAGGTGAGTATATAGATACATAGATACATAGACAGTGTCGGCAGATAAGGGCCTATAGCCCACCCAGTCTGCCCATTTAAGTTTGTAAGTTCAGTTACAAACTTAAATGGGCAGACTGGGTGGGCCATATGATCCAATCTCACTTGATCCAGCTTGTAGAGGTCAAGCCACCTTTGAGGAAATGTTTTTTGTAATAGTTCT
Organism: Neoceratodus forsteri; assembly: GCA_016271365.2. Classification (NCBI taxonomy): domain Eukaryota; kingdom Metazoa; phylum Chordata; order Ceratodontiformes; family Ceratodontidae; genus Neoceratodus; species Neoceratodus forsteri. Next base: position 125,429,020 of record CM028131.1, read on the forward strand.
AGTCGGGCTAAGTAAGCTGATAACAGTTCTTCCTGTTGTTGTTTAACATCTTTGAGCTTCTACCTCAGTGCTTCAACTGTATCGGTACTCCTGAACTCATTCTCTAGGGCGATCAAACGCTCCTGTGCACTATCATTGGGATAAGTGGACTTCAGGGAACAAATGTCATTTAAAGTGGGCCCTCAAAGGCTTTCCCCCAAGCATTTCCTTTTTTCAGCCTCTGAGCACTGCCAGTCCTGTACTAGCATAGCAGTGGAGTCCATCCAGTTCTCCCGGTCATTCTCCCCATTGGGTGTGGGGGAGGGTTCTGGAAAACATTCTAAGCTTGCAGTGAAAATCATGACTAGTTGTGGTGGGCACAGGCACAGGAGTAGACACAATGACTGAGATGGGCGCTGAAATGGGAGCATGTGCCGGGACTGGTGCAGAAGCCAGGGAATGGGCACCCACAGGAGGCTGGAATAACTTGTTTAAGTCCTCAAGGATTTGGCCCTGATGCAATAACAACTTGGCAAGCTTCTCCTCAAAACTCTTGCATAAGGGTGGGGATTCTGGTTCTGAGGGATCCTCACTATCCTAAGTTACCAGGCCAGGGACCCATCAATGGCAATAGGCTTGGGTACCTTAGTACTGTCTACTGGGTTGCTACAGTCCACTAAAGTCATTAAAGTTTGGGTGGTGGGGTCAGCCATATGACCTGCTATCACAGCCTCACCCAAACACTCAGTTTTTGCAAGGGCTTCTGTGATAGTGCCTTTGTCAGTACCCAGGGGTATATCTAGCAATAAAAGGGCATTGTGAGGGTCAGTATCACTCCCCATACACTAATTAACTAACTGCTGCACAGTCATTTGTTTAGAAAGGGAGTCAGATTCAGTGCTAGTAATATTGCCCATACTGGTGGCAGAACACAGGTAGTTACCCATAAAAACAGTGGACTCCAGGTGAAGCCTTACTAAAATTTTGTGATGTGGCCACTAGGAGGCACTAATCCCAGCAGTGCCTCCAAGATGTAACCCCCAGGTGGTACTATCTGTAAGGTTACTACCTCTGCCTATAATTCTGACCACAGGTTGAGGGGCCTGGATTCGATATTATAGTGCCTTCACCCAGAGCAACAATAGTGGGGCTACCTACCTAACCTGGTAAAGCCCTCTGGGAAGTTATAACCACTCATAAGCCTACCTATTGACTAAATACCATGTAAGGAGTAATAACCCTATTACAGTAGTTGAGACACAGTCAGCAATGAACATTAATATGCACACACCCTTCGCACTTACCACCAGGGACTGGTCTTCAACAACTTCCCTGGAACCCCCTGTGAAGGCAAAGTTAGCAAGGCAAGCATACACTTTCAGTACTGTGCACCAACTAAGAATCTGCTCATGTGCCAGTTTAAGCATGAAACAGCAAATCAGTTTTATGAAGGGGAGCATGAACAAGGATGGGGCGTCAAGCTATAATAATTGGGCTGGCAGTATAGCCTAGAGGTTAGAGGAATGAGGTGTGAATGAACTTGGTACATCCAGGAGACCAGACCTGAGCTTGATTCTCACAACCTCCACTTGCATACTGTGTGACTCTGAGCAAGTCACTTAACCGCCCAGTGCTCCCAAGTCACCCCTGACAACAGGCACTTGTGCCTAGTGGGCCTTACCTGGTTACCAAAGACTAAAATAAAATATAAAAATTACTTAACTGATTTGATTCAGATTACTATGCATACACTTTATTCCCAAAATAAACAGTCTGACAACACTAGATACCCAGGATGTTATGCTGGCTAGCCAGAAATGGTGCCTGGGGTTGGCTGGAGTTGCAGCTGTTGTTGGGGCCCTTTTTTTTTTTATACTTCATTTTATTATGTTGCTTGCGCACGCATGTGCAAGAAACATGTTGCGGCAGCTTGCTGCAGAAGCAGGTTGTGGAGGTGCGGCACTGTTGTGGCCAGTTCCCCCACTGCCTTTTTAAGGCTTGGCCCGCTTTTCCCAATGGGGTGACACGTTGCTGCTGACACTAGATCAACCAGTGTGCCACTACCTTGAAACGTTTTAGCCACTGCAATCAGGGGCCGCCTCATCATTGCAGCGTCAACCATTCCGCTGCAATGAGGGAGCGACCCATCATTGCAGGGTGGTACCTAGCATGCCCCTGACCCAGTTTGTCGACGGGGAGCCCAGTCCCTGTGGCATAATGTCCCCACCCCTAAGTTTCTTTTGTATGCTGAGGGGGTGCCCACTCCCCCTCGACATCATGCGTCCCCCTGTCTTTCTTTGCTGACAGGGCGCCCAATCCCAGTCGGCTTCAGTCTCCCCTTCCCAGTTGAATTTCCCAACAGGGGAGCCCACTCCCTGTCAGCATACTGTATCCCCCCCCAATGTGTAGTCTGCCAAGCGGGGTGCCCAATCCCCCTCGGCTCTTCCCCTCCATATGTGCTGATGGGGGTGCCCAATCCCCCGTCAGCTACAGCCCCCCAAAAAAACTTTCAGATGGAAAGCTGGAAGCCCACTTCAGCATGCCTAATGTCCCTGTAAAAAGGAAAAATGTCATTACATTTCTACTCGTATCCTCCTGATACTGAGCACCGATTGTATTCTCCTATATTTCACTTTATGCATTTTACTTAAAATCCAGGTTAAAGCATTTACTAGTACTCACTTTATATATATGGTGGATCTCTTTGAATTAACAGTTGCCCTGCTTGATTTTAACCCTGCCATTATCCACCTGTACATTTATTTAGGTTTAAGATCTAAGAATAATCATGCAATGAGACCTCTGTTTTTCTATAACCCATATATTGTTATGCATAATGTGATGTTCTGTTTCTTTATAATGTATGATATCTTTCAAATGCATTGTATGTTTTGTTCCTTTTTATGTATTCAAAACATCAATAAAAAGATAAAGTGAAAAAAAAAAAGAAAAACTGCCCTCAATGTTTTTTTAACCCTGTAAACAAGAAAACGGTCCCTTGTTGAGTCCAAGGCCCCACCCCCTACCTGCACCCACCCTCTCCCCTACCTCCCCATACCCCACTCATCTCATACTTACCTCCGGAGCCCAGCGTGACGATCTTCTGTGGACCGGGAACACGTCTGCACTCTCCAAAGCCGACCGCGAACTGAAGAAATGCCGGTAAGCTGTATAATGGTGTAAATAAGGTTTTTTCAACTTTGGTGCATATCTCAGGCATTTGGGGGAATTTTGGCACCAAAGTTTCAACATGGGATTATTGGGACCCCTCCTCATGAATTCAACCACAGTCATGGTGTTATTCGGTCCTGAAAGGTGACATTGTGGTCACTGCGTGGAATCACCTTTCAGGACTAATTAATGAAATGACAGTGCCAGTGTTTATGAGGTGGACTCTCAAAAAGCCTATGTTGCAAATTTGGTGGAAAAAATCCAAAACATGTTTGTTTGACGAGCGTGCATTACGCAGTTGCTATGCACACTTGTAACTTTGCAAATTTGCAATATTTTCACACCAGATGTTCAACATTGGCATTTTTCCACACCTCCTTATGAACAGTACAGTTGTCATTTTTCACATCCTGGCCGAAATGTGTTTTCGCACTTATGGCGCAGAATAGTGTGGTCGCTGTGGAAAATCAGTGTTCGGGACACATTAATAAAATCACAGTGACCCTGTTCATGAGCAGAAGTCCTAAAATGACTATGTTGAAAATTTTGTGATGAAAGTCCATAAAATGACTGTATTACGAGTGTGCCTTGCGCAGTTTCCACGTGCACTTTTAACTTCGCAAATTTGTAATATCTACATGCCAGATTTCCACCACTGGCATTTTTTCACACCACCTTATGAACAGTACCACTGTCATTTTTCACATCCTGGCTGAAATTTGTTTTTGCACTTCCGGCGCAGAATAGCACAGTCGCTTTGGGAAATCAGTGTTTGGACAGATTAAGATCGAGCGAGTGAGAGTGGGGGAGTGAGCGAGCTCAACTGAGCTCTGTCAGGACTGCTGCAGATTTCTTTGTGTACAAAAGCCCAGCACAAAACGGCAGTCTGCAGTGCCGGGAGAAACAGAATGAGCGAGTGGGGGGGGGGAGTGAGCGAGCTCAACGGAGCTCTGTCGGGACTGCTGCGGATTTCTTTGTGGGCAGAAAAAGGCATCAATGCAGGGCCCAGTACAAAAGGGCAGCATGCAGCAGTGGGAGAAACAGAATGAGTGCGTGAGAGAGGGGGAGTAAATGAGGTCAACGAAGCTCTGTTGGGACAGCTGTGAACTTTGTGGGCAGAAAAAGGCACCAACGCAGGCAGGGGCCTAGTACAAAAGGGCAGCCTGCAGTGCTGGGAGAAACAGAATGAGTGAGTGGGGGGAGGGTGAGTGACCTCAACAGAGCTCTGTTGGGACAGCTGTGAACTTTGTGGGCAGAAAAAGGCACCAACGCAGGCAGGAGCCCAGTACAAAAAGGCAGCCTGCAGTGCTGGGAGAAACAGAAATAGCGAGTGAGAGAGAGGGGGAATGAGCGAGCTCAACGGAGCTGTGTCAGGACTGCTGCAGATTTCTTTGTGGGCAGAAAAAGGTACCAATGCAGGCAGGAGTCCAGTACAAAAGGGCAGCCTGCAGCGCCGGGACAAACAGAATGAGTGAATGAGAGAGGGAAAGGGGGTAAAGGACGGGGGGTACTCGTGCTGGGGACTCTATACTGAAAGAAGTGAGATGGGGTGAAAAGGGGGAAAAGCACAGCCTTATTTTGGGTTGAAGCTGTCCCCAGGTTGACTGCAGGAGGGGCAGGGCAGGCACTGCTGAAGCGTGCAGTGAGGGGGAGGAAGAAACCTCATTTACTGTTGTATGTGGGTATAAATGACTTGGGGGGAGGACACTGTGGAAGTAGTGAGGGGGTGGTTCGAGTAGTTAGGCAGGCAGTGTGAGAAGGTGAGGAAGTCGGTGGCATTCTTGGAGGTACTGCCGGTACCATGTGCAAGCATGGGGAGAAAGGGTAGGCTTGAGGAGTTCAACAAGTGGCTGAGGGATTGGTGCCACACCAAACATTATGGGTTAGTGACTAACTGGGGTAGGGTCTGGGGGAATAGTGACTTGTATGCGGGGGGGTACGATACACTGGACCAGGAAGGGGCGGGGAGTATTAAAGGCAGCAATACTGCTGGCCCACTGGTGCTGAGGGTTGAGGCACTGGACCTCACACCTCGTGCCACGCTGCGGACCCGGGTTCAGATGCAAGCCCGGGCCACCATGGATTGGCAGGAGAGGGATAGGATTGATAGATTGTGACTATCAGCAACTCCCCCCGATCCTGTAACTTTCCCCAGGGTTTCTGTGTCCTAGTTGCATAATTTTGCACTTTTTGTAATTAAACTTCAGTTGCCAGTCCTCAGACCATTTTTCAAGATTCCCCAGGTCGCTCCTCATTTTCTCCACCCCCTCTGGGGTATCCACTGTGTTACAAATCTTATTGTCATCTCCAAACAGGCAGACCTTTCCCTTCAGCCCTTCTGCAATGTCACTAATGCAGACATTGAACAGCACTGGCCCCAGGACCAATCCCTGTGGCACCCCACTGGTCACCCCCCTCTCCCTAGACTGCACCCTGTTTACCACCACTCTCTGCCTCCTGTCTGTTAGCCAGTTTCTAACCCAGTTTACCACCATTTCCCCCATACCCAGCCTATTCAGCTAGTTTATCAGCCTCCTATGCGAGACAGTGTCAAATGCTTTGCTTACATCGAGGTAAGTGTTGTCCACTGCCCCACCCTGATTTACTTCCTTTGTCACCCAGTCAAAGAGATCAACCAGATTTGTCTGACATGACCTCCCCACTGTGAATCCATGTTGCCTATGGTCCTGGTCTCCGATGGCTTCTAGATACCCCACTATCCTTTCTTTAAGCAATGTCTCCATGATCTTCCCCACTACTGAAGTGAGGTTGAACGGCCTATAGTTCCCCGCCTCCTCCCTACTGCTGGATTTGTGTAGAGGGACTACATGTGCCCTACTTCAATTCTATGGTACCAACTCTGTTTTGAATGACTCAGTGAACATGGCTGCCAGAGGTACTGCTGTCTACCATCACAGTTCTTTTAATTTCTTTGGGTGTATGCCATCTGGTCCCATCGCTTTGTCCACTTTCAATTTAGTCACCTCCTGCAGGATTCTTCTGCCTGTGAATAGACTATTGTCCACCTTTTCACACCTTTGCAACTGCTGTACTGCTGTGGCCCTTGCTCCTCCCCCTCTTCTGTGGTTGCTGAACAGAAAGACACAGTGGATGTCTTGGGGGGCACATGACAGTTCTTAGGCACGGTACTTTCACTTCCAAATACCTAAACAGCACATATAAGCAAGCAACATTTGGCATTGACAAATGCTTGTTGTAATATCAGGCAGAAAATATTACGTTATACATATATCTTACAATGATCTTAATTCAGTACACTGCTGTTTCCACATTACTGTATATTTGCATGTAAAACCATTATAATGTATGAATGTTCCACCTATCCCAAATATTATACATACCAAACTTAGAGTAATACTTCAAACATAGCTGAATTCATAACACCATTTAAAAAATATTAAACATAACAATGCTGCGGTCCCCAAACCCGCCTTCCCTATGCCTAGAAAGTCCATCAAGCACTATTTAGATAAATTGTTTTTCCCTCCTCTCTTTTACCCCCCCCCACAAACTCAACTAAATAATGTACTATTTCCACCTTAATAGGTTGTTTCATCTTTCATAAATTATTCAGCTTTGTTAATTATGACATGTATCAGCTATCACTTTATCAGTTTACCTCAGTTGGCCTCATATTCTTGGATTCCCCTCTCTCCCTAAGAGACCTAACATTAATTTTATTTTATTTATCTAAGTGACTGATTGCACTTGAAATGCTTAGATGTTTGGTTCACCCTGTATGCCCGAGACATACATCGCCCATCTAGTCCACCGACTGGTATATTGGGCCTGTCTATGTTGAATGGCAACTGTAATCCGCTCCATTTCTTGTATTGAAAAAATAATTTTAACCCATTCACCTATACTCAGAGGGTCGGCTTGTAGCCAACATCTCCTAATAGCCTTTAGGGCAGTGGTAACCAACCATCGCCATAGATATTCATCTCCTTTCCCAGTAAGGGCCCCAGATCAACTCCTAATATCAGATGTTCTGGGCCTATTCCATCAATTCCTGTAAAAATATTTTGCAAATGGCCAGACACCTCCAGCCAATAGGGCTGGACCTGTGGACACTGCCAGAAAATACGTGCGTGTCCAGCTGAATTTTCCCCACATGTCCTCCAGCAAATTGCTAGCCCATTTAATAAGAACTTAGCTTGGACCCTAAGGACCAAGAAATACCTAATCCTAAGTCTCCATACAAATTCCCACCATGTTGGTGAGGAGGTAGTGGCCCACATTGAGTTCCAAATTCTGTCCCAAATTTCTGAATCAGTCCTCATCCCAAGTTCTCCCTTTCACCTGGTCTTGACCAAAAGTGTATTATACCCCTGGTCTGTTAAATAATTAGCATATGAAAAAATTATTGCCCCTTTTCTGGAGGAGGAAGCCCATATTTTTTCAAATGAAGGGAGAGGGATCTTCAGAGCCCTTATAATAGAGGAGTTTTTAAGAATGTCATTAGCATAATTTCTAATCTGGTAGTATCTGAGTCTATCATCTGGGCTTAAATTGAGACTAGCTCCACCACCTTGAATGAAACAGGAGATTCCCCCTGTATAATCTGCCATGGGGAATGGAATCCCTGCCTTGCCTGTTGCTTAAACCAAGGGTCCATCAATGCAGGACAGAAACATCCATTCCCAGCCCACCAGACTTATCTCCATAGGGACTGTGACATTGGTCCACTATGGGTTCCGTGCCACCATCACTCCAAAGCTGCTGTTATCCCCATAGGTAGTGACTTTCCTACAGCCATCTGTAACTGAGGACTAAAAGGCAAGTCCTGCAGCGGGAGACCCTTAATTAAGTGCATTTCTATTGTCTTCCAATAGGAAGAGCAGTGTGGGTTTTGCCACAGCAAGACTAATTTCATCTGAGTGGCTATCCAATACCCAGGCAAGAACAGGACAGCCAACCACCACCCTTTTTTAGGCAGATATAAAATATGCCTTGCAGCACATGATCTAGCTACACCCCAGACATATGCCATTACCTGTTTCTGCCAGCCCATCAAAACCTGCTGTGGGACCACACAGGGGACACTTTGAAATAAATATAGTAATCTAGGAAGTATATTCATTTTTGTGGCTTGAGCCCTGGTGTATAAAGACAAAGGGAGACGTGTCCAATGTTTATAGTCTTGGAGTATATCTTTTACTAAGGCTATATAGTTATTTTGAAAGAGAAAGGTCAGATTAATCCCTGGGTTCACCCCAAGATATTTCAATTTAACCATACCCCAATGCATCTGGTATTCTTTCTGTATTTCAGAGGAGGCTTGATAGGAGCAGGTCAGGACCTCTGTTTTGGTGGTGTTTAAAGAATAACCTGAAATTTCTGAGAACTGCTGTATCTGCTTGAAAACCTCAGGAAGCGAGGAATCAGGTTCTCCCAGGAAAAGTAAAATGTCATTGGCGTACAAGCCTAGTTTATGTTCAGTTCCCCCTAACTTTATTCCCTGAATTCTTGGATTAAGGCAAACAGCCTGGGCCAAAGGTTCTGCAAAAAGGGCAAATAACAGGGGAGATGGGGGCAGCCCTGTCTAGTTCCCCATTCCAGCTGAAAGGACTTTCCCACATGGCCATTCACCCTGACACATCCCCTGGGTGTAACACACAAACGAGCCACCAGGCGAAAGAATACCTCAGGAAAACCAAAGTTCACCAGGGTTGCCCGCAAGAAAAGCCATATGACCTTATCAAAGGCCTTTTCAGCATCCATTCTCATCACTAGAGCAGGTTGCTTACTCTCCTTTAGATGCTCTATAATATGAATGGTCCAGTGGATGTTGTCCTGCACCTGACAGTCGGGGATAATGCCCATCTGAATAAGCCAAGGGACTATACATTCCAAGCACCTGGTGCTGATGCCAGCCAAAATTTTGTAGTCTGTGTTTAGGATTGAGATCAGCCTATGGGACGCACAGAGCAAGGGCTCCCTGGCAGGCTTGTGCAATACTGCAATCACCATCTGTATCCAAGAGGGGTAAGTGACTCCCTCATCTCTCAGGAGAAAATTATATGCTCTGCCCAAGATGTGGGAGAGTGAGCTCCGGAGGAGCTTATAAAACTCTGCCAGGAACCCGTCCGCCCCCTTACCTGTTTTGAGCTGGGCTATATCCGAGTGTATTTCTGACTCTTGAATGGGTACAACCAGCTTGGCCACCGCCTCCTGTTTGACTTTTGGGAGATGCAGTGCCTTTCTAAGAAGTCTTTAATTGTATCAGTATCCTGGGGGCTCCAACACTATACAGGTCCCGACAATATACTGTAAATGCCTCAGCAATGTCTTTTGTATTGACTAGATCCTGTTTTGTGACTGGATGTGAAAGTTTATTAATTGTGGTGTTGGTCTTCCTTTGACACAGTCTACTGGCTAACAGTCGTAAGGCCCGGGGACCCCCCCTCAAAGTATCTTTGTTTTAAGTATATCATATTCTGCTCTACCCAGTAGTCCAAGATAGAGTTATGTTCCCTCTTAAGTTCTTGGATGTATTTTTCTTTTGAGGCCTCATAGTCAACTTTTAATGAGGCTTCAAGGTCTCTGATCTGGGTCTGCAGGGTGGATCTTCTAGTTTCCCTTTCCCTTATATGGTGAGCAGCTAATGCAATGAGTTAGTCCCTAACCACCGCCTTTATTGTATCCAACAAGATCATGGGGCAGACCCCTGGGGTATAGTTCATTTCTAAAGCTTCCAAGATCATGTCCTGCACCAACCTATGTGCCTCCTCTCTCTGCAAAAGAGACAAACTGAGATGCCAGAGAGTTATTTTCCTAATGTGACTCAGCTGTAATTGCTTGAGGAGAGGGGCATGATCAGACAAGTAGATTTCCCCAATATCCACTCTCCCCAGCTGTGCCATATTCTCCTTTGGGACAAAAAAATAATCTACCTTCGAGTATACTTTATGCACAGCTGAAAAGAAGGTATAATATTTCTCTTGGCCATGGGTATTTCTCCATGCATCAACATATCCTAATTCTACAAAGCGCTTGCTCACCTTCAGAGCCACCCTGCAATCTGATCTTGGGGTCCCAGAAGTGGATTTTAAATGATCATTAAGGGCCAAGTTCTGGTCCCCTCCTATGATTAGGGTGCCTTCTGTCCATGCAGTGATTTTCATTAGAAGATTTCTATAAAAATTATAGTCTGAGCCTAGCGGGGCATATACTGGGGCCACAGTGAGCATTCGCCCATTATATATCCCTTTCAACAAAGCATAGCACCCTTCCATGTCAACTGTGTCTTTTAATTAGGAGGAAACTCCACCTGGCACCAAAATCACCGTACCCCGATGGTGGCCTCCCGTGTACGTAGAGGCAATAACATGGGAAAAAACTAATTTACCTAATTTTTCATGTTCTGCATTAGGAAGGTGGGTCTCTTGGAGCATACAGAAATCAACTTCTGATTTCTTTAGATAGGACATAACTTTACTCTGCTTAACTGTGTTTCTAAGACCATTAATGTTAAAGGAGAGCAGAGATGTGTATACTTTATCCATTATTATAAAGTTTTAGTTCACCCAGAACACTCTCACAACCTTTGCCATCTTTTAGATTGGGGGCTCTTGAAAGAGGAAGCAAGCCAAGGGACACAGAACTAACAATCCCAAACAAATATAAAACATTGTTAAGCAAACTGTGTAACATCAAACTGTTTTTAAACAAGAACCTAAGAAGAGAAAACTATTAAGTACTCCCAATGTTGAAGGTCAATATAACTTTTTGCCTTTTATCCCTTCTCTTTGCACCTTTTCAAGGGTGTGATGTTTATTAAGGGTGGGGAAGAAGAGGCATGATTGCCTCAACTAGTGGGGCCCTCTTCCTGAGTCCACACTAATGCCATGGGGCTCATTTACTGAGATAATTGCCAACAGACCAGTGAAAACCAAGGCTAGCAAACTTAGACAAAAGAAAGCAGTTCACGGTCCTCCTTATCTGCCTCACATTTGGAGTATAGGAGGAAATTGAGGCATGGGGGGATCCCCCTTCTGCACCTCCTGACCCCCAGAATTAGAGCCCCAAGATCCCAGGTTGGGACTTCCCCTCCATGCCTTTGGGTAAGAGGAAGAAGCCCAGAACCTTCACCAACTCAGGTGAAAAAATTACCAACCACACATACCCCATAGTATTGCCCTGAAAGTATCCCGCAGTAATTGGTTATCAATTCTGTACCTGCTATATTAGTGTAAAATGGTAAGTAATATCCACTCCTCCCCCCCCCTGCACTTCTCAATCACTCATTAGCCCACCCCCACTGCCTTCCCTTGAGTATACCTACTCAGCCAATTAAACAGCATTTATATTCAATTTATATGAAAACATTTTGCAATGCAGTGTCCTCATACAATCCAATAACTGAATGATTGTTCTGTTCCTTATCACATATGTGAGGAAGGGAGGAGATCAGGAGTTCTCCATCAGATAAAATAAGAGGAAAGTCATCTGCAAATAATCGTTGCCCCCTGCATGAGCCATTCTTTACATTCTGGAGGTTAATTTTGGTTAGGAAGCAGGAAAGCAAACTTACTGAGTTCCATGTAGGCACGAGATAATCAGGACCCTCAGGAAGAAGGGGGGAGCAAAACCATCTCCAGCTATGCTCCACAGTGGCATGGCATCGGGGAGGGGGGATCCCCAGACAGAACAAGGGTGACCTCTACATATATCAGCTCTTCTATACAGCAGGGTAGGGGCCTATCAAATTACAGGCCAGCACTCAGTCCAGGCTTACTCCGTCAACTTTCATATATGTATATGTATATTTCATATATAGGCACAGTGGTGGATGACCTAGGGGGATGGCAGGGGTTGCAGGATGATCTGGCAAAGCTTGAAACCTGGTCAGACACCTGGCAACTGGGCTTTAATGCCAAACAGTGCAAGGTGCTGCATTTTGGGATGAAGAACCCAAGGAGGAGTTACCAGCTAGGGGGAGTGCAGCTAGCGCAGACAGAGGAGAAGGAGGAGAAGGATCTGGGTGTGCTCATTACAGGGTCAATGAACAACTCAGCACAATGTAGGAAGGCAGCTGCAAAGGCCAACAAAATGCTGGGTTGTATTGCAAGGGGTATATCCTCGAGGAGGGAGGAGGTGATTCTGCCACTGTATAGGTCATTAGTTAGACCACACCTGGAGTACTGCGTGCAGTACTGGCATCCGTATCTGAAGAGGGACATTAAGTTACTGGAGGGGGTGCAGCTCAGAGTGACAAAGATGATCAAGGGGCTGGTGGACTTATCATACGAGAGGAGGTTGAAGGAGTTGAACATGTACTCACTGGAGGAGAGGAGAGACAGGGTGACATGATTGAAACCTTTAAATACACGAAAGGAATAAACAAGACAAGTACAGAGGGGCTGTTCAAAGTAAGGGAGGGGAGGGACACCAGGGGCCATGATATGAGACTGGAGCGAGGAAGGTTCAGGAGGGAGATGAGGAGACACTTTTTTACAGAGAGGGTGGTGGCTGGGTGGAATGTGTTACCTCCTGAAGTGGTATGCAGTAGAACAGTGGACTGCTTCAAACGAGGATGGGACAGGACAAGGGGGAGGGTTAATGAAGGGGAAGGATGGAAGGAAGGGGCAGCTGCAGAATAAGGGGTGCTAGCTGCACATTCGAGCAGACTTGATAGACCTCTAGGCCTTTGTCTGCTGGCACATTTCGTATGTTCGTATGTAGGCAAAGTGTTACTCACATGGTGCTCAAGCAATCCATGAAAGAAAAACTGAGAGGAAACTCCCCTTCTCAGCGACCATCCTCCATTGCAGCCACCTCACTCTCGGAGACCACAGGCAGTCTCTTAATCAGATCCTATAAGAGTGCAATTGATTGGGAGTTGTTTCGTAGGGCCAGTAGCTTAGCACGCCAGGACATTATCATCTGCTATTCATGAGTCACCTCCTTCCACTTCTGCAAGGTCTGTCTTGGTGGAGCTGGCAAATTGAAACCTTGTTTCTGCAGGGCCTCTCTTGCGTCCTGTGGCGTGTTGTAGATATCTGGGCCTTCCTCCTAGTGTACTCTTAAATGTGCTGGATAAGGTGTCTATATTTTTATTTGCTTCTCCCTCAAGAATTTGATGATGTTACCATATTCTAGACGTTGTTGTTGTATTGCAGGAGGATAGTTCTGATCAAAGAACAAACGTGAGTCAAGGTATTTCACCTCCTTTTTTAGTCAAGCACTTCATCTCCTTTTTTTGCCAAGCACGGCGCAAGATCTTCTTTTGTACAGTAACTGCTAAACTTAATTATTATTGAATGGGGTTAAGCAGAAGTCTCTTTGGGTTTTGGCATTAAGGCTCTGTGAGTGCATTCTATGTGCAGGTCATATTTGGAGGGCAGCTCCACCACATCACGGAGAGAGTCTGTAATAAATTCCACCATCAAACCAGTCTCAGCCCCTTCCATCAGCCTTTATAATCTCAGGTTTTCCTGACAAGATCAGCTCTCCAGGTCAATACATTTCTGCTCCATTTCTATGGCATGATGGCATAGTACCTGTACTGTCTGGCCTAGCATGCCATCTTCCATCAGCGAGAGCCAATCTTCTGCCTCCTGAACCCAGCGCTCAACTTGGTTTACTTTTTGGTTTAGTTCACGGGATTCAGATTTGTTCCCCACCCGTCTCTCTCACAGTTCTTTTAAAATCGTGTCATACCTCTGCCGTGATAATGTATCAGTCTTCTCATCCATGTCATAAGCAGTGATGGAATCTGCCACACAGAGATGGCAGGCCATGCAGGTGGGAGAGCAATGCTTGAATCCTTCACCATCCTTATCATTTCTGGGTTAGTGAGATCTGGATCTGGAGCCCTTGTCCTTCTGAGTACCCCCTCCAGACATTTTAAAAATTTTTATAAGTCACTACCAGCAAAACAGAGGGTTTTATCGTGGGGCAGAGGTGGAGCTCTCTCTCTCTAGTGGCCTTGCTGATCCGTGGTGGAACCAGAAGTCATTGTTGGGGCCCTTGATGGAAAGAAAAGGTGGATATCATACACAAACAATGCTTCAGTTATTTGTAATCCTAGCTGGTTGGCCCAGTCTCTTGTAACCCTGTGAAACAGTGAAGCAATCAGATGGTACCATAACATGATTAGAGGAAAGGTGGCAGGGAGCTACCCTGAGTTTACTCATGACACAAGATGGTTGGATTTGACCTGATGATATGAAGACCTGCTACTGATATCCGATGAGCATGGAGGAAGCTGGGCTGGCACAGTACACCTCCGCTTCATGGCCTTTCCCTCCAGGTGGCCGCAATCTGCAATCTCATGCTGTGCAGGGGCTGGATCCCCAAGCTGGTTTCTCACCGAGAAAACAGTCTCTGGTGCAGGAGCATTCAGCTTGGGCCAAGGTTGGCTTAGGCCCAGGACTGGATAACACTTCTGGCAAAGTTCAGTTTGCATGCTGGTGAAGGCCCTCAGCTGGCAAACAGTTCAGTACTGGCAAACCGGTTATTACACACAATAAACATTCAGCACATTTAACAGGGTCAGCATTAACTTCTCTAACTCTCAGTTCAATATTTAAGCCAGTTGCTATTATAGCAGATTCCCTGAGCAAACCTCTTAATTCAATAAAACAGTCTCTCACACTACTTTTGGGCTGATCACTTCACAGGAGCTCTTCTCAGTTCAATATCTCAAGTAGCCTGCTCCGGATCGTGGCGCTTTCTGCCGCAGTTTAAAAGCTGCTTTTCAGATTCAGTCCAGTTACTGCAATAAGGCAGTCCCAAATAGAAGAACCACAACAGGAAGGCAAGACAGGCCTCTACCTATTCTCCTAGGTTCCTTTCCTGGAGCAGCCTCTCGATAGCTTGAGCTGCTCACTCTGCAGGCTCTAACTTCAATTGACACACTGTCCACTAACAGTTCTGAGGTTGCAAAAGAAGAAGGAAACCACTTTGCTTCTCAAAATAAGTAGCAGAAAAGGTCAGAGCCAAAAGGCTGGCCTTCAGAAAACATAAGGGAATGCAGCAGGATGAAGATGTGGAGGCATACCAAACTTCCACAAGGGAAGCAGGGAAGGCTGTAAGGCAGACAAAGACTCAAATGCGGAAACATTAGCACAAACCGTAAAAGAAGGTGACAAGACTTTCTATAGATACATTATTGAAAGGAGAAAGTCCAGGGGGGTATTGCTAAGATCAAAGGAGATAAGGGGGCATGTGAGGAGTAGGAGGACTATGTAAAAGCATCTATCCTAAATAAATACTTTTGCTCAGTATTTACTAAGGAGAAGGTAGGGCAGGACCCACAGTTCAGCACCATGGACACAGGGGGAGGGAGGTGTGCACTAGTCCCTTCACAAAAGAAAGGGTCTTACAAGAGCTCGATAAGTACAGGGTGGACAAGGTAATGGGACCCGATGGCATACATCCCAGGGTGCTAAGGGTGGAACTAGCAGAGCCATTATCAGAACTGTTTAGTGAGTTTCTGAGCACAGGAGAGGTCCCAGAAGACTGGAGAGGGGTTCATGTGATCCCGCTTCACAAGAGTGGTAGCAGGGAGGAGGCAGAGAACTAGAGACCAGTCAGTCTTACCTCAGTAGTGGGCAAGATTATGGAGGAACTCCTTAAGGAAAGGATAGTGCAACACCTGGAATCCATAGGGGCACAGGATCCAAGACGGCATGGGTTTACAAAAGGAAGGTCCTGTCAAAATAATCTCATAGATTTTTTGACTGGGTAACCAGAGTGGTAGAACAAGGGAGAGCAGCTGATGTTGCCTACCTTGACTTCAGGAAAGCTTTCGATACTGTTTCACACAGAAGAGTAATTAATAAGCTGGGTAGGCTCAGGGTGGGTCAGAAGTTGGTCAACTGGGTGGCAAGCTGGTTGATGGGCAGAAAACAGAAAATGGTGATAAACGGTATACAGTCAGAAGAGATGCAGGTCACAAGTGGGGTACCTCAGGGATTAGTCCTGGGGCCAGTCATCTTCAATATCTTCATCAGTGACATTGCAGATGGACTGGAGGGTAAGGTTTGTCTGTTTGCAGATGACACCAAGATCTGTAACAGAGTAGATGATCCAGATTGGGTGGGCAGAATGAGAAGAGATATGAATAAACTGGCAAAATAGTCAGAAGAGTGGCAACTGGGGTTTAACACAAAGAAGTGCAAGATCATGCACACAGGGAAGAGAAACCCTGAAGCCACCTATAGGCTGGGAGGGGAGTTGCTGGCAGTCACAAGGAAAGAAAGAGACTTGGGCATCATCATCACAGATGGCCTGAAATCATCCAAGCAGACCACTAAAGCAGTAGGTAAGGCTAGTGGGGGTGTTGGAGTGCATTAGTAGGAGTATCGCAAGTCGTAAGAGGGAGGTAATAATCCCTCTTTACAAGCCACTGGTTAGGCCCCATCTGGAGTACTGCATGCAGTACTGGAGGCCACACCTTCACAAGGACATTAACCAAACTGAGGCAGTCCAGAGAAGGGCAACCAAAATGGTGCAGGGACTGCATCAGAAAACATATGAGGACAGATTAACGGAGCTCAATATGTATACTCTAGAGCAAAGGAGGGAGAAAGGTGATATGATCAAAACATTCAAACACCTTAAGGGCATTAACAAGGTGAAAGAGCCTAACATGTTTCAATATAAGAAAAATAGCAGGACAAGAGGACGCAGCATGAGATTAGAAGGAAGCCAATTAAGGGGTAATGTGAGGAAATTATTTTTCACGGAAAGGGTGGTGGATGCATGGAACAGCCTACCTCAGGAAGTGGTGGATATGAATACAGTGCAGGGCTTCAAACAGGCATGGGATAGACATAAGGGAGCAATACTGATGAAACATAGAAACATAGAAACATAGACTTTGATGGCAGATAAGGACCACTAGGCCCATCTAGTCTGCCCATTTCCCTACCTACAGGATAGGCGGCAGATCCTAGTTAACCAACAGCCTTTATCTTCCTGCCCCCCACAAGAATTGCCTTCTTGAATTCTCCCACAGTTTTAGACCCCACAACTTCCTCAGGAAGGCTGTTCCATGCATCCACTACCCTCTCTGTGAAATAATACTTCCTCACATTGCCCCTGAACCGCCCTCCTTCTATCTTTAAATTGTGTCCCCTTGTTCTTGCAAGTCTCTTTTTCTGAAAGATGCTACCCTCTTGGACTTTGTTGATTCCCTTTGTTGATGAGTATGAATAGAAAGGCCATTGACAGAGCAAAAGCCGATGGCACATTCATAAGGTAGAAAAAAAAATGGGCAGACTGGATATGTCTTGCGGTCCTTTTCTGCCATCAGCGTCTATGTTTCTATGTTTCTGTGCTTCTCCTGGTTTCCTGCGTTCTGGTTGGCTGGGGGGAGCTGTCAACCAAAGTTTGGATGCTCCATTGAGTTCAGTTTAGGCACCAACATGAAAAACTACAAGAACTACAGTTTTCCTTCCCACGAGGCACTTGAACTAAGGACTCTTCAAGGTCCACTGTGTCCTATTGGTCCAAATCCTGGAAGTCCCAGACCAAACATGGTGGCTTCCATTCAGATAAAGAAAGCTGCAAGAAGGCAGGTTAAACAAACACTCTAATTCAAATACAACAGCAAGCTAGAAGTAAATATTTACAGCACTGGTTAAAGCTCCTTCTGCTTTACTGTTGACAGTGGAGTGGAGCAAATTAAAGCAGCATCTGGCCGATCGCAGGCTTTGAAAGACTCGGACCCAACCCCTACCATTTACTATACACACACACTGGCTAATGATGTAAAGGGACAGGCGCGGAGGCACATCATGGCACTCTCAGTTAAATCAACAGGATTAAATGAATGACTATGGATTTACTATCTATGCAGGACATCTGCCTGGCAGTGGGCACGGATGGAGCCCAGGAAGACACTTAAGGTAAGCCCCCAAGGGGGGGGGGGTTACATATAAATACATTCAAATGCAGACTGCACAAAGCTTCAGGACCAAAGATTAACCAGCCCCAGCGCTGCAAGGTGCTAAACCTCTTCATCAGGGGGCATCCACTGGTGAAGAGGTTTAACACCTCGAAGCACTGGGGCTGTTTAGCCCTTGGTCCTGAAACTTTATGCAGTCTGCATTTCAGTGTATTTCATATTTTAAATTTTGCACAGCTAAGCTGCACAGTAAAAAAAACCTTTCTATCACATGATACCCGGACTGCTGATTTTCTTTTGTATGCTGGTTCCAGTTTTACCAGCACCCAGTCTGCACCGACAGCACATCCTTCATTGTACCGGAGTCCCCCCTTATACAATGTTATGGAGTTCTGCTTCACACTCTGATTTTACACTGCATTCTCTATGTGGGTAGCACCTTTCTCTCATATTAAATGTTAGCAAACTGTACTGTTCACTTAATTACTTTAAAATAAGTCCTCCTGACTTTTACCAAATTTGCCATTCTTTCTCTCCCTTTATTTCAAATAACAAAATGCACCCCTGACACATACACAATGCAAGAAAACATTCGGCATTGACAAATGCTTGTTTATTATTCCTTTCTGCTCCTCTGACCGCTGACCTGTGGCATCCCCCCAGCCCCATCACTGACCTTCTTATGGACCTACCAGTTGTCCATCACTTACCCAGGACCATGCTCAGTGGTAGGCAGTCTACCATGCTAATTGTGTGTGGGCCTGCAGGGGGTGCTGTCTCAAATCAGGGCTTTTTCCTCCATTTTTCCCAGTGTACTGGCATGCAGTGATGAGTGTGAATGTGTACACAGTGGCGTGCATGCATGCAGGCATCTTGTGGAAGTCACTTCCCCTGCTAATATGTTCATTTGCACTACCACCTGGTCTCCACCAGCTCTCAGACACACAGTGAGATAAGTGTCCCTCCACCCCACCCCAAGGAAGGACAGCTGTCCCTGAGACCATCAATCCTTCCTCTTATCGCAGTCCTCAATGGCCCTGATTAGGGCATCTGAATTGAGAGTTGTAGCCTTACTGCTGCACTGATGGACTCACCCAAGGGATAAGCTTTCTAAGCTGGTGTGTATATTCTTTCTGTTTCATCTACAAGGCTCCCACCCTTGCACAGGTGCCCCAGGGCACAGCCCTACAACAAAGAAGTCCACACTCTTGGGGACTCGCCTCAGAGGTGCACAGGTGCTAGCCCAAATAGTAGAGGAATTGTTCTGCCTTGAATCCTGTACGTCCACCCTCGCAAATGGGATGCAGAACACAGCCTTATGACAATAATCTGCATTCAGTAGGGCTTCCTACATGAAGGTTCACATGGGACTAACTTGAATGTTAAAAGAACCTCAGAGTTCCAACAAACCAAGGTGAAGAAGACGGCAATCCATCCAGAAGGAAGTATCTATGCGCTAACTAACATCGATTACCCACTATTTCAGATTGGTAGGGAGCTATGTCAAACATCTCCTCCTGTTTCACATAGGAGACTTCCACTCTCACAAAGGGGCAACCAACACAGTTTGTGACAGAGAAGCCCATATTACTGGGGACTACTCCATTTTTGAGGTGCATGGCATTATACCCAGAAAAGCACCCTAAAGGAATCACAGGGCATTACCCAATGATGAAGGCATCCTCACTCTTTAGGGCTCCCCCCTCCATGGAGTTGTCTAAGGGGTGAGGCCTGATTGCTAAGGGAATGTCAGAATAAACCCCAACTAAAAAGATAATGATTTCATCATGATGTATTACAAATGAAGTGATCAATCATGTTTAAAGAACATGTTCACTCTTGAAAAAGCGTCACTGTAATCATGATTAGTGATGACTAAACATAATAGTTAAATGGCCACCAGTCAGAAACCATGATGTTATGGAAGTGATGATGATGAAGAAGAAGAACAGAAGAATCAGCATTTCTATCCAAAGCCCCGTGGCTCACATCTGGACTGTTCACTGCTGCTCAGGGGTGGTGAGGGAACTCCCTCTGTAAGTGGGTACCCATCCCTCCTGAAACTTGTTGGACTCTGTCACCGAGTAGGGTTGAGGCGCCGATTCACAGTCGCTGGCCAGGTAAGCCTCCCTGTGGCCATCTTAAGCTTCTTCCCCTGCTTTCCAGTAGGAGCTCGACCATGATGACCAGGACCTTTTTGTTGGAATTGGGAACCCTTTCCCTGCTTTTGTGCTGGGCTGCTGAGCGATCATTTTTTGGGACAATCAAAACCTATCAGAAACTTTAAAGTCTAGTGTTTATATTACTACCTCCAGTGTTGCTGCATTGGTGGGACCAGAGAATCCATGGGAATTTTTGCTGAGGTACCAGGCCTGCTGAAATGCTCCTTATAAACGGGTCTTTAGGGCGCCAAAATTCAAAATCCTGCCATTGTCTAATTGGAACTCCATGTCATGATGCCACTGGCTCAGGGTCTTTATCACTCCTATCCAGAGCCCCGCAGCTCACACCTGGACTGTTCGCTGCTGCTCAGGGGTGGTGAGGGAACTCCCTCTGCAAGTGGGTACCCCCCCCCGAAACTCATCTGACTCTGTCGCTGAGTGGGGTTGAGGCACTGATTCACAGTTGCTGACCAAGTAAGCCTCCCAGTGACAATCTTAAGCTTCTTCCCCTGCTTCCCAGCAGGAGTTCAACTGTGATAACCAGGACCTTTTAGCTGGAATTGGGAACCCTTTCCCTGCTTTTGTGCTGGGCTGCTGAGCTATCATTTTTTGGGACAATCAAAACCTATCAGAAACTTTAAAGTCTAGTGTTTATATTGCTACCTCATGTGTTGCTGCATCGGTGGGACCGGAGAATCAAGTGGAATTTTTTTTTTCCACCCACCTGCCCCATTCCCTCCTCCCCTTAAATGCTCTGTGGCCACGCCCCCTGCCTGTGGTTCTCACTAAGAAGCACAACTTTCTTTCTGTCCTGATTCAGCCTGTCGCTGATTTGGTTGTTACATTGCCTCTGCCCATAAGTGGGGTGGTAGGATGAGGCTGCACTATCCATTAACATCCATCCTGATTCCCTGGTTCCTATCTTGGGGGGTTAACCTGAGTGTATCCTGAGGGGGCTAGTCTGCATGTAGTTACTGACAGGGACTTACCCTTGCATAGTTCTTTGGTACTGTCTCCAAGGGATGACCTATACTGTGGCCTACACTGTGGGGATTACTGTATGACCTGTATTTTGTGTTTAGCATATATTGTGTGGCTTATTGTGTGTTTAACCATTTCTGTCCCTCCCCAGGGCTCAACCTAGCTGATCCCACCCTGTGTGATTTGGTTTCATTGTTAATTGTGTGCTTTATCTCTTATTAACTGATTATATAACTTCTGCCTACTTGATTTACTTTCAGCATCCTTACCCGGCCCAGTTGCTTAACATCCTTTGTGTTATGGTCCCTGCTCTTGAGGAGATTAGTACTACTTTGTTAGTGGCTGTAGCTGTGCCCTTAGGTTTGATAGGCTGTTCTACTTGCTGCAATGACACTGTCACTTAATGGGGTACTCTTCACAGACTGGTGGTAGGGGTGGCTGTTGATCAGTCGCCTTCTAGTTGCCCATTTTGTGGGGGCAACACGTCAGTGCGTCTAATCCCCCCACCCAGGGTCTTCTTAACTGCCGTCTTTGCCTGCCCTCTGACTTAGCTCTGGCACCAGCATGGGGGTCTCCGAGCCCTTCCTTAAGTGGGCTACGCCCATCATACTCATATATTCACTCACCGTTGGTCTCATTGCAGTGCTTAGCCTTCCTCTGCCTATTGGCGGCAGCACTCCTCCTGTGTGGGGCCCTTGGGTTGCATATGGTCAGCAAGGGGAGTCGGTTTTCACCTTCTCCAACCTAATCACCTTGGTAAGGCAGCCTCCCCTGACTATCTGCTGTCTTGATCTTAGGTGCTTCCTGGGTGCTGTCTCAATGGTTTGGCGCTATGACCACAAGTCACCTGCTAGCAATGCCCCTATCCCTCTAAAGCATCTCCTTTGACTCCTACTGGTGACCCTTGCCCTGGCAGGAGACATTGAACCCAACCCGGGTCCTCCCTGTCAAGCCTCATCCTCACCTGTGGGTTGGATGTCTCGCAAAGGGCTAAAAATAGCCCATCTAAATTTCCGTAGTCTCCTGCCTAACCTAACTGAACTTCTTGTCTGGGTAACTCACTATAGGCCTGACATACTTGGCTGAAATGTGGCTGAAACCATCAGTCCTGGACTCGGCACGTGCGCTTCCTGGCTATGGTTCTGTTAGGCTGGACCGACAGGGAAAAAAGTGGGGGGGGGGTATTCTGGTCTATTACAGGAACCACCTCAACCTGTCAGTACTGTCCTGCCAACAGTCACTGCAGTCTTCCTGTGAGTTACTTCACACAGTACTGCTACCTGGGAATACAAAGAAGTTACATATTACATGTGCATATAATCCCCCAACGGGGGGTATATCGGGGTTGTCCTACCTCCTTGATACCACTGGTTAGATGACTGGGCATAACGAGCTAATGATCTTGGGTGTTCTAAACTTAAACTGGCTTGGTGGGAATACCAAGTCGTATGAGCCTCTTCTTGCTAGGCTCTCGCTGTCTCAACTCATCAAGGAACCAGCAAGGTGGTCATCCACTGGAGGTTCATGCCCCCTTTTGGACTGGGTCTTGTTCAACAGGCCTGAGAGGATTAGCTCATCGGGTATCCTTCCTGACTCCATCTCTGACCACTCCCCAATGTACTGCATATGGAAGATTCCCTCCCTGAAAATCCCTCATAAAATCATCCAAGTTAGGCACTTTTCCAGGTCTGACCTTCATTCATTTTATGATGATCTCCTGCATATTGACTGGTCTGAGGTGTGGAATGCCCAGAACTCCTCCACAGCACTTGGTCACTTTCTCAGTGCCTTTGGGTCACTGCAGAATAAGCATGCACCCCTCACTAGGCAGAGGGTTAGAGAGTCTGCTACCAAGTGGTTGCATGGGAGCCTCCTTGTCCTCATGAAGGCCAGAGACAAGTGCTGGGTCAAGTTTAAGGTCATGATGGACCAGGCTATATTTCAGCAGTACAGGAGGTCAGAAACGAGTGTAAAAAAGCCATTCATTCTGCTAAAAGTGAATACTACAAAAATGCACTGCTGAACTCAGCTAAGGACCCCAGGAGTTTCTCGAGGAATATTAAAAACATTGTTAGTGGTTCCTCCTCTTGTAAGACCACAGACATGCTCATCGATGGTTCCAGCTGCAACAATCCTCTTACCATCACAGATGCACTCAACTTGAATTTCTCTGACTTGTCTGCATTAACCTCTCCTTACCCCACTAGTGGACGTGTTAGTTGTGACCTGGACACTACCCCAGTCTCCAGTCCGGCTTTCTACTTTAAGGCAGTGATGGCACAAGAGATGCATAGATTGCTCTCTGGTCTCTCCCCCTTTTCTAGTGCTGGCCATGTTGGTATGGAACCAATGCTCCTCAGTCTTGGTGTCTTCTTCATTGCCTCCTCATTGGCCCATATTTTCAACTTGTCCCTCACATCTGAGATTATCTCTGATACAAGGAAGGTGTCTATGGTGGTCCTCATTCTAAAGCAGGGCAACCCTAAAATGCTAGACAACTATTGTCCGATAGCCATTTTGTCTGCTGTCAGTGAGCTGCTTGAGAAAGTGGTGGCCGTGCAACTCTCAGATTATATTCATTACCATGAGCTGCTGTCTCCAGCGCAGCATGGCTTCTGGAAAGGGCATAGTACATCCTCTGCCCCAGTCGCAGTCTCCTCCAGAATCAGAACAGCTATGGATCATGGTAAACTCTCTGGTGTTGTCTTCATAGACCTATCCAAGGTCTTCAACCTTGTGGACCATACCCTGCTTTGCGGTCAGCTCAGGTCCTTTGGTCTGTCCCCCCCGGGGCTTCACTGGTTCTCCAACTACCTGCAAGGTAGACAGCAGTGTGTCAAATACAGCAAGGTGCTCTTGGGCACTACTACTGCATCCACAGGAGTCCCCCAGAGATCAGTTCCGGGGCCCCTGCTCTTCTCCATTTTTGTCAATGCCCTACCTCTTCCACTGTCCACTGCAGATCCATCCTGTACGCAGATGATCTGGTCATCCTTACTCATTCTCGGGACATAGGGGACATTAACCGCCAACTGAGTGAGGATTTCAGGCACATCCAAACCTGGATTTTGTCCCACAAGCTGGTTCTCAATCTTAATAAAACCCAGGCCATGCTATTTGAATCCCTGTCTAAGATCAAGTTGTCTCCTGCTGCTTTGTGTATCACTGAAATTGATGGTGCTCAGGTTCACGTCACTGGTACCTTCCAGTACCTTGGCGTGACACTCGACCCACAGCTTGATCTTGGGCAACACATCCAGAACGTATGCAAAGTTGTTAACTGCAAAATGGGTATGGCCTACAGAGCAAAGTGCAACCTCACCCCCACAGCATGTCTGGCACTGGCTCAAGGGGTGTTCCTTCCTTCCCTCTGCTATGAGCTCCTTCTGTTTGATTGCACCTCCAAAGTGCACCTTGGTAGGTGGTCCGTCTCCTATAATAATATTTGCCGCTTTGCTTTTGCTTCCCCTCATCTTATCCATCACTGTAACCTGTACAACAAGCTGAATTGGCTCTCTCCATCTAATCATTTAGACTTTGTCCTGGGGTGCTTCACGGGCAAGGTTCTTCACACTGGCACCCCCCCCCCCCGTGCTGGGGGAGCTTCTTGTGCCGGCTGCCTCCTCTCACCATTCCCTTAGGTCACTTGGCCTGGCTGCCCTTAAGATATCTGCCACGCGCACACAAATAGGAAACAGAGATTTTGCCTCATGTGCACCCAGGTTGTGGAACTCACTTCCAGTCCTGGCCTGCTCCTCCCCCTCACAAGCATGCCTCAGATCCTTCCTATAGAATCACCTTAAGCTCTCCTCTGCATGTGGTTGTACCAAGCCTCCTTAATCGCACCTGACCCATTGGCACTTTGCCCTACTTTCTTTTTGACTTGCCGGACTGCGTGGGGTTTGGCTCTGCATTCAGTACCCCTACCCTACTAACTGGGCATGCCCCTGACTGTACACCACTCCTCAGGGCTCCTATAGTTGTAGATAAAAGTATTTGTTGCACCTCTAATGGTATAATCTTTGTACTGTATGTATCTCTATAGACATGTTCTACTATGCATTTCTATGTACCTCTATAGACATGTCCTACTATGCGTTCCTAATTTGTACATATAATGCTTTTCCTGAATCTGTAATCTGACTGTATGTGCATCTTGTTGGCCTATGTATGTGAACTTTATTTCCTGTACTTTCCGTGGTCGTACCTGAAAATAGGCAAATATCTTGTCTAGTGTACTTAGCTGGTTAACAAAAGCTAAATAAATAAATAAATATAGAGCTTTTCATGCACATCGTAATTGATGATGATAATTGTACTTCATGATGAGCCCGTATCATCATGATTTTTCATGATTGTGTGTGGTCTTAATCACAGCAATAAAATAAAAATATTTAGTTTACCTTTTCTCTAAACCTGTGCTATTCATTTTCTAATCTAGTTAGACATCGGTATTGGAGCCATCGTTACACTGCATCTTCTACATAAACACACAACCTTAACTTATGTTTACTCTGAAGACTCCTCTCTTTCTCATGTGTTTTCAATCTCAGAACTGATTTATATACTGTACAGTCCGTCCTGAAAGAGGTTCCCTTTATGGTTGTTGTGAGTTCACAGAAATACTTGGTGTAGCTCAAACCTTTTCCTTAGAGTCTGCAAACTAATATTGTCAAATCAAAATGATTATAGAAACAGAAATTTCTATTGTTCTGGTTCATTAACTGTGCTTCTGACATGTGCAAATTGGCTATGCAAATATCTATGCTATATCAAACTTAACATTTCCTCTTTTAGAAGGGTTTAAAAATTGACCTCACACAATATAATTTATAATTAGTTTTCTTTTGTGGATATCTTACACATACATATTTTCACATTTATGGCAAATAAAACTTGTTTCAATATTACCCTATGATCCAGTTAGTATAGCATAGTGGTTATGAGCCCTGATCTGCAAACCTGGAGAACTGGGTTTGAATCTCACAGCCACCACTTGCATACTGTGTGGCCATGACCAAGTCACTTAGCTTCCCTGTGCTCCCAGGACACACCTGGAAATAAGTTTCAGCTTAGTGTGTCTTTCCTGGCAAAAAATGGTTAAAAAATACCATTCACAAACTCGCATCATGGAACCGCCATAACCATTAGTAATTGCCACTTCATTATATATAGATTAAAAAAAATAATGCTGATTTATGCTTACAGAATTAAATAGCCAAGGAAGCGTTCCATGTTGCTCACCTTGGCACTTCCTTGTCAAGGAGAGACTTGCCATGGTTAACTTGAATCGCCCTTCCCTATGAATGGTACATCTTGAAAAGACAGAGACTAAAAGGCTCACTTGTTTCTTCACAAAAAATGTAGCTTATTTGATTGAAACCACTAAATCTTGGCCATGTTAGGCATAAGACTTGTTTTTATGCCAGTTTATATGCTGCATGAATTAAGGATTATGATGGCAAAAGGAAGTACGCATTCACACAGGCCATTCCTAAGTACAATTCCACCCCATGGGAAGCACAGGAAAACCAAAAGGTTCCACATAATAAGATGGAATGTATACTGAATTACACTATTATATTATGAATGAAGTGTGATGTACAGTTCTTAATTGGAAATGCTTGATGGGAACTGTTCTACCAGTATGTAAAGCAAAGAGTAAAGATGGCAGCCGAGCTGGGGAAGGGGTCATCCAGAGTTCTGTGCTGAGGTTTGTGCAGAGCTCTGTTATCTTAATGCTAAAGCTTGTTTTCAAGGTTTTTGGACACAATTGGTCTTTTATCAATTGCAGTGGTAGGGTCCGTTATTAGGTGAGCTAGGGCTCAAAGTGTGTTAGCAATAGGAGCTTAACATTTCTATTTTAATTACCTGCAGTGGTGCAGTGAATGAGGCAGTTGTAACCATACTGCCAGGAGACTTGCTGGAACAGATACTGCTCAGTAACACTGACGTTGGGAGCAGGGCTCCATGTAAACGGACTGGCAGTGTGTGTCACTGCATCTAGATTACCGGTGCTGGGAGAGGTGCATGTTCTGTGGCAGGCCATGATTGCTGGCTCATTTTCACCTGGTGCAGCAACTAGCTGTGGTGCTGTGTAAAGAAACTGTTAGAGGGAACCCTAGTGGAGAAGATTTCCTGATGGCACTTTTCACTAAGTTGCCCAAAGGTCCTGTGAGCTGACTCTGCATGGGTTGCCTGGTAGGAGGAGCGGAGTGTTAGCATTTTGTAGGGGTAGAGGTGGAGGGTCATTCTGGTTGGAATGGGACAACTGCAATTGTCTAGTTCATGAGAGGGGTTATAACCAGTTCAGTCTCCCATCACCAGGGGAGTGAAGAAGCTTTTTATCAGTGGGAGAGAGGGTGATCTTGGCAGAGGAATGCTGTTGAAAAGACCATCCTGTGCTACAGGAGAATGGACTGTACAAAGGAACAAAGCAGCTGATCAGTATGCTGTATATTGTCCTTTCTCTGTTTTGGAGCTCCTGGCTGGAAAGAACTTTGGAACTGTTGCTCCTGTGTCTCCTACCCCTTTTTGTGGCAGGAATTGGGGTGGGACCTTTCATTTTGGTCTGTTTTGGTCTCTCAGGTGAGAGCTGTAGAGTCTGCTTTGAGACACTGTCAGTAACAGAATAAAAGCTTGTAAAGACTACACCTCTATAAACTGAGTGTTTCTCCATTTTACTTGTTCGACTCTCAGTGCTGAACTATAATGTGCTGGACTTAATGTCCAAGCTGACTTTGCTGTACCACTGTAACATGTTGTATTGTTAATTTAAATTTCTTTTTATTGTTTTATCATTGCAGTGATGGGGGGGGGGGAGGTGGAGTGATAGAGCGGGTGAGAGAAGTATTTGTGTAGTTGAAATTGAGTGCCTGGAGTATGTTGCGGACCTGTAGAGATTTGTGGGTGGGTAGCATTTTGAGGGTGGTGGGTTGGTAAGAAGTGTGTTGGGAAATAAGTGGAAGTAGGGTTAGTGGGGGGATTCTTATTTAGTTTGTTTTAGTTGAGCTGGGATGTGTCACCTGCAATAGAATCCCAGGATCCCTTGAATATTTAAAATCTTAATAAAGTTGAATTGCAAAAAAAAGAACCCCAGGCTCCACTACTCCCCATCCTTGCTTCAGGACCTATGCCCCTTATGTGACCCCTCACCAAGTGCTGTATACCAGCGATGCAGGGAAGTGGATGATCAGGAGGAGGTATAAGGGGGTAGCCGGTGACTTGGAGAGGGCTGATGAGGAGGTTGCTATTAGGGCTGTGAGAAGCAGGAGATTACCTGCAGTGAAATGGGTGCTTGAAAGAGGGCTGATATGTTTAGTCCCCATACCCAGGGATCACACTGAACCAAGTGGGCAGGTAGCTGAGGGTCAAGCTGCCATCATTTGTTCACTTAGGGCAGTGCTGCACAAGACTAGATTGACAAGGAATAAGTCTGCTATTGTGATGGATCTTATTTCCTTGGTCAGTCTGGCTTGCATTACGGAGACCTGGCTAGAGGATGATTCCAGCCTGGTCCTGGAGTCACTGTTCCCAGCCAGGTTTTCTGTAGAACACTGCCACAGGAGGATCGGGGTTGGGGGTTGGCCATCTGTTTTACACCAGAATTGAACCTCGTGGTGCACTCAGTGGGGGATAGCGCATCATTTGAATGCATGGTTGTGCATGGGTGTCTGGGTGCAGGTTGCAGAATCCTCCTAGTGTACCAACCTCCAGGGTGCGAGGGAGAATTTCTGCAGACAATTTTAGACTTTGTCGCTGACAGTGTTGGAGTTGCCAAGATGGCTTATTCTTGGTGACTTCAGTGCCATGGTTAATGGTGAACAATCGCAGTTTGGTCAAGATTTCCTCCAGGGTATGGAATCTGTGGGCCTCACACAAGTTATTACTTCTGCAAACCACTAGCACAGCCACACCTTGCACTTGGTATTCACTCTGGGGCTTGAAATTGATAATCTTGAGATTGATTCAATCAGTTGTATTCACTCTGGGGCTTGAAATTGATAATCTTGAGATTGATTCAATCAGTTGGTTGGATCACTATGCCATCAGGTTCACTTTCAGAGCTCGCTTTGTAGTCCACCCCCTGTGGAGATAATGCAGTTCCACCCTTTGAGAGGGCTTCAGACATAAGGACTCTTGGTGGTTCTGGATACCACAGATGCATTGACAGCATGCGCTAGGGGTTTGAAGGAAGCTGTGGCAGCCTTTAATATGGTTGTGTGACAGGGCTGACCAAGACTGTGGCTTATTTGTTATGCAGAAGGAGTTTAAATGCAAGGGTCTGTTCTATCCTCTCCTTTTCTGTCTTATGTCTGTCTGGTTGTGCAATCAAATTTTCTTGTGAGACCTAGGAACCGATTACTCTGACGGTTTCGCAGTTCTCTGTCTCTCGCTGTCTCTCTGCCAGTTATAAAAAAATATATGTGAATCTCCTATGTAAAACTATGTGATACTGGGATACTTTGTTTAAAATTGTATATAGTTATACTGTTGAAATGATTGCAAAAAGCTTTTTGGAACTCAAGGGGTGAACCTCAGATGCAGTTTTTAAGCTCTTTGCAGAGTTGTCAACAAGAGGTCAGTTCTGGGTAACCATGTACTGTTGATGAACAAAACTGAAAAGAACATTCAGTAAACTTACAAGAACATTCTGTGAGAAGCAGGCTCTCTTAACAAGTTCCCAGACAAAGACTTATAAAAAGATTAGCAATGCTTCTGCTAGACAGAGAGAGAGAGCGCAAGACTGAAACTTGGAATTAGAGATATCCTCAGATGAAGGACTTTGTTTTCTGTGTTTGTACTGCCTTTGTAAATAGTTATACAGAATATTATTTTTTTATTTTGCTGTTATTGAGAAAAATAAAATGCCATTTGCAAATTGTGAAACTGCTCCTGGTTTTCCTATGCTTACTGATCTGTGCCTTGATGACAGATTGTCATGACAGCCTTCAACCTTGTGGTGCAGGTTCATATACACCTGCTAGTTTTGCACCTTGGCTCACCATTGTTTGATGCAGAACTGAAGGAGCTGAAAACTAAGGGGCAGAGGTTGGAGCATTGTTGGAGGAGATCCAGGTTCCAGGAGGACAAATTGGCTCTGATGTCTCACTACAGTGAGCACCAGGTTGCAAACCCTCAGAAAAACACAGACTTTTTGTCTAGGATAATTGCTGCTGGGAGGAACCAACTGGCTCAGCTCTTCCAGACTGCGGGCAGGCTTCTGCATCTAGCCTGTTTGGAGCACATGAAAGCATGTTCACTCATGAAATGTGAGGAGTTTGCTTAGTTCTTCTCATACAGGGTGTCCTTTACTAGGGCCAGGATCACTTGAGTGGGCTTTCACAACCCAACAGATCAAGCTTATGAGTCTAGGATGGATTCAGTGGCCTTTGGGGGAGTTTTGACCACTGATGATAGAAGAGGTGAGTGAGGTGATATCTGAGTTGTAGCTAACAGTCTGTAATCTGGATCCAGGCCTGACATATCTACTTGTGAGCTGTGCTGAACAACTGGGCCCAGTATTCACTGAGATTGTATGGTGCTCCCTATCAGAAGGGGTGCGACCAGTGGCACTGAAAAGTGCACTGGTGAAACCTCTCCAGAAAAAGCCATCTTCAGACCCAGACATCCTGAAAAATTATCGACCTGTCTCTATCCTTCCCTTTTTGGGAATTTTTTTTTTAATAACTGCTTTATTAAAAACATTGTAAAAATAACAAACTTATGGGTACATAAGTAATAGAAGAAAGCACAACAAGGGACTTGTGCATAATCTAGAAAACACAAAATTCAAAAATGGAGAGGAACATTCGTACAATCAGATGGTGTTTACAGGCAGATCAATAAAAGACGCTGATCTTTTTTGGGAGATGTTATTGAGAAGGTTTTTGCACTTCGGCTTGAGGCACATGTCACTGCCTTAGACATCTATGAGCCTCTTCAGCCTGATTTTAGGTCCAGGCAAAGCACAGATCATGAACTAGTTATGGTGCACAATGATCTGTTCAGGGTGAGAGATAGAGGAGAATGATCAATTCTCATCTTCCTTGATCTTTCTTCAGTTGACGCCATGGATCATAGGCTGTGATTGAACTGGCTCAGGGAGTATGTATGATTCATTGGCAAAGTCATCAGCTGGTATGGGTGCTATCTCAGTGTCAGGACCAAGAGGGTAGTGTTGGGAAGGTTTCCCTTGCTCCCAAAGGTTCTGTCCTGTGACGTACCCCAGGGTTCAGTTCTATTGCCCATGTTGTTTGCTGTGTATGTATAAGTTCCCTAGACAGTATGGGCTTGCAGGGTTTCACTGTTATGCTAAAGACAGCCAGCTCTACATGTCCTTTGCAGCTGGGACACTGCATGCGGTTGATGTGCTTAATAGGTGCCTGGCCGAGATCCAAGACTGGATGTTATTGAGCTGTTTGATACTAAACCTGGAGAAAACTGAAGTACTGGTGGTTGAGCTGGGATGTAGGGAAGGAATGGCAGCTACTGATAGGGAGACTTGGCTTTGGCTCAGCCCTTCTGAATTCTTGGCTGCAACAGAGGTAAAAAATATGGCAGCCATTCTGGGTGAGGGGCTGACACTTGAGGCTCAGATTTCAGCAGTCATCTGGAATGGCTTTTACCACATGCGGAACATCAGCTAGATTAAATCCCTTATCCCACTTGGGTGATCTGGCCCCACTGGTGCATATATTCATGGCTCTGAGACTTTACTACAATGCTCCTTACCTTGGAATCAATGAAAGTACACTGTGATGCCAGCAGTTGGTGCAGAATGCAGCTGCTCAGTTGCTGACTGGCCTTTCAAGGTCATGCCATGTCTCCCTGGTAGAGATGTTTTGAAATTATATTTCAGTGGCAAAATTCCTGCAAAATTGGCAATTTCGTCATGTGAAATATTTCACAAAATTCGCCCATTACGAGAGAATATTTCACCAAGTGTGAAATATGAAATTTTGCTGTTAAAGAGGTGAATTTTGCCTTTCACAGGCAAAACTTCATATTACACAGGTGAAATTTTGCATTACACAGGTGAAATTCCAAATTTCGCTTCCACAAAAATATTTAGTGAAACGGGTGAATTTCACGAAATATTTCTCATAATGAAATTTGCCAGTTTTGCATATCTCTACTCCCTGGTGCTGCGTGATCCGCACTGGCTGCCAGTCAAGTGGTATATGACCTTGAAAACTGGACTTGTAACTTATAGGGCCCTGCATAAGCTTGGCCTAGACTATCTGGTTCAGCTCGTGCACCCTCATGTACCCTTACGCCCTTTCCACTGAGGAGGGCCTCCTGGCAGTTCCAAAGGCAAGGTTAAAAATTTCAGGGGACCGAGCCTTTGCGGTAGCAGGTCTGGTCCTCTGGAATTCCTTGCTGACAGCTTTGAGAGAGGCCCCCTCAGTGGAGGCCTTTAAACGTGGTCTGAAAACCTTTTTATTTATTTATTTATTTATTTATTGTTTATTGAATTTTGATGACCGGGTAGGCCCACTGGGCCCCGGAGGTCCCTTTTCAGGGGCGACCCGGGTGAAGCAACAACTTACAGGTAACAGATCAGTACAGTCAGGTGATTGTAAAGTTTTTAACAATAAGAATTAATAGGATTACAGGTGGCAGGTAGTGGAAGACATACAGGCTATAAGGACATAGAAGTTACACATAATGAGAACATTTTACATCTCAAGTTCGTGATTAGATTGAGAGTGCTCTGGTAAAGGCAAGCAGTAGCTAAAGACCTAGGTTAGCTTCTTTGTGGGCATATTGGAAGGGGGATATATTGGGACATAAGTGCAACCCATCTTTTGGGGGAGGTCCGTTATGGTACCAGGATGGCTATGTATGGTCGGGTCTATTGAGCTACCAGGATGGCTGTACGTGGTCAGGTCCTGTAACAAAGACATGTGCTCCTGTCGAGCAGGTGTCTCTTGAGCTTTGTCCGGAAGCTGGTGACGGACACTGCCTCCCGTACCTCCAAGGGGAGGTTGTTCCAGATGGAAGGGGCGGTGTACGCAAAGGACCTGGACCCAGCTTTAGTCCTAGTCTTGGGAACCACGAGGAGAGTTTGGCCTGATGAGCGTAGGCTCTGTGGGTTAGGTTTCACCCTAACGAGACCATTCAGGCTAGGGGGAGGTGTGGGACCCGGTAACTTGAATGTAAGGCAGAGGGTTGGGTAGGAGAGGCGAGCTTCCAGAGATGGCCACCTGAGCCTAGATTGGGCCTCGCAGTGGTGAGTCCTCGGGTGTGACAGAGTGGCAAAGCGGACTATCTTGTTGTACAAGGTCTGCAGCCTCCCTAACTCCGTCATGGCCACGCCCTGAAGAATCGGGGCCGCGTAGGTGAGCTTTGGGAGGAGTACGCTAGCGGCAATGGCTACCCTAGCTTCAGGGATAATCTGGTCCTTTAGTCTATAGAGGATTCCGAGTTTCCCATGGATGGCTTTGGTGATTTGGTCTATGTGATTTTTTTAGTGTGAAGCCTTGGTCCAGGGTAAGGCCAAGGTATTTGGTGGAGGTGACCACCTCAAGTTTTACACCCCCCCTGGACTAGAGTTGTAGGAGAAGTGACCTCTCAGATCCCATGGATCTAGGACCAAACAGCATTACCTTCGTTTTGTTGGTGTTTAAAACCATTTTCTTCAGAGTGAGCCAGTTCTCCATCTGAAGGATGTCTTCTTGGAGGGCTGTCACCAGCTCTGGTAAATTAGGGGAAGCTCTGTAAATGACCGCATCATCCGCATACTGGATAATGCTGCTGCTCCCGCAGTGTGTATGCAGATCATTTATGAACAGTGTAAAGAGAAGGGGGCCGAGTATTGACCCTTGAGGTACCCCTTCTTTGAGTGGAGCTAGCTTGGGAGACTTTATCCTCCCACTTGACCCTCTGGGTGCATCCAGAGAGATAACTCTTGAACCATCCCAGTGAATGGGTGTCAAGGCCAAGTGAGCACATTTTTTGTAGTAGGAGGTTGTGGTTTACCAAGTCGAATGCTTTAGATAGGTCAATAAAGACCACCCCTGTGCTGACCCTTGCGTCATTATTGCTCAGTACTTCTGCTGAGAATTTAGTTAGCGCAGTATCAGTCCCATGCTTGGCTCTGAAGCCGTGCTGTGACGGTGAGATTGCCCGGTGGATTTCCAGTTATTCTCGGAGTTGGGAGTAGACTAGCTTCTCCTGTACTTTTGCAATGGCACACAGCAAGGAGATAGGCCTGTAGTTCTCTATATGCTCTGTTGACCCTCCCTTGTGTATGGGAATCACTAGAGCCTGTTTCCAAAGCTTGGGTACAGACCCCTCCATAATAGACCGGTTTATCAGCCAGGTTAGGGCCTTAGCTAAAGCTGGAGCCCCCTCCTTGAGGATTCTGGTTTGGATCCCGTCAGGGCCCCCAGATCCTCTCGAGTGTAGGGATTTAAGGATGATCAAAACCTCCTTTTCCCTGACCAGCCTCAGGTGAAACAAAGGGCGGTCAAGGTCTGGGGGCCGTTGTGCGTTCGGCTCACTCCTGCTGTCAGGGGGTCCCGTCTTGTATGCATCCAGGTTCGTGAAGTAACTGTTAAGGGTCTCAGCAATGAGAGATCCCTCATCAATCAATTGCCCATTAGCCATGATTGGGCTGGGTGTAGTTTTTTTGTTCCCTTTGAGGAGTTCATTAATGTGCGACCAGAAGAGCCTGGGATTGCCTAGGTTAGTTTTTTGAAGGTTGGTGATATAGACTTTTTTAGCTAACTTTGTGGCCTTTTTGCATTGGTTTCTAAGGGCCCTGTAGCTGGCTAAGGCCCCCGGTAGCATTGATTTTCTGTACTGTTTCCAGGCCTTGTCACGGGTGGACATCAGAGCTTTTAGAGAAGGCAAGATCCACTTATAGCAGCTTCCCTTTACTCTGTGGGTTTTCATAGGAGCTAAGATGTCAGTAATTCTGATGAGGGATGTCTGGAAAAATGTAACGGCATCCTCCAGGTTAGGTAGGTGTCTTATATGGCTCCAGTCAAAGCCATTTAAGTACCCAATGAATTGGCCAGGAAGGAAGTTAGAGTAGTCCCTAGTAGTAATAATCCTAGGTGGGACTTTATTCACACAGTTCTTCCAGATGGCAAATACCGGCGAGTGGTCGCTCAAGGCATCGGCCAAGGTCCCAGCCATTTTTACATTACTGGGGGTTGAAGCCAGGACCCAGTCAATTATAGAATGCCTTCCTGATGTATGGTTCATTCTAGTCGGTAGGGAGATGACTTGGGCAAGGTGGGAGTCATTTAATATTCCATTGATGGCAGACTTCGCCTCTAGGGCCCAGTTTAGGTTGAAGTCGCCCAGTAAGATAAGCTCAGAAGCAGATTCTACTGCTGGGATCTTCAGGAGCGCCTCCAGAGAACCGAGCGCATTGGAGGGGGGTCTATATGCGCAGCCTATTGTGAGGTGCTTAGCTCCACCTAGAGTGAGCCGTAAGAAGATTGCTTCTATGTCCGGGGTCATGCCTTGAGGCATGCTAACGAGGGAGGATGTAATTGTGTCCCTTACATATACCAGAACCCCACCCCCTCTTCTCGAGGGTCTGTCCTTTCTGTAGAAGGCGTATCCAGAGGCAGCTACCTCGTGATCCAGAATGTGGGGCTTTAGCCAAGTCTCAGAGACTGCTAGTATGTCTGGTTTGTAGACAGCTAGCCATGCTTGGACTTCGTGGATCTTTGGTCTCAGGCTGCAGATGTTCATATGCACCAACCTCAGACCCTTGGCTCCATCCCAGGCCTTATCTAAAGGGGAAGAAATAGATACATTAGACATTTATTCATTCATTTGGGGCTTACCCTTCTCCATAGCTGTGCTATCTCAGTTTTAAGTACTGAGTGATTTATTTATGACAAATTTATTAAGCATGCAGTATTATAATTTAAACAATTTTATTTCTTGGGTATTTGTTTTCTGTCTTTTCAATTTATAATTTTTTTAATTTGTTGTTGCTGTTTGACATTACAATGGTGCCCTGAGTCTTCAGGGAAGGGCGCCATATAAAATAAAGACTGCTACTATTACTGCTACAACATAAATTTATTTTACTCATCGTGAATGTGATAGTCTTTGTTTATGATGTAGTAACCATGTTGGCCAAGACAGAGTGGCTTTCTGCTACGAAACATCAGCAAGATTTAACGATTTCAGTCAAACTAAACTAAACTGTGCAGAAACAAGTGAGACGCCCAGTCACTGTCCCTTTTCTTACAGAAATAATCAATAGTCATCAGCTGGTGATTTGAACATTATGTTTTTGATGATTAAATCATGATCAAGGTGATAAATTGTGATCATATGGTGATATTCAGTGATTGATAATGATCATTCATGATTGACCATCACAAAACATGAATGCGTTACCCAGGTAAACCCCAGTGACAAAGAAAAAAAGGATTTATTAGAACATCTGCTTCTGCCATGGCTTCCAGTTTTTCTTCTCCAAGTGCAAGGCTCACAGAAGGTAACATTGGAGCCAGCCTTTTGAAGGGCAAGGGCCAAAGCCATGCAAAGCTAGTGAGGGGCAAGGCATGCAAAGCCCCTGAGGGGTATTGAGCATTAAGGTGAGACCCTGATAGTCAGTGGTAACATGGATGCAAAGGTCATCACCCTATATGAAGTAGATGATATGAGTGCTGAGCCTTGAGGAGAGGAGTAGGGGGCTCCTTGGGCAGGTTGGTGAGTGTTAGCATGGATGGAGAATATGCAGATCAAAGGTACAAGCCTGAGGTGAGCAGTGATCAAGAGGGACCTAAACATCCAGGCAGGCGAAGAGAACAGACATAACAGGTAAAGGGTAAGTCATCAGAGTGATGCAAAAGGAGTGAGTCCAGCATGGCAGGAGCAGGGGCCTGCTTAGAAAAGTGCTGAGCTGAGCAGAGGAGATGCAGACATGTAAGAAGCGACACCTTCAACAGCTGTAATGCTTGCTAGTCAGGGATGCAGAGGGAACAGCTGGGGACTGTGAGTGGATGAGGCTGAAAAATCAGTGATACAACTATCATCTGGGATAACAGAGGCATCATAGGGTCTGGGGTGTGAGCAAAGTGGGTATCTGGAGTGGCATATAAGTAATAGTAAAGCAGCAGCTATGGACTCACAGGTGAGACACTGAAATAAATGAAATACAGCCTCTAGTGGCCAGCCAGAAGTGCTATGCAGGTGGTAGATGATGGTGTTACAACAGGCTGCTGCTGTATACTGAAGGGGAGGTGTCCTAAGAGTGTCAAAAAGGGACTGGCAGTGCCAGAATTGAACTGAGCTAAAGAAGCCAGAAAAGAGCTCTGCAGTAGAGCTTCAGGTGCCATAGAAAAAAACAGAGCTGTAAGAAAATGCGAGCAGAGCAGCTGTGGAATACTGGGTGGTAGAAAGTACAGTCTATGAAGTGACACAGCAGGAGTGCAAAAGGAAGGGCTAAGCTACAAAGCCATTGCACAAAAGGTGGACCGGGAGTAGGATTCTGATGGCCCAGCAAAACAGATCGCAGATGTGTTGGGCAATGAGGTGGGCAGGATGCCTGTAAGCTACATGAAAGCCACAGAAAAACCCAACCCAGTGCAGCTATGGAGTGGTAGATAGGCAGCCTAAAACTGTGGAAACCATGGAGAGGAGGGAAGCAAAGGAAGTGGTTTCAGAGCAGAGGGAACAGGGCTGGAGAAAGCCCCAGAAATATGGCAGATCAGAGCAGCATAGATGGAGGTAGGGAAATGAACTGCTGGGCAGATGGCAATGAAATGAGCTTCTAAGAAATACTTGAAAATGAGCAGCTTAAGTACCACTAAGTGGAAGGGGGTGGCATGTGTCACCTGCTTCCTCACTTAACTGCAGGCTAGGCCTTTAATACTTTTATGATGTGGAGCACCTGGAGGGCACAGGCTATGCTGAAATGTGCACAGTCAACATCCATTGTTAGAAAAGTTTTTACTTTCTTTCTCTCTGTGTGATATGTGTGATTAGCAGGCAGTATGGCGTAGTGGTTTAAGGCTCTGAGCTGCAAATCTGAAGACCTGGATTTGAATCCCACAGCCCCCACTTGCATACTGTGTGACCCTGAGCAAGACACTTAACTTCCTCATGCTCCCAGCTTGCACCTGTAAACAAGCTTTCAGCTTAGTGTGTCTCAACTGGTTAAATAATTGAAAAAAAAAAAATATGTGGCTGTATAGGCAGAACTGTGCACCCTCTGACGTGTTGTATCCAGGAACACATTACGGCAGTCATTAACAACAAATATGGCCAATACCCTGGTTGCACACTTCAGAGAGACACACAACTCCAGCACAAGAGGCTACTGTTGCAGAGCCTTTCAGCATATCAAACTGCCCTGAAGAGGGGAAAAATAGGTTAAAAATACTGCTGCAAACAGAAACAAAATGGACTGCAACATTCGGTACTCTGACACCAGGTGGCCTCAATGAACAAACTGACTAAAAGCCATTCTCATAACCAAATTGATGTTTGTGAAGCTGAATTGTAGAATGGTAGAAGACTTGGTTTGCTGGCCAAGGCACCTAGCTTCACCTGAGCTCTTTCCTTCTAAGACTGCTTGAAAGGCAGAGTAGAGAAACTTACCAGAGCAAGGGAAAAGGATTAAGACTTATTTTGGCTAAGCAGATTTACTGTGTGGTGTTGTTTTAATTTTTTACTCACAGAGATTGCTACTGTTTGTTGCTAACATTTCATTGCTTTATTTTTCTCTGTAGCAAAGTGTTTCTTACAGCGTATATCTTCTCTGAAATTATTACAGGTGGTGCTTTACAGGTTTTACAGTTTTATCTAACATAAGGATAAGCTTTCAGGGTTACTGCATTTGTTGTTGACCAGTTGTTTCTGCTCTTACCTCCTTGTTCTTTTCGTCCGTGGTTCTTCTTTTCAGCAGGGGAAGGCCAGCCACCCACCCCATCCCCAACCACCCCACACTACACTCCTTTTATAGGGTACCACAGTTGTGACATTTCCTGTGGCAGAGCAGGAAGGGGTGGATCAATGGGGCTTCCACAAGGTGAACTCATTTACAGGGGCACTAGTAATTTAACTTGTTATAACAAATTAAACAAAACACAATCAAACCATTACTTGCATTTTTATTTTTATTTTATTTGTTTTTTCCTTTTTTCCTTCTAATTACTCTGACTAGGTTATAAATCCAGCAACTTATCTGGAATGGATATCATTAACTGCAGGTACTGTGGAACAATTTTCAGAAGGACAGTCTCACAGGATTTAGGACACTGTCCTACATGCTGGGCTTTTGGAGATCTTAGGGCTCAGCTCCGGGCAGCATGGGCAGAGATTGCACGCCTCAAATTTCATATTCAAGAGGAAATACATTATAGGAACCACCCGCCACTTCCCCAGCACCCAACAGAAAAACCTCAACCACAGAGGGTAGTTGGTCCAGGAGGTTGGCAGGTGGTTAGGAGGGGCAACTCGGGTGCCCCATCACTCTCTGCTCTCCAGCATATTACCTCCAAAAACCATATAAACACTACAAACAGGTATCTGCCCTATCTCTGAAATCAAACAAAGAGGCAGAAGACACTGCAGAGCAGGACACTGCAGCACAGGAGCTAGCACAACAAAACTCACCCAAATCAGGAACCAAAAAAAAAAAGCAAAAAGGAAATCCAAAAAACTTCTGATCATAGGAGACTCCATGATTCGGGGAGTTGATACCCATCTCCAGCCAGGGGTAATGGTCAGATGTCTCCCAGGTACATCAGCATGGAAAGACACTGACCGCATTGCTAAAATTATTCACAAAGCAGGAGAAAACATTGATGTCCTAGTACACATAGGGACTAATGATCTCGCCAGCCGGTCAGTTGTGGAGACCAAGGAACACCTGACCAGGCTGGGTGACAAACTGTCATCTATTTCATCCGGCATCTCCTTCTCTGAGATCCTGCCAGTCTGGGAGAGGGGAACAGATGGACGGAAAGTCAGAGAAGGGGAGATAGGGAAGCTAAACACATGGCTCAAGGGCTGGTGCCAGGAAAAAGGACACAGATTTGTAGGGAACTGGCAACAGTTCTGGGAGCGAAAGTTCTTTAAATTTGATGGACTGCATCTGACTAAGGAGGGAGTCAGTGCATGGGGCAGAAGTTTGACGTCTTTGCAGAATATTTAAAGTAGCAATGGGGAGAGGGGTGCAGCACCCCATACGTCGAATGGGAAGAGCACCCTTCCCCCTCAGCTAGTGGTCAAACAGGGATTCAGCATGTTTGCAGTTCATTTGCATCACGAGGTAAGAAAAAAGGGTTGTCTCCCCATACGACGCACAGGGGTAATGCCAAACCTCACCCAACAACTAACACACCAAAATCTGGTCAATGGAAAATCACGTACACAAATGCTCACAGCCTGGGAAATAAGATCCCAGACCTGCAGGCAATAATGTCAGAGGCTAAACTGGACATAGTAGCAATTAGTGAGACATGGTTTACCAGTAACCACACTTGGGAGACTTCAGTACCTGGCTATGGTATTGTTCGGAAGAGACCGAGAAAAAGGGGAGGAGTGGCTCTGTATGTCAATGAAAATATCAAAGCACAGAAATTCAGAATACACGTAAGGAGCTAGAAGAACTGTGGGTCACCCTGAAACAGGAAATGGGACAGCCATAAGAACTGGGTTGTCTACAGGCCCCAGACCAGGGAGAGGACATAGACACATTACTGTTAGAAGATATACAAAACATGACAGCTAAAGGGGAGGTTCTGAGAATGGGAGATTTCAACATGCCGGATACAGATTGGTCAATACCAGCAGGAACATCTGCCAGAACTAGACACACGGTGGATTCCCTGCAGGGGGAGGGCCTCAAACAACTGGTACAACAACCCACAAGACACAGGGCTATCCTAGATCTAGTACTGACTAACAAGGAAGGGATCACAGATCTCCAGGTAGAAGGTCACCTGGGGCCAGTGACCATCACATGGTATGGTTCAATTTGGCTACTACATCTAAATCATCCCATTCCAAGGCAAAAATATGGGACTTCAGAGGAGCTGACTTTGATAAGATGGCAATCAGAGTTAAGCTAGCCCTGGCAAAAGAAACACAGGTGAGGGGGTACAGGCAAAGTGGGCAAGCATTAAGGATGCAGTACTTGAAGCAACATCCCGTTGTGTCAGACAGAAAAGGAAGTGCAAAAGAAGAAGGAAACCACTTTGGTTCTCAAATACAGTAGCAGAAAAGATCAGAGCCAAAAGGCTGGCCTTCAGGAAATATAAGGGAACACAGCGGGATGAAGATAGGGAGGCATACCAAACTGCCCTAAGGGAAGCAGAGAAGGCAGTAAGGCAGACAAAGTCCCAAACTGAGGAAACACTAGCACGAACAGTAAAAGAAGGTGACAAGACTTTCTATAGATACATTAGTGAAAGGAGATAGTCCTGAGGGGGTATTGCTAAGCTTAATGGAGAAAAGGGAGCCTGTGAGGAGGAGGACCCTGTAAAGGCATCTATCTTAAATAGATACTTTTGCTCAGTATTTACTGAAGAGGAGGTAGGGCAGGGCCTACAGCTTAGCATCATGGACACAGGGGGGAGGGAGGTGAGCACTACTCCCGTCACAAAAGAAAGGGTCCTACAAGAGCTTGCTAAGCTCAGGGTTGATAAGGCAATGGGACCTGATGGCATACATCCCAGGGTACTTAAGGAGCCAAAGGTGGAACTAGCAGAGACATTAGCAGAACTGTTTAGTGAGTCTCTGAGCATAGGAGGGTCCCAGAAGACTGGAGAAGGGCTCATGTGATCCCGCTCCACAAGAGTGGTAGCAGGGAGGAGGCGGGCAACTACAGACCAGTCAGTCTTACCTCAGTAGTGGGCAAGATTATGGAGGCACCCTTAAGGAAAGGATAGTGCAACACCTGGAATCCATAGGGGCACAGGATCCAAGACAGCATGGGTTTACAAAGGAAGGTCCTGTCAAACTAATCTCATAGATTTCTTTGACTGGGCAACCAGAGTGGTGGACCAAGGAAGCAGTTGATGTCGCCTACCTTGACTTCAGCAAAGCTTTGACACTGTTCCACATAGAAGATTGATAAATAAGCTGTGGTAGGCTCGGGTGGGTCAGAGGTTGGTCAACTGGGTGGCAAACTGGTTGACGGGCAGAAAACAGAGAGTAGTGGTAAATGGTATACAGTCAGAAGAGATGCAAGTCACAAGTGGGGTACCTCAGGGATCAGTTCTGGGGCCAGTTCTCTTCAACATCTTCATTAGTGACCTTGCAGATGGACTAGAGGGTAAGGCTTGTCTGTTTGCAGATGACACCAAGATCTGCAACAGAGTAGATGATCCAGATGGGGTGGGCAGAATGAGAAGAAATCTGGATAAACTAGCAAAATGGTCAGAAGAGTGGCAACTGGGATTTAATGCAAAGAAGTGCAAAATCATGCACATAGGGAAGAGACACCCTGAAGCCACCTATAGGCTGGGAGGGGAGTTGCTAGCAGTCACAAAGGAAGAAAGAGACTTGAGCATCATCATCACTGATGACATGAAATCATCCAAGCAGACCTCTAAAGCAGCAGGTAAGGCTAGGGGGTGTCAGGGTGTATTAGTAGGGGTATCACAAGTCGTAAGAGGGAGGTAATAATCCTCTTTACAAGACACTGGTTAGGCCCCATCTGGAGTACTGCATGCAGTATTGGAGGCCACACCTTCACAAGGACATTAACCAAATTGAGGCAGTCCAGAGAAGGGCAACCAAATGGTGCAGGGACTGCATCAGAAAACATATGAGGACAGATTAACAGAGCTCAATATGTATACCCTTGAGCAAAGGAGGGAGAGAAGTGATATGATCGAGGCATTCAAACACCTTAAGGGCATTAACAAGGTGAAATAGTCTAACATGTTTCAATATAAGAAAATAGCAGGACAAGAGGACACAGCATGAGATTAGAGGGGACGATTAAGGGGAATGTGAGAAATCTTTCCACAGAAAGGGTGGTGGATGCATGGAATGGCTTACCACAAAGAAGTGGTGGCTATGAATACAGTGCAGGGCTTCAAACAGGCATGGGATAGGCATAAGGGAGCAATACAAATGACTATGAATAGATAGGCCACTGACAGAGCAAAGGCTGATGGCACATTTAAAAGGTAGAAAAAGAAATAGGCAGACTGCATGGGCCTTGCGGTCCTTATCTGCTATCAACTTCTATGTTTCTATGTTTCTATGAATTGTCTTTGGCCTAGACTCAGTGATTTGGAAATTTCAAGAAAATATAAAATCACACATGCCCCCACAATGCAAAGCATCATGGGCTACATATGCAAATCACCACAGAATGTTATGCTGGTCCAACTTTAAGCAGATTTGGAAATTTGCTGCCTTTTGGTTTTACAGATACAAGTTTAATGTATAAAGGTCTTTACCGTAGTACTCACAACCATTTTCTGTGGGTTCTGGCTTGGACCAAATTGTACATGGCAACCAGCTAAGTAATTATAATTTTGGGCTGCTTGGTCTGTTGCCAGGGATCCACACTTCCTTGCCCTCCCGGCTTCCTACCACCACTTCACAATCCCCACCCCACAACACGTACTTTTCCTTTATATCACTAGTTGCTAAAAAATATAGGCAAGATTACTGATAAGCACAGATAAAACTGATAATGTTGGTAATTTGTGCTATTGTCTGTGCCCTCCATGCGATGTGACTGTACGACAGTGAAAACTTTTTTTAATTCTTTTTTGCTTTGTCTATAATTTTAAAACACTTTTCAGGACTGTATAATGGGAGTCCAGCTCGATGGCACTGAAGGTTGAGGCACTGGACACTCACCTCGTGCCATGCCGGCGACCCATGTTCGGGAATGAGTACGGGCCACCAGGGGTCAGCAGGGGAGGAGAAGGATCAAGCATCCCAGGGACTGCTCTCTGTCTCTGGGGAGGAGGAGTGCCAATGGTCGGTGTATGACTGGCCCCTATCGGAGACTGGGTGCAGCACGCCAGTGCTGCCGATGTGGGCTGAGATGGGACAGATGCCTGGAGAAGCACGTATGGGAGCTTGCACGCTGCCCCCGCCAGCATCATTGCATGCTCCATCTCCAAAAGGGGAGAAAAAGGTTGCTGCAGCGGATGATGGAGGGCGCCTTGCAGGTCCCTGTCCTGGCTAGTCACAGCACTGGTCACATTGCATCCAGTCTTCAGCTGGGGTTGGGGTGCCCCACCAGCCCCAGCAGGAGGGGTAAGTATCAGTGCCGGCTGTTGGATGCCAGGGATGGGGCTGGGGGATCCCTCCAGAGGTAGGGGCCGCAGCAACAGGCAGCACAAAAAGAAAGAAGAAAAAAAAGCTGTTTAATGAAAATGGTATGCAGTGTTTGATTATGAACACTATTTGACTATCTGCTCTGAATCTTTCTGATTTTTTTGGTGGC
Source organism: Neoceratodus forsteri (assembly GCA_016271365.2). NCBI lineage: Eukaryota > Metazoa > Chordata > Ceratodontiformes > Ceratodontidae > Neoceratodus > Neoceratodus forsteri. The sequence goes on from CM028131.1 coordinate 125,473,601, forward strand.
TGAATGGGTGGATCCAAAACGGTTATTTGCTTATTATCAGTATCCAGGCCAAAATCCTGATAAGTTCTGTTTAGTTCTGATTATAATCAGAGCCTTTTGTAAAATGCGGGGAAAATTGAAAATGTGCCATAAAATGAAAACTACAGAAAATGGACAGCTAGGAAATAGGCCTGTATTTACTGCTTGTCTATATTCAAATGAAACAGCAAACAGAAAGTTGACTATGCCTGCCACCACTGTCTGGCTTCCCAGTTAAGAGTGTTCACAGTGTAATGAAATTAAGTGTCTTTTCATTGCATGTACCCTTCCTCTTTAGTTTGACTGCTGAGTTAGCTGCCTGCCTCCCTGGTGACAAAAAGTGATTTACTTATTATTTTCTTTGTAACCCTCCTACAAATGGGGGTTCCCGAAAAGTCTTCCTTGAGCTTGCCTAAATGCTCACTGCCAGGTTGGTGTCCTGCGTTTTAGCAGTTTAAATGTATTGCCAGAGAGTGCCTGTATAGCCTCAGTGTACTGTCTCTTTAAGAGCTGCCTGGATTGCAGTTATAAGTAATTGAGAGGGAGCTCTGTTGAAAGATGTAACTATTTGCTGAAAATCATTTAGAGTGTTAATGATAATGCAGTTTGTCTAACCTGCCTTCTTTGCAGCAAGGACTGTCTTGTTTATCCCCACCATTTGGCCCCGGACTGTGAATTGGACCATTCAGTTCTGGTGGGACCTAAAATGTAGCCAGATGACAGGAGCTGTCTGAAGTCAAAATCTGTTGGAATTGTAGTTTTGGTCTTTTTGAGACTTTTTTGCAACTGAAGGGGAAGCTCAGGTTGTGACTGACAAATCAGCCAACCAAATATTTTGGATCTTGGGGAAATCCCAGACTGCTTGCAATTTTAAGTTAGTTCTGAGCTGGGAAGTGAAATGAGTAAGAGCTCAAGTGTTTTCTGAGCAGCAATCCTGAGTGGACTCGCATGGGAGAACTGTGAAAGGGCTAAGTTTTGGCCTGCACATCTGCCTGCTGCCCCTGAGAGGGAGAAAAGAGAATTATTTCTGACTAAATCTGAGTTTGTGAGAATGAAGTAAGCCACTGATTTTCTACCAGGCTCATACCTGAAGAAGACCAAAGATTTTGCTGAATGCGATTAGACTATCAGGATTTCCAGCTGATTCTGAATCCCCGGTTTGTGCAGAGACTTTGTGATCATGACCGAACAGTGGTTTGCCTGGTACAGTAGAATTTCCTTACATGTAAATGTGCTGTGTATTGAAAGTGGGTCACGATTTGGATCCCCAATGTGTGAACTGCGTTCTGCTTGCTGGGAGCTGTAGCCAGCCCAAAACGGACTGTATCCAAATTCGTCTCCATTTGGCCGCATCCTTGCCACACTGGCCCAGCCAGACTACCCGCTGCACAGAGAAAGCAATCAATGAGAGACCTGCCTGGGGATCAGCCCCCTGCTCCATGCTTGAACAGGAATGATGCCTCAGTGACTCGTGTGGGCCCTGTTTCTCCTGATACTCCAGATTAGCCACCTGCAGTCTCGATTTTCATGCAGCCTGTGTCCAGTCTTGGGTATCATGAGCAATCATCAGGGTAGCTCCCTGCAACAACAGCCTAATCTAAAAGTGTGTCATCCGGTTGTCTTGCTGTTTTCTTTTCATGAACTGAGTTCTCTGGCTCTGGATTACAAATAGTGTGTGTTGTGCATGTTGTTTTCTTCTATCACAGAGCCCCAACCAGCTGCAACGTTCCTGGCTAGCCCACTGTTCTTCATCTGGGTACCCAAGGTGTGTGACTGTTTATAGACCCTGAAGTGCATGCATAACTGTTCGACTGATAGTCTCGAAGCAAATTAACCTGATTACACCCTTCCCTTGTTCAAGTCCATTAAATAAATCAGATCTAACTCTTTTTTGCATTTACCCTGACTGTGGTTCCAGTTTGAGAAAGAGTACTGTACCGCTATTTACTGTGTATAACCTTGTTTTACAGGGGGTCCCCAGGGCGGAGCCAGAGGAAAGCCCTGGTGGTAAGTGCAAACATTGTGGGTACTTGTGTGGTGTATCATGGGTATTGTGAAAGTGATTGTTGTGTATAGTTCTGGCTACCAGTAAGGAGAGGGGGGTTACAGTGTCCCAGAGGGCCATGCCCAGGTTAGCTTGACCACTGCCAACCCTGACCTCTGGGTGGAGGCACCCATTTCAGAACTCAGGCCCCTTAACCTGCTACTAGCCCAGCAGGCAGGGGTAGTAGCCCTTGGGATAGCACCAACTAGTGGTTACATTTTAAACAAACTCCCAGCACTACTGACAAATAAAGTACAGTCAAATGCAGTCTGGAAGCAGAAAAAGAATCAGTCACTTGGTGACTGCCACCCCCCCAAAGGAATCAATGAGAATTGAGATTCCTTTGTTTTTTTCTTTGTTTTGCCCTCATTTACTTTAACTTTTGATGTCTCTCAATTTAATTTTCTTTTGTAGCTGCAACCTGGCTTGTTTTTGCCAGCAAGGTGTAAGGGAAAGGCCATGCAAGGACATGTGAGTAAATCATGAGCCTGAGCTCCATCCTCACTCAATTGCTCAGTGAAATGCACTGAGGATTTTACACTCCCACACAACTTTTTATACTTCAGTACCACCTGACCAAGAAAAGTATAGTAGCGGCAGGTCAGGTGGTGACTGAAGGTTACACATTGTGTGTAGCGTCTAGTGTGTGAAGTGCACATGTATTGGAGCAGTAGCAGCACATAAGCAGGAGCACTGTAATCTGTCCGGCAGCATCCAAGCAAGCATGGCATCATCAAGCCCAGTGGCGGACTGGCCCGGGGTGCCTGGGATGCTAATTGCATCCTGGCCTGTGTCGGCATGTGGCCTGTGTGCTGCTTGCTGCTTGCTTTTTGTTTGTTTTTTTGTTTTTTTTTGCCACTTGCCCCTTACCGTCATATTGTAGATCAAGTTTTTTTTTCGGGGGTTAGGGTCTAAAAATTTAGCCACAGACTCAGAGCACCGCCTCTGAGTACCATTAGGCTAGCAGCACACTTATCACAGCCGAGTGGCAGACTGTAGTCAAGTAGTGGCCGGCCGGGCCCCCAGAGAGAGAGAGAGAGAGAGAGAGAGAGAGAGAGAGATAGACTGTCACTGTCTGTCTAAATGGGGAAGGTGGGTCTTACTTGGGGCTGGCGCACGCACTGCTTAGTGCTGTAATTGTACCATTAGGTTGGTGGCAAATCCTGAGTGGTGAGGGACTGTGAGCACCATTCCTTTTAGAGATGGAGCAGTGAGTCAAAAAGAGCTCCGACTCGGAGCCGCAGGCATAGCCGCCGCACCCCCCCCCCCATCTCTAGTGCATAGCTGGTCGCAGATTTGAATTGGACCGTAGTAGTCTGTTCTGGAATTAGTGTGTGGAGCACCTGAGAAAAGGCGAGCAAGAGAGTCAGAGATGTCTCAGACGAGAGCCGTGGCATGTCAGACCCCCGGGCACCCCCTAAAGAGCCAGCCAGAGCAGATGGTTGTCTGCGAACTTGTTGTGGTGTGTGGTGTAGTGAAAAAAGTAAGTGGACAGATTCAAAATGGTGTGGTGGCGATCACGGTGGCTTGGTCTACAACTATTTTGTGGTCTGACTAGTCTGGGGAGATCTAAGATGGTGGTTGATCAGTGGCGCTTTATACTGGCATGGTTGGACTTACCTGCCACCTGGCAATGGAGCTTGCTCGCTTGTCAAAGTGATATGACTGCCAGGAATATAAGGGGAAATACTAAAAATCTATTGCAGTATAGCTAGATGCTGTGAGAGACAAGCTGTGTGTTGACAGAGATGAATGAGGTCCTGGATTCCAGGGTGCTTGATAGAACAAACAAATGTAACCCCCCCCCCCCGTTACCTGGGGTTACTAGAATCCCAGTAAGACCTAGTGTTATGCAGGGAAGGCAGCTTGTGAAACTCCAGTTAAATGGACTTCACACTGTCTCATTCTGTTTTCAGTCTCAGCTGAGACTGAGGGATGACATCATTATAGAACTGTCGCAGCTGCATAAGCCACACTGGAATGCTGCAGTTGGAGGTTAGAGTAGAACATTGGGGAATTTGAAGCCAGTCTGTGTGCAGTCTGAGTGAGAGACAGCAGTAGTGCTGAGTGTGTGCAGGCTCTCAGAGCTTCAAGTTCTGTTTCAGAGCTACTTTTGGTAAGGTGTGTGTTTCCACCTGAAGAGGAACACAGGAACTGGTAATTGAAGTGGTGGAGACCGCTTTCAATGGTTCAAGAGCCCCATTCCTGAGGGGATGGGGGGAAGGTTTTTGCCTGTTTTCCAGGGGCAACCCTCCTGGGTCTGACTAAGGGAAAGAAGCTGCCCGTTTAAGTTGTGCTGAGGCACCAGAAGCTCTGAGAGGAAGATTCCTTGTGGAGGAAATGCCTGTGGGGCACCTGCAACCAAAGGGTGAGTTCGCTCTGAAAAAGGGCCAAGTGTTTTTCACCTGAACAGAAGGAAACTAAAGGGACTGTTACTGTGGAGTCAGGAAAAGACAGTCAAGTACAGTTGAAAAGTGGGGATTGGACTGCTTAATCTGTTGGAGGTTTAGAGTAATGGACAATGCTACTTAATTCAAGTATGTTCAAATCCAGCACAAACAGTGAAGCAAATTGGGGATTGGACTGCTTAATTCAGTGGTGGATGAGGAGGAGGGAATGTTAGACCTCCAGGAGGACCTGGAGACTCTAGGGAGGTGGTCAAGAATCTGGAAACTAAAGTTTAATGCCGCATAATGCAGGCTTCTTTGCCTGGGAGCCAAAAACCTTACTCATCCAAACACCAGGTGGGGGACATCACAGGTTTCAAGGGGAAGGGGAGAGACATCGGTGTGGTGGTGGATGCCAAAATGAACAACTCAGAGCAGTGTAGAAGGGCAGCGGCACAAGCAAATAAAATGCTTGGGTGCATAGCCAGGGGGATAACCTGAAGGAGCAGTGAGGTACTCCTTCCACTGTACAATAGTCTGGTTAGATCACACCTTGAGTACTGTGTGCAGTTTTGTCATCCCTACTTAAAGAAGGATATTTCGTTACTGGAGAGGATACAGAGGAGAGTAACTAGGATGGTACTGTGACTAGGGGAAATGTCCTATGAGGAGCGACTGGGGGAGCTCAACTTGTACTCGGAGGAGAGGAGAGAAGAGACGGGGGATATGATAGAGGTTTTCAAGTATCTCAAGGGGGTTAATAGGGTAAGCCTTGAGGGGGTCCTACAGCTAAGGGAACCAGGGGACACCCCATGAAGCTGGATGGGGGGAGGTTGAGGGGGGAAACAAGAAGGCGCTACTTCACTGAGAGAGTGATGGAGCCCTGGAATGTGTTGCCCAGAGAGCTAGTGGCTGCTACTATGGTGGAGGAATCCAAGAAGGGCTGGGATAGGTGCATGGGGAGGGTACATCCAGGGGCCCCACTGGGAAGTAGAGTTCCCTGTGCGGGTGGGAGGGATGGCTAAAAATCGGTGCCCAGCATAGGCACTGATCATTGAGCAGACTCGATAGACCATAGTGTCTATTCTGATGGTTTCATAGGATGTTAGTATGACAATCTGCTGTAATTCCCACCCTTTTTTACAAGGATTGGTAGGCACTTCAACCAAAAATGAAGCCAAAGTTCTTTGCCCCATTTTGGGAAACTCTTATTGCATACATATATGTGCACGTACATAACTATAGAATTTATATACAGAAATTATTTATTGTGCAATCATCTGGACCGCTGATGGTTGCAGCTAGATACCCATTTCTGCTACCATCTGCATGAGACCGCCAGGCCATTCACAGCTGCAGGGTTCTGGAGCTGTGAATGGCGGTCACAGGACAGGTGGGATAGGCTCATAGCAGATAACTCTGCACTGTGAAATAATGTTAAAATTGTTTTTATATTTTAGTCTTTTTGTAACTGGGTAAGACATCTCTCCCCTACTTCAGATGCAACTCATCTACTTCAGAGGCATCCCCCAACCCTCCCCCACACACACACATATACACACTTTAACAGCATCTTCCCCTCCCTCTCCTACAGAGGCATCCCCCTTCTCATTATACTAAATTCCTGTTTATTGGATTCTCCTAGCCATGTCACCAGCAGCTGTTGATATAGATCGACATTTCATAACCAGCTCCGGATAAGAAGAGTTAACTTACTTAGCCACCCTCTTCCCATCAAATGACATTTAGTAACCCCCCCAAAAAAAAAGAAAGGTTTCTTCATTAACTGCCCCTGAAACACGTGTAAAATCATTGATGGGAGCACAGTGTATGAAAATAGTCAATTAGACGACATAGTCATTGAGGCACTGGAAGTTAGGGAATAAATCGAAGGGTCCCACCTTGACAGTTGTGATTTAGCTTACTCAAATGTGAATTCCAGTCTGAAACCCAGAGGACCCACTCATGTGAAGCTTGAAGTAAATATAGCCAATTTTAGCAGCAGAAAGTTTAAAAATGTTATGCTGTGTGTTGGGGGTTTGATGTGCACTAGTATCTTTAGATTATATGTTGTATGCCACAACCTAGTAGCATCTCTTAAAAGAAATGTGAATTCTAGTGTGTGAAGTAACATAAAAGGTTTGAGCATGCTATGTTTGGATCTGTTTGAATTCTGGGAGTCTGTGGTGCTCTTTCTTAGCATGATCTCTTTCAAACACCTGTGTAAAATCCTTGATGGGAGCACAGTGTATACAAAGGGCTTGATATTCAAACTGCACTGGGCAGGGGCACAAGCCAAGGTGCAGCACAACTGGGCTGCGCCAGGCCGTGGACCAGGGGATATTCAATGATGCTGCACCACGGCACAGCACCGTTGAATATGGTACTGATGGCGCACACACTGTGCATGGTGCAGTGGCACTGTGCCAGCACAAGTGGCAGAATGGGAGCAGGGGGATGAGCAAGTGTAGTTGCGCTAGGCGCATGAACCCCGATATTCAGCACTGTGCATCAATCTGCAGATTCAGTAAACAAGATTAATCAGTCATTGTGTGTGTTTTCTTTTATGGAGCTGTTGAATTAACAGGTTGATGTTTAATATTGATATGTTAATTGGGCTTAAAAATGTAGTATAACAAGTTCAATTACTACTACTGTAAGAACTATTATTAGGTTTCGTGTAGGAAGGTGCCGCCACCCGGCAGCTCAGGCAAATGTGGCCTGTCCTTCTTATGAAGCATCCTGGCCTGTGACCCGGCCAGTCCGCCCCTGATCAAGCTGACAGACTCAATAGTCATCACTGGATTTAACTCAAGAGGTCGGGGGCTGGGCACTGGCAGCAAGAAGAAGTAAGTACTATACCTACCTACACCCCCATCCCCTTCTGCAGAATTGCAGTCAGCTGAGCTCTGCATTTATTTTTAATGCACACAACACACACACACACACACACGTACGTTACAGTGAATGGTATCTGTGGGAGGGAGGGCTACCAAAGCAGAGTGCTACTGGCTGTTTACTTGTGGTCAGCTCTTCTTGGGGTGTTTGGCAGTCACTGCCACTGACAGTCAAAATAGGAGGATAGGTTCAACACTAGTCCCATTACTCACCCTACTCCCACTTCCCTTACTGTACGTGAACTTGTGAAATAAACAGCATTACAAAGTAGGTCACTTTAGGTTTAAATGGCCATCTTGTTCACCATTTCAGCACTACACTATGCTGGGACAGCTCATTAAGACAGCCCAGGCATGGCTCAACACTGTAGAGCAGACTGTACAGAGGGCATCTCGTTAAATGGTCAGTGACCACCAACACATTACTAATGTTTCTTTGCTCTGACTCCAAACTCAGAAAATCAATACAGACCAGCTCCATGGGTACTCTGGTGGTGATGTTAACAAAGAGGGCAGCCCTCTGGGGCAAAGCTTTCCTCCGTAAGCAGTGCCTGCAAGTTCGAATGTGTTGCTCAACATCAACCCCCATCTTAGGCCAATAGAATCTGGATCTCACTAAGTCAAGTGTTCTGTCTATACTAAGGTGCCCCATGTGGTTCTGTAAGGACATCAGTACTGAGTCTCGAAAGGCAGTGGGCAGCACTAGTTGTTGTTGGTCTATTTGTCCCCCTCTGTCTACTGTTTCTCTGTATAACAGTTTATTGATCAGTTTCAACTTAGGACCTTCCTTATATAACAATGCAGTTTTCAAATCAGTGGAGCGTAATTTGGACACATCTTTCTCTGCATAGAGGGCTTCTTAAGCTGATTTGATCATGGGATCTCGGGATTGAGCCTGCTGAATTCTGTCATTGTCCAGCTGAGGTAGTGCATCAATGTCTATTGCAGAAAAGTGGCAATAAGCAGCAGGTTTGCAATCCTCAGGGGGTCCCAAACAATCCACCATACAGTCCACTGCACCTGTGGACATTTGTTCCTCCCTGTCAAACTTCTGGCAGAGTGCTCGAATATCAGGTTCTGACAATCTGACGCAGTCATTCTGGGGAATAGGCCTCCGGGAGAAAACATCAGCATCTATGTGGTTCAGGCCTGCTCTGTATTCAACAGCATAGTCGTATGTAGATAATGCAGAAAGTCACCTATGGCCAGTGGCATCCAACTTAGTTGAAGTCTGCACATAGGTTAAAGGATTATTGTCAGTATTTACTAGTATCTTAGCCCCATACAAATACTCATGGAACTGGTCAACAACAGCCCACTTCAAAGCTAGGAACTCTAACTTATGTACAGGATAATTCTTTTCGGATGGGGTCAGGCTTCTACTGCAAAGGCCACTGCTTTCAGGCCATTCTCATGCTCTTGGTACATTACAGCCCCCGAGCCTTGCAGGCTAGCATCAGTGTATGAGACATAGGGCTTCACTGGATCTGCATAGGCAAGGACAGGAGCATGCGTAAGTTGATATATAATCTCATCAAAAGCAGCTTCACACTCAGGTGTCCATCTGGCTGCAAATACTTAATTGGGATGGAAATACACTCTCTCAGGCTCAGAAGAAACCAACCTCTTGTATTTTTTGTGGGTAGGAGGGTAACCTGGAGTAAGATTAAATAAAAGACGGATAGCTCTTGAATAGTTCTTGATGAAACAGCGATAGTGGCCACAAAATCCCAGGAATCTTCGAAGTTCTTTTAGATTGTAGGGCTGTGGTTAGGTGGTCAAGGCCTCAACTTTACTTGGGTCAGTCTCTATTCCCTCAGTGAAGAATATGTGTCCCACATACTTTACAGATGTTTGGAAGAATTTACATTTATCGATGGACAGTTTTAGGCCAAAGTCTTCCAGTCAGTCCAACACCTTGAACAATCTACTCTCATGTTCCTTAAGGGAGCAGCCAAACACAATAACATCATCCAGGTACACCAGGCACTCTAATAAGTTCATGTCCCCTACTGCACACTCCATCCGTCATTGAAAAGTGACTGGGGCACCTGAAATCCCTTGAGGCATCCTCATGAATTCATGGAAGCCAAGCGGACAGATAAAGGCTGTCTTCTCATGGTCTTCCGGGGCCATCAGGATCTGGTAGTACCCACTGCGAAGATCCAGCATAGAGGACCACTTGCTACCATTCAGGCAGTCTAAAGCATCCTGGATGCGGGGCATTGTATACTGATCAGGGATAGTCCGCCGGTTCAAGGTGCGATAATCCATGCACGTCCTTACTGTCCCATTCTTTTTTCTCACTACCACAACAGGTGAAGCATATGGGCTTCTGGATTCTTGTATTATACCAGCAGCAAGCACCTCTTGCAGATGCCGTCTCACATCATCTATGTCAGCAGGTGCCAGGCGTTGAGACCTCTCACGAAATGGCCTTTCATCATGCAGCCGGATGTGGTGCTCAGCTCCTTGCACACATCCTATGTCCCATTCTTTGAAAGAAAACACCTGGTTTCTCTGGGCAAGCTTTCTACTGATTCTCATCTTCCATTCAGCTAGCAATAGGGAGTCACCAAAATCAAACAAGTCGGGCATCACTCTGTCATTCTCCCCCAAACACTTGTTACTAGACAACACTGCAGTATCCGCACAATGCACATTAGCCAGAGTGCCACCTCTATTTACTCGAATCTCTCTATCAGACACATTGTGAACTTGGACCATTACCCTTCTGGCATAAGCATGGGCTCTGGCAGGCAAAACACTTGGCTTGACCAGCAGTCCCTCTGGCAATTTCCCATCACCTGGAGCATCCAGCATGAGGATTTTATTCTTGACATCCTTTCTGATACGGACCTCTCCCTGTAAGATACACTGGGCATTTGGCACCAGGATCAGAGACTCAGGATCCTTTTTCCAGACAATTCCAACCGGTTCCTCTGGTTCCACTTTGTCAGCATCTCTCTGGGCATCATAGGCCTTCTTGATCCATGCCAGAATTCTTAAAGCTCTTCCAGTCTCTGACCCATGTTTCTCATAACACAACTGCGCCAACCGTCCAAACATATGCGCATTCATAGAAACATAGACTTTGACGGCAGATAAGGACCACTTGGCCCACCCAGTCTGCCCATTTCCCAACCTACTGGATAAGCTGCAGATTCTAGTTAACCAACAGCCTACTTCCTGCCACCCCCACTATAATTGTCTTATGTCTGTCCCATGCATATTTGAATTCCCCTACTGTTTTAGACCCCACAATCTCTCCAGAAAGGTGGTTCCATGCATCCACCACTCTCTCCGTGAAAAAGTATTTCCTCACATTACCCCTGAGCCATCCCCCCTCTAACTTTAAATTGTGCCCCCTTGTTCTTACACATCTCTTTTTCTGAAAGATGCTACCCTCCTGGACTTTGTTGATTCCCTTGAGGTACTTAAAAGTTTCTATCATGTCCCCCCGTCCCATCTTTTATCAAGAGTATACATATTAAGCTCTCAGTCCCTCTTCATATGGTTTCTGATGTAGACCCTGCACCATTTTAGTTGCCCTCCTCTGGACTGCTTCCATCCTGTCTATGTCTTTGTGTAGATGAGGTCTTCAAAACTGCATGCAGTACTCCAGATGGGGTTTCACCAACTGTCTTTACAGAGGGATAACCACTTCCCTTTTAGTAGCGGAACCCCATCATACAGTCCAGTAGGGGGACACACTAAGGCCAGGGTCTCTACTTGCTCTGTCACTCCAGCCACGGAGGTGGGGAAAGACAGCCAAATTCGGATATACCTGGAGTAGGGGTAGGCCTTCTCACTTAACCCCAATACATGCAGTCCTTCCAATGGTTGTAAGGGTACATCTGACAAATGCTTCTGATACCAATCCTGGAACATAATTGTCACTTGGGAGCCACTGTCTAATACAGCTCTTGCAGACACTCCATTCACCTTTACAGGGGTCTCCATGGAGGGACCCACTATTCTGGACCAGTCTGGAGAGGCAGAAGCGGGAGCCTGGGCAACTGACCTTGCCACAAAGCGACGTGAGTTAGCATTTTTGAGACCCTTATTGGGATCATTTCATGCACCTCATAACCACTGCTTTGTTCTCCGAAGCTCTCCTTGTAGCCTATATACAACTTTGTGTCTTTTGGGGACCGGCATTCTCTCTTCATGTGCCCATCATTCCCACAATTACAGCAAAACATACTTTCTGGAGTTTGGGCTGGCTGAAGCATCACACTGGGAGCCAGGGTGGGGGTACTTCTATCTGGAAACCTTGTTGTCTTCTCTGTCTGTGGCGTGATAAGCATTTGGAGGCATCTCGTCAATTTCCCCACTTCCATAGTCAAGACATCGAATTTTGAGCTGTTGTCAGCAGAAGATGCCTGGGTGGATACCCCCTACCCCATAGCAGAGGCAGTTGGATATAGGTCGGGCCTGTACTTGCAGGCGCAGCCTTCATAAAGAGACTGTTTTCGAATTCCCTGATCTCTCTCAGCAGTTCATCCCATGGTGGTACACCCTCATTGGTCCCCACTTTACAAGGACCTTCCGATGCTGTCATCACTTGGGCTGTGCTTACCCCAGAATTAGAATCCCCCTCCTCATCTTCAGCCTCCCGAAGTTCTTTTATTAAGTCACAATAGTCCGGTGGGTTATCCCTTCTGTCTGGGGACCTTAATTGAAGGAGCTGCAATTTAGAATGCTTTGCATGCTGTAGTAGGTGCTCCAACCTCACACAGTTTAAGTCACTGGCGGCTACCCCACCTTTTTGGTAAGCCTTCTGCAGAGCTCTTTCCAGACGAGTAGCATATACAGAAAAACTTTCCCCTGGCCACTTTTCTGTACCTTGAAATTTCCACATCAAGCTCTCCCCTTACTGAATGCTCCCAAAATTCCCTTCAAGTGCAGGTAGGTACTTCTGGGCAGATGCATCAGGATTTGTGTACCTCAAAAATTTAATGGCCTCTAGGGCAGGACCCCTCAGACTTTCTATGATTCTTTTTCATTTCTCAGCCTCCACACACTGCCATTCAGGTATCAGGGGGGCAACACAATCTATCCAGGTGTCCCAATCATTCTCCCCCTGGGAGGTGTGGAGGGTGCCAGAGAGATCCTCAACCTTCGGTAAGAGTCGTGACTAAAAGCCAGTGCAGAAATAGGAGCTTGCATTGGTTCAGCCACCATAACGGGTACTGGAGCGGGAGAGGGTGTTGGGGGAGGAACACCCCCAGGTGGCAAGAATAGTTTCTTCAAGTCCTCCCCAGTTTTCCCTTCCTCCAGCAACAATTTAGCAAATTTCTCCTCAAAAGTTTCAGATAGTGGGGGGGGGGGCTCATTCCCCCCCCCAGGTCTCTACTGTCCTTAATTATCACTCTCCAGGCAGTAAGGGCTCCCTCTGGGGTAATAGTCTGTGGCACTTTGGAGCTATCTATGGGGTCCTTATACTCTACTAGGGGCATGAAAGTGTGGGTGAGCAGATCAGCATGTCGACCCACCACCACAGGGTTTTGTAAACCTTCTACCTTGGAAAGTACTCCCTGTACAGTGTCCGTATTGATACCCAGGGGGGATGTCCAGGATAAGCATAGTATTTTGGGGGTCGATCTTCTCCCCAGTACACCACTCCACTAACCAATGCACAGCCACTTCTGTCGGGTTACCCATTTATTTTTTTTAACAGTGGTTCATAAATGTGGCCACTACAGGACACAAAATCCCAGTGGTGAGCCTCCAAGATGTAACCCCCAGGTGGCGCTATCCCAAGGGCTACTACCCATGCCTGCTTGACTACTGACAGGTTGAGGGGCCTAGATTCTATGGCGGGTGCCTCCACCCAGTGGACAGGGTTTGTAATGGTTGGTCTAGTTTGGTCACAGCCCTCTGGGACACTGAGACCCCCTTCTAATCCCTCTAATGGCCCACACAATGCACAGGAGTTACAGTACCAATACCCCACATGTACACACTGTTCATTCATGAGGTACCACTTACCCTCAAGACTGATTCTCCAGTTCATCTATGAGGACCCTCTGAAAAATGAGGTTAAGCAGGATATGCAAACCAATACAGTGCTTGGCACGAAGGTACTGACATTTCAGACAGTTTAAAGTTTAACAACAACACATCTGCTTTCTTTAGGGAACAGAAACACAGGAGGGGGAAATCAGGTTAATTAGTAGCATTAAATCACAGTACTGTGCACACATACAGGGTCTGAAAAGTCACACTCTGGGTACCCAGGTTGGGGGGGAGGGTAGCAAGGTCCGTTGCCCAGAGTTGGCCAGCAGGTGCAGATGCATAGGGCCCTGTAGAAGAAAATATATGCACAACACCTCATTGTAATCTGGAGCCTAACGGTTCAGTCCATGAAGCAAAGAAACAACAAGAATTAGATGACACACTTGTGGTTGAAAAGAGGCTGCAGGGGAATACCCTGATTTGTACTCACAATACCCAAGCTGAGAACCAGATGGTGGATGTTCTTCTGGATTGTCACAAACAGCAGGGCATGGAGACAAGGTCCTTGTGACTGGACCCCACTGCAGTTTATAGCAAACAGATTTAGCTCGAGACAAGCTGGGGTTTGCTTCCAGCTTCAACACACAGCACACAGTACAGGGGATTGGAAATAGCGATTCCCCACAAGCACTACGCACATTCATATGTAAAAGGAAAGTACTATACCAGGCCGGCTGCTCCTCAATCCCAGTCGCACTTACTGCAAAATACCCGGGAGCACACACAGCAGCTTCACTTCCTGACAGACCGAGCGCAATTCCAGTCTTCTACAGGGTGGGCCTGGTTTCTACTCTTCAGATCTCCTTCTTTCTCCTCACAAGTCGGAATGAGTCCGAACTGGTGCTTACAACGGCTGCAGGCAGAACCACAAGGCCTCACATGCGCTTCCTTCAGGAAACTATACACCGCAGAAGCACAGAGCTCCTTCTCTCTTCACAGTCACAACTGATCTAATTTTTCCAGTCACAGAGCAGGGCATTTCCTTTAGCTCCACACCATTCTGTTGGCTGGTTCAGCTGTCACTCACAATAAGATTCCCTCTGTTGGTGGAAAATGGTGCCAAGGTTAAAACTACATTTCCCAGAGTCACTGCCCATACAATCCCCTTGTGGCTGGCTCAAAATTTAGAGTCCAAGTTCCGATTCGTCCACAGGCTCCATTTTAGGGTCTCCCTATCCTCCTGATTGGTCCAAGTCAGCAATTCAGGACTGAAATGAAAGAGCTACACTGAAACAGTTCGCGCTGAAATGAAGACAGGTTAGACAAACTACATTTTCTCAGTCGCTCTAAATGATTTCTGGCAAACAGTTATATCTTTCAATAAGGCTCCCTCTGCACATGTAGCAACGGCAGAAATGGAGTGAATTGACAGCAGCCTGGGCGGGATTTGGGCATGAGAACACACAGTCCCCCCATACAAACTAATTAAGTCTGCAAGCAGACAGCTCTTAAAGAGACAGTACATGGTGGCTCAAATAGCACTCACTTGGAACCACATTTAAACAGCTCAGATGCCGAACACTGTCCAGACCTGGAGCATTCAGGCAAGCTCCTGGAAGACTTTTTTGGAACCCCCATTTGCAGGGGGGTTACAATAAAATGGGTCAATAAAATGCCTTAAACTGATTGACTGAAAGGACCTTTCACCCATGTCCTTATCAGCCGATATCTATGCCAACTGGCACTTTTCTTCCCTGGCAGACCTCACAACAGGGAAATATCAATAACCTGGGATAGCTTCAAACTGCTTTCACAGGTGAGCAAACACTGCACAGGACCTGTACTGGCATGGTCGACCTGCACCCAACCCCCCAACCACGCAGAAGTGAACCCAAGTAAAACATTAATAAGAAAGTCTGACCTGTACTCGTCAAAGTAAAGAAAACAAGCCTCTCACATCCCCACTTCAAGATAAGCCGTTCGCAATCCACCACGCATCCTTGCGTGCTTGAAATTCCTTTTAAATTAAAACTGACACTCGCGCCTCAGGTCTTGTTGCCGCAAGTATTGGAGATATTTATTTAACTGCAGATAGAGAACATACTTGAGCACATCTCTGACTGCCGTCCCTTTCAGAAAACCGCACTACGAACAAAACCGCTCTCTATGGAAGCCACTAAAGGACATGCTTGCTCCCTATTCAACTGCCGACAAGTAAATACAGTAAACACACAGAAAGCAGAGTGTAATTTCACAGTCTGCCATAAACAAAATTCAAGAGAAACTCTCGGCAGACAAAATACAACTAAATGTATATGAGTCTGTGGGTGGTGGGGAAGTGGGGTACTAAAATGCAAAATCATGATTGTCACACACACTCGCTCTCACTACCAGTCGTGCTGGCCACTCCACGGCTACTGGCAGCTACTAGCCAAAATAAGAACATGTAAAACAAATTAAAAAAAGCTAGAAACAAAACATAAAAAAAAATTAAGTGTGGCAGGGGCCAAAAAATACAAAGTGTGTGTGATTTTACATATGTTCTGCAGTTCAAATGTTGGGACTATTTTTTTCCACTTTTCTTAATTAACCTAATTTTTTAACAGTTATGAGACTTCTTTCATTTATTAACTTAATTTTCAGGGTAACGTTTTTAGGAGGGACCCATTTTATAAGCGCAATAAGACACTCCAAGGTGTGGGTTATCTCCTGATAAGAGCATGCCCAGCTGCATAAAGCATTCGTCGCAAGCGCCTTGTGCCTAACACACCTGGGCATGCTCTTATCAGGAGATAACCCCCACCTCATCATGTCTTATTGTTTGCGTATCTCCCCCCATCTTACACATAACCCATGGGTTTCCCTGTCCTGGGTGCATGACTTTGCACTTTTTAGCACTGAAACCAAGGTGCTGTTCCTTAGACAAACCCTCTAGTTTCCCCAGATCCCTTTGTATTCTCTTCACTCCCTCTTACGTGTCCACCCTTTTGCAGATTTTTGTGTCATCTGCAGAGGCACACCTTCCCCTCCATTTCCTCAGCAATATCACTTAAAGACACTGAAGAAGACAAGGAGCAGTGCCAATCCCTGTGGTACTCCACTGGTCACTCTCCTGTCCTCTGAGCGACTGCCGTTTACCACCGGTCTCTGCCTCCTATTTTTCAACCAGTTAGATACCCCAACTTGCCCCTCTCCTCCCCCATCCCCAGGCTGCTAAGTTTCCTTATCAGCCTCCTGTGTGGTAGTGTCAAAGGCCTTCCTGATGGCCAGATAGGGCACATCCACAGTGCTCCACTGATCCTCCTCCCTAGTTATCCAGTCAGAGAAATCTATGAGATTTGTTTAACATGATCTTCCCCTTGTGACACCATACTGCCATTGGTCCAGCAGCTCATATGCCTCTCAAGTACTCCATCAGTCTTCTTTTCAGCAGGGACCAGTAACGTCCCCACTAGTGATGTGAGAGTGACTGGTCTGTAATAGCTGGCCTCCTCCCTACTGCTGCACTTGTTCAGAGGGACCGCATTGGCATGCCCCCATTCCTCTGAAACCACCACTGTCTCTAATGAGGTGCTGAATAGTGTTGCCAGAGGGACAGCTACCAACATGCTCAGTTCCATAAGTACCCTTGGGTGGATCCTGTCTAATCCTATTGCCTTGTTTTCCTTTAGGACTTTCAACCCCTGGCAGACACACTGTTCTGTGAATGGACTTGTGCCCACTCTCACTACCCTCGGTGAGAGAATATGTTTCAGTCAATGAGGTTAAGGGTGTTTCATGGCTCATTTTATATGACAGAAAGAGACATTTTTCAGGCAGAAAAAGACTGAAGTCCACACAGTCTGTTCTGTTCCTAGCTAACACACACTCCACCAGCCTAATGCTGTGGATGTGTTGCTCTGATCCAGTTGGTAGCATCCTCCCTTTCTCAAGTTCTACCCAATTCTTATTAGCCCCATAAAGCAGCAGTGCGAAAAAAGTTATTCCAAAAAGCTAATTTTCTGCTATGGTTATGAAAAATATTGGCAGAACTGTTGATTTGGGTTTTCTGGATGCTTCCTATGCTGTTTTCTGTACTTTTTCATTTTTGTCTGAATTCTTACCCTCTTCACGTCCTCAACATTATTTCTATGCAAAAAATAAGGCAGCTATCTTTTATCTTGAGAAAAAATTATTTTAATACTTTCATAAAATTATTAAATGATTACAGAAACTGAAAATGTTGCCACCAAAATAAACTGGAAGACATCTAGCATTGATCAAGTAGAAAAAAAGGTGGTGTCAAATTTTAGCCTATTTTCATTGCATTGCTGCTTTAAATCTACCCTATTCTCTCCTGAATCCATCTAGTTTTTTATTTCCGCCATCTCCCTAGGCAAACCATTCCAGCTGCCCACAACACTCTCCTTGCGAAGCTTTCTCACACCTCTTCTGAACCTACCCGGCCCCCCCATCAGCTTGATTTTGTACCTTTGTTTTGGTAGATTCCTTGTAATACTTGAATGGTTGCTGACTGCCCACCCTGTTGATTCCCCCAAGCACTTTGAATGATTCTTATCATGCCGCCTTGTTCCCTCCTGGACTACAGTGAGGGCATGTTCAGGCTGCTCAGGCACTCCTCATGGGATTTTCCCTGCCGCCTCCATATCATTCTTTGTTTCCCTTTGCTGCACAGTCTCAAACCCGTTCCTGTCTTTTTTCAGGTATGGGGTTCCAGAACTGGGTGCAGTATAGATGTGGCCACACCTGAGGCCGCACAGGCATAGGATCACCTTTGCATTTCTACAGGAGAACTTTCTCCTGGTACAACCAAACATTCTTTTCACACTCCTGTATTTTTACATCCTGCATATGCCCTAGGCTGCTGTTCATCACCTTCAGGAATTTAACACTTTCTGTGTCTTTGATCTACAGTAACAATCAATTTTCTGGTCCACAGTAGCTCACCATGAGTCACTCAGGAACACTCACCCTTATTACAGTAAACATTTGCAGTCTCCTGCCAAAACTGCCAACTCATAGACTGGGAGGACAAATCCTGCTTCTGATACTGCTATTATGCTTACATGGGGTATCTACTTCTGTTCCAATCAACAACCACTATGGAGAGAATACCTCACAACACAATGACTACTTTCTCCAACCAAATTGCCGAAATACAACATGTGTGTGCCTACACCACCCTTATCCTTCTGAAGGGTTGTACCTACAACTCGTTTTGTATGCTCAGGAAATACAAAATGACACAACTGGTTCATCTCCCATTCCACACTATTAAACTGTGGTTTCTCCTACTCCTCATCATCCTATTGTCAGGGGACGTAGAACTTAACCCTGGCCCCTCTGTCCACCACTCTCCCATGGACCTATCAGTTGTCTCAGGAAAAAGACTTCTCATTGCCCGTATGAATATTAGGAGCATTACGAGGCACTTTGCTGATCTTGAGGCATGAACGAAAGTGTACAATCCTGACCTACTGTGCCTATCTGAAATATGGCTCAAGCCTCACATTCCAAACTCCTTATGTTCCTTGCCCAATTATTCCTTGATACGGAGAGATAGGCCTTCCCCAAAATGTGGAGGGGGGTCGCTATCCTCTATAAAAAACATCTTGATGTTACGGTCTGCCCACCCACTGGATCACCCTCAGTCTGTGAGTCCCTACACTCAACCATTGCCCTTGGTGCAAAAAAACTCTACATTATCTGCGCCTACAATCCACCCACTGGAGGTATCACAGGTCTTCAGAATTCACGTTAATCAAACCATCACAAATGCCAAGCAAAACAAGGTCATAATCTTAGGTGACTTTAACCTAAACTGGCTGGGACCAACTCACAGCACACTGCTGACACTAACGCAGAGCTATAACCTGTACCAGATCTTTACTGAACCCACTAGAACCACCCCTTCTCTAACTACTTCCACCCTCATAGACTAGGTACTGGTGAATCACCTTGACCATGTGCAAACTGCAGGCATCTTTGCAGATGCTATCACAGACCACTCCCCCACTTTCTGTGCATGGAGCCTGGAGACTGCTCCCCCACCCCCTCCAAGCTACATCACAATTACCAACTTTGCCAAACTGAACGTGGAAGCTTCCCTCTATGATGTATCCTGTATCAACTGGTCTGACATCTATCACTTCCATGATGTTCAAATAGCCCTTGATATCTTCATTGAAAATTTCACAGCACTTCAGGATAAACATACCCCAAAGGTCACCAGAAGGGTCAGGGGTAAATACACAAGATGGCTACACAAGGACCTGCTGGATAACCTACGCACATGGGACAAACTCTGGATGAAGTATAAAGTGTCCAGACTACCGAAGGATTACAATACCTACAAGGCCTCTCAGAGCACCTGTAAAAAACAAATCAGAACAGCAAAGAGCATCTACTGCAAGGAACTGCTCACAAACTCTGCTGGTGATGCTAGAAAATTCTGGACACACATCAAGACCTTTCTTGGGGCTAACCAGTCATCGATCCCAGGGGATATGATCCTAAATGGTATACACTGCAATGACTCGAACACCATAGCAAATGCCTTTAACAGATTATTCATGGATCTGTCTCAGTACACCTCGTCCTTTGCTTCACCTCCCACAGCATCTCAGCCTTACTGCACACCCCAGCAATCTGCATCTGGTGCTGCCCACTGCCAACTAACTACTACCCCCTCCTTGCACCTTAAAGCTATATCTAGATCCAAGGTCCAAAGGTTATTGCAAAACATATCCGACAGCACTAGCCCCGGCTCAGATTCACTCGAGCCACGACTCCTGAAGCTAGCGGCACCATAGATGTCCTCGCCACTGGCCAAGATTTTTACTCTGTCTCTCTCTCTCTCTTGGCATTGTCCCAGATCTCTGAAAGATTGCCTGAGTTATGCCTATCCTTAAAAAAGGAGACCCAAAGGATATCAACAACTACAGGCCCATAGCCATCCTCTCTGTGCTAAGCAAGCTACAGGAGAAGCTTGTTGCAACCCAAACCACTGACTATCTCACAAAGAACGACCTTCTCTCAGACACTCAGCATGGTTTCATAAAAGGGCACAGTACCTCAACTGCTCTTCTCAAATTCTCCACCGATGTACTCTGCAGCATGGACAAAGGCCTACTCACTGGAAAAGTATTTATCGATCTTACCAAAGCTTTTGATCTTGTTGATCATCCCCTGCTTCTCTCAACCCTGCATATACTTAACTTCTCATCCTCAGTACTTGACTGGTTTAACAACTACCTATCAAACAGGTTATAACTTGTTAAATTCAACTCCGCTCTCTTGGATGTGACCAGCACTGACATCGGAGTACCCCAAGGCTCCATACTGGGACTCCTTTTCTCACTATACATCAACAACATAGATTATACTATACTCTCCTGCTCAACTATCTTATACGCTGATGATCTTGTCCTCTACTCCAGCACTGACAAAGTTAACATCATTAACAAAAATCTCTCCTCAGATTTCAGGAATGTACAAACATGGCTAAATGCTAATAAGCTCATCCCCAACACAAAAAAGACCCAAGCCATGCTATTTGGCACTGCCTCCAAACTCAGGGCCTGTAAGGAACCCCTCCTAGCCCATGACTCTGGGGGGTCTCTCATCGACTGTGTCACATCCTTCAAATACCTGGGAGTCCTCCTTGATAAATCCCTTGATTTCAGTCTGCACATCCAGTCAACCTGCAAAGCAACAAATGCCAAACTTGGAATCGCCTATAAGACTTGTCACCTGCTAACACCATCCGCAAAATTGGCAATTGCCAAGGGTATTCTGCTTCCAGCACTGACATATGGTGTCTCCACTTTTGCTAATACTCATAAGACTGCTCTCCATAAATGGGATGTTGCATATAACAACGTATGTTGGTATGCCTCCTCTTCCCATCACCTCAAGCACCACTGCACACTGTATAGTGACCTAGGCTGGCTCTCCCCAACTGCCTACCGACTATACTCCCTAGGGACCCTCACAGACTCTGTAATCCATAACCTAACCCCCTCCTCCCTTGCAGCTCTATTTGTACCACAGACACTTGCCCATGGACTACGCTCAACAAACAAATTTCTACTCACCATACCAAGGTGTCTTACTTCAAAAAGCTCTGGAGCATGTCACTGCACCTCCCCAGCCACCTGGAATTCCCTCTCTCCTGCTCTGAGGCAGGCTAACTCCCACCCAGTCTTCAAAAAAGAACTATATCGCCACCTATCCCGGGACCCCTGCACATGCTTTGATCCCACTTAATGCCTCATAGCTAACCACCCTATTTCGCCCAAGACACTGCTGCACTTGTAAACAAGCTTTGCTATAAAATGTCTTTATAGCTGCCATTTAGCCCAGTTTCAGTTATTTGCATGTACTAATGTCACTTTTGTCATCTCTGCATAGCTATATGTACTCATCTCTGCATAGCTATATGTACTATCTCGAGTACTGTCTGACTTGATCTGTATTCTAACCTACCTGTACTATATACTACGTACCTGTACTATATACTATGTATTGTATAATCTCATCTCATTTTATGTATGTATTCTCCCGGGTCGTGCCTGAAAATAGTTAACTTTGGCTAGCGCACCTAATCTGGTTAACAAAAACTAAATAAATAAGTAAATAAATATCTTGTTGCACTTAGCTGTGACTTTAAATTTAATTTGTCTCCTGTGATCACTGCTAGGTCCCTTTCCTCTATATATTGGATTGGTCTGACCGCCCTCTCCCCCCATGATGGTGAGGTAGGTTTTCATATCATTCTTTGTCCTGCAGATGTGGTTTCTAGCTGACATCCTTAGGCTGATAGCCTCCCCCTTACAAAGTGGCTGTCTCAAAGATTAGCAAGCATCTCGGCATATGGTATTATTAAACTGTCAGATGCCGGCATATAGGAAGGAGACAAGAAATTAAGGCTTTGTGCTAATACTGCCTATTTATCTGTTTTGGAAGGGGGTGGTAGAACAGAAAGGTGTAATGAGGAAATGAGGAATGCCTCTGGTCAGAAATGACTCATACAGACATGGTGTTATTTGGTTGGGGGCTATATAACCGATCTTTATTTAAATAGAACTGCATAATTAGATCTGTAAACTCACTTGTCGGTGACTCTAGGAAGCTCTATGAATTTCATGGAACAATATTCACAGCAAATAATTTTCTTGAAGATTTTATTTCTGTTCTCCTCCAACATCACGTCATTCCTTTTAGTATTATTATTATTATTGTAACCTAGATGCCATTACAGCAAATCACCTGCAAGGGATAAAAAAAGTAAAGTACAAGTGAATTAATGTGCAGTCATGGGGTTAAGTTAGCCAAGCATAAGGTTCTGGAATGTATTCTGAATGTTTCCCATTTTGCAATGTTTGTTCATGCGTACTGGTAGTAAGTCTAGGTGCCATCAATGCACCTGTAGTTGCCCATTGGGCAATGTTTCCCACCTGCTAAGGACATACACATAGGGGCTCTGACCCACCAAAAGAGGGAGTCTTGTGTGCATCCCAGTCCAGAGCACCCGAGTGTGCAGTTCCTGTTTTAGAACCTTCAGGTGTGCTTCTCTCCAGCAGTGACTGACTAGAGGAGGCTGCTGAGCTCCAAGGTTGGTGGCAGGTTCCCCTGTCTCTCTGTCTCTGGCTTTACCCCTTCAATCTCTCAAATCTATCCCTCTCACAACTGAGTCATCCACCAGATGCTGCTTTCTCTTCTCCTGGGGTCTCCTACATCCCACCTTGGGGTCTTTCCTTCAGAGGACCCCCATATCCTTCCTTGCCATCACTTTGGGTGCCCCGTCCCAGCAGTCCTGTTCCACCAGAATGGCAGAGGAATTCTGTAGTGGCTTTGGCTGTGAAATGTGCCCCTGATCTGCGCCACACAGCCTTCTGGAGCCCACCAAGGTCCAGTCAGCCCTCCTCGGCCTAGACAGCCTCTGGGGCAATGGTGGCAGACTTGGTGGGGTAGGAGGTCCTCTGGATCCTAACCAGATTGGCATAGAGACCAGTGACCTCACCCTCAACCCACAAAGGTGCATGCAGATGGGACAGCAACTCAGTCTCCAGAATGTTACCCACAATACCATACCTCAATCTCCAGAATGTCTCCCAGAATACTGCAGCCCAGACTACTGCAGCTCCATAACCAATGCACTGCACCACTCCCATGTCTGTTAATTAGAATCACTCCGTCTCTCACTTCAACCTTTTTTCTTAAGGCAAAGAAGACTGGGCAACTTTAACCCATGCTGGACCTGAAGTTTGTAAATTAATTTATCCAGTACAAAAGATTCAAGATTGGAATCCTTTGCTTAACAATAGCTTCAGTATTGAGGAGGGATTATTTCACATCAGTAGAACTCAAAGATGCTTACCAGCACATATTGATCCACCCAGCTCACCAAAAATATTTGCAAATCAACATACTAGGAATGCACTTCCAGTATCAACGCCTCCCTATTGGCTTGGCTTCAGCTTCTAGAGTGTTCAGCAAGGTGATGACAATGTTGACAGCACTCTAGAGAAAGGAAGGCATCCACATAATACCATACCTAGATGACTGGATCATCAGAGTAAGAGCACAAGACAAAGTAGCCATATTCACTTTCAAGGCCCAGCAAATACTGACACAGCACTGGTGGATAATCAGTCAGCTGAAGAGCAACCTCAGCCAAACTCAATCTATAGAACTCC
This sequence comes from Neoceratodus forsteri, assembly GCA_016271365.2. NCBI lineage: Eukaryota > Metazoa > Chordata > Ceratodontiformes > Ceratodontidae > Neoceratodus > Neoceratodus forsteri. The sequence continues at coordinate 125,497,608 of CM028131.1, forward strand.
TGGGGTAGTGTTAAGTACCCTAGAGGGAAATTCAACCACCAAGAATAGCAGCTGTTGTGCCGGCCAGGTGAAGCTGAGGGTTGAGGCATTGGACACCACACCTCACTCCATGCCAGTGACCTGGGTTCAAGAACAGACTCGGCAGCTGGGGGTTGGCTGGGGACAGAGAGAGGACTGAGTATCTGGAGGATTGCTATCCTCTCCTTGGGTGGGTAGTGGGCCTTGCATCGCTCCGCAGCGGCCCCTGATGGAGATCGGGAGCACTTCAAGGAGTGATGCCAAATCAAGGGGTGGGACTGCGGCAGACATCAGCACATTGGTGCACAGATGTCATTGCATGTCCATGCTCCAGGAGGAACCTGCACAACATGGAAAAGCCCTGTTCTCTGGATAAGCGATGGCAACCTCCCATGCCACACTGCTACACACCAAATGCTAGGCTCAACTCACTGGCTCTCTCGATCCCCTGCCTGCCCCACCTTGGCTCCGGTGAGTGGGGTGAGACTCAACAAGCTCAAGTAGGTGGGGAGTGTCTGTCTCTGATTTCTGAGTGGGGCAGGCTTCAGGCAAGTGGTGGCATGGTTGACAGTGAGCGAGGTCTGCCTGAGAGAGTTTCAGGGGCAGAGATAAAGGGAGTTGAAAAAAAAAGAATAGCAGCTGTCAGACAACAATGCAAGACAACCCTGGCACATTTGCACCTAACTGTCTATGATCTGATGCAATCCCTAGGTCTTATAGGCTCGTACATAGATCTTCACATGTGGGCAAGGTGTCAACATTCTCACTGTTTATATATTTCTATAATTCTGCAATGAACTATTATCACAGTAAAAAAATTTCAAAATTTCGTAGCTGCAATTGCTTATTTGTTTTATTTATTTATTTCTGTTATCGGGAACTACACCTTTGAGTCATAGACTCCTTTGCAAAGGTTCCATATCATAGATATAGTACATCAGGTATTACACAGATGAGAGAAAACATAGGAATTTAGTATTAAGAGTACAAAAAGGAATTAGACATATAGTACAAAGTAAGCAAAAAATAAAATTTCTTAGGGCGGGCTAAGCCCATTGTCCAAAATTAAACAAACAAAGAAATTCAGAAATTATTACCAAACCAAGCACTGAATAATTGCAAGAACCAGAAAATTAAATGCAGAAACAGACAATCAATTGTAAACATTGCAAGCACATCCATGCAGAGAAGGGGAGGGGAGGGGTTAGGAAGTAGGTGGGAAGGATACTGAATGGGGGGGGTGAGAGGAAGAACTAGGGGCAGTCACAAGATGATCACAACAGGAGCAGATTTTTTGAGGCAGGTCTTGAAAGGACCCAGTTTTATTTCCTGTAGGACAGGTGTGAGGAGATCATTTAGGGACTTCTTCAGGAAGCTGGCTTGTATCTAATAATTTAAAGATAAAATATAAAATAAAAATAAATAACATGTCTTATTAAGGAATAATTAAATTTCATCACATGCAATGTTATATAGGCAAGGTAGTGTCCATATATTAGAACTTTTTTTTTATTTGGTTGTTTAACCAGGTATAGCACACTAAGCTAAAAGCTTTTTTTTACAGGACTGACCTGGGAGCACAAAGAGGTTACGTGACTTGCTCAGGGTCATAGAGTACATAAGTGGAAGCTGTGGGATTCAAACCCAGGTCTGATCTGCTGGATGTCACCAGATTTAGAGTTCAGAGCCTTAGACCACTGCACTATACTGCCGCCATGACTTCATTGGGGGTTCTTTAAAGAAGGCATTTCAAATGCTTGTACCTTGTCAATCTTAGACCCCCTAGGACTATAAAATGTGGCATGTATCATCTTGGTTCTAGGGTCTACTAATGTGGAACATTTTGAAGAAATCTGTTTGCCCCTATAGAGTGTTGAATTTATGTGTTTTTGCCCATTTTTGAGCAAAAATGTTTGCCCATGGAAGGAGAAAAAAAACTACAAATAAGTTATGAAACTTGCAGGTTTGTTAGATGTTATGGAGGAATAGGTCCTTTTGATGGTTTGGTGAAAAAATTGTTAATGTATTCGTAGTTAATAACATTTGTCTGTACATGCTCAGTTCACAGAAACACTGGCAAAAAAATCTACAAAGAGTTACGTTTTGAAACTTACAGTACAGGTTTGTTAGATGTTACAGAGCTATATTTCCTTTTGGTAAAATAATGTTAATTTGTTTTGAAGTTATTAGTGATTTATTGTTTGCATATGCTCAGTTTATTAAAAAAATATATATATTTGTCTATATGTGTGCCTGCTGTTCTCAGCCTTTGTTGATTGCATTGTGAGGCCTTCTGGCACCATGCAATTCTGCTTAAAGTTAAGTCAGTCCAAATTAATTCATGGGTATTCACATATGTTTCCCATGATGCTTTGCATTATTGGGGTATGTGTAAGTGTGTAGTGTATGTGTACGTGTGTATGTATATGTATATTAGAGGCAAAAAACTCCGTTTAATGCATTAGTTAGGGTTGTTCCACAGTGACAAAAGTGAGGAAATTCGCTGTTAGGGTTGAAAACCCTAACTCCGAATTCACCCCCCCCAGCACCACACACACACACAGACACACACACACACATTCAAGTATGGGGGAGGACCAACATACCTCTCAACTGTACCACATTACGAGGAACATTCCTCATTTTACTTCACAAAAGCTCCCTGTTCCACATTGTGAGGACTTGTTCCACATTCAAAAGTCAACATTTTAAAGCAAAAATCCATAGTAAATGATGCAAAAAATATATTATTCAATTAATAACAGACTTTCTGAACATAAATGAAACATTTTAACGTGTTTTGAGCTTCTTAGGTAAAGATTTGATTAAGTGTTCCACATTTTGCCCATTTGTTCCACATTTTGACAGGCAATGTTCCACATCTGGGGGACAAAAGGTTGGGAGGTATTAGGACCAAGTCAACACAACCAATGACAGACATCCAGCAGCAGGTGACAGAAATAACAAACAATTGTCTAAATGTACTACGAGACATCCCCACCCACCTGACCAGGTACTGCATGCTCAGTGGAGATCAATAGCAAAACTGAGGCCATGTACACCAAACGTACACATCCCTGATTGCAGCTGCACACAACGTACCACACTTAGTAGTTGCATGGCCTTACCTACCGATGCCCCACACCACACCACTTGTGGTGGGCCACCTGAGCAACAGAGTTAAGCAAAACCAAGGAGTTGTACAGGTATAATATCTCTGATTATAACAAGGGTTTGAGAAATGCAGCTTTCTAATTGACTGTAAACATTGTAACAGCCTTATGTTTAGTTTTTATTAACATACATGTAGAGCCTAACCATATGATGAACATGGTTTAATGTTGTTTAAAAAACAGTTTTATTATGATAGCAATAAGCCACTCCCAGGTATTATGTTAATGGTCAGTTTATCACTGTCTAGCGGCATGTGGCACTCGGATATGCCTCATTCAACATTAAACCCCTACAGGGTGATTAACTGACCATTTAACATAACTGTTGGTCATGCCTTATTGCTTAATTGTCTTTATGAGTAGATACTCTCCCTCTGCTACGCACTGCAGCAGCTTTGCAACACAGTGTCCCACCCAGTTACACCATACACTGTCTAGTTGCTGGAGAATGGCTGTGAATATGAACTCGTGAAGATGAACAGTGTAACTTGATCATTACAGTCATCGAAACCCTAGTGTGATTATAACAGACAGACTCAGTGATAGAGGATAACCCCTGCTGTCCTAGTACATTTACCCCATTATGAGTTAAATCAATACTAAAAGACATTCTATTTATATCTACACCATACCTACTTGATTCCTGTTGTAGCAGAATTAACATAGTTATCACTTTGATAGCATCAGTGACAGAAGTGTGGCAACCCAAACAGTAGGCATACAGCCTGAGTATGAAACAACTGTTAAAAAATCACACTGTGTCCATAAGTGGCATAGATCACTCATTGCAACAATAGCAAATGTATTACTATTTGAATAAGTTAGTCATCACAGATGCAATGAGATTGTCTTTATCAGGTACAACATATACTCAGTAAGTGCCTACAGGAAAATCTATCCTATATACATGTCCGATACAGGTACATCATTGTTGGCTCAGTAGTGCTATGATATTTAGAAGTTGCTTGGCCTGATCCATGCAATTACTATCTTTCTTACAAAGAATACTTACTGCATCTTTAATATTGAAACACACTGAAGGTCTATGTATGTACATCAGCAGTACACCTTCATCAGTAAGAATGCATGTGATACTGGCAGTACCAATTTCACAGCGTTGAACAGGCAATGCTTTCCCATACGTTTACATCAGCCTCTCTATGTTGAGTAAACCATTGCAGTAAATGTACTACTATGTAAATCATCTACTAAATGTATCACTACTTTTATCTTGAGCATGCTAGTGTCTTGTAGTTAATTTATGTGCTTCTCTTAATTAATGTATACTCAGTAGTGTTAAAACCTTTCTACAACTGTCATCATGCACCTTCAGCATTTATATTGAATAACGGCACAGTACCAGTTGTGGTGTGGTGTGGGGCATCGTGAGTAAGGCCATGCAACTACTAAGTGTGGTACGTTGTGTGCAGCTGCAATCAGGGATGTGTACGTTTGGTGTACATGGCCTCAGTCTTGCTGTTGATCTCCACTGAGCATGCAGTACCTGGTCAGGTGGGTGGGGATGTCTCGTAGTACATTTAGACAATTGTTTGTTATTTCTGTCACCTGCTGCTGGATGTCTGTCATTGGTTGTGTTGACTTGGTCCTCCCCCATACTTGAATGTGTGTGTGTGTCTGTGTGTGTGTGTGGTGCTGGGGGTGAATTCGGAGTTAGGGTTTTCAACCCTAACAGCGAATTTCCTCACTTTTGTCGCTGTGGAACAACCCTAACTAATGCATTAAACGGAGTTTTTTGCCTCTAATTTCCCTTTTTTTTGAGAATGATATTGAGAAATAGTGAATGGTGGCCCCGCGCTCCCGCCACATGATGTCTTGTGGCATAGTAACAGGAGCAGCAATGCAAACAGAAATGCTAACAGTGGCACACATGGTAACACAAGCGCGAATGATAACAGAAAGGGTAACGCACACGGTGGCGTAGATGGGAACGGTGTGCCACGTGATGTCTGGTCACATAAACATGGTGCCTGTAAATGGAAATGTCAATGGGCATGGTGACGTAAAGTGAAACAGAAGAGAAACAGTGTGGTACACACAAATGGCAAAAAGTAACAGAAAGCATAGCACAAATGAAAATGCAAGGATGCCTTGCATTGGTGGCATTGAGGTGTGCATTGTTCATCAGCCCTAACTCTCACCCCATGACCTGTGTAAAGCAGCGAAGTATAGGAGAATGGGGTGAGAGTTAGGACTCATGATCCAATGCACACCCCAATGCTGGTTGGGAAGGTGGGTGGGGTGCAGGGGTTTTTCAACCCTAACAGCGAATTCCACTCCTTTGTCGCTGTGGAACAACTCTAACTAATGCATTAAACTGAGTTTTTGCCTCTAATTTCCCTTCTTTTTGAGAATGATAACAAGAAATAGTAGATATAATGCAGGGAGCGCGAACTGAACGCGCTCCCACCTCCGGTGGCGGGGCTGGAGCCCTTGGGCCCCGGCCCGCGCATACATAATGTCTTGTAGCATACTAACAGGGACAGCAGAAACAGAAATGCTAACAGTGGCGCACATGGTAACAAACATGAAAGAGAACAGAAAGGGTAGCACGCAAGTGGCGTGAGCAGGAATGGTCTGCCACGTGATGTGTTCATCACATAGTAACATGGTGCCTGCAAACAGAAATGTCAATGGGCATGGTGATGTAAAGTGAAACAGAAAGATAAACAGTACTGTAGACAGAAAATGGCAAAAATAACAGAAAGCATAGCGCAAATGAAGCATAAAGGATAACGCACATGGTGGCGCAGACGTCAACGGTAAGTGAAATGGGTACGGAACAGCAAGCGGAAAGGGCAACAGTAACAGTAATGTAAGCGCACAGGCTGGTTTTCCCCAAAACCTGCATTGAGAAAGACAGTGAGTACAAATAATGTATGCAAAATAATGAGTATCGGCACAGAAAATGAGATCTTGGAATACTAAATACATTATATCTCAGGAACCGTACGACGTAGAAAAAAAATGTAAAAGTCATATTATTTACAACTGTCCTGGCTAATTTGAATCTTAGCCTTTGAGAGCTAAGAAATTTTCCGATGAAAAGCCGATTCTCAGACCGCTTCCGGTAGACACGGCCCTGGAAAGGCGCCGCACGCCGTAATGTTATCCTATGGGAAAAGAAAAGTTCGGAGCACCATAACTTTGCCTCCCTGTAATGTTTTTTCACCAAACCACTGAAAGGCACATCTGTGGGCTGTTGGCTGTCTTCCCTCCAAATTTCAGGAAAAAAGACCAAACCGTTATTTTGCAGCAGGGATCCACAGGATTTCTGTTATGCGTTGGGCGCCGTAATGTTATCCTATGGGAAAAAATGTCAACTTTGGAGTGCCGTAACTTTGCCGCTGTGTGATATTTTTTCACCAAACTACTGAAAGGCACATCTGTGGGCTGTTGGCTGTCTTCCCTCCAAATTTCAGGAAAAAAGACCAAACAGTTATTTTGCAGCAGGGTGCCAAAGGATTTCTGTAATGCGTCGGGCGCCGTAATGTTATCCTATGGGAAAAAATGTCAACTTTGGAGTGCCATAACTTTGCCACCGTGTAATATGTTTTCAATACAACACTGAAAGGCACATCTGTGAGATGTCGGCTCCGTTCCTCAAATTTCAGCCCAAACTCCCAACGGTTCTTTGCAGTGCAGTGCCAAAGAATTGCTGTCACTTTCCCACAGACTAGAAAATTACTGCCTACTTGAACAGCAGACTTCTACATCACACTTTCCGTGAGCACGAAAGTAATTTGCGAAAGTACTTTTTCCAGAAATTTGAAAAACATATTTCTGGGGTGTTTTACCACAAAATAAAGACATGGCAAGCATCCTCAGGGCCCGACTAGGTGAATACAAAAAAAATTAGGTTGCAAGAGGGTCCCAAATTTAAATGCCAACCATTTTTCTGATCACCAACTGAAAACAAAATGGCCAATTTTCGAAAGTAACAGGCCCATTTCCGAAAGTAAAAATGCATTTTCGAAAGTGTTGAACTTTTTGTTAACTTTTCCCATTGACTTATAATGGGAAACTGTTTTTTGAATAACTTTTGAACCGTTTAATATTTTTTCACGAAATCTTCGAAAGGCACATCAGGGACCCCGGCTGCACGTTCCCTGAAGATTTAGGGCCAGTCACGCAAACCGTACGACCTGTAGACGCAACCACAGAATTCCAGAAAAGCGTAAACACGTACACAGATAACACTTAATAACTCCGTAGCCGTATATCCAACCTGTACAAAACTTGGCAGATCCCAAGGCCTATGGTTCTTGATCATAAATTCAAAATTTCAGGCAAATCCATCAAACAGTTGCAAAGTTATTAAGGTGAAAAGTTTTGGGGTTTAACATAGAAATGGCTCCTCAACCCTAACTATGGTAGCACTACCGTGCTACCATAATATATATATGTATATATATTAGATAACCCACTCTTAGGTGTGCGGTCATGCTCTGATATATGTACTCCTTGGTGTGAGGCCAACTACCCAAGGCGCAGCATTATCAGGAGCTGCAACTGCACTTCCTAGAGGGGTTATCTATCTTATAAAATGGCAAAATATTTTTGGGGTTGAATGCAGGTGTGCATTGCACTCTGATATACGACGGTCACCTGATGATGATTGTCCACTAGAGAAGCTTTTTCCCTACCCATTTTATAACTATATATATATATATATATATATATATATATATATATATATATATATACACACACACACACATATACATGCATAATGGCATGATAGCACCACTATGATTAGGGTTGAACATGGGTTTCAATGTTAAATGTCAAACGTTGCACTTTAATAACTTTGCAACCATTCAACAGATTGGCACAAAATTGGGTGGTAGGTCTCTTGATGAGCCAAGTTTTAACACAGAAACAGAAACTGTTGGCAGACAAGGACTGCCAAGCCCATCCAGTCTGCCCATAAACCCTATACTTATTTGTGGCCTCTTACTCTGTCTGGTCAGTGTCTTTTCATCACTCCTTCCTATGTCTAAGGTTCCCTTATGCCTGTTCCAGGCATGTTTAAATCTCTCAACTGTGTTCACTCCCACCACCACCTGTGGCAGACTATTCCATGTGTCCACCACCCTCTCCTGGAAAAAAAACTTTCTCACATTTCCTCTTAACCTGACACCTCCAATTTCATATCATCCCCCCTCGTACTTGTACTCCTTCTAAATTGAAAGATGTCTCCCTGGACCTTGTTTATGCCCTTGAGATACTTTAATGTTTCTATCATGTCCACCCGATCCCTCCTATCCTCCAGCATGTACATATTGATGTCCTTTAATCTCTCATCATATGTTTTGTGGTGCAAACTCTGTACCATCTTGGTCACCCTTCTCTGGACCACCTCCATGCTGTCAATGTCCTTGCAAAGGTGTGGCCTCCAGAACTGCACAGAGTACTCTAGGTGAGACCTCACTAGTGTTTTATTCAATGGCATCACCACCTCTCGCCTTCTGCTAGTGATACCTTTGCCCATGCACCCCACCATGCCACTGGCCCTCCCTGTAACCTTAGTACTCTGCTTCAATACCTTTAGGTCATCTGAACTGATAACCCCCAAGCCCCTTTCTTCCTTGGTGATCATCAGCACCTCCCCCCATCCTGTAGTTCTCACCAGGGTTCCTTCTTCCCAGGTGCAATATTTTGCACTTCTTTCCATTGAACCTCAGTTGCCACACCTCAGACCATTTTTCAAGCTTCCCCAGGTCCCTCCTCATTTTCTCCACCCCATGAGTATCCACCTTGTTGAAGATCTTGGTGTCATCTGCAAACAGGCAGACCTTTCCCTCTAGCCCTTCCGCAATGTCACTAATGAAGACATTGAATAAGACTGGCCCAAAGACTGATCCCTGAGGTACCCCACTGTTCACCCCCCTCTCCTTGGATTGGATCCCATTTACCACCACCCTCTGTCTCCTGTCCATTAGCTAGTTTCTAACCCCATTTACCACCTTGTGCCCCATACCCTGATTACCCATCTTATTAACCAGCTTTTTATGTGGGACAGTGTCAAAGGTTTTGCTGAAATCTAGGCAGGTGATGTCCACTGTCCTCCCCTCCCAATTTACCTCCTTAGTCACCCAATCAAAAAAAATCTATCAGAGTCATTTGACACAACCTTCCTGCTGTGAATCCATGTTGCCTAGGATCCAGGGCACCGTTGGATTCCAGATGTACCACTATTCTTTCTTTGAGCAGTGCCTCCATGATCTTTCCTACTACTGAGGTGAGGCTGAGGCTCACTGGCCTATAGTTCAGTCAGATTTGCTGACTCCAAACTGCACATAGTGCTAAAATGTTAAAAAATCACTTTTATTTGCAGCTTTGTCAGCTTGCCATGCCCAGATGGTTTGGAATTTTGGTCTGACATTTTCAGGGCAGAAAGGGCTTGCTTCAAAGAAGTGCCTTTCAATGGTTTGGTGAAAAATATTAATCCAATCCAAAGTTATTTAATTTTAAAATGTGAGTTCTGAGCATACTCAGTTCAGTCTTTTGGATAGCTTCTTGAAAAGGAAAAGGAATTTGGCATCATGAAAAAAGATTCTTTATTGTGAGAGGCCAATTCTTTTTTGTGAGAAAAAATCCTTTTTCTTGAGACGCAATCTTTGCACTTAAATAACTTTTCAGCCATTCAAGATTTGCATGAAATATTGCATGTACAGTCTCAGAGAGTAGATCTCTTGACTTGCAAAGTTTCCCTCCTGCAGCATGTGCAGATTCTAAGATCTGGACAGTGAAAAAAGTTAATAAAATCACCATTTTTGGCTGTTTTTTGTCATCGTCTAGTGCCCAGACAATTGGGAATTTGGTTTGAAATTGTCAGAGTAGAAAGGGCTTGACTCACAGATGTGCCTTTCACAGGTTTGTTGAAGAAAGATTAATCCACAGCCAAGTTATAAGGATTTGGATTTTTGGTTCTCAGTAAGGTCTTTTGGATAGACATTTGATGCTCTACTATGCACGCTGAAAAAAAGCTAAAAAAAGCCAATTTTTCCCAAAAATGCACTATCTGGGTCATGGAATCCTCACACCTGGAACGATTCTTGGCAAATCAAGACACTTTGCCCCCAGACTGTGCATGCAAAATTTAGTGTAATTCCCTTGAATGGGGGGAGGGTGAAGCTATAATTATAGTGGCACAGTAGTGTCACTATAGTTAGGGGTCAGCAGTGGTTTCAATGTTATCTCAAATTTTGCACATTAATAACTTTTCAACCATTCAAAGGATTTGCACAAACTTTTGGATGCAGTCTTGTGTGGAAGATCTCTTGACTCGGTAAGCTTCATTTTGGTAGGATTTGCAGATTCTGAGCTGCGGATAGCAAAAACATGTAATTAATTTTTTTTTTTTTGATGTTTGTCATCACCTTGTGCCCAGATGGTTTAGAATTTAAGTCTGAAACTTTCAGAGTAGAAAGGGCTTGACCCACAGATGTGTCTTTGACTGGTTTGGTGAAAAAATATTAATCTATTCTAAAGTTATAATATTTAAAAAATGTGGGCTCTGAGCATGTTCAGTTAGCACTTCAAAATAGCGGTATGAAGTTTTCGTATTGAAACCCTTTTTCATACATTTCTTTTTTTTTTTATGGATGCCATCTTGTTTTCTGTTTTCCTATAAAAATTTCAATTTGGAAATCCTCACAAAATGACATTCAGCAGAGTGACCAACACAGGGCTGATGTAGTCCCTCTCTGCGAGAGTGGTAGCAGGGAGGAGGCTGAAAACTACAAGTCTGTCAGTCTGACCTCCGAGGTGGGTAAAATTATGGAATCTCTACTAAAGGAAAGGATAGTAGAGCAACTTGAATTGAGTGGAGCACAAGATTTGAGGCAGCACGGATTCACTGCAGGAAAGTTGTGTCAAACTAATCTAACTGAAGGGGACAGGATCAGTTGTGTTCCATGACAGTAGCTGCTTCTTGTTGTTTTCACAGGGTTCCTTGTGTATTTTACTTGGTAGAAGGTGATTTCTTTTCTTTCTTACTTCTAAGGGGCTAGCAGGGTATTGTTTTGGGGGCTGTTGGAAGTTTGAAAACTGGTTTGGTGGCTGTAAGTGGGCTCATTTGTTGGATGTTTCACCATGTAACAGGTTGCGCTGGTGGAGGCCTATTTCTTCTGATTTAACACCTATTTGACGGGATTTGCTTGGGCCTGATTCTTTGGCTGCTGGGCTTGGAGGGGAGACACAGGGCTGATAAACTCTTTCTCGAGTCGGTGTCTGCCCAAGACCCACCTTCCCCACCCCTCCTCCCAGAGTTCTGCTAATTTATAGGGGAACACCTGCCCTACAATTGGAGGAAAAGGCTGCAAGTGCAGCTCATGTAGTTCTAGCCACTGGGGTTTGGATTTAAAGGCTGGGAGAGAGGAGCTTAGAGAGTTGTTCATTTCCCTTATAAGTTTTCTGTGTTGTACTGCACCTAGTAAGAGGGTTACCAGTGTACTGTGGGACTGTATCTAAGATTAGTGGGTGACCTTATTAGGCAGCAGGGGTGTATCTTGGACTAGGGGGGGAACCTGGTGGCTCACCCAAGGAAACCTACTTGGAAGGGGATGGAACCACACATCATTAGGGCCGGCATCTTTGGGAGGGTGGTGGGGTGCGGAGGATGTGGAGCAGCCATAATACTGAACTGGGCTTGGAAGTTTGGTGGCTGCTCAGTGTGCTACCAGCTGGCACAGCTTAGGGAGGAGGTTGCAGGGATTAGGAGACAGCTGGGGGAAGGGGGGAGGTATGGTTGGGGAAGGGGGCAGGGGATCTCCCACGAGGTTGCACCAAGCACTGGGGGCAGGGGCATAGGGAAAGGAGTGCAGGAGAATACTCAGGGGTCACATAGGTACCCTGGCAGAGGGGGTCCAAAAGGACACTACCAAGGAAGCAGGCAGGTAACTGGGGACCCTAACAAAGGGGGGCCAGAGGGACAACATCCTCAGGGAAGTAGGCAGATGGCCGGGGCTGGACAGAAGGAAGCAAGGCAGGGAGTGGATCAGACCTTACACTCAGTAACTGCTTCAATTCTCTTCTTCTGCTCAAGGATGAGGGGGGTGATGTAGCCACGACAGGAGTGGTTAGAGACGGAAAGGGAGTCGGGGGCAGGAGGTGGGGGCCGGATAGCAGGAAGAACAGGGGAGGACCTGGAATGCAAAAAAATGGGGGGAGCAGTGAATCAGAGCAGGAGAGGCAGGGGGAAGAGGGAGGAAAGCGCAAGGAGAAGGACTAGTTGGGAGGAAAGGTAAAGGAGAAGGACCAGAAGTACAAGGAGGATTCAGTAAAGGAAGCTGAGGGTTTAGGTCAGGGGAGCACGACATGCAAGGAGGGACTAAATGGAGACAGGAAGGAAGGGAGGACGAGCCAGGCTAGTTTAGCTGATGGGGGAGAAGGACCAGTCATGAGCAGTGAGGGGAGTTAGCGAGGTACAGAAGGATACTCAGGAGGAGGAGTATAGGATTGCAAGGGAGGGGTGGGCAGGTAAATAAGGAGGGGTGGCATGTGACACCCAGATAGGGGGAGGAACAAGGAGCCGGCTGGGTGGAGGGGCCTGTAGAAAGGATGAGGGACATGGAAGGGGAGGAAATGGAGGAAAAGGAGTGGTCAGAGTGCTCCTGTTGGGGGATTCTATGATCAGGGGTATCAAATGGGATAGGGAGGGAGAAGCATGGCCAGTTAGAACAAAATGCTTCCCTGGACTAATGGTGCACAGGGCCAAGCACGAGGTATATCAGCTGGCAAAGGATTGTGGGGGTTCCCCGGACATACTGGTCCACCTGGGTACAAATGACATTGAGGGAAACAGCGAGCTAGAGATGCAGGCAAGATTCAAGGAGCTTGCCAGGGTCTGGCATGACATAGGATGCACAGTTTCCTTCTCAGAAATCCTGCCGGTGCCAAGGGCTAGTGGGGAACACAAAAGGAAGATGAGGGAGATAAACCAGGGGCTCAGGGAGTGGTGTGAGGCTAGAGGGTATGGGTTGATGGGGGATTGGGGGGAGACCTGGGAGGATAAGGAGCTGTATGCTAGAGATATGCTCCATCTTAATTTGGAGAGGAGGGGAATTCTTAAGTTGAAAATAGAGGGGTTCATTGGTGAAAAGTTGGGTTTTAACTTGTGAAGGAGGAGGGATGGGAGAAAAGGCTGTCAAGGGGGTGCCAATAAAGGAGGGACTCTGTCTCCACCCTCCTGGGGAGCTGGAGGATTGCAGGAAAAGGCCGACTGGTAAAGTGCAGACATGGGGAAAGCAGAATCCCCATGGGAACATGAGCAGGGGAATGGAAGTATAGGGAAAGGGTGGAAGGTAGTCCTGCTAAATGCCAGGAGCTTGGGCAATAAAATGCCTGAGTTCCAGGTGATGCTAACTGAGGGAGCAGTGGACGTGGCAGCGGTCACTGAGACCTGGGCTACTGCAGGACATGACTGGGACCCGAACCTGGAGGGTTACACTATGTTTAGGAAAGACAGGGGGGAGGGAAGGGGAGGAGGGGTAGCAATGATAGTCAAAAACTACATTGGCATGGGGGAGTAGAGGAGGCGGAGGGAACGGTGGAGGCAATTTGGGTCACCGTGATAACAAGGGGAGGGGGGCAAGAGAGTAAAAATAGGAGTGGTGTATAGATCCTCTGCACTGGCGGAGGAGCTGGAGGAGATACTGGTGGCAGATGTTGGGAGATACTGCAGACTGGGCAGAGGAAGGGTGGTGGTGTTGGGGGACTTAAATATGCCAGAAACAAACTGAGAGACTACGACATCCTCTGTGACCAGGGAACAGAGGTTATTGGATGTCTTTCAAGACGCGTTCCTAACTCAGCAGGTGGGGGAACTGACCACCAATAAGGCATGGGTACTGGATGTGGTCTTGGCAGACAGTGATCAGATAGGGGGCCTGGAGGTAAGGGACCCATTGGCAGAGAGTGACCATGCCACTGTTTGGTTCTGCCTGGACCTAGGAGGGGTTGAAGGCTGCACAAAGATGGAAGTAACTGACTTCAGGGGGACAGATTTAAAGGAAATGGGAAGGATCCTTAAGGAGCATTTGGATGTGATTGGGTCAGACATGGACACTGATAGTAGGTAGGAAATCAGGAGAGGGGTGCAGGATGCTACCAGCACCTGTGTAAGAGTAAGACGAAAATGGGGTAGGGCCTGAAAACCCTGCTGGTGAACCAGGGAGTTCCAGGAGGTGGTGCGGGGAAAGAAGGCAGCCTATAGGCAATTCAAATGCTCAAGGAGTGAAAGGGATCAAGGGGAGTATGAGCTGATGGCTAGAAGGGCCACTAGGGTGGTGAGGGTGGCTAAGGCAAGGAAGGAGCAGAACCTGGCCAGGGAAATTAGGAGAGGGAACAAGGGTTCTTTAGATGCATTGGGGAAAAACAAAGGGTGAAGGGGTAGATTAGCAGGATTAAAACAGGGGAGAGATGGGCACAAGACCCAGAGGAGCAGGCTGAGGTACTAAATGAGTACTTCACCTCAGTTTTCACCAAGGAAAATGGGGGTGCTGCATCATACATGGGAGGAGACAGAGACACTGGGGGAGGGGGACCCTTACCGATCGGCGGATCTGGGGAGAGGGGTAGGCATCACTGGCAGGAGGGGGGAGGGCTAAGCAGAGACAAGAGGTAGCAGAAGTGGAAATCACAGCAGAGAGAATGAGGGAAGCCCTCAGGTCCCTTAAGACAGAGAAAGCACCAGGGCTGGATAAATTACATCCCAGAGTGCTGAAGGAACTTTCGGATGTCCTGGTGAAACCCCTGGTGAAGCTTTTCACCATCTCTCTGAGGACAGGGTGGGTGCCCCAGGACTGGAAGGTGGCGCATATAGTGCCTATCCACAAGGGGGGATCAAGGCAGGTGGCAGGGAACTACAGGCCTGCCAGCCTGACATCGGTGGTGGGCAAGGTGATGGAAGACATTGTCAAGGAGAGGCTGGGGGGGGACCTGGAAAAGTCAGGGTGCCTGGATGATAGACAGCATGGATTTGTCCCGGGGGAATCATGTCAGACAAACCAGATGATCAGATGGATAGGCAATTGGCTCCAGGACCAGACCCAGAGGGTCGTAGTTGGCGGGATAGTCTCATCCCGAAGGAGGGTCACTAGTGGGGTCCCACAGGGATCAGTCATTGGGCCCCTCCTGTTCAATGCCTATGTCTCTGACATAAGGACAGGAATCAGGAGTCAGATGAGTCTCTTTGCGGATGACTCAAAACTGGGGGCGGTGGTGGATGGGGAGGAGGGAGGGTGGCCCTACAGGGGGACCTGGAGGCTCTGGAAAGATGGTCTAGAAAGTGGAAGCTGAGGTTCAATGCAGGGAAATGCAAGGTACTCCACCTGGGGGCCAGAAACCTGGGCCAAGTGTACACCCGAGGGGGGGGGGATGCTACAAGTCGCGATGGCTGACAGGGACCTGGGGGTGGTGGTGAATGCCAAGATGAACAACTCAGAGACTTATAGGAGGGCAGCAGCCAAGGCCAACAGGATGCTGGGATGCATCGCTAGGGGGATCACCTCCAGAAGGAGGGAAGTGATACTCCCTTTGTATAACTGCTTGGTGAGGCCGCACCTTGAGTACTGCATGCAGTTTTGGAGGTCACACTTAAAGAGGGATATTAAACTCCTGGAGAGGGTCCAAAGGAGGGCAACCAAAATGATTTGGGGCTTGGGGGACAGGACCTATGAGGAGAGGTTTGAAGAGCTAAATATGTACACATTGGAAGAGAGAAGGGACCGAGGGGACATGATAGAGGTCTTCAGGTACATGAAGGGTAAATAGGGGAGGAGCAGTCAGGATGCTTTGAAGGAAGGAGGAGGGGGCCACTAGAGGGCATGGGTGAAAGCTGGAGGAGGGAAGATTCAGGGGAGAAAGGATGAGGTGCTACTTCACTGAGAGGGTGGTGGAGCCATGGAATGCACTGCCTAGGGGGCTGGTGGAGGCAGAAACGGTGGAGGGGTTCAAGAGGGGGGTGGGACAAGTACAAGGGAAGGGTTCTGGAAGCAAAATCCAATGCAGCAAGAATAACCGGAACTGGGAAGGGAGAAGCCTGGGAAGGCGAGGGGGCAGCAAGGTCAGCACCCAGGGTGGAGGCTGACCAAACGAGCAGACATGAAAGACAGTTAGGCCTATTCTGATGGCATTTTAGTATGTTAGTATGTAGTATGTTAGTATTTGACTGGGTTGCTAGGGAAGTGGATCAGGGAGAGCAGTGGATGTGGCCTACCTTGATTTCAGCAAGGTGTTCAACACCGTTCTACATAGGAGGCTTGTGAACAAGCTGGGCAGCCTAGGACTGGAACAGGAGTTGATACGGTTTGCAAATTGGTTGAAGAACAGAATGCAGAGGGTGGTGGTAAACAGGACTAAATCTGAAGTAGGGAGGGTGACCAGCGGGGTGCCACCAGGTTCAGTTCTTGGGCCAGTGCTGTTTAATATCTACATCAGTGATATTGCAGAGGGGCTGGGGGGGGAGTGTGCCTCTTTGCAGATGAAACAAAGATCTCCAATAGGGTGGACAGTCCAGGAGGGGTGGAGAAAATGAGGAGGGACATAGCTAAAGTGGAAGAATGGTCCAGAGTGTGGAAGCTAGCATTCAATGCAAAGAAGTGCAAAATCATGCACTTGGGCTGCAGGAACCAAGGGGAGAAATACATGATATGTGGGGAGATATTGGCTGCCACAAAACAGGAAAGAGATCTGGAGGTAATCATATCTAATGACCTAAAGGTGGCCAAGCAATGTGCCAAGGTGGTGGGGAAAGCCAGTGGAATGCTGAAGTGCATAGAGAGAGGGATTACCAGAAGAAGGAAAGAGGTCATAATGCCACTGTACAGGTCATTGGTGAGACCTCATTTGGAATACTGTGTCCAGTTCTGGAGGCTGCACCTCTGGAAGGACACAGACAGGGTGGAGGCAATTCAAAGAAGGACAACAAAAATGGTGCAGGACCTATACTAAAGAACATATATGGAGAGATTGGAGGAACTTAATATGTATACCCTGGAGGAGAGGCAGGAGAGGGGAGCCATGATAGAGACCTTCAAGTACAGTATCTCAAGGGGATTAATGAAGTACAGGAGGGCAGCATCTTTCAGAAGAGAAGTTGCTCTAAAACAACAAGAGGGCATGACATGAGACTGGAAGGGGTAGACTAAGGGACAACATGAGAAAGTACTTTTTCAGAGAAAGGGTGGTGGATGCTTGGAATGGCCTGCCTCATGAGGTTGTGGGAGCAAATAGAGTGGGGGGATTTAAACATGCATGGGATAGGCATAACGGAACCCTAGAGGGGAGGAAGGAGAGGCTGCAGCCGGTGACCAACTAGGGTCAGTGGCAGCTAACTACAGGTAGGGTATACAAGCAGACTGGATGGGCCTGGTGATCCTTATCTGCCATCAGTTTCTATGTTTCTATCTGGAGCCCCTAAGCTGGATTCTGCCCTTAGCTGTAGGAGAAATACCCTTGATATGTTGTTTTTTTAACATTATAAATCTTTTCCCATGACTCGTGTTACGAAAAAGGGTCATTTTATTATGAGGAAAACATAATTTTTCTACTGCTGTCATCTATCTGTTGTGTCTAGTGGCACCTCCCAACCCTCCAATCGGCATCTCTGTGATACCACTATATTTTCATGGTGTCTAACGGCACCCCCACCCTCCGAGTACCCTCCCCATATTTTTTTTTTTTTTTATTATTCCATGTATCTAGTGACTCTTCCACCATTCGATTGCCACGTTTGTATTTATTACTCATTTCCCTGGTGTCTAGCAGTACCCTCCAATCACCACCCCATATTTTTTTACTTATTTCCCTGGTGTCTAGTAGTGCCCTGACACCCTGCCATCCTCTCCCCAATCACATGTTTCTTTATGGTCCCAGGTGTCTAGTGGCAGCCCCCACGCTCCGCTCACCATACCCCTAATATTTGCTTTTCTCATTGGTGTCCAGTGGTACCCCCCTCCCCCTCTAATCCCTTTTGTTTGACTGGTAATAAAGAAAATGGTCCCTCAGTCTCTTTTTTTTTTAACCTGTGAAAAATAAAACAGTTACAGTATTTGCCAGTCCAACCCCACCAAACCTGACCTCTCACTGAGCAACCACCATCCCACATCGCTCCCACACCACCACAACTCTCACTCACTGGAACAACTCGCTGGCTGAAGGTCCACTGTCCAATTGAAGACATGTCTTGCTACTGGAACTGCCAAATGTAATATGAGAAACTAAGGTAAATGCAGTTCAATATAATTCAATGTGGTTTTCAACTTTGATTATTAACTTGGCCATTTTTTGACATCAAATGTTTTACATGGACTTTTTGGGACCTCAGCTCAAGAACAATGTCAGTAGAATTCTGCAAATCCACCCCAAAAGGCAATTTAGTGGTTTTTTGGCAAAGTCACATTTCAGGCAGGATTTGAAAAAATTTCACTGCCCCTGTTCACGAGGTGAGGTCCTAAGAAGCCTATGTTGAAAACTTAGGGTCAAAATATGTAACAAGCATTTGTCAATGCCGAACGTTTGCTTGCAGGTATTTGGAGTGGTGCTTGGCACATATGGTGCTTTACCCTAATGCCCTGTGCAATTGCTGGTATTTGCACAATAAAATTTCAGCATGACCTTTTTGATACCCCCATTGTGCGCTACATAGGCGGAAACACATTTTGGGCAGGATGTGAAAAATGACAGCTGTACTGCTCATAAGGAAGTGTGGTAAAATGGCAATGTTGAAAATCTGGAGTGGAAATATTGAAAATTCGCAAACCTACGAGCGTGCGTGGGAACTGTGCAACGCACGCTCATAAAACAGTCATTGTTTGGATCTTTTTCACCAAATTTTCAACACTGGCATTTTAAAACCTCTGCTAATGAACAGTGTCACTGTGATTTTCTTACTGTGTCCTATACATTGATTTCGCACGCCGACTGCGCCATTGTGCACTACATGGGCGGAAAGACGTTTTGGGCAGGATGTGAAAAATGACAACTGTACTGCCCATAAGGAGGTGTGGTAAAATGGAAATGTTGAAAATCTGGAGAGAAAATATTGAAAATTCTCAAACTTACGCGTCGTAGGAACTGCACAACGCTGCCTTACGTAAAACAGTTATTATTACGAATTTGTTCACAAATTTCAACACAACCATTTAAGAACTCTGCTCATGAATTGATGTCACTGTGATTTCCTTAATGTGTCCCATACATTGAGTTTGCACACGACTGCGCCATTGTGCACTACATGGGCAGAAACACATTTTGGGCAGGATGTGAAAATGACAGCTGTACTGCTCATGAGGAGGTGTGGTAAAATGGCAATGTTGAAAATCTGGAGTGAAAATATTGAAAATTTGCAAACGTACGAGTGTGTGTAAGAACTGTGCAACACACGCTCGTCAAACAGTCATTTTTAGGAATTTTTTCACCAAATTTTCAACGTAGCCATTTTAAGAGCTCTGCTAATGAACAGTGCCACCATGATTTTCTTAATGTGTCCCATACATTGATTTCGCACACCGACTGTGCCATTGTGCCTACATGGGCAGAAACATGTTTTGGGCAGGATGTGAAAAATGACAGCTATACTGCTCATATGGAGGTGTGGTAAAATGGCAGTGTTGAAAATCTGGAGTGAAAATATTGAAAATTCGTGAACTTACGAGCCTGCATAGGAACTGCGCAATGCACGCTCGTAAAACAGTCACTTTTTGGAATTTGTGCACCAAATTTTCAACATGAGGTTTTTGGGACCCCTTCTCATGAATGATGTCACTGTCATAGCATTATTCGGGCCAAGGGTGATTTCACACAGTGACTGCGAAATCACCCTTCGGGCCCGAATAACGCCATGACAGTGACATCATTCATGAGAAGGGGTCCCAAAAACTCCATGTTGAAAATTTGGTGCAAAAATTCAAAAATGCCTGAGATATGCAATAAAGTTGAACCCCCATCTAGCCCATTATACAGCTTACCAGCATTTCCTCAGTTCACGGTTGGCTTTGAAGAGTGCAGACGTGTTCCTGGTCCACTGAAGATCGTCGTGCCAAGCTCCGGAGGCAAGTATTGGGTGAGAGGGTGTGTGGGGAGGCAGGGTGCGCAGTGGGTGGGTGCCGGTTGTGGGAGGGGGGGGAGACTGCGTGGGACCGTTTTACTTTACCGTTTTTTTATAATTGACAATGTGGGGACGTTTGCCATGCTGGGGTGGGCTCTCAGCGTGGCAGAAGGATGACTGGGGGCCGTGGAGCCGACGGGGATTGGGCACCCCGTCAAACTCGCGTGGGACGTTTGCCATGCTGGGGTGGGCTCCCAGCGTGGCAGCAAAGATTTGGGGGCGGCGCGACGTGACGCAGGGGGGCGGTGTGACGCGGTGCTCTGTATGACAGCAGTGGTTTTCTTTGACGCGAAGACCACCCCTGTCATACACAGCTCCTGCACCCATTGGTGCAGGACCACCACGCCTGCTCAACTGAGCAGTGGATTTAACGGGAGAGGCACACCTCCAAAGTGTGCTACTCTCCCAAAACATTCCTTATGCATGCGCGCATGCGAACATGAAAATGGGTAAGTTATGGGCATGTGCTGAAATTTTGCTATGCTTGCTTGTAACTCTGGTCATTTTCAGTATTTTGACACCAAATTTTCAACATTTGCGTATTTTTTACACCACCTCATGAACGTGAGAGCTGTCATTTTTCAAATCCTGGCAAAACTGTCTTTTTGCACCAGTGGTGTGGAATGATGTTGCTGTGGCATTGAATCACATTTTGGTGGGGATTTGGAAATTTTCAGTACCAGGCTCATGAGTTGTAGTAATAAGAAATTTATGGTGGCAATTTGGTTGTGGTTTTGCTAAAACTGAAAGTGTGGGACCCAAAGGGCCATGTGCTTCTACAGCAACATACATATACATACATATGCTACTCTTCATGCTTGTGGATTTAATCTTTATGCAATGTCTGTTATTTTTTGTAATAGTTAATCCACGACTTGGGATGTTCTGTAAATGAGACTTGTTTCTCATAGAACTCATCCTGTAAATTGTTAAACTTTTAAATAAAAATAAATAAAATACGCATCTATGAAGGGATGGGAGTGCCTGCACTTCTACAGGCAAATAAGTATACGATTACACTATCTCAAAAAGTATCAATGGATGGGAGCTCAGAGCCCAGAGGGCACTGTGCTCCCACAACCAAATGAAGATGTGGTTATACTGTCTCAAAAAGTAAGATAATTCATTGAAAAAAAACTTAATTAATGCACCAGTTAGGGTTAAAGCAACAAAAGTGTGGAAATGTGGCATTAGCATTTCCAACCCTAGCACCCCACCCCTACCCTACAGGCAGCAACAGGTGTGGGGTGTGTCTTGGGGTCATCAACCCTAATGCTCACCTCATTCTTTATACTGTACCCATCTCAGCTTATTTACTCATGGAATGGAGTGAGCGTTAGGGCTGACAACCCAAAGGCATACCCCATGCCTGTTGCTGTTAGTGGGGGGGTGTTAGGTTGCAAACTCTAATGCCACATTATCCACTTTATTCTTAACTGGTACATTAACAAAGTATATATATATATATATATATATATATATATATATATTTCTCTGTCTCTCTCTCTCTATATATATATATAGAGAGAGAGAGAGAAGATCTATATATATATATATTTATACACACAGATATATATTGCAAAAAACTTTGTTAATGCATCAGTTAGGGTTGAAGTGACAAAAGTAGGGAAATGAGACATTAGGGTTGAGCCCTGAACATCGCCCCCATCCAACCACTCCAGCACACCCCACACCCACCCTCCACAGACCAATAGGCATTGGGGTGTGCCTTGGGGTCATCGGGCCTAACTCTCATCTCATTCCATGTGTAAGAAATTTGACATGGTACAGTACAGGAGAAAGGGGTGCGCGTTAGGCCCGACAATCCCAAGGCACTCCCCAAAGCCTCTTGGTCTGTGGAGGGTGGCTGTGGGGTGGGCTGTTGGGGTTGGATGGTGGGGTGTTAGGGGCTCAACCCTAATATCTAACTTCCCTACTTTTGTTGCTGAAACCCTAACTGATGCATTAACAACATTTTTTACAATTTATTTCCTGACTTTTTGGGATAGTATAATAGTGTCTTTATTTTATTGTGGGAGCACAGGGTCCTTTGGACCCTGCTCTTCTATCCCTCCATAGATCACATATGTATCTAGTTGTGGAAACACTCTGGCCCCTGTGCATCCACACATTAAGTTACGAGCAGGCATAGTGAAATTGCAGCAAATAGTCATAACTGTGACAACTTAAACAATTTTCACCCAAAATGTTCAACATAATCTTATCACCTCACCCTATGAACCCAGTACAGAAAACGTTTAAATCCCTGTTAAAATGTAATTCTGTGCAACTGTAATGCTGTTTTGTGCCACAGGTGTGGAAAAACATTTTTGGGAGGATTTGAAAAATTACAGCCATACTGTTCATGAGGTGGTGTGGAAAAATGGTAATGTTGAAAATCTGAAGTGGAAATCTGAAAACTGGCGATGTCACGAGCGTGTGTAGAAACTGTGCAAAGCACGCCCATAATGCACAGTCCTTTTTTGAAATGTTTTCTCCAGATTTTCAACATGGGCTTTTTGGGACCTCCCCTCATGAAGAGTGGCACTCTGATTTTGTTAATCTGTCCTGAAAGTTGATTTCGCACAGCGACCACGCAATTGTGCATCCACATGTGGAGCCATATTTCAGGCAGGATGTGAAAAATGACAGCTGAATTATTCATAAAGAGATGTGAAAAATGGCAATGTGAAAAATCTGGAGTGCAAATATAAAAAATTGGTGAAGTTACGAGCGTGCATAGAAACTGCACAACACATGCACATAACACAGTCATTTTGGGGAATTTTTTCACCAAATTTGCAGTATGGGCTTTTTGGGACCCCACCTCATGAACAGCAGCACTGTCATTTTGTCAATTGGTCCTGAAAGGTGATTCCATGCAGCGGCCATGAAATCACCTTTCGGGACTGAGTAACGAAATGACAGTGCCAGTGTTCATGAGGTGGCATCCCAAGAACCCCAGGTTGAAAATTTTGGGCCAAAATTTCTAAAAATGGCTGAGATTTCAACATAACTTGAAAATCCCATTGACTGCCATTATACAGCATTCAGCCTGATTCTTCAGTTTGTGGTTCAGCTTTGAAGAGTACAGATGTGTCCCTGTCCATAGAAGATGACAGCGCCCGACCTCCAGAGGAAAGTATAGGGTAAAGGGGTAAGGAGAGGTGGGTGTGCAGAGAGAGGGTCAGGATAGGGGAGAGTAGTGGTGGGGACAATGAGGGATCATTTTCTTTTTTTCAGGTAAAAAAAAGACATCGGGGGACACTTTTCTTTATTTAACAGGAAAAGGCACATTCGGGCACACTGGGGTGGGTTCTCAGTGTGCCACATTAGTGGGGGGAATACATGAGACATGGGGATTGGGCACCCTAATCTTGGCAATAAAAGTATACGGGCTTCGGGGAGGGGCATCCAACACTGGGAGTGGGCATCCTGGTGTCAGAACATAAATTAAATATTTCAGCACACTGGGGTGGGCTCCCAGTGTGCCACAGTAGTTGAGGGGGGATACATGCTGACACATGGGATTGGGCATTTCGATGTTGGCAATGGAAGTATACAGGCTTGAGGGGAGGCACCCGACATTGGGAGTGGGCATCCCGGTGTCAGAAACATAAATTAAATATAAAACAATTATTTTGGCACATTGGTGTGGGCTCCCAGTGTGCCACAGTAGTAGAGGGGGGAGATACATGCCGACAAGGGGATTGGGCACCCTAATGTCAGCGGACCAAAGAGGAACAGTTTGATGCAGGATTCTGCATCGATAATTTTGATGCAGAATTCTGCATAACCAAAAAGACGTCGTGGGACAGTTATCTTATTTCAGCTACAAAAAAAAAAAAAGGAAAACCGGGTGGCATCACAACATTTTGTTTTCTCCCCTCGCTAAGCAAGAAAACAAAATGGCGGCTGATGAAGACGGATTTTTCTCTCGAAGAGGGAATTTGTGAGATTTCTGAATCTCTCTTTACAATCCCTCTTCGCCAGCTGTTCACGACCAGGAATCCTTGATCAAAACTGTGCATCTATCCCAAAGATTGAATGCAGCATGCTCAGAACCCAAAATATCAAAATTTAATAACTTTGGAACAGATTAATATTTTTTCACCAAACCAATGCTGGAGTATTCCATAGGATAACCTCTTTCTACCTTGGATATTTCAGACCAAAATTCCAAACAGTGTGCACGTAGCACAATGTCGAAAAATGACTGACATTTGCCAAAAAAAAGCTGAAAATGCTTTTCCTGGACGCTTCGCTCCTCAAAATTTGCAAATCCGATTGAAACAAACTTTTTAGATCAAAAGATCTGCCATCCATGACTGTGTATTCCAAATCTCCTGCAAATCTGTTGAATGGTTACAAAGTTATTAAAGTGCACAATCTGGGGTTTAATATTAAACTGCCTACTCAACCCTAACTATAAGGGCATGACTATATATATATATATATATATATATATATATAATATTCACACAAAAGTTTACCAGTAGCACAGTATACCAAGCACTGTCCAAACGCAGTACCCACTGAATAACATGTATACCGCTACCACGCAATGATGCGTGATGAGTGGTAATGATATACTTTTGTGTGACTAACACTGCGTATGTATATGTGTGTGTGTGTGTGTGTGTGTGTATATATATATATATATATTGTATATATATATATATTAGAAACAAAAACTCTGTTTAATGCATTAGTTAGGGTTGTTCCACAGCGACAAAAGTGAAGAAATTGGTGTTGGGGTTGAAACCCCCAGGACCCCCGCCCACCCCAACCCGGCACTGAGTGCGCATTGGGGTCATCAGCCTAACTCCTCACCCCATCATATGTGTAAAGCAGCAGAAGTATAGAGAATGGGGTGAGAGTTAGGACCGACGACCCCAATGCACACCCCAATGCCGGTTGTTGGGAGGGCGGGGGGCTCCAAGGAGAGTTTTCAACCCTAACACCAATTTCCTCAATTTTGTCGCTGTGGAAAAACCCTAACTAATGCATTAAACAGAGTTTTTTGCCTCTAATTTC
This sequence comes from Neoceratodus forsteri, assembly GCA_016271365.2. NCBI lineage: Eukaryota > Metazoa > Chordata > Ceratodontiformes > Ceratodontidae > Neoceratodus > Neoceratodus forsteri. The sequence goes on from CM028131.1 coordinate 125,522,970, forward strand.
CCTTCTTTTTGAGAATGATAACGAGAAATAGTGAATGTAATGCGGCGGCGGGAGTGCGGGGCCCATCTTGTGGCATAGTAACAAGAACAGCAACGCAAACAGAAGCGCTAACAGTGGCGCACATGGTAACACAAGTGCGAATAAGAACAGAAAGGGTAACGCACACGGTGGCGTAGACGGGAACGGTGTGCCACGTGATGTGTTGTCACATAGTAACATGGTGCCTGCAAACGGAAATGTCAATGGGCATGGTGACGCAAAGTGAAACAGAAAGAGTAACAGTACTGTAGACACAAATAGCAAAAAATAACAGAAACACAAGCGCAAATGAAAACGCAAAGGATAACGCACATGGTGGCGTGAGCGTCAGCGATAAGTGAAACAGATCTTGAAACAGCAAGCGGGAAAGGACAGCGGTAACAGTAATGTAAGCGCACAGGCTGGTTTTCCCAGAAGCTGCATAGAGAAAGACAGTGAGTACAAAGAATGTATACATAATAATGGGTATCGGAGCAGAAAATGAGGACTTGGAATACTAAATAGGTTATATCTCAGGAACCATAAACGAAAAAAAATTTAAAGTCATATGATTTAAAGACAGTCCTGGCTAGTTTATACTTAGCCCCATAAGGGGCAAAGTTATTTCTGACTAAAGTCCGTATCTCGCCTCGCTTCCGATATACGGCCCTGAAAGGCGCCGCTAATGCAGGAATGTTATCCTATGGGGAAAAAAAGAGAAGTTCGCAGTGCCATAACTTTGCCTCCCTGTAATATTTTTTCACCAAACCACTGAAAGGCACATCTGTGGGCTGTTGGCTGTCTTCCCTCCAAATTTCAGGAAAAAAGACCAAACAGTTATTTTGCAGCAGGGTGCCAAAGGATTCCTATAATGCGTCGGGTGCCATAATGTTATCCTATGGGACAAAATTTCAACTTTAGAGTGATGTAACTTTGCAGCCGTGTAATATTTTTTCAACACAACACTGAAAGATACATCTGTGAGATGTCGGCTACGTTCCCTCCAAATTTCAGGCCAAAACTCCCAATCGTTCTTTTGCAGCTGCATGCCAAAGAATTGCTGTAATTTCCCCACAGCCTAGAAAAGTACTGTCGCAATTTGTGAAAGCTTGCGCAAAAATTTGCGACACTTTTGTGAGCATGAAAGTACTTTGTGAAAGCACTTTTTCCAGAAATTTGAAAAACATATTTCTGGGGTGTTTTACCCCAAAATAAAGACATGGCTAGCATCCTCAGGCTCAGACTAGGTGAACACAAAAAGAATTAGGTTGCTAGAGGGTCCCAAATTTAAATGGCAAGAATTTTTCTGATCACTGACTGAAAACAAGATGGTGGATTTGCGAAAGTAAGAGGGCCATTTGCGAAAGTAAAAATGCATTTGCGACACTGTCAAACTTTTTGTTAACTTTTCCCATTGACTTATAATGGGAAATTGTTTTTTGAATAACTTTTGAACCGTTTAATATTTTTTCACGAAATCTTCAAAAGGCACAATGGGGACCCTGGCCACACGTTCCCTGAAGATTTTGGGCTGGTCACGCAAACCATGCGACCTGTAGACGCGACCGTAGAATTCCAGAAAAAGCATAAACGCATGCGCAGATCATGCTTAATAACTCCACAGCCATGTATCCAACTGGTACGACACTTGGCAGATCCCAAGGTATATGGTTCTTGATCGAGTATGCCAAATTTCAGGCAAATCCGTCAAACGGTTGCAAAGTTATTAAGGTGCAAAATTTTGGGTTTAACATGTAAATGACTCCTCAACTCTAACTATGGTAGCACTACTGTGCTACCATAATATATATATATATATATATATATATATATATATATATATATATATATATATATTCGATATTAGGGTTGAAACCCCTTGCACCCTCAGCCCACCCCAACTGAAATCGGGTGCGCATTGGGGTCATCGGCCCTAAGTGTCACCCCATCATATGTGGAAAGAAGCTGAGGAATAGGAGAATGGGGTGACAGTTAGGACCGATGACCCCAATGCACACGATTCCAGTTGGGGGGTGGGCTGGAGAGGTGCAAAGGGGGTTTCAACCCTAACATCGAATTTCCTGCTTTTGTCGCTGTGGAACAACCCTAACTGATGCATTAAACAATTTTTTTGCCTCTAATTTCCCTTTTTTTTGAGAATGATAATGAGAAATAGTGAATGTAATGCAGTGGTGGGAGTGCGGGGGTGATGTCTTGTCGCATTGTAACATTGTGCCTGCAAACGCAAATCACAATCCGCATGGTGACGCAAAGCGAAACAGAAAGAGAAACAGTACTGTAGACAAAAATGTTAAAAACAACGGAAATGCAACCGCAAATGAAAACGCAAAGGGTAACGCACATGGTGCCGTAAACTTGAACGGTAAGTGAAACGGGTATGGAACCGCAAGCAGAAACGGTAGTGGTAAGAGTAATGTAAGCACACAGGCTGGTTTCCCCCAAAAGCTGTATAGAGAAAGACAGTGAGTAGAAAGAATGTATGCAAAATAATGACTCTCGGAACACAAAAATCAGTAGTTGTAATAGTAAATTGCTTATATGTCAGTAACCGTACGACATAGAAAAAAAATTTAAAAGTCATATGTATTATCACTTTCCTGGCTAGTTTTACATGTAGCCCTATGATTTTTCCACTGAAACTCCGTGATTCGCACTATTTTAGATACGGGCTGAAGTACAATCGCCGTGAATGTTATCCTATGGGAAAACAGAAGTTCAGACTGCCATAACTTCTGAACAGTTTAATATTTTTTCACAAAATCTTCAAAAGGCACATCAAGGACCTGTTCGCGTTGCCTGAAGATTTTGGAGCCAATCGTCTGAAGCAAATGCGACCTGCGCGACCGTAGAATTTCAGAAAAAGCGTAAATGCGCTTGCTGATCACGGCAATGACTCCGCAAGCCGTATATCTGACCAGTACAAAACTTGGCAGATCCCAAGGCGTATGGGTCTTGATCGTGTATTCCAAATTTCAGGCAAATCCGTCAAACGGTTGCAAAGTTATTAAGGTGCAAAATGTTGGGTTTAACATGTAAATGGCTCCTCAACCCTAACTATGGTAGCACTACCGTGCTACCATAATTTATCTCGAGAGATAGCAAGTGAGTGTGAGTGAGCAGAATACCTTATTTCATCGAATAGAAGCTGCCCCTTAATAAAAGCAACCCTCAAATACATGCTGCAGGTCAAATACTTTTAATAAAAGTCACCCTCAAATACAAGCCACAGTTTCTAGTCAGGGTGGAAGTCATGTCAGATAAAGCACTGTGGGTAGGACTCTTATTTTTATCTCTGTAAATATAATCATTATTGCAGTTTTTTTTTAACTGATTATCTTTGTTGATGTTTGTTTTAGTTATCTTGATATGAAGTAGACCAATAACAATAAATGTGGTCATATCTAAGATTTGTAATATTTTATGTTTAGCACATAAAAATTAGATTTTGCCACCCTCAAATATAAGCTGCCATTGAATACAAGTCACAGGCAAAAATACTAAGTTATAATAAAAAGCTACAGAAGGTAGTATTTACTGTAGATATCTTTTTTACGGCTGCATGGGCAGAGCTCCACAGACGTTATGCCATCATCTGGAGAAGAGCACTGTGGAAGCACGTGACCGGATCGCTGTTCAGTGTGCTTCCACAGTGCTCTGGCAAATGTCCGCTCTTTCTGTTTATGTGGCCCTTCCCCTCCACGGACCGCATAAACACACCCCCTTCAAGGGCACTACTTTTTTTTCCACAACTGCGGCAGTGACAATTACCGTGCCCAAGATGGCCACTGACTAAAACTGCCAATGTGCAGGTATTGCGCATGTGTGGCTCTGTTGGTGCCGCCATCTTGGATATGGCAGACTCCGGCACAGCAAGAGCACAGCAAGAGCTCTGAGTATTGTTTTACTTGCTCTTGCTGTACTCTCACTGCACTGAGCAGAGGTATCAGCTCTGACCAGAGTTTGTTGTATATAAAAGTTGTTGTTTTCCTTGGCTGGGGCAGGTTGGCTTCCTTTGGCTCTGTCCCTGCCACTCCCCACTGGCAACCACCCCCCCATGACTCATTTGCCAGTCATGTTCCCCTCCACAGATTGTTCCCCATGGCAGAGCCAGGAGGGTTGGGCTGTCCTTCCCCCGGAGACAGTTGCTGCCAAATGGGGTGGCGAGGATGAGGGGTCAGTGTGCACAGTGTCATGTACGCTTGCCCCGCCATCCATTTTCCTTTGCTTTTTTCTCCCTTCCCAGTAGCTGGGGCATGCCCATGAAGTGAAGGAATGCACATGAAGCAGAGTCCTGCAGCTCCCTCCATTCACACTACTCCAGACTGGCACCATCACTAGACGGTAGTCTTGTGGCAGAATCAACAAGCCCTCCCTCCTCAGGAGAGAAAAGCAGTCCACCAAAAGCTTGATCCCCTTCTCCCGGCCAACCCTCAGTAACCTGAGACCACTCCCGATCTCTGGTCACCAGCTTGGCTCTGATAACTCTACCATCGCACAGTTGGGCCAGCCTGTATTTAGATATCTTTCATTAAAAAACAAAATGTTTGCACAGGGATCCCTCCCAAATTCTTTTGAAAAGCTACCTGCTGCACAAATATTTTAATCATCTACACAATGGTTTTCAAAATATTCAAGCTGTAGTATGTTTTTCAAAATCGACATGCTGCACTACGGTTTTCAAATGTACGTGCTACACGATGGCTCAGAATCTTTGTGCTCATGTTTGTTTTTCAAAATCTACATGCTGCAGAATGGTTTTCATAATCTATCTGCTGAGTGAAGGTTTTTAGTTAGTGTTTAAGTTTAACATGATAAAAAAACGTTGAAGTAAGATAACTTATTAAATACATAAATGGTAAGGGTCATACCTTAGTGTTTGCATAGAATAGGTAGAATAAGATGCACTGTGACACCCATATTATGAATGAGGGTGCCGTCATGCATACACAATGCAATGGCATAGTCAGTTCACCGCATTCTATCAGTAAATAAGCTGAGATGGGTACAGTATGTAACCCCTAGGTGGTGCTATCCCAAGGGCTGCTACCCCTGCCTGCTTGGCAAATAGCAGGTTAAGGGACCTAGGTTCTGTGACAGGTGCCTCCACCCAGAGGTCAGGGTTGGTAGTGGTCAAACTAGCTTGGGCACAGCCCTCTTGGACACTGTGACCCCCCTCAGTTCCCACTAGTGACCCACACAATATACAATATGTACCTTCACAATTGACACTTACCACCAGGGTCGATTTCTCCAGTTCAACTCTGAGGACCCCCTGTAAAACAAGGTTAAGCAGCACAAATGACAACAGTACGGTATCCCCAATACAAACGGAAACCACAGTCAATTTAAATGCAGAAACAGTAAGATCTGATTTATTCAGGGAGATTTTAACAAGGATAGGGGCAATCAGGTTAATTAGCTTACTCTGTATAATAATCACATTGTTATGCATGCAGTACAGAATTTCCCCACACTGTCACACAGACACTGGGTACCCAGGTAAAAAAGGCAGATGGGCTAGCCAGAATCGTTGCCCAGGGTAGACTGGCATCACGGTTGGGTGGGACTCTGTGATGGAAAAACAACATGTGTACAAACAATTTGTAATCCAGAGCCAGAGGGCTCAGTTCATGGAAACAAAACACCACAAGAATCAGATAACACACTTTTGATTAAGAAAGGTTGCAGGGGGCTACACTGATTATTATTCATGGCACCCAGGCTGAACACAGGAGGGCTGATGGATGGACGTTCTGGATTGCCAGAGGAAGCAGAGCCAACACGAGTTGCTTCAGTATTGTTCCTGTTCAGGCAGGGAGCAGGGGTTGATCCCCTGGCTGGTTCCTCATTGATGGATCTTCACTGTGCAGCAGGGTAGGGAGACAAGGCCCTTGTGGCAGGGCCTATCCGCATCAGACAACAATGGATTCAGTCCAAAATTAGCTGGGAACAGTCTCCAGCAACTAGCACAGAGTTCACAGCAAAGGAGACTAGTTTGAGATCCCCATTTAACACATAGCACATTCATATGTACAAGCCAGCAGTACACAGCCAACTAAATCATGATTCTCTTTCAGTACACAGCACATTTATATACCAGAATTCTACCTGTACCAGGCCAAAAGCTCCCCAGTCACGATCGTAAGTCTCTGCCCACACTGGGAGCTCAGAAGTAACTGAAATTCCTGACAGACCGATTGCATTCAGCAAACTCCTTGGTCTTCTACAGGTTAAGCCTGGTCCCAAATCAGCAGCTTGCTTCGTACTCACAAAAATTTCGTATTTAGTCCGACAAAAGTCCTCTTCTCCCTCTTAGGGCAGAAAGCAGGGTAGCAGGCCAGAAGTCAGGCCTTCCACGGTTCTCCAGCAAGAGCTACTGCGCAGAACGGCTGCTCGAACACTCCGAGCTGTTGCTCTCTCAGCTTCCAACTTGAATCTAGCTTTCCAGCAGACAGCCCAGGGGCTTTCACTCAGATCCAAAAGGTTCGGTTGGTCAGTTCTGGTGTCAGTCACAACAGGCTCCCTCTATAGGTGCAAAAGGTGCCAACAGTCCAAAAACTACAATTCCCAGAATCTCACTCCACACAGCCCCATTTCAGCAGGCTCCATTTGAGAGTCCCAATTACTGATTGGTCCCATTCGGCAATCCGGGACCAAAATGGAAAAGCTAAACAGAAACAGTCCTTGCTGCAAGAAGGCAGGTTAGAACATCTCACAATATTATTATTACTCTAGCAAATGCTCGGCAAATATTCACATATTTCAGCAGTGCTCCCTCTGCACAATTAGCAATGGCAGAAACAGAGCAATTATTTAGCAGCCCGGGTGGGACTTGGGCATAGAAACACACAGGCCCCCCATTTAAACTAATTATGACTACTAGCAGACAGCCCTTAAAAAGACAGTACATGGAGGCTTTACAAGCACTCACTGGCAACAACATTAAAATGGCTTTAGTGCCGAACACCAGCCAGGCAGCAAGCAATTGGATAAGCTCATGGAAGACTTTTCGGGAACCCCCATTTATAGGGGGGTTACACCCTTCCTCGCCTGGAGAAAACTTGGCGTCCACGTCAAGTCTGTACCATCATTATAATTTCAGATGCAAATTATACTATGCATGTATACCATCAACATGTTATGCCAATCACATTTTATACATTAATCAACATACTTAACCATTACTATACCAGCCCCTGGGCTGGCAGTGTAGCCTAGAGGTCAGAGGAATGAGGTGTGAACAAGCTTGATACATCCAGCAGACCAGACCTGAGTTTGAGTCTCACAACCTCCACTTGCATACTGCATGACTCTGAGCAAGTCACTTAACCGCCCAGTGCTCCCGGGTCGCCCCTGAAAACAGTCACTTGTGCCTAGTGAGCCTTACCCAGTTACCAAAAGACTAAAATAAAAAAATTAAAAATATTAGCTATGTTTCATGCTACTATACTCATCAGACACATTTCACATAGGTAACTTTCACATACTTCTATACAACTTCAGGTTATCACTTCCTCCATATTGAACAATGATAATGGGGGGCCCTTCCCTGTCAGCTACCTGGGGGCTAGATGGGACAGGGGTACCATACCTGGAGGGCAGAACAATTTACTGGGAATTTGCACTTGTGCTCAGTTTGGGCAGTGAGCTCTGGGACACATACACCCCCTTATGGACTACATTGAGAGACAAATCCATGGGCCTCCCAGGGGAATCATAGCTGAGGCGCAGTATTGGTTTGACATCTCGACCAGTCTTCCTGGGGGGGAACAGTCACAGTCTCTGTGCCTTTCACTTCAGACTCTGCACTTTCCTCACTTGCAAGGGGAGTCCCAATCTTGGCAGAAAAGTTCAGACTTAGGGCACTGTCAGCCCCTGGATCTGCAAGTTCTGGTTCTAGAGCACTTTGCTCATTTGAATGGCACTCCGGCACTGGGAGGGAACTATTGCCACACTCTAAGTGCTCTTCAGGTTCTGGCAGGTCACCAGTCAGTCTCAGCTCATCTGCCTCTTCCTCAGGGAAGTCACACAGTTCCACCATACATAGTAATTCAATATCATCAGACTTGACACTCTGCACTTCACTCTCAGGGAGCATTGGCTCCAAGGACAAAGCTGGGAGCTTGAGCAGTCCAGAAGGCCCAGCTTCATCCCACAATTGACCAGGGGTTACCTTGAAACAACTGACTTAGTTCATAAGAAGGATAATAATCATAGTTGCACTCACTCTCATCCGAAGTGGACTGACAATCATCCTCAATTGGGGTTTGCTGTGGAGGAAACCTTGAGGCAGTAACTACAGAGGCAGGTTTTCTCTGTCTCTGTTTAGCAGCAACCCGTGCCTCTGGTCCAGAGGGAGCAATTTCTGGGGGATCAGATTCAATCATTATTTGACCAATGGGCAAAAAATGGTTACGATGCATTGTCTTGACATCCTTAGAGTTGTTTTCAGGCCACACTTTATACACTGGCAAGTCATTTAATTTGCCTACTACGATGTGGGGGAGATGATGCCACCGGTCAACAATTTTGTGTTTGTCATGCAGTCCCAGGTTCCACAGCAATACACAGTCTCCCGCTTGGGGCTATTGGGCCTTTACCTTTTTATCATATCATTGTTAGCCAAATTTCTCTTTGCAGCCATGGTCTGAGCTAATTGGTATGAATGATTCAATTGAGCTTTTAGCTTTTGCACTTATTGTAGGTAGCTGTCAGGACGGATCCCATTGGGGGAGACTCCAAAACAAACATCCACTGGCAACCGAACCTCTCTTCCAAACATAAGGCGGTAGGGGGAGAACTCAGTAGCATCATTTCTGGTGCAGTTGTAAGCATGTACCAAGGTGCTAATTTGCTGGCTCCATTTGGGCTTGTCTTTTGGATGGAGAATGCCTAGAAAATCAAGCAGTGTATGGTTAAAATGTTCTGACTGTGGATCCCCCTGTGGGTGGTAAGGGGTATTTCTGGACTTCCACACTCTCCACAAAGAGAGCATCTCCTTGATTAAGCGACTCTCGAAATCTCATCCTTGTCAGAATGGATTCTCTGGGGGGGGCTCCATAGTGAGCAAAGAAATTCTCTACCAATACCTTGGCCACAGTGGATGCTTTTTGGTCCTTGTTGGGAAATGCTTGGGCATACCTTGTAAAATGGTCAGTGACCACCAGCACATTACTATTATTCCGCTGATCAGGCTCCAAGCTCAGAAAGTCAATGCAAACTAACTCCATGTGGCACTGGTGGTGATGTTAACAAGGGGGGCAGCCTTCTGGGGCAAGGCCTTTCTCAGCGGGCAGCAACTATAAGTCCATACATGATGTTCAACATCAGCCCCCATCTTAGGCCAGTACAATCTAGACCACACTAGGTCGAGGGTTCGGTCTATACTGAGGTGCCCCATGTGGTTGTGTAGGGACCTCAGCACCAAGTCTCTGAAAGCGGTGGGCAAAAGCAACTGTTGTTTGTCTACTTGCCCCCCGTCTACTGTTTCTCTGTACAGCAACTTGTTAATCATTTTCAATTTAGGACCTTCTTTGTACAACAATGCAGTTCTCAAGTCAGAGGAGCGCAACTTGGACACATCTTTCCTGTGTAGAGAGCTTCAAGTGCTGATCTGATCATAGGATCTTGGGATTGAGCCCGTTGAATACTGTCATTATCAAGCTGGGGCAGCACACTTTTATCTAATGCAGAAAAGTGGCAGTAAGCAGCAGGTGTACAATTGTCAGAGGGCCCCAAGCAATCTACTAGACAGTCCACTGCGTCCATGGACATTTGTTCCTCCTCGTCAAACTTCTGGCATAGGCTTCGAATATCAGGTTCTGACAGTCTCACCCAATCACTAATGGAAACAGGCTTCGGGGAGAGTGCATCAGCATCTACGTGTTTAACAGCGTAATCATATGTAGACAACGCAGAAAGCCACCTATGACTGGTGGCATCCAATTTAGCTGAAGTCTGTACATAGGTCAAAGGATTATTGTCTGTCTTTACCAGTATCTTTGCCCCATACAAGTATTCATGGAATTGGTCAACAATGGCCCACTTCAACACCAGGAACTCCAATTTATGTACATGATGTTTTTTTTCAGATGGGGTCAGACTTCTGCTGGCAAAGGCCACTGGTGTCAGGCCATTCTCATGCTCTTGATATAACACAGCCCCCAAGCCTTGTAGGCTAGCATTGGTATGTATTACGTAGAGTTTTGCAGGATCAGCATAAGCAAGGACAGGAGCATGGGTGAGGTGGTATATGATTTTGTGAAAAGCAACTTCACAATCAAGTGTCCAGCGTGATCCAAAAGATTCATTTGGATGGAAATATACTCTCTCGGTTTCGGTGGAGGCCACTCTCTTGTACTTTTTGTTCGTGGGAGGATAACCTTGGTTAAGATTAAGAAGTGGACGAATCACCTTTGAATAGTCCTTTATGAACCGCCTACAATAACCACAAAATCCTTGGAATTGCTGTAATTGTTTTAGGTTGTGGAGCTGGGGCCAGGTGGTCAAGGCCACAACTTTGCTATGATCAGTCTCTATCCCCTCGGTGGATACTATGTGCCCCACATATTTTACTGATGTCTGAAAGAAATGGCATTTGTTGATGGACAGCTTAAGGCCAAAATCTTCCAGTCAGTCCAACACTTTAAACAGTCGGCGCTCATGTTTCTCCAACAAACTTCCGAACACTATAACATCGTCTAGGTAGACCAGGCACTCCAATAAATTCATGTCCCCCACTGCATGCTCCTTCAATCGTTGAAAGGTGGCTGGGGCACCCGAGATCCCTTGGGGCATCCCCATAAATTCATAGAACACAAGTGGACTGATGAAGTCTGTCTCCTCATGATCTTCTGGGGCCATGAGGATTGGGTACTACTCACTGCAAAGATCCAACACTGAAAACCACTTGCTACTGTTCAAACAGTCTAAAGCACCCTGAATACGGGGCATGGTGGGTTGATCGGGGATGGTCCGCCTGTTGAGGGTCCGATAATCTACACACATTCTTACTGTTCCATTCTTTTTCCTCACTACTACAATAGGCACAATAGGTGAAGCATAAGGGCTTCTGGATTCTTGTATCACATCAGCCACAAGCATCTCCTGCAGGTGTCTTCTACACCTATATCTGCAGGTGCGAGGCGCCGAGACATCTCACAGAATGGGTGTTCATCATGCACGCGTATATGATGCTCAACTCCTTGTACACATCCCACATCCCATTCCTTTAGGGAAACCACTTGATCTCCCTGAGTGAGTCTCTGGCTGATTCTAGTCTTCTATTCAGCTGGCAACGGGGTGCCACCAAAGTCGAACAATTTGGGCGTCGCTCTGTCAGTCTCCCACCGAGTACTTGTTACTGGGTAGCACTGCAGTGTCTGTGCAGTGTACGGTAGCCAGGGTGCAGCCTCTATTCACTCGAATTTCTCAGTCCGACACATTGTGAACCTGAACCATTACCCATCGAGCATAGGCATGAGCCCGAGCAGGTAAGATACTGGGTTTAACCAGCAATCCTTCTGGCAATTTCCCATTGCCTGGCACATCCAACGTGAGTATCTTATTCTTGACTTCTTTTCGTAAGCAGACCTCCCTTTGTAAGGTACACTGAGCAGTGGGGGCCAGGATCATGGACTCAGGATCCTTCTTCCATTCAACCCCAACTGGTTCATCCACATCCATCTCGTCAGCATTCCTCTGTGCCTCATAAGCCTTCTTGATCAAGGCAGGAATCCTCAAAACTCTACCAGTCCACTGCCCCTGTCTCCCGTAGCATATTTGTGCCAATCTCTTGAACATATGAGCATTTTTCCCAATTAGCAAAGGAAGTCCATCGTACAGTCCAGTAGGTGGATACATTAGAGCCAAAGTCTCCACTTGCTCCAACACTCCAGTCACCGAGGTGGGAAAAGACAACCAAATTTGGATGTATCCAGAGTAGGGGTATGCCTTTTCACTTAACCCCCAGACGTGCAGTCCTTCCAAAGGCTGGAAGGGCACATCAAGCAAGTGCTTCTTGTACCAGTCTTGGAACATGATGGTTACTTGGGAGCCACTGTCCAGCACAGCCCTAGTAGACACTCCATTTACTTTCACTGTTGTCTCCATGGAGGGAGCCACCACCTTGGACCATTCTAAAGGGTCAGCAGCAGAGGCCCGAACAGACGATTTAGCAACAAAGGAATTTGAATTAGGGTTTCTCGGACCCTCACTGCGGCAGTTTCGTGCACCCCTTAACCACTGATTTGTTTTCTGAAGCTTTCTTTGAAGCCAGCTCACCACTCTCTATAAGTCTTTCTGGGACCGGCATTCATAGGGCCATCTTTTCCACAGTTGTGACACATGATAGACTCCTGGGTCATCCTTGGAGAGAACATTGCCTGAGGCACTGAAGTATTAGCAAGGGGTTGGGGTCCATTATTTGCTGGCAATGGTGAGAGGGGTGCAGCATGTCTCAACAGTTCCTTCATGGTGGCAGTCAATTCTTTGATCTCACTCTGAGGACTAGCCTTGTTATAGGATGCCTGAGGGTGCACCCCCACCCCCATTGCAGTCGTGACCAGAGAGGGACCAGAATCTTGTTCCACGGGGGAAACCTCAGTGAGAACATCCAGTTGTACCTTTCTGACTTCCTTCAGCAGCTGTTCTCCCCACCATTTAGCCCACGGCGGCACACCCCCATTGGCCTCCAATTCAGAAGGGCATTCCGATGCCCGGGTCACTTGGGTTGCACTCACCCTAGAACTACAATCTCCCTCTTCATCTTCAATCTCCTGGAGTTCTTTTATCAAGTCACAGTAGTCTGGTGGGTTACTCCTTCTATCTTGGAGCCTTAATTGAAGGAGCTGCAATTTAGAATGCTTTGCATGTTGCAGTATGTGCCTCAAGTCTCACATGGTTTAAGTCACTGGCGGCAACCCCACCTTTTTGGTAAGCTTTCTGCAGAGCTCTTTCTAGATGAGTGACATATGTGGACAAACTTTCCCCTTGCCACTGTTTTGTACCTTGAAATTTCCACATCAAGTTCTCCCCTGACTCAATGCTCCCAAAATTGCCTTTGAGTGCAGATAGGTACTTCTGATTAGGTGCATCAAGGTTTGTGGACCTCAAGAATTTAATGGCCTCAAGGGTGGGACCCCTCAAACTTTCTAGGATTCTTTTCCATTTCTCAGCCTCCGCAATCTGCCACTCAGGTACCAAGGGGGTGACACAGTCTAGCCAGGTCTCCCAAACATCCTCCCCTTGGGGGGTGGGGAGGGTGCTGAAGAAGATTTTCAACCTTCGGTAAGAGTCATGACTAATGGCAGGTACAGACATGGGGCCAGCAATTGCATGGGCCCAGGAGGAGAGGCAATAATGGGTGCTGCAGCGGGAAGGGGGGTGTTAGGGGAGGAACACCCCCGGGTGGCAGGAATAGTTTCTTTAAGTCCTCCACAGTTTTCCCTTCCTCCAGCAACAACTTAGCAAATTTCTCCTCAAAAGACTCAGATATTGGGGGGGCCCATCCCCCAGGGTCTTTACTGTCTCTGGTTATCAGTCTCCAGGCAGTGAAGGCTCCTTCTGGGGTAATAGTCCATGGCACTCTGGAACTGTCTACTGGGTCCTTACACTCTACTAAGGCCATGAAAGTTTGGGCAAGCAGATTAGCCTGTCGACCCACCACCACAGGGTTTTGTAAATATTCAGCCTTGGAAAGTACTCCCTCTACAGCATCCTTATTGGTACCCAGGGGAATATCCAGGATAAGCATAGCATTTTGGAGGTCGATCTCCGGCCCAGTACACCACCCCACCAACTGGTGTACAGCCACTTCTTTGGGGTAGCCATTTATTTTTAACAGCAATTCATAGATTTGGCCACTAGGGGACACTAATCCCAGTGGTGCCTCCAAGATGTAACCCCTAGGTGGCACTATCCCAAGAGCTACTACCCCTGCCTGCTTGGTTAATAGCAGGTTAATGGGCCTAGGTTCGGTGATGGGTGCCTCCACCCAGAGGTCAGGGTTGGTAGTGGTCAAGCTAGTTTGGGCACAGCCCTCTGGGACATTGTGACCCCCCTCAATTCCCACTAGTGGCCCACACAATGCACAATGAGTACCTTCACAATTGACACTTACCACCAGGGTCGATTTCTCCAGTTCGACCCTGAGGACCCCCTGTAAAACAAGGTTAAGCAGCACAAATGACAACAGTACAGTACTCCCAATACAAACAGAAACCATAGTCTGTTTAAATGCAGAAACAGTAAGATCTGATTTATTCAGGAAGGATTTTAACAAGGATAGGGGCAATCATGTTAATTAGCTTTCTCTCTACAATAATCACACTGTTATGCATGCAGTACAGAATTCCCCCACACTGTCACACACACACACTGAGTACCCAGGTAAGAGGCAAATGAGCTAGCCAGAATCGTTGCCCAGGGTAGACCAGCGTCGTGGCTGGGTGGGGCTCTGTGATGGAAAAACAATATGCACACAAACAATTTGTAATCTGGAGACGGAGGGCTCAGTTCATGGAAACAAAACATCACAAGAATCAGATGGCACACTTTTGATTAAGAAAAGGTTGCATGGGGCTACCCTGATTATTACTCACAGCATCCAGGCTGAACACAGGAGGGCTGATGGATGGATAATCTGGATTGCCAGAGGAAGCAGGGCCCACATGAGTTGCTTCAGCATGGTTCCTGTTCAGGCAGGAGCAGGGGGCTGATCCCCTGGCTGGTCCCTCATTGATGGATCTTCTCTGTGCAGCAGGGTAGGGAGACAAGGCCCTTGTGGCAGGGCCTATCCGCATCAGGCAATAATGGATTCAGTCCAAAATTAGCTGAGATCAGCCTCTAGCAACTAGCACACAGTTCACAGCAAAGGAGACTAGTTCGCAATCCCCATTTAGCACATAGCACATTCATATGTACAAGCCAGCAGCACACAGCCAAACCAAACTGCAAATCTCTTTCAGTACACAGTACATTTATATACCAGAATTCTACCTGTACCAGGCCAAATCCTCCCCAGTCATGATCGTAAGTCTCTGCACACACTGGGAGCACAGAAGTAACTAAAATTCCTAACAGGCCGATCGCATTCAGCAAAATCCTTGGTCTTCTACAGGTTAAGCCTGGTCCCAAATCAGTAGCTTGCTCATACTCACAAAATTCGGATTTGGTCCGACAAAAGTCCTCTTCTCATAACATAGAAACATAGACTTTGACGGCAGATAAGGACCACTAGGCCCATCTAGTCTGCCCATTTCCCTACCTACAGGATAGGCCGCAGATCCTAGTTAACCAACAGCCTATTTCTCCCTCTTAGGGCAGAAAGCAGGCTAGCAGGCCAGAAGTCAGACCTTCCACGGTTCTCCCACGTGAACTACTGCACAGAACGGCCACTCGAACACTCCATGCTATTGCCCTCTCAGCTTCCAACGTGAATCTGGCTTGACAGCAGACAGCCCAGGGGCTTTCACTCAGATCCAAAAGGTTTGGTTGATTGGTTCAGGTGTCAGTCACAACAGGCTCCCTCTATAGGTGTAAAAGGCACCAACAGTCCAAAAACTATAATTCCCAGAGTCTCACTCCACACAGCCCCATTTCAGCAGGCTCCTTTTGAGAGTCCCAAGTATTGATTGGTCCCATTTGGCAGTCCGAGACCGAAATAATGGAGCTAAACAGAAACAGTCCTTGCTGCAAGAAGGCAGGTTAGAACAACTCACAATATTATTATTACTCTAGCAAATAATCACATCTTTCAGCAGTGCTCCCTCTGCACAATTAGCAATGACAGAAATGGAGCGATTATTTAGCAGCCCGGGTGGAACTCGGGCATAGAAACACACAGGCCCCCCATTTAAACTAATTATGACTGCAAGCAGGCAGTCCTTAAAGGGACAGTACATGGAGGCTTTACAACCACTCACTCACAACAAACATTAAAATGGCTTTAGTACTGAACATCAACCAGGCATCGAGCAATTGGGTGAGCTCGTGGAAGACTTTTCGGGAACCCCCATTTATGGGGAGGTTACAAGTATAAGATAATGGGGTGAGTGTTTGGGTTGACAACCCCGAGGTACACCCCTCACCTGATTTGCAAAGATGCAAGACAAGTGAAACCATAATGGTTTTTCCTGTTGTTGCCTGCAGCATGGGGCCGGGGAGTTCAGGTTAAAAACCCTAACACACTCATTTCCTGACTTTTTTGGCATTAAGGCACCCTAACTGGTGCATCAACATAGTTTTTTCAAAGAATTTCCTTTCTTTTTGAGGTACTCGAATTGTATCCTCATTCACACAGGACCCTTAGGGACCTGCGTGAACAGATGCAGACGTGCAGGTTGTTGAGCCCTGTGCCAAGGGATTATTCTGTTCGCCTTCTGTTTTACTTATTTGTTTCTCCCCATTGGACTTAAAATCCCTGAAAATATGTTGCCAGCTGGTCCTGAGAGTTGAGGAATCTGTACAGTGATATTGCAAAACAGGAGGGGAAAAGAGTGAGAGAGTCACAAGAAAAATAGTATGGCAAAAGAACTCTCGCTCTCTCTTTCCCTCCCTCCCTCCCTCCTCTCTTTTCCTCAGTGTTCTGTGACACCCCATAAAGTGCACTGGTATCAGGAAATTGGCATCCCTATATCTATCTGGACTATAAGTGACAGATTGATTTTATTTAAGAAGAAACAACTAGTGCAGCCTAATTAAGCCAACAGGGAAAAAATAAAATTAGAAAGTCAGCCAAGGGTGTCATTTCACAAAAACCATTGGGGCTGCAAGACCATCTATAAAAGGACCTAAAATGTACACTATAGGCTGTGGATCTGGGGTCCGCCTAGGCCCCAAGATAATTTTTTAAATTTGGTGCATTCTGAGGATAATTTTTAAACAGAATTTGCTACTCTAGTACTCCCTCCACATGCTCAGTAAGTTGCACCCTTGCCCCCTCCCCAGAGTCCCCACAGTTATAGATGCTGGGTTGTATGGGGTTGTGGGGCATGGGTCTCAGCAATATTTTGTGACCTGGGCTGAGGTCCTTTTTTTCCCTCCATGGTTTCCCGCTGGTGACCGTGACCACGCACCACTGCATGTGCCACCCCCTGCCATTTCTTAATTGGGCTGGAAAAATTGGGCCGGCAGAGCATTTTTGTTTTGTTTTTCCTTGGTTCCTCATTGGGCAGGCTGACATTATTTAAAATTAGCACTTTTGCGTTTTATTTTTGTGCCCCCCACCTGAAAATCGTTGGTGGTTCAATGGCATTTTTCATGTTGCTGCACTGTGATTGACCAGGGGGGCTTATTTTTTGGGTGCGATACTCTTTTGGGCATCGAGCTGATTTTGTTGTATGAGGAGGTAGGCGAATCAGTGACAGTTTCATGCAGCAGCTATGGGGAGAGTAGCGTGCAAGACCAAGAGAAGAAGAAGGGCCAGAGGGAGGTGGTCGTCATGGTCCAGGCCCAGGCAGCAGAAAGAAGCCAGTCCAGAGAGAGGAGCCAGCCGAGCAGAGGCAGGGGAAGAACAAGGAAGACAGAAGGAAGCAGGTGGCAGGCCCAGGCACAGCACACCACCAGCCAGCACAGGCAGAGACAATGAGCCACCGAGCCAAAGACCGGTGCGTGCAGTGAGAGTCAGGAATCAGCCGGGAGTGACTCTGGGACACCAGCAAGCTCAGCCAGGCCAGCCAGTGTCAGAGAGGAGTGAGTAGTTGACTCAACATCAAACAAGAAGGGAGAGAGAGGGCTCGGGGCCAGTTGGGGAGTAAGACTGGTGAACACAGTACATGGTCATCAGCGGGCAACCAGGCCAGCAGCAGAAAATGAGAGAGGACTGGGTCACCGGGTGGGGTCCTTCAGTCTGGGCGGCAGGCACAGCAGCGATGTACAGGGCAACAGAGAGCAGAACAGCAAAAGCAACAGCCAGTCAGCAAAGCCCAGGAAGCAGGCCAGCAAGTGAGCCCAGCAATAGCAAATCAGAGGGACATAGGGGAGTCAGCCAGGAACATCGGCCAGCAGGCTGCACCGGGTGGTAACATACCCCCCCTCAAGGCCCAGACAGCACAGCAAACCAGGTAAGGTGTGGTGGGGATGGGAGGGTCAGATGCTGAGTCCAGCAGGTGACTGGGGAAAAGTGGTGGTCTGTCTCTGCAGCAGCCAGCAGTCTGTGACTAATAGTACTAACTACTCTCGGATGGGTCCATGGGGTGGGTGAACTCTGTCTCTGGCTCTGCCTCTGGCAGCTCTGCAGTGTCTGATGTATGAGGGAGGAGTCAGCCTGGCTGGGCCCTGGGAAACGTCAGGATGGGAGCTGAGAGCTAGGCTACTGGCTAGCTTGCTGTCTTGCTAAAGCCTTCAGCAAGTCAGTTAACAAGTTAGCCAGTATGCTAGGTCTCTGTTTCCCATCCTTAAGGCCCTGTCATGGGAATAAGCACTCCAGTAAGCAAAACAGGTAATAAGGTGTCTGTGGTGGCCAGTGGAGATGGGTGGGAAGCTGGTCTGTCTCTGTTACAGTGTGTGACTAATATTATGGGCATTGGGGTGAACTCTATCTCTAGCATCTCTGCAGTGTCTGATACATGGGGGGACAGCCTGGGCCCTGGGAAGCTTCAGGATGGGAACTTGAGGCTAGCCTACTGGCTAGCTTACTAACTTGCTTGCTGTCTTGTTGAAGCCTTCAGCAAGAAAGTTAGCACGCTAGCCAGTAGGCTAGCTCTCGGTTCCCGTCCTAAAGGCCCTGTCATGGGGGTAAGCAGCAACACAGCCAAGACATGTTTCTTCCCTCCTCCTCCTCCTCCTCCTGGAAATACAAGTACACAGTCATGTATGACTAGTGCTTAGTGTCTGAAATATGAGTGTCCTTTACCTTTCCTGCCAGTGCGATCATAGCCATAATCAGATCATTGGTTTGCATCTGTCTGCCTGATCTCATATTCAGCTAACAAATTATTGCCACTACCGTAATTAAATGTATTTGCGTATCAGTTCCTTGAAAATACCAGAGGGGAAAAGAAAAAATGCTTATTAGCAATAAGGAATGAAGAATATTTTTTCCAGATGTCAGCCTCATGGGGCATAGAACAAACTGCAACATTCTAATTAAAGGCCATGGGCTTATGTGTTAGATGTGAAATATGTATCCCCTGTCAAATGAATACCCAGTTTGTGAATTGGGATTTGGGTATTTTTGCCCACCATGAATCAAAATTAAGGTTTAACGCTATAATTGAACATTACAGACTTGTTCCCAGTGGGACACATGCTAGTCAGAAGAAATAAACCCCAGTTCAGTGATATTTGTGTTGAGCTGAAAACTGTACTATATTACATTTTTTTGTAAAATGTTTGTCAGTGTTGATCAGCAGAGATTCCGAAGGGGCGGGGGGTGGGGGAGGTTAAGCTACCTGGGAGTCGGGAGAAGATGGCATGGTAATGAGGTGGGGTTGGGGGCACAACATTTGTGCCCCCAGCTCATCACCACGCCATCTTCTCCCAGGTAGCTTAACACCCCCCCCTTTGAAATCTCTGTTGCTCAACGTTGACAAATGTTTTACCAAAAATGTGACTGAGAGGGGTAAAAAAGGCCAGGTGGAGAGTATGGGCATTATAGCATAATGAAAAAGTTAAAAAAAAAATATGCAGCCGCATTCCTCGTTAAACTGCACAGGGAAGCATGAAAAAGCAACAGCTGCCAACCAGCTGAGTTATTTCTAGGGTTCTTACTTCTTCACTCTTGTCAAGTGGGCCTGTGGTTACTGAAAGCAGGTTTATTGTATAAATGTCTTTCGGATTGCTAGGACACAACTGTGCCACTGGAAATGTGTGGCTGTTGGGCCAGTGTGCTTTCAGTCACTAGCCCTGCTGGCTAGTGGCTGCAAAACTTAATTTCGACCCCTAGTCTTCTATGTGCCCATAGGCATGTCTAAAAAATTGTATATAAAGTATCTCTCCCGGAGAGATACAGTACTTTATACTTTCTTTGGACATGGCCATGGGCACATAGAGAGACTCTCCGACTCTCTGTCTGTAACCAACCTACCTGGTGATAATGGTATATATGGGTATGCAGTGAAAATGCAGTACTGACTCCATTTATGTCACACTCTGTCTCTCCTGACCTCTGCTAAACACATAGGGCAGCCAGGAAGGGGGTGCACTGTGCTCAGAAATTATGTGTAAGGGACTTGATGTGGGGGATCTGGAGTATTTGGAGGGAGGGTTGGATCTTCTCTCATGTCTACTGCCTCCTCTACCAGCCTACAGATAACAAAACCTGGTGTTTCCTGCTCTGTTTTGGACTTTGTTCACTGGTAACTGGTTAATGGGGTGCCCAGTCTCAAGCTCCAGCCAAAGTAAAGCAACTGAACTATTGTCTGTTTTGACATCCGTGGTGTGGAGCAGAACCTAGTGTGGAGGAATTAGAAATTAATCAATGATTGTGGTCCTTGTGGCCAAACTGGGGATGTCCCTGACCTGTAGCATTACCTTTATCTGCTGTGTGGGAGTTTCAGTAGGCCTAGTGTGTTGTGTATTATGGGAGCATGTCTGGTGTAATGCCACCATGTAAGTTTGGGGGCCAGGTCGGGACACTGCTGGGCCGTGCAGTTTTTCGTGATCCTGAGGGATACACAGTATATCACTGCCAGTTGTGTAATTACAGGGGGGCATTACATTTCTAGACTACCTTCTCATCAGCACACATGCACATGCTTTCACAGCTCTTAATTGGGATTTTCCTGATGATTGATGTGGGGTTTGGGTCTGAGGGCAGGGGAAGGGAAAGCCTGGGTGATCATCACCTTCGCTCTCATCCTGGTCATGCATGTGTTGTGTGTGTACCTAATACTTACTCCATGCTGTTTTATTGTACAGGTCGATGTCATGGTGGCAACAGCAGATGTGGGTATTTTTCTTTGGTGGGCTTGTGTTTTACATTATCCTCCCAAGGCATTTGCTTCTGGACAGTTTAACACGGGGGGCTGGAGATGGAGACTTTGGCGTACATCCATCCAGTCTTGCTGTTTGAGTGCTGCCTTGCTGTGAAGGATAACTGCTGCAGCACTTAACATGCATGTCATTTTTCCTAGAGGCTGTTTTCAAATATTTCTTCAAATTCTGTTATTGCTTCAGCTATCCAGGCTGCTTAGTTATCCTTTTGCGTGTTCATAATTTACACGTTGCTGTTAAGAACCTTTTTTGAACTGTATGATGTACTTTCTGTCCCTGTTCTACTCTTCTGTTCTTGGCATGATGCTTTCATGTTTTATAAAACCAACTCAGTGGCTGAGAGGGACATCAGCTACATCATACAGTTCTAAAATGTTGCTGTTGTTGTAAAATTTTATTTTTATACAGGAAAACATTTGTTGGGACATCAGTCCCATTTTCAACAAAGTCCTGTTTATAAATAACAAACAGTACAATAATACAAAACATCACATCACAATTACACATCAAATTATTACTTAAAACAGGTACATGTTAATTGCAAATATTCTCTTAATTTGCTACTAAAAATGGATGAATTTTTAATAACATTCAATCTCTGGGGCAATTCATTCCAATAATAAGCAACTGTATTCTGGAGCAGAGGGCAGAGGGCTTAACACCATGTAAAGCAGAAACACCCTCTGAGGTTACTGAATAGCATGCAAAGATGGAATAATAACATAATGTTATCCAAATACACAAAAAACAGCTTTTATTGGGGAGAAAAATACTTAAGCGCAGTTCTCCTTTAAGTGTCCACTGTGTCATAAACTGTAAGTCGTGTGGTGGTGGAAGTCAGGAACCGAGTTCCAGGGTGCTCCTCTGTATTTAACCTCTGTGGTGATGAGCACTAGCCTCCAGGGTTGCACTGAGGTGGTGGTGGGGGGGGCTGGAACATTGACACACATTCTGGCCTGTGGTCCCATGCACCCACCCTGGAGTTCTGGAAAATCAAGAGGGGAGGTCCCAGGGTGACAGACTACCACCCCAGTGGCACATAATTGATGTGATGTGCACAGAGATGTAGTACCAGTCCAGACCATGGGGGGAGGGGCTCCAGGCCCGGGTGACTGAGCTGGCTGGTGGCTGAGTGGGGGACTGGGGAAGGATCGATGTTAATGGGATAAGTGATGCTACCCAGTCCCCACCTCCCAAAGCCTGACTACCTGATTAGGCTTTTCATATGAAAACACTTGTCTGTAAGTAAAGTGCCTGCACTTACTGACAGTCGCAGTCCCCCTCGTAAACTCTGCTGCTGTATCTAGGCAACTTGGTGGTCACAGAGTGGTGCCTTCCCATGTTGGCATGCGACAGTGCACTGCTTGCTCATGAAGCATGTGAGAGACTAGTGTAAGTTAACGCACACCAACACAAGATTGCACCACGCAGCAGGGCCTGGTATGCTTCCAGGCCAGTGGGTGAAGTTTTAGGATGACCATCACCGCACGTGTCTGTGTGGGCTTGGGCACTTAATGTTTTATTTTTTTCGAGAAGTCTACTTGGGCAGTCAGGCATCAGGGGGTGGGGAGGTCACTGAGTAGTGTAGTGTCGGCTAACTATATTTGTTTTAAATCTGTAAACTTTTACTAGATATGTTGACGTCCCTACTTATTCTCTTAGTTGCATACTGTGTGTCGCTCTCCAGACTTATGGTCTTCTAACTTGTCTGTGACAGCATGGCTAATGATAATGTATGTTCCCTCAAAGGCAAGCAGCTGTATCACATTTATATAAGCTACCTAAATTCATTTACAAGTTGTAAACTGAAAATGCATTTAATGGCATTGTTGTGAAGCTTTCTGGTTGCTGAGATTTCCTGTGAAATGTATATGCTACATTCATACTGTGGATGTATTAGGTTGCTGTTGCCACATCATGTTTGTGATGCTGGTTATAATGCATGCTTCACTTCGTAATTGTAGCACATGGTGGAGGGAGAGTGCCTGACAGAGTTGCCCCCCCTTCACGCACATTGCACAGTACTCCTTCCCTGGTGAACAGTTCATGCCCTCCCCTCCAAGTCTGCTCGCGTATAGTAGTGAATGTGTTGCTGGTGTGTAGTGATGCATCCACAGACCCCTCCCTCTGATTCCTTTCCAACCCCTTATAGAGAGGAATGTGTTGCTGTGATCCCTGTTCACCAAGGAAGGAAGAAAGAAGACCACAACACAGTACAAGACACCACATGGTAAGTACAATATTTATTAACATTCACACACAGCAGCAAAGCAAATATCAAGTTTCTTTGGGAAATCAAACCCCAAATGCCTCTGCACCCCCCCCAAAAAAAAATGTCTTCCTGTTAAAGTTTAGAAACTAGCCTTTTAAATACTGTTTCAATTCCTTTCCCATACCTGAGGCCAGTGGCTTAACCCCCAGACCCCCACGTTATGATTCAAGGTGCTCTGCTCCCATATACCCCTGGGGATAGTGAGCTGACCTCTGACCCACAGCCCATGGAGCTGGACTTTGAACCCTAACCCCTAGACCCTAGGTAGTTGACCTCTGACCCCTGGACCTAGTGGTGGGCATTGACTCTTGACCCCTGAGCCCCACCAAAACTTTTACAAAGCCAGCTCCTATGCCCACAGTCCAGTATGTTGCCCAAACCACCCTTCCCATAGCCTAGCCACCAGCTCCAGTGCATGGCCCCCAGCCCTCCCCAAGCACAGCAAGCTACACCCTAGCTCCCCTTCCCTAGAATCCTCAGCCCTCCCTCACCACATTACCTGTAGCCTCAGGGTCTGCTCTCCTTTTTATTGCCAATGCCATTCCAAGGTAACCCTTGCTCCAGTATTTTTCTGTGGTTATTCCTTATTATTAGTAAGCTCTGATGTCAGAACAAACTGTTAATAAATGATAGGGTGCTGTGCCGTGGGCTCAGGCCTTTTCACAAGAAACCTTCCCTTTGTCTTCTTTTGGAATGTCTGACTTTTGAGCTTGAACTTTGAGTGTTGAGTTTTGCCCCGAGTGCAGCCTCCTGGTTGCTGTTCTCTTAGTAAATAAGGCTGGAAATGGCAAGTTTCATAACCTCTAGGGCTTTCTTCATCAGAGTTTGTTTTGAAATAGTCCTGTTTTGCCTTACTCAGTTTTCTTCGCAAATGCTGCCTTTGTTCAGCAACAATATTCATTTTGTTACTTAATTATTTAATTTAATTAACCCAGTGGCATCAGATGAGTGGATGTTTACAATGCTTTCCATGCAGGGCTTCTGCTCATGTGATGTCACTGGGTTCTGAAAACAACGAGTATATAAAAAACTCTGGTCAGAACCACTATGGCTGCTAATACATAAACTTGATAAGGGTGTTTCATAGCCTTAAACGTAAAGACGAATTGCTGTAGTCAGCTCTGTGTGTAAATTTCATTTTGGGTAAAGGTAGATAATTTATCTAGTTGATCCTGTGTTTCCCACGTGTTTAAAATGTGAGTAGCGAGTGTTGTTGTACTGTATGTGGAAGGAGAGGGTGCGCCGCACCAAGGCCTTCAAGTAACAGTAGAAGAAATGATGCAGGCAGGAGAGGTATGTCTACACTGGGGACTGTGGGCCAACCTGGAAGGACTAGAACCTATCACGAGGTGATGGACTGCTTTCATCCAGGAGGGTAGCATGTGAATGTGGTGAATCAATAACAGTGATTCAACAACGGCGAAAACAAGTACATGAAAACAAGAAAGGTGACCCCAAATAAAGGGAGACATGGAGTTAATGGTGACTCTGAGGTGCTAACTTTCCCCCGTGTCAAGGAGCATCTCGGAGTAAGAACCTTAAAGATAGCGGGAGTTTGGGGGGTGCAGCCCCACACCCACAGAAGACAGGGTGAAATTTGTTGTTTCCAATGGTAGCCATTTATTATGTTTGCTTGCACACATGTGAAAGAAACATAATGCCATCATCCGAGTTTTCGTAGGTGTAGCACCATCTTACAATTCAGTCAGTGTGCTTGCAGGCGCGGCCACAGTTCGCCAATGAATGCTGCAGCTGTCTATGACAGCAGCTGAAAATGCAGTGCAATATAGTTGAAAGGGAGAGCTGTGCTTCAGTGAGCAGCGATAAGATAGTGCGTGCTTGTGCATGCTCATGCGTTCCTCCCCCCACACACATGCGTATCGTGTGCTCATGCGCTCCCCCCCACGCATACACTGTATGGCCAATGGGGGTGCCCAATCCACCGTCGGCTCTGCTGCGCCCCCCCCAACAGACTTCCAGGTGCCATGCTGGGAGCCCAATCCAGCATGGCAACAGTCCGTATAGCCACCGGGGGGTGCCGAATCCCCCATCGACTCCACTGTCCCCCCCAATAGTTACTGTGTGCCATGCTGGGAGCCCACCCCAGCATGGCAACAGTCCGTATGGCAGCTGGGGGTGCCCAATCCCCCGTTGGATCCACTGACAACCCCAAACAGCCTTCCAGCTGCCATGCTGGGAGCCCACTCCAGCGTGGCACGAGTTCCGCATCATCAAGAAAAAAAAACCTACAAGAAAAAACCTTCCCTCGCTGACTGTCCTGACCCATCTCCCCCCACCTGCGCCCACCCTCTGCTCACCCTGCCTCCCCACACCACCACCTCACCCCATACTTACCTCCAGAGTATGGCACAATGATTTTCGGTGGACTGGGAACACGTCTGCACTCTTGAAAGCCGACCGCAAACTGAGGAAATACTGGTAAGCTGTATAATGGAATAAATAGGGTTTTTTCAACTTTGATGCATATCTCAGGCATTTTAGGGAATTTTTTCACCAAATTTTCAACATGGAGTTTTTGGGACCCCACCTCATGAATTCTGTCACTATCATTTTGTTAATCGGCCCCGAAAGTTGATTTTGTGGTCACTGCATGGAACCACTTTTTGGGACCGATTTTCGAAAAGACAGTGTCACAGTTCATGAGGTAGGCCCCTAAAAACCCTACGTTTAAAATTTGGTGAAAAAATTCCCAAAATGACAGTTTTACAAGCGTGCATTGCACTGTTCCTACGCGCGCTTGTAACTTCATGAATTTTCAATATTTTCACTCCAGATTTTCAGCATTGCCATTTCACCACACCTCCTTATGAGCAGTACAGCTGTCATTTTTCACATCTGGCCCAAAATGTGTTTCCGTGCATATAGAGCAGTTGGTGTGCGAAATTAATGTTTGGGACAGATTAAGAAAATCACAGTGACAGTGTTCATGAGCAGAGATGTTAAAATGGCTATAATTTGATGAAAAAATTCCCAAAAATGATTGTTTTACTAGCATGTGGTGTGCTGTTCCTAGGCACGCTCATAAGTTTGTGAATTTTCAATATTTTCTCTCCAGATTTTCAACATTGCCATTTTACCACACCTCCTTATGAGCAGTACAGCTGTCATTCTTCACATCTCACCCAAAACATGTTTCCACACATGTAGCACACAATGGCGCAGCGGTGTGCAAAGTCAATGTTTGGGACAGATTAAGCAAATCACAGTGACACTGTTCATGAGCAGAGGTGTTAAAATGGCTATGTTAAAAATTTGGAGAAAAAAGTCCATAAAATGACTGTTACGAGAGACCATTGCGCAGTTTCCACGCACCCTTGTAAGTTCATGCATTTCTAATATTTTCAGTCCAGATTTTCACCACTGGCATTTTTCCACATTTCCTTATGAACAGTACAGCTGTCATTTTTCACACCATGGCTGAAATGTGTTTTCGCACTTCCAGCGCAGAGATGCGTGGTCGCTGTGGGAAATCACTGTTCGGGACAGATTAAGAAAATCTCAGTGACACTGTTCATGAGTGGAGGTTCCAAAATGCCTGTGTTGACAATCTGATGTAAATAATCCCCAAACTAATTGCATTATGGGTGTACGTTGCGCAGTTTCCACACACGCTCGTGACTTCACCATGTGAAGATGCAGGGAGTGGTGCAGTTTAGTGGCTGTGGGGCAGCAGTCTTTAGGAGGACCTTCTGGATGCTACGATGCTGCCCCATCTGCAGGCACATCTCTGGCTGAGGGTGGAGGTTGCTAGTCTCCAGGCCAAGTTGGCTAGGATTCAGGGACCCTCCTCCCCCACCCAGATGGCACCAAATCCACACCCACCACTACCTCAAAGGTTGCCCAGCAGGAGGAGTGATTGGACTACAGTGGGCTCAGGCAGGTGAGGGAGGTGGGTCAGAGCCACATCCCCCAGTCAGTGCAACTGAAGAACTCCTACGCTGTGTTGGAGGAATGGGAAGGCCCCACAGGGTCACTTGTAGTTGTGCTCAGAGAGGATGAGCAGGACCTCCACAATGGAGCCCCAAGGGTGTGTGGTAAAGGACCCCAAAGGAAGAGGAAGCTACTCTTGGTGGGGGACTCCATTGTCCAAGGAGTGGAGCTGGGGGCAGGTAGTGAGGATAAGAGGGAGGTAAAATGCCTGCCTGGAGGCACAGCTCTGAGGGATTGAAAGCAGATCCAGAGGATAGCTATGGCAGTAGTAAGGAGGGGGGAGCTAGATGTCATTATCCATATGGGGACCAATGACCTTGCTGGAGACAAGACAAAGATAGGAAGGGTGCAGGAGGAATTCAGAGAGCTGGGGAGGGGCCTGAGGCAGATAGCAAGCTCTGTGACCTTCTTGGAGGTACTACCTGTCCATGGCAAGCAGAAGGCTAGGGATCTCTGCACCAGGAACTTCAGGACCTGGTTACAGAACTGGTGCAGAGAGCAGGATTTCAGTTTCATTGGGGACTGGGGACCCATCTGGGGGGAGACGGACCTGTACAAGGGTGATGACCTGCATCCTTCCAGGAAAGGGACTGATGTCCTTAGTGAATGGTTTAGATGCTTCATTGGCAAGCATTTAAACTAGCAAAGGGGGTGGAGGAAGGAAGCAGGGTAAATCATACTGCCCACCTCCCCAGGATAATGTAGCCAGCATGGAGGACTATAACATCACAATATTGCCAGTGCAGTCTGAACTTGGCATAAGGGGGGAGAACAGGAGTAACAAGGGGGGGTCAGGAGGGGAATTTGCAGAAAATAGAGGGTGATATGTGTGAATGCAGGCAGCCTGGGGAATAAAATCCCAGACTTGGCAGCCTTGATGGCAGAGGCTGACCTGGACCTGGACACTGTAGCTATTACAGAAACATGGTATAATGAGGACCATGACTGGGATGTGGCTATACCCAGTTATACTTTGTTCAGAAGAGACAGGGAGGGTAAAAAGGGAGGGGGGGTGGCTCTTTACATCAAGGAGGGTATAAAGGTGACAGTGATGCAAGGCTTGCAGGGGGAGGTAGAGGCACCGTGGGTCACCCTGGAGACATGCAATGGCACAGCCATTCACACAGGTGTACTCTACACTCCCCCAGCACAGGGGGAGGAAACAGACAGGGAGCTACTGGAAGCCATCCATATGATGGCAGCTAGAGGGGAGGTGCTACTGATGGGTGACTTCAATTTGCCGGATGTTGATTGGAGCATCCCAGCGGCTGCCACAGTCAAAGGCACAGACATTCCGGACTCCCTGCAAGGGGCATGGCTCAAGCAGCTAGTACTTGAACCGACCCGGGAGAGAGCGATTCTGGACCTGGTACTAACCAATGGGGACAGAATTACAGATGTCAGGGTGGGTGAACACCTGGGGTCCTGTGACCATCACACAGTGTGGTTCAATATGAGTATTACAACAGGGTCAAGCCACACAAAAGCAAGGGTCCTGAACTTCAGGAGGGCAGACTTACAAGGATGGGGGCATAGGGTATGTCTCAGGAAAGCCCTAGCAGAAGGGTAAACCAGGGAGAATCACGGAACAGTGGGCCCATTTGAAAGGAGCCATAGTGAAGGCAACAAACCTCTGCATTCAGCTTATAAATAAAAGCAAGAGAAAAGGAAAACTGCTATGATTCTCAAGGGAAGTGGTCGGGAAAGTAAGAGCAAAGAAGTTGGCCTTCAGGAAATACAAGGAAACACAGAAGGAGGATGACAGGGCAGTGTGTCTAGAAAAGCAAAGGGAGACTGGAAAAGGGGTCTGGATTGCAAAGGCCAAGACGGGAAAAAATAGCAAAAGAAGTTGAGAAAGTGAACAAGATTTTCTATACGTATGTTAGTGAAAGGAGACAGATGGAGGGCGATGATTATAAGGCTAAAAGGGGAGGAAGGAGAGGGCGCAGAAAGAGACCAGGAAAAAGCATCAATCCTGAACAAATATTTCTGTTCAGTATTCACAGAGGAAGGGGAAGGGGAGGGACCACAGCTAAGAAACATGATTGGAAGGGATGTGGACACCAGTCTGTTTACAGAGGAGAGAGTCCTAAAGGAACTCACAAAACTGAAGGTGGACAAGGCAATGGGACCAGGCAGAATACATTCCAGAATATTAAAGAAGTTAAGGGAGGTACTAGCAACACCACTGGCAGCCCTGTTCAACAGATCACCGGATACGGGAGTGGTTCCAGAGGACTGGAGAAGGGCTGATGTAGTCTCTCTCCAAGAAAGTGGAAGCAGGGAGGAGGCTGGAAACTATAGACCTGTCAGCCTGACCTCAGTGGTGGGGAAACTTAGGGAATGGCTGCTAAAAGAAACGATAGTGGAGCACCTTGAATCCAGCAGATCACAAGATCTGAGGCAGCACAGATTCATGTCAGAAAAATCTGATCGATTTCTTTGGCTAGGTGACCAGTGAAGTGGATCGGGGGGGAGCAGTGGTTGTGGCCTTCCTGGTCTTCAGCAAGGTGTTCAACACTGTTCCACTTCGGGGCTTGTAAATAAGCTGGGCAGCCTGGAATTGGGCCACAAGGTGGTGAACTGTTTTGGGAACTGGTCGAGGGATAAAGCACAGAGGGTGGTGGTAAACTGAGCTAAATCTGAGGAAGGGATGGTGACCAGCGGGGTGCCACAGGGATCAGTTCTTGGGCCAGTGCTGTTTAATATATACATCAGTGACATTGCAGAGGGGCTGGAGGGGAAGGTGTGCCTCTATGCAGGTAACACTAAGATCTGCAATAGGGTAGACATTCCAGGAGGGGTGGAAAAAAATGAGGAATGACCCAGATAAACTGGAGGAATGGTCCAGAGTGTGGCAGCTAAGGTTCAGTGTGAAAAAGTGAAAAATCATGCACTTGGGTCGCAGGAACCCAGGTGAGGATTATATGATGGGTGGGGAGTTATTAACAGCCACCAAACAGGAAAGAGATCTGGGAGTGATCATATCTAATGGTGGCCAAACAATGTGCCAAGGCAGTAGGGAGAGTCAGTGGGATGTTGGGGTACATAGGGAGAGGTATCACCAGCAGAAGAAAAGAGGTGTTGATGGCACTGTACAAATCATTGGTGAGACCTCATTTGGAGTACTGTGTCCAATTCTGGAGGCTGCATCTCCAAAAGGACATAGGGTAGAAGCAATACAAGGAAGGGAATCAATAATGGTGCAGGGCCTGCACCAAAGGTCATAGAAGGAGAGACTAGAGGAGCACATGCATACCCTGGAGGAGAGGAGGGAGAGGGGAGACATGATAGAGATCTCCAAGTACCTAAAGGGAATAAATAAGGTAAAGAGGGCAGCATCTTTTAGAAAAGAAGATGATCTAGAAAAAGAGGGCATGACATGAGACTGAAATGGGAGTAGACTAAGAAGAAGTGTGAGAAAGTACTTGTTCACGGAAAGAGTGGTAGAGGTATGGAACAGTCTCCTAGCAGAGGTGGTGGGAGCAAAGTCGGAGAAGAAATTCAAAACTGCATGGGATAGACATCGGGGGATCCTAGGGATTCAAAAGAGGTAAAAGCAGAGATAAAGAAGGCTCTCCAACATTTTTAGTAGGTATGGAAAATGGTGGACTGGATGGCTAGAATTGCATTTTATTTTCAGTACCTGTTTCCAATTTATATCGATTGAAATTAACACAGTCATGCAAAATCTTAGGTTTTTATGCTTTT
The DNA here is from genome assembly GCA_016271365.2 of Neoceratodus forsteri. Classification (NCBI taxonomy): domain Eukaryota; kingdom Metazoa; phylum Chordata; order Ceratodontiformes; family Ceratodontidae; genus Neoceratodus; species Neoceratodus forsteri. The sequence continues at coordinate 125,553,877 of CM028131.1, forward strand.
ATTTTGAGTAGTATCAACTAACAGCTGGCATATATTTACAACATATATTTACCTGGGGGGGGTCTTTAACTGCCTGAGTTGTGGCGTGCAGAAGGGGACAACTTAAAGTCAATGAGATGCTGGACTGGGGGTGAAGCTTTGATTGCCTGAGTTGTGATGGGACGGCCTTAAATTACCCAAGTCAAGGCAAGTATGAAGGGAATACAACAATTCACAGCTGACCAGATCAGTAGCCCCAGTGAGATGCCAGAGGTGGGGAAGCATCTTTAATTGCCCTCTTTGTGGTGGGAAGAAGGGACAGGAAAGTTGCAGAATCCAGTACTGCTGCCGTTTTACTGCAATTTAAAAATAAAAAAAATTACCTGACCGGGAGACCCCATGAGATGGCAGAGTTAGGCTTTTAATTGACTGAGTTGTGGCGGTCAGAAGGGTCTGGGAGGCTACAGCATCCCCCTAACTGCTGGAGGTCTGACTCTGAGCAAGAAAGAAGAAGACTACCGAAGAATACGGAAAGTTTCTGTTCCAGAACAGGAAGGGCGAGAGCTGTAAGGGCACATAGGCAGTAGTAAAGTAGGTGAAAAAATAAACAGAGGGAGGAGAGAGTAAGCATACAAAGCAACAGGAGAGGGGCCACAAAATAAGACATGATGGGAGTGGTGCAGTGCAATGGCTGTGGGGCAGCAGTCTTCCGGGATACATTCTGGCTGCGATGCTGCGCTATTTGCAGGCACCTCTCTGGTCTGAGGAGGAAGGTTGCCCATTTCAGGCTGACCTGGCTAGGATTCATGAAACCTCCTCCCCCAGCCAGGGACCATCAGGGACACTGCCGCTACTTCACAGGATGCCAAGAAAGAGAAGCTATTGGACCAAGGTGGGCTCAGGGAGGGAGAGGGTGGTGGAACAGAGGGACATCCATCCAGTTGTATCTCTCCACAATTCATATGCTGTTCTGGCGGAGAGTGGTTCCTCTATGGAGGCACCTGCAGTGGAGACCAAGGAGGATGCTGGGAACCTCCACAAAGGAGACCCACAGGAGGGTGGCATGGGACCCCACAGGGGAAGGAAACAACTCCTGGTGGGGGACTTACTTGATAGGAGGTAGAACTGGGGAGGATACATAGATACATAGATACATAGACAGTGTCGGCAGATGGGGCCTATGGCCCACGCAGTCTGCCCATTTGAGCTTGTAAGTTCAGTTTGTTTTCCTAGAAGTCTGTTGCCCTTACCTCTGACCTCTAGAATTCCTTTTATGTCTATCCCATGCATTCTTAAATCCCGTGATTGTTTCAGCCCCACCACTTCTCTCTGGCAGGGTGTTCCACTTGTCCACCACCCGTTCTGTGAAGAAATTCTTTCTCATGTTTCCTCTGAATCGCCCTCCCTCCAACTTCATCCCATGCCTCTAGTCCTGGAACATCTTTTTGCTTAAAATAGTGTTTTCCTGCACCCTGTTCCTCCCTGTAAGATACTTGTATGTCTCTATCATATCCCTCTCCTCCTCTCCTCCAGGGAGTACATGTTCAGTTCCTTCAACCTGTCTTCATAGGACTTGTGATGCAATCCATGTACCATCTTTGTTGCCCTCCTCTGAACCTTCTCTACCCTGTCTATGTCCTTACGTAGGTATGGTCTCCAGAACTGTACACTGTACTCCAGATGGGGCCTCACTAGTGTCTTGTATAGCGGAATTATGACCTCCCTTTTCCTGCTGGTGATGCCCCTGCCTATACATCCCAGCATCCTATTTGCTTTACCTGCTGCCTTGTCACACTGTTTCCCTATATTGAGGTCATCAGAGATGACAACCCCAAGATCCCTTTCCTGCTTGGTGCATGCTATATCCTCACCCCCCAACTGATATATTGTGCCAGGGTTTTTGTGCCCCATATGCATTATCTTGCACTTCTTTGCATTGAATTTCAACTGCCAAACCCTTGACCATTCTTCAAGTTTCTGCAGGTTGCTTCTCATTCTGTCTACACCCTCTGGTGTGTCTACTCTGTTACAGAGCTTTGTGTCATCAGCGAACAGTGAAATTCTGCCTCTAGATCCCGCGCAATGTCACTGATGAAAATGTTGAATAGGACCGGTCCCAGCACTGATCCCTGTGGTACCCCACTGGTCACTCTTCCCTCTGTGGAGTGACAGCCATTTACCACCACCCTCTGTGTCCTGCCACCCAGCCAGTTACCTACCCACACACTACTGTCCTGCCCACACCCTTATTCCCCAGTTTGTGTAATAGTCTTCTATGTGGCACAGTGTCAAGGCCTTGCTGAAGTCCAGATAGGCCATGTCCACTGCCCCCTGATCCACCTCCCTAGTCACCCAGTCAAAAAATTCAATGAGGTTGGTCTGACATTACCTCCCCTGGTGAAACCATGCTGCCTTGGGTCCTGTAGTCCATTGACACCAGATGTTCCACCAGTCTCTCATCAGTAGTGCTTCCATGATCTTCCCCACTACCGAGTGAGGCTGACTGGTCTGTAGTTCCTGCTTCCTCTTTGTTCTCACTTTTGTATAAGGGGACTACATCTGCTGTCCTCCAGTCTTTGGGTACCTCCCTGTTTCCAGTGATCGGCTAAACAGGATAGCCAGAGGTTCAGCCACCTCTTAGTTCTTTAAGGACCTGGTGCACCCGTCCTGGCCCCATTGCTTTATCAACTCTTATTACTTCCAGTTCCTTCAGGACCCTTCGTGTAAAGGGACTTGTGTCCATTTCTGCACCATTCTCACCCCTGTACTCCCTTCAGACCCATTACTCCCTCTTCCTCAGTAAAGACTGAGCAGAAATACCTGTTCAATATGTCAGCTTTACTGTTGTCATCCTCCACGGCTCCCATCCTCCCCTTCAGTCTCACTATCCCTCCCTTTGTCTTTCTTTTTCACTTATGTACCTGTAAAGGTTTTGTCCCTCTACCCACTGATTTTGCAATGTGTTCTTCTGTCTGAGCTTTGGCTTCCCTTACTGACCTCCTGCCTCCCTTTGCTTCTCCTGGTACTTCTCCCTATCCCTTCTGCCTGTGTCTTTTGTATTGCCTGAATGCAATCTTTTGGCTTTCACTTTCTTTGCTACCTCTTTGGAAAACCATAATGGTCTCTCTTCCTTTTCCTCTTGCTAACCTGCTTAATGCATAATTCTGTTGTTCTTGTAATCCCCATTTTAAATACTGCCCACTGTTCCTCAACCCTGATTCCTGTCCCATTCCCTTAATGCCTCTTTTAAGTACCTCCCATTTTCCCAAAGTCTGCCCCCCTAAAATCCAGGATACGTGTTTTTGTGTGGTTTGGTTCTGCTCTTTCTGTGATTTCAAACCACAATGACTGGTGGTCACTGTTTCCCAGGTGCTCCCCCACTGTTACCCCCATCACACTGTCCCTGTTTGTGAGCACAAGGTCCAGTATTGCCTTCTGCCGAGTTGGTTCCATGACCAGTTGCTTGAGGAAGGCACCCTGAAGGAGTCCAGGATAAATCTGCTCTAGTTGATGCTGCTGCTGGATGCTCCAGTCCACGTCTGGAATATTGAAGTCTCCAACCAGTACTACCTCACTTTGTCTGCCATCCTTTGGATGGCTAGCATCAGCTCCCTATCTGTTTCTTCCTCCTGGGCTGGTGGTCTATAGACCACACCTGTGCAGATGGCTGTCCCATTTTCCTTTCCAGCTTAACCCACAGAATCTCTCCCCATTTTGTTCCTCCTGATCTCTGTGGCCCTTATGTCATTTTTCACATACAGTGCCACCTCCTCCCTTCCTGCCTGCTCTGTCTCTTCTGAATATGTTGTAGCCAGGTATGGCCATCTCCCAGTCATGGTTATATTACACCAGGTTTCAGTGATGGCCACAATGTCCAGGTCTGACTGTACCATGACAGCCTCCAGATCTTCCATCTTGTTGCTAAGGCTCCTGGCATTTACACATAGGTTTTCCATGATTTGACCTCCCTAGACTGCTTCACTGTTCTACTCCAGCCCCTTCCTTGGTTGTCATTTTTCCTGGTTCTCCTTGTCTGTCTCCTTCTGCTGAATTTTGCCCTTTTCTGCTTATCCACCTCTTGGGCACTAATCTCCATGTTTTGCACACTGCTTTTGCGGAGATAGCCACCCTCTGGTTCACTGGTTCCACTGCTAGCTGTGGGGGTGAGCAAGTAGGTACCCTCCTTGCTGCCTGCCACCCCCCACCTTTTACTAGTTTAAATGCTTGTCAATGTAGCATTTAAACTTATCATTGAGTGCTTGATTCCTCCAGGATGGATGCAGGCCGCCAGGCTTGAAAAACCTCCATCCCTCCAGGTGGGTCCCCAGTCACCAATGAATCCAAACCCTTCCTCACAGCACCAGTTCTTCAACCATGAGTTAAAGTTCCTGGTGCATGCACTCTATGCTCTCCCTTGCTCTCACAGGTAGTACTTCTGAGAAAGTGACAGAAGTAGCTACTTGCTTGAGACCCCTCCCCAGTTTCCTAAACTCTTCCTGAACTTCCTTTGGCTCCCCATTTGCCAGGTCATTAGTACCTAGGTGGATAATGACATCCAGCTCACCCTCCTGTCTTGCCTTCCCAGTGATCCCCAGGATCTTCCTTCCATCCCTAAAGGAGGAAGGGGAGATGGAGGTAAGGTGCCTGCCTGGTGCCATGGCCTGAAGGGACAGGAAGCGAATCCTCAAGATTGCGGGATCAGCTGCACAAGGGAGGGAGCTGGCTGTCACTGTCCACCTAGAGACAAATGACCTGGCTGGGAGAGGGATCAGAGCAGTGCAAGAGGAGTTTGTAGAGTTGGGGAGGGGCCTAAGACAAGTAGCACATACGGTAACCTTTTCAGAGGTACTGCCTGTCTGTGGCAAGAGTGATGCTAGGATACTTCGCACGGTGAGATTCAATGAATGGTTGAAAAACTGGTGCAGAGTTCAGGGGTTTTGGCTTCATTGTGGACTGGGGGTCCACTTGGAGGGATACAGGCCTATACTGGCGTGATGGTCTGCATCTGTCCGGAAGGGGAACCAGGATCCTAGGTGATAGGTTTAAATGCTTCATTGGCAAGCATTTAAACTAGCCAAGGGGGAGGCACTGAAAGGGAGCAGGGGAAATCCCAGTCTCCCCCCACAAAACACGGTAGTTAGCGAGGTAAATACTAAGGTAGAGAAGTCAATAGGGAGCAGGACAGAGGTAAATGCAAAAAAGGGAAAAGGCAGTAAGGACAGGTATGGGTCTAAAAGGGGTAAGGCCATCAAAAAATGGAGGGTGATGAGTATCAATGCCTGTAGTCTGTATAACAAGCTCCCTGAACTGGTGGTCTTGATGGAAGAGGGACACCTGGATATTGTGGCAGTCGCAGAAACATGGTACGTAGAGAACCATGACTGGGATGTCAAAATACCAGGGTACACAAGCTACAGGAGGGACAGGAAGGGTAAAAGAGGAGGAGGAGGAGGAGGAGTAGCTCTCTATGTAAGGGAAGGGGTCACAGCAACAGAACTAAAGGATAAACAAGGTGTAGAGGAGGTACTGTGGGTCACCCTGGAGACAGGAAATGGCACCACAATCCACACCGGGGTTGTATACAGATCCCCATCTCAGGGGGAGGCAATGGACTTTGAAATGATAGAAGGTATCCTTAGAATGGCAGAAAAAGGTGAGATATTGTTGATGGGGGACCTGAATATGCCAGATGTTAGCTGAAGTACCTTTGTTGCAGCCACATCCAAGAGCAGGGTTATTCTCGATGCCCTACAGGGGGCATGTCTCATACAGCTAGTGGTGGAACCCACTCGGGAGGAGCAATCTTAGACCTGGTACTGTCAAAATGGGGATGGAGAAAGGATCTTGGATTTAGAAGTGGGTAGCCACCTGGGAACAAGCGACCACCAAACAGTGTGGTGCACGATAAACACAGCCATAGAGTCAAGCCATACAAAAGCAAGAAAGGGAAAGGGAACATTGTTTAACCAGGAGTAGCACACTAAGCTGAAGCTTGTTTCCAGATTAGACCTGGGAGCACAAGGAAGTTAAGTGGCTTGCTCAGGATCAAACAGTATGCACCTAGGTGGCTGTGGGATTCAAACCCAGGTCTCCTGATCTGCAGCCCAGAGCCTTAACCACTGCGTTATACTGCCTCCAAAGTATTGGACTTTAGGAGGACTGACTTTGTAAAAATGGGAGAGTGCCTCAGAAAAGCACTAGCAAATGGGGGGTGGAGGAACAATGGGGAAGAATTAAAACAGCCATTACAGAGGCAACAAGCCTTTGTGTGAAGCAAATCAACAAAACGAAGGAAAAAACCACTATGGTTCTGTAAAGAGGTGGTGGGGAAGGTTAAGGAGGAAAAAGGTAGCATTCAGGAAGTATAAGGAAACACAGAAGGAGCAGGACAGAGAACTGTACCAGTTAAAGCAGAAGGAAGTGGGACAGGCAGTCAGAATAGCAAAGGCCCAAACTGAGGAAAAGATAGCCAACTCAGTTAAGAAGGGGAATAAAACCTTTATAGATATATTAGGGAGCGAAGAAAGAGCAAGGGAGGGATAGTGAGGCTTAATAAAGGGAAGGAGGGTGGCAGAGGGTGGCAGTGAAAAAGCAGGGATACTGAATGAATACTTCTATTCAATATTCACAAAAGAAGAGGGGGAGGTACCTAAATCAAAGAATAGAAGCACTCTGGATAGGGAGGTCATTACCAGTCCATTCACAGAAGAAAGGATTCTGAAAGAACTCTTAAAACTGAAGGTGAACAAAGCAATGGGGCTTGACGGAATTCACCCAAGAATTCTAAAAGAACCAAGGGTAGAACTAGTGACACCACTGAATACTCTTTTTAACAAATTATGGGAGGATGGTGTGGTACCTGAGGACTGGAGGAGGGTGGATGTGATTCCCCCTCACAAAAGTGGGAGCAAGACAGAGGCAGGAAACTACAGACCTGTTAGTTTGACCTCAGTGGTAGGGAAAATGATGGAATCACTTCTGAAGGAAATAATTATTGAGTTCCTAGAGGCCATTGGGGCACAGAACCCAAGGCAGCATGGATTCACAGCTGGAAGGTCATGTCAGACGAATCTAATAGATTCCTTTGACTGGTTGACCAAAGAAGTAGACCGGGGGGTGGGGTTGTGAACATGGCCTACCTAGACTTTAGCAAGGCAGTTAACACAGTCCCACACAAAAGATTAATTTACAAGTTAGCCAGCCTTGAAGTGGGTTCCAAGGTGGTAGCCTGGGTAAAAAATTGGCTGGATAACAGGACGCAGAGGGTAATAGTAAACAGAGTCCACTCTGAAAAAAAGAGGGGTTACTAGCTGGGTACCGCAGGGTTTGTACTGGGACCGGTCCTCATTAATGTCTTTATAAGTGATATTTTTATTTAGTTTTTGTTAACTGGGTAGGTGCACTAGCCAACAAGACTATTTTATTGCAGAGAGACTGGAAGGAAAAGCATGTCTTTTTGTAGATGACACAAAGATCTGCAACAGGGTCAATGCAGAAGGTGGGGTGAAAAGGATGAGAAGGGACTTGGCAAGGTTGGAGGAATGGTCAAATATGTGGCAGCTTAGATTCAGCACAAAGAAGTGCAAAGTAATACACCTGGGAAACAAAAACCCAGGGAAAGAGTACACAATGAGGGGTGAGATACTAACAACAACAAAAATGGAAAGGGACCTGGGGGTAGTCATATCAGATGACCTACAGGTGGGCAAGCAATGTGAGAAGGCAGTAAGGAAGGCTAGCAGGATACTGGGATGCATAGGGAGAGGCATCACCAGTAGAAAACAGGAAGTTGTTATCACTCTGTACAGACAGTTGATGAGACCCCATCTGGAGTACTGCGTGCAGTTCTGGAGGCCCCATCTCCACAAGGACATAGACAGGATGGAGGCTGTCCAGAGGAGGGCAACTAAAATGGTGCATGGTCTGCATCAGAAGACATACGAAGAGAGATTAAAGGAGCTTAATATGTTTACCCTCGAGGAGAGGATGGACAGGGGGGACATGATAGAAACTTTCAAGTACCTCAAGGGAATCAAGAAAGTCCAAGAGGGTAGTATCTTTCAGAAAAAGACATGTGGAAGAACAAGGGGGCTCGATTTGAAGATAGAGGGGGGGATGGCTCAGAGATAATGTGAGGAAGTATTTTTTCATGAAGAGAGTTGTGGATACATGAAATGGCATTCCTGAGGAGGTGGTGGAGTCAAAAACAGTGGGAGAATTCAAGAATGCATGGGACAGACATAAAGCAATTCTAGTAGGGGGTAGGAGGAAGTAGGCTGTTGGTTAACTAGGATCTGCAGCTTATCCATTAGATAGGAAAATGGGCAGACTAGGTGGGCCAAGCGGTCCTTACGTGACATCAGATTCTATGTTTCTGTGTTTTTACTGCTGCCAGTTTATTACAATCTATTTTCTTTTTAATTACCTGACTAGGAAACTCAATGAGATGCCAGAGTTGGAAGTGAAGCTTTGAAAAAAAAAAATCGATCAATATTGAAGTAATTTCTTTCCTTCAGTTTCATGAATTCTTCTGAAATCGATGTTTATCAATTTTTACTGATTTCAATCTAATCCTGGCAAGCCTACTTATATTATATTACCATCTGTTGCCCTCTGTGTATGTATGTTGGGTATGGTGCGATCAGTGACATGTCCCGCTGTCCTTTTGTCGTTGCAGGACTACCATGGTCATCCAGAAAGGATGGTGCTCCAACTTGTGTGCCTGTCTTATGTGCCTGCAATGTGCAGTATTCCTCACCATGGCATAGTGCTATGTATGCTGCTCCACCCCGCTGGGTGACGTAGTGCACACTGCGTGTAGTTTGCTGCCTGCATGCTACTTCGTGGTCATGCCCTTAGGCACACATGTACTGTGGCCTGTGCATAGCTACAGGTGTTCCCTGTGTGCATGCTAATATGCACCCTACATGCATGCTGCTTGGCTGTGGCATCCATGGTATATTGACGTACACCATTATGCTTGAGCATTGCGCACCATGCACCTGCAGCTCTGGGTTTGTGCATAGGCTCGAGCTGTGAGAGAATAATGAGTGAATGGAGGAGATCAGGCTCTGACTCAGTGTATTACCTCATCCACTGGTGTGTGGATCCATAATGTGAAAAAAATGGAACAGATGGGGTTATGTGGCACAGCCTTTTCTGCAAGGGTCTCTAAGGGACTTGACTTGTGTCTAGGGTCAGGATGAATCCTGCTTATTCGGTGGCAAAATTAGTAAATGGGTTAAAGGAGCTTAATTATAGAGATAGACAGAGTAAGGTGAAGTTCATGTCACTTTAAAAATGAAGATTACATAGTGAGTTGCTTCTGATGTAGTACAATATTAATGACCCAGATTTAAATAATGAAACTGACTTTGAATTCAACCAGGAACAAGTAGAGACTAGAGATCATCTGTTACAGCTGCGATGTTTTAAATATAACAGTGTTAGGAGAAAGTTTTATTTTTCACAAAGGGTAGTGAACCCTGGAATGCAATTCCCCAAGATATGATACTCAGTAAAAACAAAATCACTTTCAAGCACAAATTGGAAGTATGGATCACAGGAAATGAAATTACTTGGTACTACGGGTCTTGAGATGGGAGCTATTTTATGGGCATGATTGCCTTTTGCTCCGGGCTGGCAGTATAGCCTAGAGGTTAGAGGAATGCGGTGTGAACAAGCTTGGTACATCCAGCAGACCAGGCCTGAGTTTGATTCTCACAACCTCCACTTGCATACTGTGTGACACTGAGCAAGTCACTTAACCGCCCAGTGTTCCCAGGTCACCCCTGAAAACAGGCGTTTGTGCCTAGTGGGCCTTACCCAGTTACCAAAGACTAAAATAAAAATTAAAAAAAAATATTCCTTAGTATGATTCAATACGGAGAGAGGCTGGGGAACTGTTGTTCTGAAACTGCTGGCAAGTTCAGTGAAGTGTGACGCTGTTTAATTCATTGTATCTGAGTGCTTCTTTCCTGCAGAGCGGAGGTCTGAGCTGTACCTATCATACGGCTGTGGAGCAGGGATGTGTTGTGACTGTGGATCTTGCAGAAGGATCATTCAGGTAGCATACCAACCATACCTCTAGACAAGGAGAGTTTTCCTGGGCCATGCCTGCCCTAGCTAGTGTCCAGTGATGACCAGAGGAGCAGAGAAGAGAAAGGGTTATACCTTATGGGCCCACCATCCAGGATAATGATGAGTTATGTGAATGTCTCACCTGCTCATGGCCATGGGGCAGACCTGGACCTGTTGTATTGAGAATGATTAAAACATTGGGAACAGAGTGTGGAATATAAACATGCTTGCAGGTGTTCAGAGTTACGTTCAATGGAAAAATAGAAAAACCTTAAAGATCAAATGCAAAACTTTAAAAATGTGCTATTTGCCCCCCATGGGAACAACTAGGCCTCATTTGTTACAAATAAAGTTCAGAAACTTCAGTTAATCAAGTACACAGCTATTGTGTTCCCTGTCTTATTTAATGGCTTAACAAAAACTCCCCCAGACTTTTTCAAACCAGCTAGCAGAATCTTGAATTAGTGCTGATCTCATTCAAGCAACAGTGACATTTTTTTCCCTCTAGGGCCTGTTAGTTTTGTACACACAGTATATCAAATTGTCAAAAATCAGCCTGTGCTACCAATTTTCTGATGGGGCTTTTATTAATGAACTTATACCAGTAAAACAAAATGGTAAATATCTGACAAGTTCCCTGGGTTGATCATCAAACATTTGATCACTGTGTGCCCCCCTCAGCCAAAAAAATAACCTATCATACTCTTAACCTATAACTTTGGTTTTCTGTGTTCCCATTCCAGCCTTAAATGCAACCACCACAACTCCCTCCTAATTTATTCTTTTCAGATTCACTCCTTTTGATGAAGTTCCAAAGAACTCACAAAAAGGGTACTACTACCCCATGTGTCTCTCCAAATGTATAATCCCACAAAAACGTATAACTCTATCCTGCCCCTCCCTTGTAATTATTCCAAAACATGCCTACACAGCTTCTAACTCTACCTTGCACCACCCTTGTGACATATACCCTTTCTCCCACACACCACCTGAAATGTATGTTTACCACTGCACCCCTGCTAAATGTTTACTTCTGCACCTTTCAAAAAAGGTTGCATCCACCTCAAAATCTGCTCCTTAACCCTTTATATCTGTACTTCTACTTTGCACCCATTCCAGTATTTGCCCACTCACCCCACATCATTCCCAGAGGTTGTACTTCTACCCTACCCCAACATTTGTATCCCATCCCCACTCACCTAAGATGTATTCAATCTACAGGAGGGACAGGGAGGGTAGAAGAGGAGGAGGAGGAGCTCTCTATGTAAGGGAAGAGATCAAAGCAACATAACTAAAGAATAAACAGGAGGGAGAGGAGGAGGCACTGTGGGTCACCCTGGAGACTGGAAATTGCACCACATTCCACACAGGAATTGTATATAGACTCCCATCTCAGGGGGAGGAAATGGACAAGGAAATGATAGAAGACATGCTTAGGATGGAAGAGATGGAGAGATATTGCTGATGGGGGACCTGAATATGCCAGATGTTAACTGGAGCACCTTTGCTGCAGCCACATCCAAGAGCAGGGCCATTCTTGATGCCCTACAGGGTGCATGCCTCAGACAGCTAGTTATGGAACCCACTTGGGAGGGAGCAATCTTACACCTGGTTCTCTCAAATGGGGACAGAGAGAGGATCTCAGATCTAGAAGTGGGTAGCCATCAAGTGACCATCAAACAGTGTGGTTCACGATAAACTTAGCTACAGAGTCAAGCCATACAAAAGTGAAGGTACTGGACTTCAGGAGGGTTGATTTTGTCAATATGGGAGAGTGCCTCAGAAAAGCACTAGCAAACAGGCAAGAAGGTGGGGTGGAGCAATAATGGGGAAACATCAAAACCACCGTCACAAAGGCAACAAGCCTTCATGTGAAGCAAATAAAAAAATCAAAATGACATAAAAAAACACTATGGTTCTCAAAAGAAGTGGCAGGGAAGGTTAGGGAGAAAAAGATAGCATTCAGGAAGTACAGTAGAAGGAAACACAGAAGGAGCAGGACAGAGAACAGTACCAGTTAAAGTAGAAAGAAGTGGGGAAGGCAGTCAGAATAGCAAAGGCCTAAACTGAGGAAATGATAGCCAACTCGCTTAAGAAGGGGGATAAAACCTTTTATAGGTACATTTGGGAGCAAAGAAAGACTAAGACAGGGATGCTGAGGCTGAATAAAGAGGAAGGTGGTTGGGCAGAGAGAGACAGTGAAAAAGTGGGGATACTGAACAAATACTTCTGCTCAGTATTCACAATGGAAGAGCAGGGGGAGATACCTAATCCAGTCAAAAGAAGCACTCTGGATAGGGTGGTTGATATTAGTCCTTTCACAGAAGAAAGGGTTCTGAAAGAACTCCTAAAACTGAAGGTGGATAAAGCAAAGGGGCCTGATGGGATTCACCCCAGAATTCTAAAAGAACTAAGGGAAGAACTAGTAACACCACTGACTACCCTTTTCAATAAACCATGGGAGGATGGTGTGGTACCTGAGGACTGGAGGAGGGCAGATGTGATTCTCTTCACAAAAGTGGGAGCAAGACAGAGGAAAAAACTATAGACCTGTCAGTTTGACCTCTGTGGTAGGGAAAATGATGGAATCACTTTTGAAGCAGAGAATTGTTGAGTACCTAGTGGCCAGTGGGGCACAGGACCCAAGGCAGCATGGATTCACAGCAGGAAGGTCATGTCAGACAAATCTAATTGATTTATTTGACTGGGTGACCAAAGTAGTAGACCAGGGAGGGGCTGTGGACATGGTCTACCTAGACTTTAGCAAGACATTTGACACAGTCCTGCACAAAAGATTAATAAACAAATCAGCCAGCCTGGGAGTGGGTCCCAGTGTGGTAGCCTTGGTAAAACACTGGTTGGACAACAGAACACAGTGGGAAATAGTAAATGGAGTCCACTGTGAAGAAAGGAGGGTTACTAGTAGTGTACTGCAGGGTTTAGTACTGGGTCCTGTCCTTTTTAATGTCTTTATAAGTGACATTGCAGAGGGACTGGAAGGGAAAGTATGTCTCTTTGCAGATGACACAAATATCTGCAACAGGGTTGATACACAAGGTGGGGTGGAAAGGATGAAAAGGGACTTGGCAAGGTTGGAGGAATGGTCAAATGTATGGCAGCTTAGATGCAACACAAAGGAATGTAAAGTAATGCACCTGGGAAACAAAAACCCAGGGGAAGAGTACGCAATGGGTGGTGAGATACTGACAACAACAAAAATGGAAAGGGACCTGGGGGTAGTCATATCAGATGACCTACAGGTAGGCAAGCAATGTTAGAAGGCAGTAAGAAGGGCTGGTGGGATACTGGGATGCATAGGGAGAGGCATCACCAGTAGAAAACAGGACGTTGTTGTCCTTCTGTACATACAGTTGGTAAGACCACATCTGGAGTACTGTGTACAGTTCTGGAGACCCCCATCTCCGCAAAGACATAGACAGAGTGGAGGCTGCCCAGAGGAGGGCAATGAAAATGGTGCAGAGTCTGCACCAGAAGACAAATGAAGAAAGACTAAAGGAGCTTAAGATGTATAGCCTTGAGGAGAGGAGGGAGGGGGGATATGATAGAAACTTTCAAGTACCTCAAGGGAATCAACAAAGTCCAAGAGGGTGGCATCTTTCAGAAAAATAGATGTGCAAGAACAAGGGGGCACAATTTGAAGTTAGAGGGGGGACAGCTCAAAGGTAATGTGAGGAAGTATTTCTTCAAGAGAGGGTTGTAGATGCATGGAACAGCCTTCCTGGGGAGGTCGTAGAGTCAAAAACAGTGGGGGAATTCAAGAATGCATGGGACAGACATAAGGCAATTCTAGTGGGGAGGTAGGAGGAAGTAGGCTGTTGATTAACTAGGATCTGCAGCTTATCCGTTAGGTAGGGAAATGGGCAGACTAGGTGGGCCAAGTGGTCCTTATCTGCCATCAGATTCTATGTTTCTATGTGTAGCCATCTGTGCATGTCCCAAATGTATACCATACATACTTTAAAAACTATTTGTACCCCACCCCATGACTCCTAAAGCTTGTTCCCCTGCACAGCTACCCCAAATCCTACAACCATTCACAACTTTGCCCCCCAACAAACACTAAATCTATACTTCCTTCTCATTTGCATCCCACAATTTCTGCCCCTGCACCTGGAACCTTATAGAAATGTACCCCTTCCCCACACTCTGAAAACTATTTACCCCCACCTCCATTCTCCCCAATTACACCCCTCCACATGTTAGTACCCTTTGCCCCACACTACTCCAAGGGTATGCATTGCACCATTCACATACCACTCCCAGCATCTGCACCTCATACCTTTGTACAGTCTGAGAGGAGAGATGGTAACAGTTTACAGGGATGCCTATTTCAGCAGGGGTGCAAGTACAAATTTTGGGAGGAGTGCAGGGGTAGAAGTACAAATTTTGGAGGGGTGCAGGGCTACAGATACAAATATTGGGAGGTGTGCAGGGGATACAGTTACAAATTTGGAGTATGTGCAGATGTACAAGTACAAATCTTGGGAAGGTTGCCGGGGTGGAAGTTCAAACTTTGGGAGGGATGCAGGGGTACAAGTACAACTTTGGGGAGGGACATAGAGGTAGAAGTACATATTTCAGGAGGGGTGAAGGGGTACAAGTACAAATTTTGGAAGGAGTACAGGGGTACAATGAAAAATGTTGGGAGATGTGTAGGAGTATGAGTACAAATATCGGGAGGGGTGTAAGTATAAATTTGGGGAGAGGTGCAAGTACAAATTTTGGGAGGGATGCCGGGGTAGAAGTACAACTTTTAGGAGAGGTGCAGGGGAACAAATACCAATTTTTAAAGGGGTGCAGGAACAAAATGTGGGTGCGGTGCAAGGGAACAAGTACAAATTTTGGGAGGAGTGCAGGGGAACAAGTGCAAATTTAGGGATGGTTGCACGAGAACAAGTACACATTTTGGTATGGATACAGGGGTGTAGGTACAAATGTGGGGAGGAGTGTAGGGGAACAAGTGCAAATTTTGGGATGGGTGCAGAGGAGCAAGTACACATTTTGGTAGGGATACGGGGTGTAGGTACAAATTTTGGGAGGAGTGCAGGGGAACAAGTGCAACTTTTGGGATGGTTGCATGGGAACAAGTACAAATTTTGGGAGGGATGCAGGGGTTCAACAACAAATTTTGTAAGAAATGCAGGTAGAAATTTTGGGAGGAATGCAAGTACAACTTTTAGAAGGGATATTAAAGGCAAGTACAATTTGGGAGAGTAATTTAGTGGTTGTGTAAATTTCAAGATGGTGCAGGGGTACAAGTACACATTTTGGGAATGGTGTAGTTACAAATTTGGATGGGGTGTAAGTGTACATTTGGGAGAGTGCAGGGGTAGATGCACACATATATCGTGGTGTAGGCTAACATACTGATTTTGAGAGGGGGTGTAGAAGATGGGTTCATATTTGGATGGATGCAGGAGTAAAAGTGCAAATTTTGAGAGGGAAGGGTTACATGTAAAAATATTGTGAGGGTACAGTAAAAGAGCTGCATATTTTTACAAGATGAATAAAGATCTTACATTAGCAGATGACAGGGTAGAGTACAAATTAGGAAAAGGTGCAGGACATAAGTACTTTGGAAGGGTTACAAGGGCAGCAGTACAAATCCTGGGAGGATAACTCATTATAGGGAAAATGCATAATATGGAGTGTGTTGTAGAACATCAACAAATGGTATGAAGCAAAATACAACTACATTTAGGTGAGTAAGGAAAATTAGATGACATGAGGATGTACCACTTTTCATGTTTAATAGTGTCTCCCAATGTTTACTGTTTAGTCTGTGAAAGTTACTAGATATTTAAAATCTTGTAGTACATTTAATACTATTTGAAGTGACAACAGATTTTTTTCCATTTTATAACCTGATGTACTGTGTTTATACTAAGCTGCCAGGACCGTGAGGAAAATTGTGTCATTCTTAAATGACATCACTGCTCACCCAAGATTCCACCAGCTGGTCTGAAAAAGCCTGAGAGCCTTTCTGTAAAGCCATCAAATAATATAGGCAATAAAATAGCATTTATACATAGGACACTTCAATTCGTGTAGTGATTGACCTTTTAGTAGCAAAAACAGTTAATTTTTAAAATATATTTGCATTTGATCTTTAAGGGGACATGCCAGTCCGTATGAGCCAGCCTAAGTTTGCCAGAGAAAGAATGGTGGCACGCTTTGACTGAATATAGTAAAACAATTATTTGTTGGAAAAGTAGTTGCAGGTCACTTAATACAATCTTGTTAGAGTTTATATGGTGGAAGGGTAAAGCGCGAACCCTGCAACAATTCAGGCAGACAAGATAGACCAAGGGGTCTCCTTCTGCTGGCTAATTTCTTATGTTCTTATATAAGCTTTGATCTTCTACTTGCTGGTCCTGATGTCCTCCCTGTGCTAAGTATACCCACAGAGAACTGTACTTAGCCCCTGGAGAAAAGCAGAACTGGAAAACATCTGATTGGACATTATAAAAGTTCAAACATGCACTGCAGGCTATTGAATCTCCCTCTGCTGCCTACTGCTCTGCTGTCAGCTGCAAGGGATTCTGGGATTTGTAGTAATGGAAGAGTAGCCTAGAAATAAACAAAGTTATAGTAACACTACACTAGCTTAGACACTAACTTTGTTCTTTTCTCTTTTAGATACTTCCTGAAGAATACCTAAGGTCGAAATGTAGATTTTTAACTCTATTTTCCATTTTCAGCGTGCATTTAATATAACTATTTTGTTTTGCTTGTAGACCACATGCTGACACAGTGCCTTGTTTTTGTTTTTTACAAAGTTATAATAAGTTGCCCTAATTCAGTTTTTGTAGTGATAACCTGAATATATTCAGATCCAATCTGTACAATGTTTTACAGCAACATTTCAGTTGTACAGGTTTATTTATTTATTCAAGTCTCGGATTACAACCTTTGAGCTTGAAGTTCATTTGCAAAGGTTCCATGTCAGAAGTGTACAATACAGTAAACATTAAAACACATATTCATTGCAGAAACATGCAGTAATAATAATAATAAGAAACATCGATGACAAATAGGCGAGTACTAAGCAGTAGAGGTTAGCTTAACAATATGTAATGTAGGGTAATTTGAATAGAATCAATAGAGCATAGGTAAGTTGCACTAAGTGGTGCTGAGATAAAATCAGTGGATGCAGGGGCAAGGAAATGGAATAGAGAACGGTGGGGAAAGAGTAAAAGGTTTCAAGGCAGGGAAATTGGGAAAACCCGTGATTCCCATTGTCAGTGAAGCAGACGGATGAGGGTGTGGAAGGGAGTGTGGTGAAGAAAGGAGGGGAGGGGCAGAGTGGAGGGAGGAGGGAGGTGAAATGATATGCAGCATAAGTAGGTGGGGAAGGAAGAGGAGGAGCTGGGCAGTAGAATAGGGAAGGGAGGCAGAGTGAGAGGTGGCTGGGAGAGGTTGAGAAGGAGAGGTGGTGAAGTGAGAGGTCAAAAGCAGTTAGTAAAGGAAAGGGAGATCAGTAGGCAGGGGGCTTGGTAGAGAAGTGCAAGAGGATAGGTTCAGGCTAAGCCACAAACAATTGCTATTGGGGCAGGAGATGACTGGCTGGTGAGGTGGACAGATAGTTTTGGTTTGAATGGTCTCAATTTGGGTTTGGCTAGGAGGTCACCTGGTAGTGAGTTGAGCCACTTTGGAGCATGATATCAAAGAACCATTGCCCTTGGGTCATGCAGTGTAAGGGACTTTGTATTGAGTGTTGTGTGTGATCCTCTGATCAGTCTGGTAGTGGCTGTTGGGTATAGCATGGACTGGACTCCAGGGAGGGCAGGTCAAGGGTGGCTTTTGTCCAGGAGGCAGAGTTGGTGTCAAGGTTTAGTCATACTGAAAGTGAGTATAGGTCACAAGTGTAGGTTAGGGGCAGGATACCCAGGAGTAGCTGGCAGGACTTGTTAAGGGTGAGGGCTATTCTTTTTAGGCTAGTTTCAGCGCTGATATGTAGACGACGAGACCGTAATCTATCATAGACAGGACAGAACTAGTTATGGCAAGTTTGAGGGCATTCGTTGTGAGGCAGTGTCGGTGCCTATACAGCTCACCAGTTTTCCTGTTGACAGTCTTAGAGACCTGATTGATGTGCTGTGAGTAGGATAAGGAGCTGTCCGGAATGACCCCAAGATACTTGAAGGTGGGCATTGTCTCGAGGATTTCATTTTGTTTGTTGTGGATGGATAGGGTGGCTGATTTATTTTTGCTGTGTGAGGAAGTGAAAAACAGTGTTGTTTTTTTCATAGTTGAGTAGCAACCATGCAATGGCAAACCAGTCTTCTACTAGTTTGAAATTGCCCTGAAGACTTTGTTCCAGGGAGTCGAGGTCAGA
Organism: Neoceratodus forsteri; assembly: GCA_016271365.2. Classification (NCBI taxonomy): domain Eukaryota; kingdom Metazoa; phylum Chordata; order Ceratodontiformes; family Ceratodontidae; genus Neoceratodus; species Neoceratodus forsteri. Next base: position 125,572,295 of record CM028131.1, read on the forward strand.
GTGGCTGGAGTAAAGGACGGCATTGTCAGTATATAACAGGATGTTATCTTTGCATACTTTTAGGAGATTGTTAGGCAAAGACTAAAAAGCAAGGTGCCCAGGATTGACCCTAAGGTGACACCGTTGCTAACATTTTGCTTGTCAGAGAGGGTTTCGCCAATTTTAACCTGCTGTACCTGTCCAGTGAGATAGCTACAGAACCAGTTCAGGAGATAGTTAATACCGTGGCTACAGTTAATTGAGATTATTAGTAGGTTATGATTAACTATATTGAAGGCCTCAGTAGGGTCAATAACGGTAGCTCCCACTAAGTGGTCCCAATCAATGAGTCATGTAAGAAACCCATGAACTCAACAAGAGCTGTTGTTGTGCTATGTAGCTTCTGAAAACCATTTTGTTCCTTACACTGAAGTTGATACTTATCTAGGTGGTCAGTTAATTGGTCATGGACTATGCATTTTAAGACTTTAGAGACTGGTGGCAGGATTGAAATTGGTCGATAGTGTGGCTGGTCTTATCACTGCTTTTGAAGACTGGCGCTACTACTGCTGCCTTCCAAATTTTGAGGAATTGATCAGAGATAAGGCAGAGGTTAAGGATTCTTGTTAAGGGGGCCAGAACATCTAAGGTGAGGGTTAATAGCTTAAAATCTAAACCATCACTGCTATGCCTGGATTTGCGAAGTACTTGCAGTAGGTACTTTTTGGCCTCTGAGTCTTTGATTGTCCTGAGGTAGAACGGAGGGGCGGAGGTGGTCTGGATAGGGGTAGAGACATCTCATGGATTACTAGGGTGTTTGTTGATGGGGTTAAGGTAGTTAGAGGGGCGAACTTCACTGAGGTCAGTGAAGGCCGTGTTAAAGGTGTTAGCAATGGTTTTTGAATCCTGAGTTATATTACCATTCGGGTTTAGCAGGACAGGAGGAGATCGATTAGGTTCCCTGTTAGGGATTTGATGTTATCCCAGAGCTTGCTGCTATTACCTCAAGATGTGTCCAATTCAGTGCTACAGAAGCATGCTTTGGCTTGGGTGAATGGCCTGAGTACATTGATTTTGGTCTGCTCGGTATTTCTGGAGGTCAGAATGTACTCCCCTGCTCTTCGCTCTGTGCCATAAGTTGTCCCTGGTATGCATGAGATTGATGAGAAAGGAAGATATCCATGACTTATGGGACCCTCTGATCATTCTTTTGGTGGAGGGGGGGCCAAGATATCACAGGCCACACTGAAAGTTTTAATGAAATACTCTAATGCTGCATCAACATCGACCATTGAGTAGATGTGAGACCAATCAATTAGGCAGAGATGTTCTTTTAGGGGGCCCAAGAGTCCTTTACGTAAGATGCGGGTAATCACATTTTTTGCTGGGAGTTTAGGAGATTTGTTTGACCAGGTGCAGAGAATGGGGGAATTGTTGCTTATGGAGTCAGGGAGAATGGTAGTGCGGGTGATACGACTGGGTTGATTTGTTAACAACCAGTCCAATAGAGTACTGGATACGGTGTGGTATTTGGTACGCATTGGGGTATCAACTAGTTGGGTGAAGGTTAAGGAGGTGATGGCATCCCTGTATGGGGCAGCAGTACGGGACAGCCAATTTACCTTGAGGTCACCCACCACAACTACCTCTGAGTTAAGGTGCCGATTAGAGAGGTATTCAAGGAGCACATTAAAGTCTGCAACCTGTTCCTTGGGTGGGATATAGGTGGAGATTATTGTTATGCTTTTTCCCTGGGTTCTGAGGATAATTTTAACAGAAAGAATTTGGACGTTGCTACAGATTTAATGGATGGGAGTGCCTGGCCCTGCAGGTGATCTTTAATATAAATGACACAGCCCCCACCCCATTTGCCTATTCAAACAACATGAAGTCTTGCTATATTATGACTATTGCAGTTTGTCCCACCATTAGAACTGCTCCGGAGGTGAAAGAGTTAACTTCCATGCCAGGCATGGAACTTGGAGCGCGAGCTCGGTTTGAGAAGCTCTGTCTGGAAGATTTCAAACTGAAACTGTCAGATTCTTTACTCCTCCTCACTGAACAGTCGCCGGAGATTCCTCCTACTGCTCGTTCTATTTCGGTTTAAACAGTATTTTCTCGGTTAAATTCAACCGTGATTATTATTATTTTAACGCAAACCGATCGGTTCAAGCTCTGTCTGTGGTATTGTAAGTAATAGACAGGTTTATTTCTGTGTGGAACTTGTAAATGTTTATCGGTTCAGTTCGAACCGTCAGGTTGTTTTAAACTTTGTTCTCAAGCATTTGAAAGCTTTTAGAGTGCAGTTCCTGTTCTTATCGGTTCTAAAAACGGATTTCATTACGGTTTTTCCATTACTCCGTGATACGTTGGGAACCGATAAGGGTGTCTTGCCTGGCACTGCCGTTAAAAAGGGCAAGTTTTTGGTTAGGCTGGCATTATGTCTGAGAAACCCAAAAGAAAAACCGGGCCCACTGGGTTTCAGTACTGTAGTGTCTGTGGGGAAGCCTTTGCCAAGGCTGACCCACACACCACATGTGTATATTGTCTGGGGTTTGACCACCTCAATTCAGACTGCCAGATTTGTAAGAACTTCCTTGCAGCTACCCTGGATAAGAGAGTTGGTAGGCTCAGGGAACGAGAGGCCAAAAAGTCCGCTGACCCGGATGGCCAGCCCGGTTCAGTGACAGCCAAACCAGAGGGAGTGCCCTCTGACCAGGGCGAGACTTCCTCGGGCAAAAGTAAAGCTGGCTCTGAGGAGCCAGTTCCAGCAAAGAAAACTAGAAAATCAGCAGGTGTGGAGTCAAAAATTCCTTCTCCAACTGCTGCAGAGATAGCTAAAGCAATACAAATTGTCCAGTCACTTTCTCCGGGTCCGTCCGAACCGCCACTGTCTGGCAAAAGGTCGGTTTGATTGGTCCACTGGTTCAAGAATATGATATAGAAGAGTTTTATGAACCAGAGGAGGGGAGGATGATTATGAACAGTGTGAATGTGACTTTGAGAGTCTGGATGTGCCCATTGAACCGGACATCTCCAGACAGACCTTTAGAATCTTCCCCACGCTTTCTGAGTCCCCTCTCATTTTCTGTTTTATAAAAGGTTGTTGAAACCCTCCAGCTCCCATTGAGGAAGCTGTGGATGAGCAAGAGGAACCTGACTTTGTGGAAATGATGGATATCCCAGAGTCCAGGAGATTGTCTATTCCTTTACATAAATCATTTAGGAAACAAACAATAACAATTTTAAAAGCTCCTAATTCTGTGCCTCCTGTGGACAAAAGATGGACAGGAGGTACACTTTGTCAGGTCCTGATACAGAATTTCTTTCACAGCAATGCAGTCATGTTAGTAGTTCAGGCTGCAGCCTGTGATAAGGCTAATATTCCCTGGCTTCACATCCTCCTGACAAGGACTCCAGGAAGATTGATGCCATGGCTAAAAAACAATACATGGCAGCGTCCTTGGGACTCAGACAAGCAAATTACATGGCTTATGTGGCAAGATACCAAAAATCTAGATGGGACACTGTCATGGCTTTGGCCAAACAGGCCCCTGGCCAGCTTGCCAAGGAGCTGGAGCAGGTGGCTGCTGATGGTATTGAGGCATCCAAGGTGCAATTCCATGCTGCTGTGGATTCTAATGATGTATCCTCTAGAGTCAGGGCTACATCTGTGGCCTTTCGTAGATTGGCTTGGCTCAGGTGTACTAGTTTGTCACAGGATACCCAGACTAAGGCTATGGATTTTCCTGTGGTAGGAAATTCTCTGTTTGGCGAGCAGACAGAGAATTATATGAAGAAAATGGATTAAAATAGTACCACTTATAGGAGTGCACAAGCCAAGGAGCGGCAAGCCACTCCTCAGAGGCAGACCCCCAGGGGTAGAGGCAGGCCTTTTCACAGGCCTTTTTACCAAACCCAGGCCTCCTCTTCGGCTTACGCTCAGAGGGGGTTCTTCAGAGGGAGAGGCAGATGGGGTGCAAGCAGGCCTGCTCCCCCCTCTCAGCCTAAAGCTCCTGCCAAACAGGCACCCTGATGGGGTGCCCAGGGCGGTTTTCCATTACCTGTAGGGGGCAGGCTGGCTTACTTAGTTCAGGACTGGGAGTCTTTAACATCAGACAAGTGGGTCCTGGAAGTAGTAAGCCAGGGTCTGGTTCTCAGCTTCAAAAAATTTCCAAAGATGAGAATCAGATCTTTTCCACCTGCAAACCCTCTAGAGACTTTTGCTTTGGAAACAGAAGTCTCAACCTCCTGGCTCTCAGAGCTGTAGAAAGGGTTTCTCCCCTACACCAGGGCAAGGGTCTGTACTCCAGGTACTTTCTTACCCCAAAAAGACAGGAGAATGCGGCCCATTCTGGACCTAAGATATCTGAACAAGCACCTTTTAAAACCAAAATTCAAAATGGTGACTCTGGCAATGATTTTACCTTCTCTAAGGCCAGGGGACTGGCTAGCTTCCCTGGACCTCAAGGATGCCTACTTCCATGTTCTTATCAGAAGCTCCCACCGAAAGTACCTCAGATTCGAACTGCCCTCAGGCCATTACCAATTCAGAGCAATGCCCTTCGGCCTTACCTCTGCCCCAAGGGTATTCACAAAATGCCTGGCAGTAGCAGTTGCTCATTTAAGAAGGCAAAAGATTGCCATCTTTCCCTACCTAGACGACTGGCTCATTGTAGGTCAGTCTCCGGACCAGGTCAGATCACACCTGCAAGTTACCCAGCAGCTGCTCACCTCTCTGGGCTTTCTTCTCAATCTTCCAAAGTCAGTTCTGGAACCTGTCCAGGTACTCACCTTTATAGGTGCAGAATTGGACACAAAGCAGGCCAGAGCCTTCCTTCCCCTAGAAAGGGTAAGGAACCTAGTGGCCGTGGCCTCCTCCTTCACTTTGTAGGTCTCTCGACCAGCAAGGCACTTCCTACAGCTCCTAGGACACACGGCTGCTTCCACAGCTGTTGTGCAAGGAGCAAGATTTCAGATGAGGGACATTCAGTTCCACTTGAGAGCCTTTTGGTCTCAAAGAAAATATCCCTATCCAAGTTGGATCCAGTAACTCGAACCCTAATCCAGGCCCTTCAGTGGTGGCAGGATCAGAGCAATCTGAGACTAGGAGTCCCTCTTCCCTCTATCTCACTCCTTGACCCTTACTACAGATGCGTCCCTTCTGGGATGGGAGCTCACATGGGCACCTCTCCACCCAGGGAGTGGTCCCCCAGGAATCTCTGCTCCACATCAATCTGCTGGAACTCAGAGCTATTTTCTAGCACTTCAGGTTTTTCTGCATCTGTTCAGAACAAAGTGGTACAGGTCAGAACAGACACCACTACAATGTGGTACATCAACAAACAAGGGGCACTCGGTCTTGACCTTGTGCACCGAGCAATGAAGTTGTGGTCTCTGGCTTATTCCCTGAACACTTCCCTCATAGCAGTTCAGCTCCCAGGCAAGGACAATGTCCTGGCAGATGCCCTCAGCAGGATTTCCCAGGGCCATCACGAATGGTCACTGGATCCCCGAGTACTGGGGATAGTTTTTGCCAGATGGGGCACCCCTCAGATAGATCTTTTTGCAGCCCCAGACAATCACCAACTTCCACTGTTTTGTTGCAGGCCCACAGTGATGGGCTCAGTCCCCCTGGATGCCTTTCTCCTCGATTGGGAAGGGAAGTTTCTATATGCCTTTCTCCCCTTCCCTCTCCTGTTCAAGGTGCTAGTCAAAATCAGATCCCAGCCCTGCAAGATGATCCTGATTGCTCCAGATTGGGCCAGGCAGCCCTGGTACCCATTCCTTCTGTCCTTAGCAGTCCATCTTCCCCTGTTTCTCCCCAGGAACCACAACCTGTTAACTTGTGCCCAGGGAGAGTTTGGTATCTGAATCTCAAATCCCTCAACCTCAAGGCCTGGTTCTTGAGGAGTTAGAATTTGCTGACCTATACCTTTCTCAAGGTGTTCGCGAAAATCTGAAAGCTTCTAGGAAGCCTTCCACTAGGGCTACTTATAATTCTAAATGGAAAAGGTTTTCCATATGGTGTTCTGGGAAGCATATTTCCCCAGAATCTGCTGATTTGCCCATTGTTTTGGACTATACGGTCCATCTTAATTCTTTGGGACTGAGACCAGCTACCCTGAAAGTGCATTTGGCAGCTGTCTCTGCTTTTATTTCAGCAGGAAAGCCCTCCTCTCTTTCCGCTCACCCTGTATTTTCCAAGTTTTTCAAAGGATTACTTCATACTAATCCACCTTTCAGGGCCCCTGCTCCTGCCTGGGATCTTAATGTTTGCATTGCTCAGCTGATGCAACCCCCCTTTGAACCTCTGTCTTCGGCAGAGCTTAAGTACTTGGCTTGGAAAACTGTTTTTCTAGTAGCCATCACTTCTGCCAGGTGCATAAGTGAGTTACAAGCTTTGTCAGTGGAGAATGACTTTATTTCCTTTCACAGGGATAAGGTAGTCCTCAGGACTAACAGGAAGTTTTTGCCTAAGGTGGTTTCAGATTTCCACCTTAATCAATCTATCTCCCTTCCAGTGTTCTTCACTGAACATTCCTCCTCTGGTGAGAGGAGGTTGCACAGCTTAGATGTTAAGAGGGCCCTAAGTTACTACATAGAGCATACCAAGGGTCACAGGTTCGAATCCTCCAACTATTTCTCACTTATGGTGAGGTTGGAAAAGGAAACCTGCCACTAAGAGATCCATTGCCAGGTGGATTGTCTCTTGTATCAATTTTGTTATCAAAAACTGGAAAGGTTCCCCTTCAGGCCTGAGGGCTCACTCTACCAGAGGTACAGCTGCGTCTCTAGCTGCTGCCAGAGACATCCCTATCTTAGAGATATGTCAAGCAGCTACTTGGAAAACGGTACACACTTTCACCAAGCATTACCCCTGGATATCCAGGCCAGGAGGGATGCTCAGCTTAGCACAGCCGTGCTTCAGAGCCTATTCCTAAGTAGGTTCTGTCCTCCTCCATGGAGGTACTGCTGTGTATCTGCAATAGTCATAATATAGCAAGACTTCATGTTGTTTGAAGAAAAAATTACTCACCTTAGTAATGTTGTTTCTTCAATGGAGTCTGCTATAGTATAAACCTCCCAACCTGCCTCTCAGAACTTCTACTTGGGGTATGGGGTGGGCATTCCAGTGTTGGCACTTTTTTGATGCCCATTTTTTGTTTCCACCCCTTCTTTTTGGGGCGTTTGGGTGTTGTTTTTTATATTATCTTATTTCATCTTATCTTAATTTTCTGGTCCCCTGACTTGAGTCTTAGTGTTGGGACTAGGAAAATGTGTTAATATTTAAGTAGCCAGTTGGCTAGTGTAGGTTACAGCTTCCACACAGAACCTTAGTGAGTTTTGCTCGTAAAGATCTGACAGTTTCAGTTTGAAAATTTCCAGACAGAGCTTCTCAAACCGAGTTCGCGCTCCAAGTTCCATGCCTGGCATGGAAGTTAACTCTTTCACCTCCGGAGCAGTTCTAATGGTGGGACAAACTGCAATAGTCATAATATAGCAAGACTCCATTAGAAGAAACAACATTACTAAGGTGAGTAATTTTTTTCTTCTGTCTAGATGGTAGGAATTATAACCTTTTAGTTAGATGTCAATGTCAGTTGTTCTAGGGGTGAGCCAGATCTCTACCATGGATAAGATGTCTGGGTTGTACTGGGTTACCCAAACCTGCAGTGAGTCAAATTTGGCTGACAGGCTACAGATATGGATAGATGCAATGGTGAGATAACTTTGCTTAGCCCTAGTACTAGTATTTGCATATTTTGGACCAGGGTTTGGGTTTTTACTGATTTTTTTTGTATTTTTGTTTTGTATTGTGTGTACACTGGTCACTGTGAAAAATGGCAGACATGCCAATCTGCTTACCAGTATAAACAAGCATTTGTCAATGCTGAATGTTGCTTGCTTATAAGTGCTGTTTAGGTATTTGGAGGTGAAAGTACCATGCCTAAGAACTGTCATACCCCCATCCCAAGACATCCACTGTGTCTTTCTGTTCAGTATTCACAGAAGGGGGGAGGGGAAAGACCACAGCAGTACAGCAGTTGCAAAGGCATGAAGAGGTGGACAATAGTCCATTAACAGGCAGAAGAATCCTGCAGGAGGTGACTGAATTGAAGGTGGAGAAAGCGATGGGACAAGATGGCACACACCCAAGGATATTGAAAGAACTGTGAAGGGAGATACAAGTACCTCTGATACTGGGGTCAGTTTTACTCCCTAGTTGTTCTTCCTCCATCCCCCTTTGCCATCCCCTATCACCCCCAGGATGCCTACCATACTCATCTGCCCTGCCACTTAGACTCCTCCCTAACCTCCACAGTTCCTCCCTCAAACTAAGCAGTCATCTGCAGACCATACCCACCCCATCTGCCAAGCCTAGTCCAGGATCATGGCGGACCCACGCCCTGTACACCCCACCACCCTTCCAAAGATGCCCGCCCTTTTGACATGTGGCACCTGCCCCATTTTTGCCCCCATCTTATGTTACATGCTCTTACTCCCAGGTTCTGTACCCTACTATAACTGTTAGGCCCCTATTTACTTAAATTCCTGTTCCCCCCCACCCACACTAGTCCTCAAACTGACCCTTTGCCGACCGGGTTAATTCAGTTTCAAATCTCATCCATTAGATACTGCATTACTGTAGCAATCCTAAAGCCTCCTTGTTCATTTTTCACCCCTCAGTTACCATACTTTTTGTTTTCAACTCTCATATAGTTTCACTTAGCCCAGTTAGAAATCCTATTGCACTCCAAGTATTACTCAGCTCACTTAGAGAAAAAAACAGAACACTTAAATATGTATTATTACTGCAATCATAACAGTATAGCTCAATACTTAGTTCAGTTAGAGAAATAAACAGAACAACTAAATCTGTATTATTACAGCAATCCTAAAAGTATCCAATCATTGCTTTGTCTCCACTCCAGAGACCCTGCTGCAATATAGGACCACTGAGGACCCTGGGTGGGAGGGTTTGCAACTCTAAAGTCCCAGCAGAGCTTCGTTGAGTTCGCTCACTCCCCCTCCCTCACTCGCTCGTTCTGTTTCTTCCGGCGCTGCAGGCAGCCCTTTTGTACTGGGATTCTGCCTCTGTTGGCACCTTTTTCTGCCCACAAAGAAATCCGTAGCAGGGAGATCACGTGAAGCAAGCAAGCTGTTAGCAGCAGAGGCATTGAGCTCCGACCTTCCAATCACTTTATTTAGCTAATTTTAGCCTATTACAAATTTTGGCATCACATTCAAATCTAGAAGAGTACTCGACGAGTTATTAAAGCCTGTGGTTTGGACCGCAAATTGGAACACGAAGCTAAGATGGAGATTGAGATACGGGCAACCTCTATATGCCAAACCCCACCGACCACACCAGAGAAAAACCCTAAGAAATCTAAGGCCCAAAGTGTGGCTCCAGATAAAAAGGCCTTGCAGATGTCTGCCCCGATTCCTTTAACCGAGGATTGCTTTTTACAGGAGTTACAGCTTTTTAAAGATACGCTGGGAGAGATAGTTTCTGAGCTGAAATCCCTGAAAGGAGATCTTTCAGATTTGTCAAGAAGAGTATCAGACTCCGAGGCCCGCACTACCTCTATTGAGAGGTGGGAGGATAAGTTAGAGCCAGAGATGGTGGGGCTGAAGCAACAAATACAGAAACTACAATTAAAAACAGAAGACCTAGAAGGGAGAAGTCGCAGGAACAACATCATAATTATTGGGCTGCCTGAGGCTGAAGAAGGACAGAATGTCCAAGTATTCCTTCAGAAATTCCTGTGCAAAGTTGCCAGTCCATCTCCGATGGGAGCCTCATATCAAATTGAGAGGGCTCACCATTCTCTGCGACCTCGACCTCAATCAGGAGCTCCTTCTAGGCCCCTCATAATTAAATTCCTAAGCTTTGTTGAGAAGCAACATGTTTTGAGCAAAGCGAGAGAATCACAAGCCATACTATGGAAGGGGGCCAAGATTCACCTGACACAAGATTTACCATATGAAACAAGGCAAAAACGTGCTGCCTTTCATCCCATTGTCACAAAGTTGATTGTAGCAGGCATTCATTTTAAAATGCTGTATCCTTCTCATCTGCAAGTCAAGATAGCGGACAGCTGGAACACCTATGACACCCCTTTGAAGGCGCTAGAAGGCCTGGCTGTTAAAATTCCTGATTTATTTCACAAAAGTTAATATTCATGGGACCTGACTGGACTGGCTCACAGAGGGCCATTTCATAGTAGTGCAGAGTTTAAAATAATTTTTTAAAAGGGTTTCAGTGGCACTAACCTGGAATCCCTGATCGGGGAGGAGAGGCTGGGTTTCGGTTGGGGGGGAATTCGGAGAGGTGATTGATTCCGGCTGGGGCCTGTTGCAGTGGAGGATCCGGGCCACAGTTGGAGTGGGCGGTCTGCATGGGCAGACAGGATGTCCTCCTTTCTAAGAAGGGGGGACCTTTTGGGAGGGGGAAGCGTTTCAGGGGGACCTAATAAAAAGAGGACATTGTACCTGACTAAGGTTCCCTAAGGAAACAAATAGAATTTTTGGGTAATGATCTAAAATAAACAGTCCTGACCCTGCAAGTAATTTCCTTCTCGTAATACGAGTGGGCTATTGCTCCAAAGGGACAATTAATAGTAACAAGGAATGACCTTTTCCCTCATTCTTTGTGGGTATTCTCCAGAGATCAGCAACGTTTTCTAAGAAAGGGGCTCCATCAGATAGCCACAGTTCAATCATGATAATTGGGGGAGTCATCCCTTGGTTTGGGGCTATCTGGACTGGGTAGTGGAGGGGAGGAGCTGCCTCAGTGTGCTAATAGAGAGCTGTATCACTATCTAGTTAGTGGGAGGGTTGATCTCTTTGGGTTACTATGGTTATTAGTATTCGGGATGGCCAGAGTTGTGGGGCATATTGGCAAGTCAGAGTATTGTTTGTTAATTAAACGGGTGCATTCCAAAGGGGTCCAGTGGGGGACAGCGCTACTATACCGTAATAAAGGATTCATTACATTAGGAAGAGCTTTTGTAAATAGTTTTGTAGGCTTGGGTAGGGGGGAGACTAGATTAGTTTTAGGCTACATATGCCAGGATCTGGAGTCAGTAAGGGGGAAAGTGGGGGTGGGTTGGAGCGACCATAATGATAGAGCACAGATTTTGGTTAGCTCTGAAAACTATTAAACATGTCTAGCGTGAATGTTAAAATTCTTTCTTGGAATGTAAGTGGAGCTTGTGATCAAGTTAAACGGATTGCAATTCTCAAACATACCTCTTTACTACAAGCCAATATAATCTTCCTGCAGGAGACACACCTCCTGACACATGAGGCAGTTGGTTTTAAAAGGCATGGGGTACGGCAAGTCTTTGCTGCGGGGAATTCCACTAACAGAGGAGGGGTAAGGATTCTCATTATGAGAATGGTCTCCTTTTACCCTGAATTCACAATTTCAGATCTGCAGGGTAGATTTGTCCTGGTCAGGGGACAGTTAGATAGGAAACCCCTGGTCTTGGGATGTATATATGGACCGGTGGAGGGTGACCCAGATTTTTTCATGTGTTTAGTAGACAAACTCGCACCATTCACTGCAATCCCCATAATATTGGGAGGAGACTGGAATCTTACCCAATCTCAATTATTAGATAAGTCCAATCTGATCCCCAGAGCTCCGTCCGCATTGAAAAGGGCCCTCATTGAAATGATAGACCTCCTCGGGTTATGTGACCCCTGGAGGATATTGAACCCGACTACTAGGACTTTCTCATTTTAGTCACAGGTGCATTGGACGGCATCCAGGCTGGATTATTTTCTCATGAGTTTGAACTTATTATCCGGAATTCTGGGAGGGGGGATAGAACCGATTGTGATATCCGACCATGCGGTGATATGGCTTAATATCACTCTAACCGTGGAATCGCAGAAGGATACATTGTGGAAACTAAACACGCAGTTACTAAAAGATAAATTTATAGTATCTAGGATTCGTACTCTTATTGGGCAATTTTTGACAGAGAACTCAGACTCTATCCCTAGGGTAAATCAAGTCTGGTGTGCATTAAAATGTTACCTAAGAGGGGAATTTATTAGACTAGCATCAAAACGGAAAAAGGTCAGAGAGGCTTAAGCCCCAAAATTATTGGAACAGATCAGGACTCTCGAATTAACTGCCACCTCCACCCCCCTTCAAAGTGTACTCACCGAGTTATTATCACTCAGGAATGTGTATTCAGATCTCCTTAAAGAGAAAGCTGAATTTGCTATTCTCAGGACAAAGGCAACTTATATAGACCAGGGGGAAAAGGCCAGTCATCTTTTGGCTTTGCATATGAGACAACTGGAAAGTTCAAGAACTATTCAGGTAATCCAAGATTCAGATGGGACCCTTAAAACCCTCCCTAGGGATATAGCTTTAGTGTTTGAAAGATTCTTCGCAACCCTGTCAAAAACTGAGATAGAAGAATATCAGGCTAGTATTCCACTTCCTAAAATTATGGATAAGGATGGGGCAATACTGACAGCTCCCATTACACTAATAGAGATTTCCCAGGCCATAAAAACCATGGCTTCAGATAAGACCCCAGGGCCTGATGCCTTCCCCTCAAATTTCTTTAAAGTTTTTGAAAAAGAAATAGCCCCAATGCTATTAAAGTTCTACCACTATTTATTGCATAACGATACTATGGATCACTGTATTTTGGAAGCAATTATTATATTATTGTTAAAACCCGATAAGCCACCAGAACAGCCCTCCAGTTATTGACCGATATCATTGCTGAATTGCGATCTTAAAATTCTCATGAAAATCCTAGCGAACAGAATCCAAAAGGTGTGGCTTCTCTTGCTTAGCCCAGAGCAGGTGGGATTTGTCCCAGGTAGGTCAGCATCAGATCATTTTCGTAAACTGGGGCATATATTCTGAATAGCTCAATCCACCCCACAACCCATGGCCTTAATATCGCTAGACGCGGAAAAGGCATTTCACAGGGTGGATTTGAAGCTTCTATGGCTTACCCTAGGACAGATGAATATACCCCCAGTATTTATTCAGTGGCTCCAAAAAGTTTATCTAGCCCCTACCGCTAAGATATTTTGCAACAAAGTGCTTTCTTCTGGTTTCTCTCTACACTCAGGTACCCAACAAGACTGCCCTCTCTCACCATTTCTTTTTAACCTGTACCTAAAACCCTTGATAAGACAAATTAACTCCGCAGCCAATGTACAGGGGATTACTATAGGCTCACATAATTGTTTATGCAGATGATATATTACTTCATCTTGCAGATCCCTTAATTTCATTAGATGAAGTAACAACTATTATAGGGAGTTTTAGTAGGGTCTCGAATTATAAGTTGAATAGAAATAAGACTGAAATCATGCCACTCAATCATTATACTTTCCGTCAAGACTTCAGTAAATATGGGATGAATTGGACCACCCGATCAATGAAATATTTGGGTCTCCATTTATCTACGGATCCTTCACTATATAACAAAATCAACTTGGAGGACCTGATCCAAACTATACAACTGGATCTTTCTAGATGGAAAGCATTACCGATCTCTCACTGGGGGAGAATCAGTCTCATTAAAATGAATGTACTCCCTAGGATATTTTTCCCATTAAATATGAGTGATATCTGGCTGCCTCTCTCCTTTTTCTGTAAAATACATGCTAGCATCTCAAAATTTGTTTGGTTAGATAAGACCCCCAGGAGAGCATATAATAAACTCACTCTAGCTAAAGACAAGGGAGGTCTCAAGCTGCCTACTATATTATATTATTGTTGAGCTAGCTAACTGCACAAAATAGGTAGGTGGCTGTTTATATCCCCTGCTGGTTATGAGAGCACTTACATTCCTATATGGCTTCAGATTGAATCAGATATTTTCTGCACAACCAAGCTGACCCCAGTTACAGCATTATGCACACCTTTTAGGACATTACCAGAAATTATTCAACAGTCAGTGATATGTGCCTCACTACACATACGTCCAAGCGAGGACGCAATGCAAAATTTAGTAGAAAACCCTAACCTGAAAATTGGAGGGTCCAGTATTGGCAGAGACTGGGTTCCTCATTTAGAAGATATGCATGTCTATGACTTTTATCAGGCAAATGATCTTATGGCGCCCAGTGAAATGCTTGCTAAACTCCAGGCTCCTAGCAGTGCTATTTTCAAGATTTACCAACTGCGGCATCTTCTTTTACATAAATTTGGGATGAGTTAATATACCATCAAGGTTAGATAAGTTGGTGGAAAGACTTAAGATGCTCATGGTTCAACTGCACACCATCTCGCTCATTTACAATGAACTTCTTTCTACCCTTTTCCCTAACACGTTACCAGGTTCTAAAATATGGCACTCCTTAATCCCTAACCATAAGGTCAAATGGTCTGACATTTGCAGAGATTTGTATACCTATATTACTCAGGACAGATTAAGAATTACCCAATATCAAATATTGAATAATATGTATTATACTCCTAGTAAGCTTGCAAAAATGGGAAGGAATCAATCGCCTACATGTATTAGGTGTGGCAAAGGGGATGGAACAGTATTACATGTTTTTTGGTCATGCGAGAAGGTTTCACCGGTATGGTCTAAAATTAAACTGCAAATTGACCCTTTACTGGGATTGGAATCACCCTTTACCCCGCACATTTGTATATTGGGCGACTTGTCCCCAATTCAGGTCAAAGAAAGGAAATTCCATATCTCTCTAATCGCCATGTCGGTGAAAAAACTGGTTCTCAAACACACTGGTTGGATCAGTCTATTATATCCTACACTGAATGGCTTCATGAGATGTCCTTTTACCTTAGGGTTGAAAAAATGATTGCCAGTCTACGAAATAAACCGACTAATTTTGATAATAGATGGGGTAAGTTGTATGCTCTATATTTGAATTAGCAGGCTTACACTCACGAGCTCCCTATTTATGTATTTATTTATTTATTTATTTTATTTATCAATTAAATAATTTTGTGGAAACTAAAGCCTATTTAGGAAGCTCTGAAGTTTTACTGGGCTTACTGTGCAAACACTTGTATAGGTATAATATGTAGGGACAAATAAATTCGCTCAATGGGAGGAGGAGAGGAGTAGGAAGGGGAGGGGTTGAAGGGGAGGGATATAGTAATTCCTAATTAACAGTCCTGGTACATTGTTCCAAGTGTTGTTGTCGAAAACTGTAATGCTTTCTAAATAATAAAAAAAAAAGAAATCCGTAGCAGTCCCAACAGAGCTCCATTGAGTTCGCTCACACCCGCTCCCTCACTCTCTCATTCTGTTTCTCCTAGCGCTGCAGGTTGCCCTTTTGTACTGGGCTCCTGCTTGTGCTGGCGCCTTTTTTTGCCCACAAAGAAATCTGCAGAAGTCCCAATAGAGCTCTGTTAAACTCGCTCACTCCCCCTCTCTCACTCACTTGTTCTGTTTCTCCCAGTGCAGCAGGCTGCCCTTTTGTACTGGGCTCCTGCTTGCGTTGGTGCCTGTTTCTGCCCACAAAGAAGTTCACAGCTGCCCTGACAGAGCTCTGTTGAGGTCAATCACTCCCCCCCCTCTCTCACTCGCTCATTCTGTTTCTCCTGGTGTTGCAGGCTTCCCTTTTGTACTGGGCTCCTGCCTCTGTTGGCACCTTTTTCTGCCCACAAAGAAATCTGCAGCAGTCCCGACAGAGCTCCACTGAGCTTGCTTACTCCCCTTCTCTCACTTGCTCATTCCATTTCTCCCTGTGCTGCAGGCTGCCATTTTGTACTGGGCCCCTGCCTGCAATGATGCCTTTTTCTGCCCACAAAGAAATCCGCAGCAGTCCCAACAGAGCTCCGTTGAGCTCGCTCACTCCCCCCCACTCACTTGTTCTGTTTCTACCAGCACTGCAGGCTGCCCTTTTGTACTGGGCTCCTGGCTGCACTGGCACTTTTTTCTTCCCACAAAGAAATCTGCAGCAGTCCTGACAAAGCTCAGTTGAGCTCGGTCACCCCGCCTCTCTCACTCGCTCAATCTTAATCTGTCCCAAACACTGATTTCCCAAAGTGACTGCGTTATTCTGTGCCGGAAGCGCGCGAAAACACATTTTGGCCAGGATGTGAAAAATGACAGCTATATTGTTTATAAGGAGGTGTGAAAAAATGCCAGTGTTGAAAATCTGGAGTGAAAATATTACTAATTTGCGAAGTTAAAAGGGTGTGTGGAAACTGCGCAATGCACGCTTGTAACACAGTCATTTTATGGACTTTCATCACAAAATTTTCAACATAGCCATTTTAGGACCTCTGCTCACGAACAGTGTCACTGTCATTTTCTTAATGTGTTCCGAACACTGATTTCTCACAGCGACCACACTATTCTGCGCCGGAAGTGCGAAAACACATTTCAGCCAGGATGTGAAAAATGACAGCTGTACTGTCATAAAGAGGTGCAGAAAAATCCCAATGTTGAAAATCTGGAGTGAAAATATTGCAAATTCGCGAAGTTACGAGTGTGCGTAGCAACTGCGCAATGCACACTCTTAAAACAGTAATTTTTTGGATTTTTTTCCACCAAATTTGCAACATAGGCTTTTTGAGAGCCCACCTCATGAACACTGGCACTGTTGTTTCATTAATTGGTCCCGAATGGTGATTCCGTGCAGTGACCACGAAATCATAGTATCATAGTATTTACAAAGCAAAAGCTTAGACTTTCATCCTTAAATAGCTTGCTGTGAGCAAAAGACCATTTTAGTAGTCAATAACCCTAAGTTTGCTGTTAGTATCCAATCTGTTTTTGAATATATCTAAAGAAGGACTATTTACTATCTCTTGAGGAAGAGAGTTCCAGTAAGGAACGAACTCACCAATTGGGACACAATAACACACCATGACAGTGGCTGAATTCATGAGGAGGGGTCCCAATAACCCCATGTCAAACATTTGGTGCCAAAATTCTTAAAAATGCCTGCAACATGCACCAAAGTTGGAAAAAAACCCTATTTATGTCATTATACTGCTTACCGGCATTTCTTCAGTTCACGGTCGGCTTTGAAGAGTGCAGATCTGTTCCGGGTCCACCGAAGATCATCACGCTGGGCTCTGGAGGTAAGTATGGGGTGAGGGGGGTGTGGGGAGGCAGGGTGCACAGATGGTGGTTGCGGGTTAGGGACGGGGTCACAGAGTCAATGAGGGACTGTTTTCTTGTTTACAGGGTTAAAAAAAAAAACATCGCTGGACTGTTTTTTTTTTCAGAGACATTTGGCATGCTGGGGTGGGCTCCCAGCATGCCATCTGAGTGGTTTGGGGGGCTGTAGCCAGTGGGGGATTGGGCACCCCTGTCGGCACATACCGAGGGGTGGGAGAGCCTAGGGGGATTGGGCATCCCCATCGGCAGACAAAACATTGGGGGGGTGGACTTCCGGTTCCACCCCCGAAGGTGATGGTAGCCTAAGAGAACTGCTCCGATCCCCCTTCTGAGAGAATCTTCCCTCTTACTTCAGAATCCTCAAAGTAATATGAATACAACATGCACAAGAGGGGGAACAAAGGTCCTGCATCTACAAAGTTAAAAAAAATGGATGATGTCATGAAGGATGATGTCAGATCAGAGTCCGAGATCTCAGAATCTGAATCGGTTCAGCCACAAAATGCACCATCGTCTGCTAAGGCTACCCAGTTGGAATACTGCACACCAAAGAACAGAACAAAAAAAATTAAACTAAATACGATATACCATGAATTGTGTGCATTCAGGGCGGACATTAAACAGCTGTACTCAGAAATTCACAGAGATGTGCAGTAATTGGAACAGCGAGCAGACGATTTGAAGCGCCAAATTACAGCAACAGAGAACCAAGTAGATGACTTGGAAAATACAGTGCAACAAATACAGGAACAACAAGGCCTCTTAGAAGCACGCCAGAAAGATGCCGAGAATAGAGCATGTCGTAAAAATATTCGTCTCTATTGTATTCCGGAGGGAAGAGAGGGCTCTAAAATAAAAGAATTCGTATCTGGCCTACTCTGCTCAGCTTTAGACCTCCTTGAGGACTGCTAATTTGATTCTGAGAGAGTGCATAGAGCTCTGGCTCCAAAACCCTCCACGGCGACTACTGCGCCCAGATCCATAATTGTCAAGTTCAATAAATATGCAGTGAAAGAATATGTTCTGCTGACAGCTTGGCGCAAACAAAAGATCTTTTATGGACAAACCAGATTCTATGTGGATCATGATTATGCACCCCGGACAACGAAACAACGAAGGGCCTACCTCCCTTTGCTGCCTGCGATGGGGGGGGGCCAGGGCATCGAATTTTGGACCACTTGTCCGGCGAGGCTCGTTGTCTTCGTGCCTGGGGGAAAGATGGAGTTCTCTGGTGCTGGGGAGGCCCATGGGCTGCTGGCAGTGAGGGGTCTGTTGTTCCCGGAGGTGCTGCAGCCTGGTGTGTCCCCCTCCACACGGCTGTTGCGCTGGCAAACAGGATGGCCAGGACCGGCTGCCACAGAGGAGGGGAGAGGCCGGGTGGATGTGGGGGACCTCAGACGGCAGTTGGCGGGGTTTGTTCGGGATGCCACCGCTGTGCCTGAGAAAGGGGCCTGAAATTTTGGGGGTCATTTTTGGAGGCATTGTCGCGATTGGTGTGAGTGGCTCGGGGGGGGGGGGTCTGGAGGTGAGATGAAAGCGGTGAGGAGATAATTCGGACACATCCGAACTAGTCCTGGTGGTTGCCCTTGACTCTAGCTCCTAATGTTTGGCCCTCTAAATCTGGGCAACATTTAGACACTTGTTGGGGGTATGCGGGCGGCCTTATTCCTGCTGCAATGCTTTTCCCTTCGCCCACCCTTCCCCAATGTACCCTGGGAAATAACACAATTGAGCCCTGAAATGGGCATTCCATGCTTCCTGACACACTCTCTTCAATATTGATACCACACAGCCTCGAGGGGAGACACAAATTAAGGTTACCACCTCGAACTGGCCTAATCCTTCCTCTCTCCCTAGGGAGGCACATATGGCTGAATCATGCCCATATCCATACTTACTTATCGGACTTCTTAACTAACTGTCCCGGGCAAAAGTTTGCTTGAAAACAGACTAGGAGTACTTTAAGAGATTGGGACTAGAACATGAAGACCCGAAGTACATCGACTTTCTTACATGGACAGTTCATGCAGGAGGGGGATTGGTGTGTGAGAGGTGGACTTTGTGCAACTTTGTACAACATCCTTATGGGACAACCATCAACCGATTTTTATAATTTGGGACATAGTGTTTACTCTTTTTTTATTTGTTGTTACACATTCTGTCCGTCTTTTTATTTGTGGGCCTTAACAGCTCACGGAGGGCCCGAGGCAAAATATGCCCCGACCTTAACCCTCCCGCTGGGTTTAAGTTTTACTACACCAATATATATATACCCAGCACTTAAAGGGAAATGGGTAATAGTTTCCCCTACCTTGGAAGCTTTTATATTTTTTATTTTCAAATTATTTGCAAGAAATGTGTCAAAAGAGATAACTACTTTTGATCAGTCTATGACAGCCCTAACAATAATGACAATACTAAAAGTGTTTTTTTTAGGGTTAATGAGTTTCTTGATGTTCAATCATGCCCTGTTGGCATGCGAGTTATGGCTTAAGGTTCGACAATATGCAGCACAGATTATTAAGGTGCAAGGTAAGAGGCCTACTATTTCTGTCCTGCTTAAAAAGAAATTGATAGGGGCCAATCGATGTTATAAAAAAACAACTTTTGGGAGATTTAGACCTAGGCCTTATACACATCAGAATAGACAGGACTGTGGATCCCTGTTAGAGCTGGAGAGACAAAAGAGGGGGAGTCCCTTTTCAGAAAAAGATTATTTTCTTTATAAGTAGCTATGGCTAACGCTGCTCTTATTATGTCCTTTAATGTAAATGGCATTCACAATCTGGTAAAACATAGAAGATTACTATGTTATTTTAAACAAAGTAAGCCGGATGTGATTATGCTTCAAGAGACTCATCTCTCTCAGTTGGAACATTCAAAATTAGAGGCGTGGGGGTTTGATAAAGTGGTGGCCTCATCTCATGCCTCTGGACGGAGGCGAGGTACTGCAATCCTAATTCCACATGGTACACAGTTCCAAATGCAGAAACAGATTATAGAAACAGATGGAAATTATGTAAAAGTTGTGGGTCAACTTTACTCGAGGCAGATCACATTAGCCTCGCTCTACCTTCCCTCGGGGAGCAAGGTGACAGTGGCGCAAAAAATTCTGGATACCTTATTGCCAGCCATCCAAGGCATGTGGGTTATTGGAGGCAATTTAAATATCACCCTGAATATTAAGCTGGATTCATCTAATCCCACTAAGTATCGGTGGTCAGCTATCCAGAAATACTTAAGACAAACCCTCCCTGAATTGGGGCTCACAGATACCTGGGGACACTTCTTCCCCTCAGTAAGGGCATATACGCATTACTCGCCCAAAACTAATACCTCAGCACAACTAGATTATTTTCTAACCTCGATCGAACACCTTAAATAAGTTAAGGATATATGTATAGGGACATCCCTTCTATCAGATCACACTCCTGTTTTCTTAAAAATAGATGTGACGAGACCTAAAAAAACAAAACTTTTGGAGGTTTAATATAACCCACTTATAGGGCCCAGAATCCATTCAACTGGTTAAGTCCCGCATACCGATTATCCAGGCAGATAATACCTCTCCTGATATAACAGCTTCTATTAAGTGGGACACCCTCAAAACAGTGCTCAGAGGCAATATTATCAAATACTCTTCTTTTAAAAAATGAGGTAGAGAAAAAAGGGAACGGAATTGCAAGAGGCTTTATCGAGGCTACAGGCTAAGTTGTGTCAGGGTGATAACTCTGTCAAACCTGAGATGTTAATAATTAACAAAAACTTCAAAAAATAACTGACCAAAAAATGGAGCAACAACTGCTATATTTGAAGCTTAATTCAGTGGAAGGGGGTCCCTGGGAGCCAGGAACTTGGCAAGACGTCTTCGAGGGTCCAGAGGCAGGGCTGCAGTTGCCAAACTTCGGCATCCACAAACTAATCAGTTATTGTCCCATCCCTCTGCTGTCAGACAAGCTATGGCTGATTTCTACAGACTTTTATATACTGAAGATATTTCCCTGAACCCACATCAACTGGCCACATATCTCCAGTGGATTAAATTATCACATCTAAATGTTCACCAAGCTGAGTCCCTGATACGTCCTATTACCGACCAAGAAATTATAACTACCCTTAAGTTGACCAAGACACAAAAGGCCCTGGGACCAGATGGATACCCGAATGAGTTTCTCAAACAATTTCAGAAATTACTTATACCAATTATGTTACCGGCTTTCAGGGAAATCCAGGAGGGAGGTCCTCCCCCTCCATCCTGGAGGTACGCTGAAATTACAGCTATTCCAAAACCTGGAAAAGACCCTACCCTGGCCACTTCCTATCGTCCCATATCTAAATTAAATTGTGACTATGAAGTTTTTGTGTTTATCCTGGCCCATAGATTAGACAGATTTCTACCTCAGCTAATCGATAGAGGTCAAGTGGGATTTATCATGAAGCGCCAAGCCCATGATGCAGTACGAAGGGTTTTACTATTAGTTGAACATGCCACTCAAAGAAAAATCCCTTTAATTTTACTCAGGCTCGATGCCAATAAAGCTTTTGATAGGGTGTCGTGGCCCTTCTTATGGGCTACCCTTAAACAATTTGATTTCCCTGAAAAGTTTATATCCCAAATCCAGGCCATGTACTACTCTGCAGTGGCTTATCTGAAATTGGATGGCTCGATTTCTTCACCATTTACTTTATACAGAGGTACACGACAAGGGTGCCCCTTATCCCCACTTCTTTTTGCACTTTATTTGGAACCCCTAGCTGCCAAATTAAGGGAGAATGGAAACGTTCAGGGGATTCCGCTAGGAGGCAAAATGTTCAAACTATCCCTTTTCACAGTTGATATTTTATTGACCCTGACTTCCCCAGAGATATCTGTCCCAGCAGTATGGGAACAACTTCAGCTTTTTAGCACCTTATCTGGCTATAAAATAAATAGTTCAAAAACTGAAGTACTTAATTTTTTCCTTCTCTCCCTCTAGACGAATGAAACTGGAATTTCACTTCCACTCGCACAGACTTGAGATGTGGTACCTAGGGATAAAAATCCCAGCTAAGTTAATACACCTTGAAATGGTGGATATGGAACCAATCACACAGCAAATCACTTTGGATATGTCTAGGTGGACACAATTTCCACTGGGTTTAATCAACCGAGTGATAACAATCCAACAAAATATTTTCCCTCGCTTATTATTTTTTCTACAAACGTTGCCAACTGTTCCCTTGGACTTTTATTTCCGATCCTGTGATAAGTTCATTTCTAGGTTTATCGGGGGAGAAAAATCCCCAAGGGTAAAATACACCTTATTACAATTGCCTAGGACACAGAGAGGGCTAAATTTACCCAACCTGAAAGAATATTCTAGAGCAACTCAAACACATACAGCCCTATTACTCATTAACCCCTCTTACAAAGCACACTGGAAAACAATAGAAGTAACCTTAAATGGACTGGAGTCTTTACCAGTGTACCTATTGGAAGACCTCACCAGGTGCTATCCCCTGTCCCGGTTTCTGAAAATGACTGCAGAGTTTTTAAAAAACTGGCTTTATGTGGCTCGGTTTAGGTTAACCTCTCAGGAAAAATACTTTTTAAACATCTTAGTTTGAAATAAAAATCTTTACCAATCCTCTCTGGAGACAGATCTACTAAGATGGGAGCACTACTCTATCAGATATGTGTTCCAACTGGTAGGCCCTTTGGGAATTCATCCATTTCCATATATACATTCCTCATATGGAATGTAAATACAGGGAGAGCTCCCAGCTTATAGGGCACTATAAGCTGCTCTGCTTGGGATGGTTGACTCTTTAACTGGAATAGCAAAAGCCCCATCCAAAAGGGTACAGTTGATTATCCAGGCCATAGAAGGTGGATCACAGGAACATATTATTGGTAATATATATCAGGCAATGCGCCCTATGACTGCACAGGAACATGACCAAGTGAGAGCTAGATGGGTAAGGGAACTTAAATTATAATTAGACCCAGACAGATGGTTACAATCCACCTACTTTTATTCTAAGAATTCATCAACTTCTTATTGGAAGGAATTTGCCTGGAAGACCAGGGTTAGATTTTTTTAGAACTCCAGATATCCAGGTAAAGTTAGGGGCACCAGATGGGAGTCTTTGCTGGAGAGGATGTGGATAGTCCCCTGCAGGCCAAGAACACATACTATGGTCTTGTCCCCTCCTATTTGATTACTAGAGGGATATCCTATTAGAACTTAACAATATATTTGGCACTCCTGATCTACTTACCCCAGGATTTGTCCTGATGGCGACACCACCACAGGACATCCAGATTAACTGGTCTCAATATAAACTTGTCACTCTTTTAATCTTAATAGCTAAAAAAGTTATTACCAGATTATGGTTCACTAAAACAGCCCCTGATAAAGCCTCTTGGAGAAACCTCACCTATGAAGTATATAACTTGGAACGTCTCTCATATAAGATAAACAACAGGATAAACACCTTCAATACTAGATGGGGGCTGTGGGTTGCATATCAGTTAGAGACCTATCCGGATTTTGTACCATGAAACAAAAGGATGAATATCTTATGATTCCCAAGTTACTCATAGTTTGGGTAGTATATTATCTTGGAGTCTTTGGTGCTAAAGGGAGGGGACCCACACCGAGGTGGAGGTTGATCTGGAAAATATGGAAGGGGGAAGCTAGGGAACATTATTTATTTAAGACTGCAGTCTATGAGATCTTATTCTGGTCTATTTACCAAACAGAGAAAGATAGTAGGATGCTATTTCAGGGATATGTTAAACAGTCCTGTGTGTATAAATTAAGTGCCTGTAAATTAATTACCTGTATATGCTGTAACAAGGAATCTCAACAATTAATATGTTGCATAAAATCTGATTATGTATGTGATACTCTATCTCAAAATAAAATCAAAAGCTATATTTAAAAAAAAACAAACATTGGGGCTAGGGACATTATGCTGACGGGGACTGGGCTCTCCTTCAGCAAACTGGGTCAGGGGCATGCAAGGTAATGCCCTGCAACGTCGGGTCACTCCCTCATTGCAGCGGAATGGTCGATGCTGCAATGATGAGGTGGCCCCTGATTGCAGCGGCTAAACTGTTTCAAGGTGGTGGCATGCTGGCTGAACTAGTGGCAGCAGTAGTGTGCCACCCCATTGGGGAAAGCGGGCCAAGGCTCAAAAGGCAGTGGGGGTACTGGCCACAACAGTGCTGCACCTCCACAACCTGCTTCTGCAGCAAGCTGCCACAACATGTTTCTTGCACATGCACACAAGCAACATAATAAAAAGAAATGAAATAAAAATGAAATAGTTTGATACAATCTGCTATACTACAGTAAAGAAGAACTAAACCAAAATGTTTCTGCAAAGTGCACACTGGGACCAGACCCACACTTGAATGTGGGGCCCATTGTGATGCGTGTTCCTCATTAATGTAAGCTCCACTTAAAAAGAGAGGCTTATACTCCCATTTAGGCAACCCTCCAACCCCTCCTATCCCCCCAGAGGCAGGGAATGTGTTAGTGCTTTGGAAGACATTGGCTTCTGGACGTCTCAAGGTGGCAGCACAGAATAGGTTTCAGGGAGTATATAAGGGGGCAGACAGGAAGTTTCACAGCCTTTCCATCCTGGGCATTAGGCCTGGGGCTGGAGGGGAATGGCTGGAGTAGCAGAGTTAGGTGGGCAACTAAGGGAGCACGGCGGTCTAGGAGGGCCATCAGAGTAGCCCCCCCCAAAGTAGAGATAGGATGGCCTTTTCAGCATCGTGGTTGACAAAGAGCTGGGGGAATGGAACTCCATGGGGGAAGTATATGGTTAGCCAGGTCCTGTGTCATTGTGGGCAGGGAAAGTTGGTGGCTTAGACAGAGGTCTTGGAAGGGGGTTACATTGTGGGGACTCATCCAGGATGTTCCCCGAACCCGAAACGCTGTAAGACCCCGAGCCTTGTGGTCAGATATGTTGCTAGGCTTCCTGGCCTGGTTGAGCCCTGTTGTGCAGTAGAAATAGCTGTGGAAGTGGGCCTGGAGCAGGCATAGGCCTCGGCCTGCTGGTGTGATGTGTGTGCATGACTCACTGCTCATGTGACCCTCAGGCAGGTTCCGATTGGAGGATGGCTGAGAAGGAACTACAACAGCTGCAAACAGAGGTGCCATCTTAGGGAGATCGGAGAGAGTGGAGCTGAGGGAGTGAGGTGACCAGCAGCAGAAAAAATATTGCTAGTGAAAGAAAAGGAAAAGAAAATCTATTTTTTTAATTTTCTTTCACATGCACCTCACTCCCCTAGCCTGAAAGCCCTGGCATCTACAACACCCTCTGACCATGGTCTGTCCTTGAGCAGGTAATCTCAGGATTGCACCAAATCATGGGTTGCCCTTGAGGAACCTCGATACACTGCTACTGGTCTAGTATGGTGGCTCTGCTAGCCTTTTGTATTTTCCCTTTTTTTCTGCCTCTGTAGTTTCATTGTCTCTGTTTCTAAGTCAGGCAAAGTTCCCTTTGCCCCGGAAGAAAAAATGACAGCAGTGCTCCCACTTCCACTCCAGACCAAAAGGCTGCAATGCTCTCTGCTCCCTTCTTCGCACTCCAAAATCTAGTAAAAGAAAAGTTTTCTCCTCCCCCATCTCCACCTACCTAATGGCAGTAATGCTATCTCCTCCCCCAATCTACACAATGGCAGCAATTCTCTCTCCTCTCATCACTCCCTCAGATCTAATCATAGCAATGCTCTTGTTCCTCCCCCTTCTCCATAATGGTAATAATGATCTCTGCAACTTCCCCCCACTTTAAACCTAATGAAAGCAGGTTGTTTTCTCCTCTCTCTAACATAATCCTGCCCCCAAAAGCTTTGCCTGATCCCAGTTTTTAAAATCCAGTGTAGCCAACCTCCGTCCATCTTAGCACTGCTACCCACCCAGGAAGGAAAAATATGGTATTTGCAATGCTCTCCAAACAATTTTATCACAGAATGTTAAAACACTGAAGGCTGGCTATCAGACTAGGGAAGTAGAAGAGATAGGGCTGCCAGTTAAACAGAATCAAATTTTTGATTCAATCAAATTTGGGGTGGGCCACACTGGATTTATTATTTGGTAACCTTACCTAGTTACCAAACAATAGAAAAAAAACTGGCTACTGTATTGAACAGTCAAGCTATTTGTGCTTAAAAAAAAAAGCCCTGAGAAGCTGAACTGATGCTCTGAGTAAATCTACTTGTCCCTCAGTGGCATTTTTATGTTGGCGCACTTGCGCAGCCAACATCTTGCAGTAGTGCAGATTTGAAGGCACAGTCGCTGTTGGGCGAATGCAGGACATGCACCAGTAGGTTCGTCCCTCATTCTCCAATCAGTCTGTATGCTGGCGCCACACCATGCATGCCACTAATGTGGTGAGCACACATCTGAGAAGGTCCATGCCATGTGAGCAAAGTTCATCACATGCAGCGGACCTGTCTTTCTAAGCCAGCCAATGCTATGGTGGCACAGTGGCAGCTAAACTGCCAACTTGGGGTTCCCAATCCCCTGGTCGGTTTACCCTGCCCTCAAAGTATGTGTTGATGGGGGCCATTCCCCGTCGGCAAAATGTGTCCCAGCTTTCGTTGTTTGCAGTAGGGGTGCCCAGTCCCATCGCAACTCATCACTCCCTTCTCGCTTTAATAAAGCAACGAGGAGCCCACTTCCCATTGGCATGATGTTCCCCTTTTTTCTGTGCCAATGGGGTGCCTAATCCCCATCGGCTACTGTACCCAAAAAGAGATCCATCATAAATGAAAACCGTCTGCGATGTTGTTTTTAGTACTATGAACCGAAAATGTCTCAGTAGTCTCCCTACCGCCACCCAGCACGCCCACTGCCTGCCTCCCCACACCCCTCCCTCACCCCATACTTACCTCTGGAGCTCAGCAAGATGATCTTCAGTGGACCGGGAACACGTCTTCACTCTTCAAAGCTGACCGTGAACTGAGGAAATGCCGGTAAGCTGTATAATGGAATAATGGAATAAATAGAGTTTTTTCAACTTTGAAGCATAATCATGAGATTAGAGCAGTGCCGGAGGACATTGCAGAGTTGGGGAGGGGCCTAAGACAAGTAGCACACACAGTATCCTTCTCAGAGGTGCTGCCTGTCAAAGGCATGGGGGAGGCGAGGGTAATTAGCACCATGCAGTTTAATGAATGGTTGAAAAAATGGTGCGGAGCACAGGGGTTTGGCTTCATTGGGGACTGGGGTTCCACCTGGAGGGACACCAGCCTATACTGGCAGGATGGTCTGCATCTGTCCAGGAAGGGAACAAGTCTTTTGAGCAATCAGTTTAAATGCTTCATTGGCAAGCTTTTAAACTAGTCAAAGGGAGAGGCACTGACAAGCAGCAGGAAAATCCCAGCCTCTCCCTACAAAACAGGGTACTAAATGTGAAAAAGACTGTGGTAGAACGGTCAGTGGGGGATGCTGCAACAGAAGGTAAAGCCATCAAAAAATGGAGAGCAATGAGTACCAATGCCCATAGTCTGGGTAACAAGCTTCCTGAATTAGTGGCCTTGATGGAGGAGGAACATCTGGATATTGTGGCAGTCACAGAAACACGGTACACACAAAACCATGACTGGGACGTAAACATACCAGGATACACTATCTACAGGAGGGACAGGGAGGGTAAAAGAGGAGGAGGAGTAGCTCTTTACATAAGGGAAGGAATCAAAGCAACAGAACAAAAGGGTAAACAGGGAGGAGAAGAAGCACTGTGGGTAACTTTGGAGACAGGCAATGGCACCACAGTCCGACAGGGTTGGGTTGTATACAGACCTCAGGGGAGAGGAAATGGACAAGGAAATATAGAAAGTATACTTAGAATGGCAGAAAAGGGAGATATTGCTGATGGGTGATCTGAATATGCCAGATGTTAACTGGAGCGCAGTTGCAGCTGCCACTTCGAAGAGTGGAGTTATTCTAGATGCCCTACAGGGGGCATGCCTTAGACAACTAGTACTGGAGTCCACTCGAGAGGGAGCAATATTAGACTTGATTCTCTCAAATGGAGATGGAGAGAGGATCACAGATGTAGAAGTGGGTAGCCATCTGGCAACTAGCGACCATCGAATAGTATGGTTCACAATAAACACAGCAATAGAGTCAAGCCATACAAAGACAAAAGTACTGGACTTTAGGAGGGCTGACTTTGCCAAAATGGGTGCATGCCTAAGGAATGCACTAGCAAATGAGCAGGAAGGAGGAGTGGAAGAACAATGGGGAATAATAAAAACTGCCATCACAGAGGTAACGGGCCTTCGTGTGAAGCAAGTAAACAAAACAAAACGATGTAAGAAACCACTATGGTTCTCAAAGAAAGTGGCAGTGAAGGTTCAAGAGAAAAAGAAAGCATTCAGGAAGTACAAGGAATCACAGAAGGAGCAGGACAGAGAACTGTATCAGTTAAAGCAAAAGGAGGCTGGGAAGGCAGTCAGAACAGCAAAGGCCCAAACCGAGGAAAAGATAGCCAACTCAGTTAAGAAGGGGGATAAAACCTTTTATAGGTACATCAGGGAGTGAAGGAAGATCAAGGGAGGGATAGTGAGGCTTAATAAAGAGGAGGGAGGGTGGGCAGAGGGAGACTGTGAAAAGGCAGAGATACTAAACAAATATTTTTGCTCAGTATTTACAAATGAAGAGGGGGAGGTACATAAAACAAACGGTAGAAACACTCTTGATACAGAGGTTGATACCAGCCCATTTACAGAAGAAAGGGTTCTGAAAGAACTCTTAAAACTGAAGGTGGACAAAGCAATGGGGCCTGATGGGATTCATCTCAAAATTCTAAAAGAACTAAGGGTAGAACTAGTGACACCACTGACTACCCTTTTTAGCAAATCATGGGAGGATGGGGTGGTACCCGAGGATTGGAGAAGGGCAGATATGATTCCTCTTCACAAAAGTGGGAGCAAGGCAGAAGCAGGAAACTACAGACCTGTTAGTTTAACCTCAGTGATAGGGAAAATGATGGAATCACTTCTGAAGGAAAGAATTGTCAAGTATCTAGAGGCCAGAGGGGCACAGGACCCTAGGCAGCATGGATTCACAGCAGGAAGGTCATGCCAGATGAATCTGATAGATTTCTTTGACTGGGTGACCAAAGTAGTAGATCAGGGAGGGCTGTGGACATGGCCTACCTAGACTTTAGCAAGGCATTTGACACAGTCCCACACAAAATATTAATATACAAGTTAGCCAGCCTGGGAGTGGGTCCCAAGATGACAGCCTGGGTAAAGAATTGGCTGGAGAATAGGACTCAGAAAGTAATAGTAAATGGAGTCCACTCAGAAGAAAGGAGGGTTACTAGTGGGGTACCGCAGGGTTCAGTATTAGGACCGGTCCTCTTCAATGTCTTTATAAGCGACATTGCAGAGGGACTGGAAGGAAAATACGTCTCTTTGCAGATGACACAAAGATCTGCAACAGAGTTGATGCACAGGTGGGGTGAAAAAGGATGAGAAGAGACTTGGCAAGGTTAGAGGAATGGTCAAATGTATGGCAGCTTAGATTCAATGCTAAGAAGTGCAAGGTAATGCACCTGGGAAACAAAAACCCAGGGGAAGAGTACACAATGGGGGGGTGAGATACTAACAGCAACAAAAATGGAAAGGGACCTGGGGGTAGTCATATCAGATAACCTACAGGTGGGCAAGCAATGTGAGAGGGCAGCAAGGAGGGCTGGGGGAATACTGGGATGTATAGGGAGAAGCATCACCAGTAGAAAACAGGAAGTTATTATCCCTCTGTACAGACAGCTGGTGAGACCCCATCTGGAGTACTGTGTGCAGTTCTAGAGACCCAATCTCCACAAAGACATAGACAGGATGGAAGCTGTCCAGAGGAGGGCAACTAAAATGGTGCAGGGTCTGCACCGGAAGACATATGAAGAGAGACAAAAGGAGCTGAATATGTGTAGCCTCGAGGAAAGGAGGGAGAGGGGGGACATGATAGAAATGTTCAAGTACCTCAAGGGAATCAACAAAGTCCAAGAGGATAGCATCTTTCACAAAAAGAGGTGTGCAAGAACAAGAGGGCACAATTTGAAGATGGGGGGGCAGCTCAGAGGTAATTAAGGGAAGTATTTTTTCACAGAGAGGGTTGTGGATGCATGGAACGGCCTTCCGGAGGAGGTTGTGGAGTCAAAATCAGTGGTGGAATTCAAGCATGCATGGGACAGTCATAAGGCCATTCTAGGGGTTGGGGGTAGGAAGAAGTAGGCTGCTGGTTAACTAGGATCTACAGCTTATCCAGTAGGTAGGGAAATGGGCAGACTGGGTGGGCCAAGCAGTCCTTATCTGCCATCAAATTCAAATCAAATTCGATGTTTCTATGTTTCAGGCATTTTTTGGAATATTTGCACCAAGTTTTCAACATGGGTTTTTTGGGACACCTCCTCTTGAATTCTGTCACAGTCATGACATTAATCGGTCCTGAAAGGTGATTTTGCAGTCACTGCATGGAATCACCTTTCGGGACTGATTAATGCAAGGACAGTGGCAGTGTTCATGAGGTGGGCTCTTAAAAAGCCTATGTTGCAAATTTGGTGGAAAAAATCCAAAAAATGGCTGTTTTATGAGCGTGCATTGCACAGTTGCTACGTATGCTTGTAACTTCACAAATTGGCCATATTGTCATGCTAGAGTTTCAATATTGTCATTTTTTACATCTCCTTGTGAACAGCATAGCTGTCATTTTTCACATCCTGGCCGAAATGCGTTTCTGCACTTCCACCGCGCAATACTGTGGTCACTGTGGGAAATCAGTGTTTGGGGCAGATTACGAAAATGAGTGACACTGTTCATGAGCAGAGGTCCTAAAATTCCTACTGTATGTTGAAAATTTGGCGACGATACTTCATAAAATGACTGTGTTACGAGCGTGCGTTGCGCAGTTTGCATGCACGCTCATAACGTTGTGCATTTGTAATATTTCCACTATGGATTTTCACCATTGGCATTTTTCCACACCTGTTGATGTACTGTACAGCTGTCATTTTACATATCCTGCCCGAAATGTATTTTCTCACGTCTGGCACAGAATAGCGCAGTCGCTGTGCGAAATCACTTTTTGGGACAGCTTGAGGAAATGACAGTGACATTGTACATGAGCAGAGGTACTAAAATGCCTATGTTGACAATTTGGTGCTGAAACTCCATAAAATGTCTGTGTTACAAATGTGCATTGTGCATTTCCCACGCACCCTTGTAACTTCACAAATTTGCAATACCTACATGCCACATTTTCACCACTGCCATTTTTTTACACCTCCTTATGAACAGTACAGCTGTAATTTGTCACATCCTGCCAAAAATGTGTTTACACAGTGTACTACCAAAGCCAATGCCAGCGTGACAACATTCGGCATTGACAAATGCTTGTTATTTGTGGTGCAGTGAACTTGAACTCTGTCTTGACCACCCTTGCTTATTGTCCTGGAGCAACATTTAAATGTTAAAAAATTAAAAAATGTTTTATCTGCAATGTCATTTTGACTTTCTCTATTTTTTTCAATTTGTTTTTCTCTAGCCTTATTTAGTTTCCACATTTTACATATATAATCTTCAGCTTAATCTTCTAAATGTCTTCAGTCTATCCCGTATTCTCTCATTCTTTTCCTGTCCTAGCAGTTTTTTTTATTTACTTAGCTGTCCCTTTGACTGCATGTTTTATAATTTATAATTTACCTTTTTTTTTCCCTAGGCACCAGAGGTGACCCATCAGGTTGGCAACCTCACAGCTCCATCCACAGCAACCTCTTGTTCTTTAAACCCCATAAAGTTAAGAAATCGCCCCCCCGACAGTATTTTACTCTCTCATGGTTTTAGAACAGGTAAAACCCACAACTGCTTATCTCAACCCAACCACTTTCCTAACAAGCCCTGACAATGCCATTGAGTGGTCTTGTAGATTTTAATGTGTGTCATTATCCAGCCCAACATTGTACAGTGATCCTCTGCCTCTTCTTGCCTCAAACATATTGTAAAGTCTCCTTTTAAGCCCTGTTTACACTTCCCTCTTTGCAGCACATCAACCCATGCATTCCAGTTGATGCGCTGCAAAGTCTTCTTTGTGGATACTAAACGCATTGGGTTAACTGTCGCTCTGCTCCCATTTCTGCGATGGTCAAATTGTGGGGATGTGTACTGCATTGAGTGCATCATCCTGCAGTGTAAACTTGATGCGCTCGATCCACTGTGGTCCGATATTTCCCAGCACAGATGGATGCTTGGCCCACCTAGCACGGACCCTCCTCTCAGCACCATCCGCTGTGCTTGACTATCAGGAGGTGTAAACCTAATTTTGCTAGATTACAATAGAGAGCAACGGGATGGCAGTAGAGCATAAGTAAAGTGCCCCAGCGGTGTAAACAGGGCTTTAGACATTACTCTGCCCCCCAAAAACAATTAAATAGCAACCACGCATATCAAAGCCTAAAAGGCATTCTTCCCAGAGCCTCATTGAGTCACTCTGTTTTTATATTGGCACCCTTTTTATGTTGGCTCGCGCTTGCACGCCAGCCAATATCTTGCAGTAGTAGCAGATTTGGAGGCGTGGTTACTGTTGGGCGAATGCAGGGCACACATCAGTAGGTGCGTCCCTCATTCACCAATGAGGCAGCTGCAGGCGCTGACACCAGGCATACGTCAAGTGGCCACCAGATCTAACAAAAGGTCCGCTGCAATCATGCAGCAGCACAATAACACACCCTCCTGTCGTGCCTGTCCTGGTGACAGCGCCTGCAGAGTGCCCCGACCCACTTCTTTTGCCAACGGGGGAGCCCACTCCCCATCAGCATAATGACTCCCCTTCCATTTAAGATGTATGCCGAGGGGGTGCCCAGTAACCCTCCCGGCATCATGCACTCCCCCCAACAGTCTTTCTTTGCTGATGGGGGATGCCCACTCCCCATTGGCATAATATCCCCCCCACTTTTGTTGTGTGCTGAGAGGGGGTGCCTAGTCCCCCTCAGCTCTTGTCCCCCACTCGGTATGTGCCGATGGGGGTTCCCAATCCCCCATCAGCTACAGCATGCCCCTCAAAACACTTAGGTGGCATGCTGGGATCCCACCCCAGCATGCCAAATTCCCTGAAAAACAAAAACTGTCCCTCGATATTCCCCTTTTTATTTACCCTGTAAAAAAAGAAAACATTCCCTCGTGATCTCCCTGCTGCCTCCCACAACCGGCGCCCACCCACTGTGCAATCTGTCTCCCCACACCCCCCTCAACTCT
Organism: Neoceratodus forsteri; assembly: GCA_016271365.2. Lineage (NCBI taxonomy): Eukaryota > Metazoa > Chordata > Ceratodontiformes > Ceratodontidae > Neoceratodus > Neoceratodus forsteri. The sequence goes on from CM028131.1 coordinate 125,605,637, forward strand.
GGAGTCTGGTACGACAATATTCGGTGGACCGGGAACACGTCTGCACTCTTCAAAGCTGACCACAAACTGAAAGAATGCTGGTAAGCTGTATAATGGCATAAATAGGGTTTTTTCAACTTTGGTACATATTTTGGGCATTTTGGGGAATTTTGACACCAAATTTTCAATATGGGGTTATAGGCACCCCTCCTCATGATTTCAGTCACTGTCCTGGCTTTATTCCGTCCCAAAAGGTGATTTTGCAGTCACTGCGTGGAATCACCTTTCAGGACCGATTAACAAAATGACAGTGCCACTGTTCACGAGAGGGACTCTCAAAAAGTAGATGTTGCAAATTTGGTGGAAAATATCTAAAAAAAAGGCTGTTTTACGAGCGTGACAGGCATCAAGGTCTGCCTTGGAGTGTTCAGTCCCAAAGTTCACCCCATTCTCCTATACTGCGCCCACCTCAGCGTATTTCCTTATGAAATGGTGTAAGTATAAGGCCCAATGACCCCAAAGCACACCACAACACTTGTCAGTGTCTGCAGGGTAGGGTGAGGTAGAATGGCATAAGCATTATAGCTGATGACCCAAAGGCACACCTCACCACCTGTCAGTCTCTGCAGAGTGAGGGTGGCATTGGCTGCAGTTCAATACTTCACTGTCATTCCTATTATGCATCTTTAACTCCTGCACTACCAATGCCAATGCCAGCGAGACAACATTCGGCATTGACAAACGCTTGTTTGGTCTAACACTGTTGGACAATCCTCTGCCTTTTCCTATTATTGCTGGGCCCAAATGCTGGATTCATGCCCCAGTATGGCTTTGTGTGGGCCCTACAAAACACTACTGGGATAAGAAAAAAGCATTCTAGCCCACTAGCAGTGATAGGAAAAGGCAATGGATTATCATGCAGTCTTGGACCAAAATGGGGTGCAATATAAAAAAAATAGGATGACTCGGGGGGGGGGGGGCTGTCAAGCTGGGTGGAGATGGTTTGAGGGTTTGAGATGGCTGGAGATGAATTTTAGCTCTTTCAAAGCTACAAGCAGGCAGATGAATTGTTTGAAAGGAGTGGTGTCAGTGTCTGTCTAACTTACAGGGGCATTTTCAGTGCAATTTTTGGTGGCCAACCCTAAATTTTGTGGTGAGCTTCAAATTCTGCAGCAGGTCATAATATCTGTGGCAATTGCCACATGACACAGAATTGCAGAAAACAGGGTGCCTTGCCTATATGCCCATGTTGTATAGGCATGTTGCCAGTTCCAAATTTGGGGATGTTCACTTCCAGTTCCACTGCCAGCTCTTTTATGCTGTGTTCACCAACCAATAGGTTTTAGGGAGTATATAAGGGAGCAGACAGGGAGGTTCAGGGCCTTTCTAGCCCGGGCATCAGGCCTGGGCTGGAGGGGGTAGCTGGAGGAGCAGAGTTAGGTGGGCAAGTCAGGGAGCTCAGTGGTCTGGGAGGGCAAGTGGGGGAGATGCCCCTCAAAGTAGAGACAGGATGGATTTCTGAGCATCGTGATCGACGAGGAGCTGGGGGAATGGAGCTCCGTGGGGTAAATATGGTTAGCCAGGTGCTGCATAGTTGAGAGCAGGGAAGGTAGGTGGCTTTCTAGGCCAGGAAAGTTAGGAGCCCTTAGAGACCCCTGTAAGGTGTATCCTGGGCCGCCAGGGTTGAGGGGGTCATAGCAGGGTCTCCACATGAGGGAAACTGGTGGCAGTGTCTCCCCTTGTGCCTGGTGTGGCAGGGTGGCATAGGGCAGAGGGAGCCAGGGGGCCCTTTACCAAAATATGAGGCCTGCTTGGAGGGACAGGTCCTGGGGCACTGGTACATTGAGGGCCGGGTGGGTCACAGGCCATAATGACAGGCCTTGAAGGGTAGCCCTCATGCTGGAGCTTAACACAAGCCCAGGAAGTGTTGAAGGAGATGTGAGCCTGGCTGGGATCCCCCGAGGAAGGTGAACAGCAGAAACTGGAGCAACTTTGGGCCATCAGTGAGAGGGCAGGACAGCCAGTAGCATGGGGCTGGAGTACTGTAGCACGGCCGGGTTTTGGGGCCGCTGCACCAGTGGAGCCAAAAAAGGGAGAGGCTGAGCTGAGTGAAGGTGGCAGGTGCTAAAGTAGCACATGTACAGAGTCAACCTTGAAGTGGGTTATGGGGCCTGGTTCATAAGGAAAAATCCTGGTACCCACTGTGGCTTGGCCCAGCACTCAGGGGTCAAGGTGGGGGAAGCAGCGCGCTTTCCCATGCCAGTGTTTCAGGGGAACGACCAGTGCCAGTGAGTGTGTAACCTGGTAGTAGAGAAGGAAAAGTTTGACCTACTAGATCCAGACAGCCAGGATATTGCAGGGATCTGAGTTCAAGAGGTCTTGGTAAAGCATCCGAGCGAGAGAGAGTGGGGGGGGGGGGAGCGAGAGAAGAAAAAATTCTTGCTTGTGACTGCCTTAAGATTCATTGTTTCTGCTCCCTTAAATGTCCAACCAGTATGTTTTAAAAAGTTTGATTAGCCCAATGGAGCTGCTTTATTTATTTAAATGAAGTATGTGATCCTTGCATCGATGGGAATCATTTGCTGTATATGAGCAAAATAAAGAAGCTAGTTGGGAGGAAATAGCAGTGATGTGCGATATTTAGACTGAGAGGGAGAATCTAATGAAATTACATTTTTCTTCTTTCCCCCTTTATTTTCAGTTAAATAAATTTTTCATGAGTTGCATTCCAGATAAAGTTTTCATCCCTCCCTCAGTGGGGTCGAGGGGCTCAGGGGGCTCCAGTATAGTAGGGGCCGAACAACCAGATTCTGTGGGTGAAGGTGAGAGTGCGCAGGTATTATAGATGACAGAAAGGTAGGACACAACTTTTTCTGACTTGTATGATGTGCATTTGTCTCAATGTTTAGCTCTTGAGGGTACCCCTTCTTTATTTGCCCCTGCGAAAGAAGTTGTGCCCCTAGACGGGGTGTTTGGGGGTTACATTAAGAAACATACAGTAAAGATACCAGGGCACTACCCCTCCTACCCCCCCATTTTGCTGCATCAAAGCCTGCACTTTTTTCAAATTAACTCCAATGTTCTTACTTTTCATACTTTTTTGGAGGAGCTCTTGGTTCTCATAATCCAGCTGAATCATGATTAAGCCTGACCACTTCGGCAATGTGACCACCTCCATCGGTCAGGTAACAAGCATCACATTTTAACTTGCCTTAACAGAGCTGAGGTCTCCTTGCTTCCTCTATGTTTTTGGAGAGACCACGCTCCTGGCTTCATTAATTATTGTGTGCTTTAGTTAATGAAAGGCTCACAGGTGTTTAATTTGGAGCTTAGCAATTGGAAGAAGGCCACAATTCTCCTGCATTCAAATCAGTACAAACGGTTTGCAAGCTCAACCCCTGTATTTATAATGCAATTTAATAAAATTAGTGGGGCCACTCCTGGTGTGTGACCAAACAGAAACATACAATAAAAGTACCAGGGCACTACCCCCCCACCCCACACCAATTTTGCTGCATCAAAGCCTGTACTGTGATGCTTGTTTTGTGAACCTTTCATTGGCCAAAGCACACTATAAGTAATGAAGCCTAGAGAGTGGTCTCTTCAAAAATATAGAGGAAGCAAGGAGAGCTCAGCTCTGTTAAGGCAAGTTAAAATGTGATGCTTGTTACCTGACCGATGGAGGTGGTCACTTTGCCGAAGTGGTCAGGCTTAATTATGATTCAGCTGGATGATGAGAACCAGGGTCCCCTCCAAAAAAGTACGAAAAGTAAGAACATTGGAGTTAATTTGAAAAAAGTGCAGACTTTGATGCAGCACACTGACTGTTGTGTTTAGTCGGGTCCTGAGGATCACAGCACTATCTGTTTTTGGGGGAGAACCCCGCAAAAAGGCCTTTTTAAAGATTGGTCCCCCTGTAGTGTCACAGATTGTGACAGAAACAGCCGTGACACTTTCACAAATCACAAAAGTGTTGTGCCTATTTTTCCGAAACTGTCTCAATTTGCAACAGTACTTTGCCCCAAAAAAGTAATTATTTGCCATCCCACCGCAGCAAAATGGTTGAGGCTTTTGGCCTGAAATTTGCAGGGTGGAAAGCCCTGATCCCACAGATGTGCCATTTGTTGGTTTGGTCCCAATACATTCAACAGGACCATAGTTACAGTGGTCCAAAGTTGAGAAATTGCCCATAGGCTAACACTGCAGTGCCCGTGGTGACTTTTGGCACCCATATCTCAAAAACGATTCAAGATACGGATTTTTCACTACCCATAACTTAGTCCACCTTCAGGTTCTCTAAGCTTGTGATTAAGTTTCCGAAGTCATACATTACACCTGCAGTGGAATTTTTTCCCCTACTTGCTACAGTTATGGAGATATTGCCAGAAACATGTTACAGGAGTTCCTTTGGAGTACTATGGCGCTGCTGTATGACTCCGTAGTTATGTGTAAGTGGGAGCACAGGGCCTGGAGGGCCCGAGCTTCCACATATGCATACTATTATGTAAAAAAAATGAGCAATGTGAAGGTAGCACAGGGCCCGCGCCCCACTAATACATACCAGTTATATTATACTTTCTCAAAAGGAAGGGAAATTCATTACAAAAAAATCCATTAATACATCAGTTAGGGTTGATAGCACAGTGACTAAAGTATGGAAATATGATGTTAGGGTTACACCCCTACCACTCCACACTCCCACCTTCCAGTCACCAACAGACATTGGGGTGTGCCATGGGGTCATCAGGCTTAACTCTCACCCCATTCTCCTATGCTGTAGTATGTCAGCTTGTTTACATATGGAGTGGGATTAGGCTTGGGCCTGAAGACCCTGTGGCACACCCTGACATCTGTTGGTGAGTGGACCGTGGGTGGGTAGGGGTGAAACCCTAACATCACATTTCCATACTTTTGTCACTGTGCTATCAACCGTAACTGACGCCATTAACAGAGTTTTTTTGCAGTGAATATCTATCTATCTATATGTATATATATGTATATATATATATAATTATCCTATGCAAAAACATCATTAATGCACCATTTAGGGTTAAAACACAAAAAGTCAGGAAATGAGACCTTAAGGGTTGCCCCATCCCTCCCTCGTGGACACGCCTATCATCCGGAGATTGACAGCTGACGGGGTGTGTCATTGGGGTTGTGAGGCCTAAATGTCTCCCCATTCCATCTGTAATCATATTCACAAGCCACAGTAAAGAAGAATGGGGTGACATTTAGGCCTTATGACCCCAGTGACACACCCCATCAGCTGTCAATCTCGGGATGATGGGCGGGTCCACGAGTGGTGGGATGGGGCAACCCTAAAGGTCTCATTTCCTGAATTTTTGTGTTTTAACCCTAAATGATGCATTAACAAAGTTTTTTGCAAAGAATTTCCTTACTTTTTGAGAAAGAATATAAAAAGTAGAAAGTTTCACAAGTTGGTGGCAGCGCGGCCCCTTCAGTCCCCGTGCTCCCAACAACTTGCAAATTCCTGCCTAAGATAAGAGTACAAGTACTGAATATCATATGTATTACTGGCAGCGCATATGGATGGGAGTGTGGGGCTCACCACCTTGAAAGAAAGCAAAGTGTCAGTCATCAGAGTGGCATAATTCCACACCTGTTTACATGTCAGACACCTAACCACTACAAATTACCTCCATGGCAGTAACACTAGGCACCCTATAAATGTGAAGCCAGTACCACAATGCAAAATGCCATACACAAAACATAAAGTGTGTCATGCAATATGGGTGCAGCAAATGAATTTTCCAACACCCAAACACCATAATTCACATGGACAGCACATCCTCTCAACACGCTCCAAATTTCAATGTAAAAGACCAAACTGTTTCCGAGATATAAAATGTGAAAGTTTCAGATTTTCATTCATTGCACTAGCAGAATTCCACACCTATTAACATTTTACACACCTATCGACTGAAAAGTACGTCCATGGCAGTAAGGCTAGCTACCCTAGTAATTTCAAGCCACTACCACCATGGAAAACGCTGTCCGCAAAATGGAACCTGCACTACGCAATATCGCCCAAATAATTTATTGTCCAACACCTAAACATTATAATTCACATCTACAGGACATGCTGTCAACACCCTCCAAATTTCAAGTTAAAAGACCAAACAGTTTCCCAGATATTTAATTTGAAAAACTGTTAAAATTGCGCTATCTGGTCCCTCCAAATCTGACCATCTAGTCCTTCCCTCGTGATCAAAGAATCTTGTGATCAAAGAATTTGCAGGCTCATGATCAAAGAATTTGCAGGCTCATGATCAAAGAATTTTCAGGCTCATGATCAAAGAATAAAAAATGTTAAAACTCAATTTTTAGAGAAAAATACATGAAACCACAGCCATGACTCAACAGAACGAAGGCACCTGACCAGATCCCACCCTACTTTGCCTTTAGAAGTGACCCCAGTGCTGAGAAAATTGAATTTTTCATGTGGCCATCTAGTCCTGCCCTCGTGATCAAAGATCACAGTCAAAGAATCTCGCAGTTAAAGGCCCTGATTCTAGTACAGTTACGCCTGGCATAACAGCACTTGTGCCAAGTAGAATGGCGCATGTAGCAACTTACGCCAGCAGTTGTGACATGCACGATTCTACAATGTGGCCTACAACATGGTGCAGGCTACTTGTGCCGAAGAGCTGTTACGCTGGCAGTTTTGCCATAAACCCCCTGTGACATGGTGCTAGGAGGTTTATGGCAGCAGTTGAGCCCCACTCCAGAAGGGCAGCACCAAAGTCCCCAATGTCTGGATTCTACAAGAACCCCCAAAGGAGAACCGTCAATGTAAGTTACACCAGCTTTAGCTGGTGTAAGTTACGGAGGCCCCCTGGGGGTCCTGTAGACCCACCAGCAGCCCAGTAGTCTATCTTCAGATGCCCTCCCTCCATGCCCAGCATACCCCAGTGGGTGCCCTGCAGGGCTGCCCACACCCACAGCCCCCCTGAAGTGTACATTAAGTGCCCCACAGGGCTGTTCATACCCCCTATCCCTGAATCCCCCATTGTGATATGCCCTGCAGGGCGGTGCAGTCAACCCCACATTTACTGTCCAACCCCTAGTCACCACTGCAAATGCAGCATATACCCAGTCCAGACCTGGTAGTCTAGTGGCCCCTCACCCCTCACCCAGCTGTGCCAGTCCACCCAGCACCCTAAACTCATCCCCAGCCAGCAACTAGCTCACCTCTCATTTTCTCAGCCAGTCACTGACTGAGTTCAGTAGAAGTGCTACTGTAAAGACATGCTGAGAAATTAATTTCTGAGAGCGTCTTTACAGTAGCTCTTCTACTGAACTCAGTTGGTGGCTGGCCATGGAGGTGAGAGGTGGGCTGTGCCCTTCACTAGCTGGGGACAGGTGACGGAGTGCTGGGTGGACTGGCATGGCTGGGTGGGGGGCCACCAGACTACCAGGGTTGTGCTGGGTATATGCCACATTTGCGGTGCCAACTCGAGGTTGGGGCATGGTGGGTTGGACTGCCCTCACCCAGTGGGGCATATCGCAGAATGGGGGATTTGGGGGCAGGGAGGTGGGGCAGTACTGCAGGGCTAATAAAGTACACTTTTGGGAACAGAGGGTGTGGGGCACGCATGGGCAATTTACTGTACACTTTGGGGCAGATGGTGTGGTCAGCTCCTGGCCGGGCAATTTAATGTACACTTCCAGGGGCAGGGGGTGTTGGCAGCCCTGCAGGGTACCTTATGTGGCTTGCTGGGCATGGGGGAGCACTTGTGACCTGCAGTGTACCTGTTGCGGCTTGCGACATGCTCGCCAGGTGCGTCCCCTGTTCGGCGTGCCTGGCCGCATGTCGCAAGTTGCAGGACTTAGACGCAGAGACCCTGCCCTTTCTAGAATAGGACACAGGGTCAGTGTCACAGTTGATTAGCGCAAGTTGCGTTTGGCGGTGACTTGCGCCAACCTTCTAGAATCGGGCCCAAAGAATTTGCAGACTCGTGATCAAAGAATTTGCAGGGTCACAATCAAATCAATAAAATATGTTAAAAGTCAATTTTTAGGCAGAAATGCATGAAACCACAGCCATGCTTTGATAGAACGAAGCCCTCTGAGCAAAACCCACCTTCTTTTGGCTTAATAAGCCACCCTGAACTGAGAAAATTGATTTTTCAAGTGGCCATCTAGTCACACCCTTACCATCAAATATCGCAGTCAAAGAATATTGCAATTAAAGAATTTGCATGCTTGTGATCAAAGATTGTTAATGAGCCGTGATCAAAGAATAAAAAAGTTAAAAACTCTTTTTGTTTACCATTTGGAAGGAAACCACAGGCATGGCTCGATGGAGGGAAGATCCCTGAGCAAAACCCACCATAGTTTCACCTCAGTAGTCCCCCCTGGGCTGAGATATTTGAATTTTTCTGACTGCAAACTGAAAACAAGATGGCGGCCATCATGATCAAAGAATTCCTCGTGATCAATGATTCTTTGATTGCGAGCCTGCAAATTCTTTGATTGTGAGGTGGGACTAGATGGCCAAAACCCCATTCTTCTTTCACAAAGTAACCATATAAAAATGTTCCCATTGACTTATAATGGGAACTTAAAAGTTTAATAACTTTTGAATGGATTTATATTTTTTCACCAAACAAAGCGGCATGTTCCTTGACCCAAGCTCTTTCAGGTGAGCCAAGTCACAGAGCAACATACCAGATGACAGCCACGCAGCGCCATGGACAAAATCTGAAAACCTGCCTGCATAACTGGCAAAAGGTGCATTTTTTAGCATTTTGGTGCACAAAAATCATAAATCTGAATTAAATGAAATTTGGCAGATCAAGAGAGCTACCATGCCCCAGTGCGCATACCAAATTCCATGCAAATCAGTTGAAAGGGTCCAAAGTTATTAATGCACACAAATTTGAGGTTAACATAGAAGTGGCTTCATAACCCTAAATATAGGGTCGCGACCATGTCCCTATAATATATTCCATGTCTGAGCATGCTGACATGCTACAGTAAAGGAGAATGGGGTGAGATGTAAGCCTCATGACCTCAATGACCCCCCTGTGTTTGTTAGACTGTGGAGGATCGGTGTCGCGTGTGTGAGCGGGGTTAGGGGTTCAATGCCAATGTCTCATTTCATGACTTTTTTTGCTTTAACCCAAAATGAAGCATTAACGCTGTTTTTTGCATAGAATTTCCTTACTTTTTGAAAAAGTGTAATATAAGTAGTAAAAAACACATATTGGTGGAAATGCGGAGCCCAGCTCCCACCAAGTTGCCAATTATTGCATAACAATAAGCATCTGGGACCAAGCTCCTACTTATGCAAAGCTACAGAGCCACGCAGCAGCACTATAGGGCACCAAACCCTTGTAACAGTAATTTGTCCATATCTTGGGAACCGTAACAGCTAGAAAAACAATTCAAGTGTCATTGTAACCGTGTCAGTGAGTAGATCATGCCGCAATCACTGACTGTACCCATATCTTACATTGTTTCCGAGCTATGGGCACCAAAAGCACTGGACAGGCACGCTTTCAACCCTTGTGACAGTAATTTCACAATATTTCATGAATAGTGCAATGTACGAACAAAATTCCACTGCAGACCTACTGTACAATTTCAAATCTTTTTCTAATGGCTAGGTAACCTTAAGGTGATCTAAGCCACCTGTAGTGAAAAGTCTGTATCTCGTTTCGTTTCAGAGATAATGGCGCTGAAAGTCATGACACAGACTGCAATGTAATCCTATGGGAAAAATGTCAATTACATCATTGAATATCTCTGCAACAAATTATTACCCCAACACCTAAATAGCACAGTTCACATCTTTTTGACATCCCCTCAACACCCTGCACATTTCAGTTTAAAAGACCAAACTGTGTCCAAAATATAACATTTTAAAGTTTGAGATTTTCATTGGTCAGAGTGGCAGAATTCTGCTCCTGTTTACATTTTACACACCTAATGACTAAAAAATACATCCATGGCAGTAAGGCTAGCTACCCTATAAATTTCAAGCCACTACCACAATGCAAAATGCTGTCAGCAAAACGTAAACTGCGCCATGCCATATCTCCACAACAAATGTATCTTCTGACACCTAAACACCATAATTCACATCTGCTGGACATCCCATCAACACCCTCTAAATTTCAAGTTAAAAGACCAAATCATTTCCAAGACATTTAATTTTAAAAGTTGTTAAAATTGGGATGTCTGGTCCCTCCCAATCTGGCCGAGTCCCTCGCTTGGGATCAAAGAATCTTTGACTGTGAGCCTGCAAATTCTTTGATCATGAGGAGGAACCAGATGGCCAAAACCCCATTCTTCGTTCGCAAAATAACCATGTAAATTTTCCTATAGACTTATAATGGGAACTTAAAAGTTTAATAACTTTTAAATGGATGGGCCGACTTTGGCAAAATGGGTGAATACCTGAGGAATGCACTAGCAAATGGCCAAAAAGGAGGAGTGGAAGAACAATGGAGAAAAATCAAAACTGCTATCATAGAGGCAACAAGCCTTTGTTTGAAACAAATAAAGAAAACAAAGAGGAGTAAAAAAAACTGTGGTTCTCAAAAGAGGTGGCAGGGAAGGTTAAGGAGAAAAGGGCTATATTCAAAAAGTATAAGGAATCACAGAAGGAGCACGACAGGGAACTGCATCAATTAAAGCAGAAAGAAGTGGGGAAGGCAGTCAGAATAGCAAAGGACCAAACCAAAGGAAAAATAGCCAACTCGGTTAAGAAGGGGGATAAAACCTTTTATAGGTACATTAGGGAGCATAGAAAGGTTAAGGGAGGAATAGTGAAGATTAACAAAGGAGAGGGCAGGTGGGCAAAGGGAGACAGTGAAAAGGCAGAGATACTGAATGAATACTTTTGCTCGGTATTCACAAAAGAAGATGTGGAAGAGTTACCTAAACCAGACAATAGAAGCACTCTGAGTAGGGGGGTTGACACTAGTCCATTTACAGAAGAAAGAGTCCTGAAAGAACTCCTAAAACTCAAGGTGGACAAAGCAATGGGACCTGACGGGATTCACCCCAGAATCCTAAAAGAACTAAGGGAGGACCTAGTGACACGACTGACCACGCTTTTTAACAAATCATGGGAGGTTGGGGTGGTACCTGAGGACTGGAGGAGAGCAGATGTGATTCCCCTTCACAAAAGTGGGAGCAAGGCAGAAGCAGGAAACTATAGACTGGCAAGTTTGACCTGAGTGTTAGGGAAAATGATGGAATCACTTCTGAAAGAAAGAATTGTTGAGTACCTAGAGGCCAGCAGGACACAGGACCCAAAGCAGCATGGATTTACAGCAGGAAAGTCATGTCAGACAAATCTAATTGATTTCTTTGACTGGGTGACCAAAGTAATAGACCAGGGAGGGGCTGTGGATATGGCCTACCTAGGCATTTGACACAGTCCTGCACAAAAGACTAATAATTAAGTTAGCCAGCCTGGGAGTGGGTTCCAGGGTGGTAGTCTGGGTAGCAAACTGGCTGCACAACAGGACACAGAAGGTAATAGTGAATGGAACACATTCCGAAGAAAGGGGGGTTACTAGTAGAGTACCACAAGGCTCAGTACTGGGTCCAGTCCTCTTTAACATCTTTATAGGTGACATTGCAGAGGGTCTGGAGGGAAAGGTATGCCTCTTTGCAGATGACACAAAGATCTGTAACAGAGTTGATACGCAAGGGGGGGATAGAAAGATGAGAAGGGACTTGGCAAGGTTGAAGGAATGGTCAGACATATGGCAACTTAGATTTAGTGCAAAGAAGTGCAAAGTAATGCACCTGGGAAACAAAAACCCAGGAGAAGAGTACACAATAGCAGAGGAGGTACTAACAACAACAAAAATGGAAAGGGACCTGGGAGTAGACATATCTGATGACTTAAAGGTGGGTAAGCAATGTGAGAAGTCAGTAAGGAGAGCCAGGGGGATACTGGGATGCATACGAAGGGGCATTACAAGTAGGAAAAGGGAAGTGGTTATCCCTCTGTACAGACAGTTGGTGAGACCCCATCTGGAATACTGTGTGCAGTTTTGGAGACCCCATCTACGCAAGGACATAGACAGCATGGAAGCAGTCCAGAGGAGAACAACTAAAATGGTGCAGGATCTGCATCAGAAACCATATGAAGAGAGACTGAGAGAGCTTAATATGTATACCCTTGATGAAAGGAGGGCCGGGGGAATATGATACAAATGTTCAAGTACCTCAAGGGAATCAACAAAGTCCAGGAGGGTAGCATCTTTCAGAAAAAGAGATGCGTAAGAACAAGGGGGCACAATTTAAAAATAGAGGGGGGATGGCTCGGGGTAATGTGAGGAATTTTTTTTTTCATGGAGAGAGTGGTGGATGCATGGAACCGCCTTCCTGGGGAGGTCATTGGGTCTAAAACAGTGGGGGAATTCAAACATGCATGGGACAGACAGAAGACAATTGAAGTTGGGGTTGCAGGAAGTAGGCTGTTGGTTAACTAGAATCTGCAGCTTATCCAATAGGAAGGGCAATGGGCAGACTGGGTGGGCCAAGTGGTCCTTATCTGTTGTCAAAGTCTTTGTTTCTATTTTTTCACCAAACAAAAAGCAGCATGTTCCTTGACCCAAGCTCTTTCAACATGCCAAGTTGTAGAGTGGCACACCACACACCGGCCATGCAGTGCCTCAGACAAAATCTGAAAAACTGCCCACATAACTGGCAAAAAGTGCATTTTCAGCATTTCGGTGCAGAAACACTGTAGGTCTGACCAAAATAAAATTTGGCAAATCAAGAGATCTATCATGCCCCACCATGCATACCACATTTCATGCACATCCGTTGAACAGGTCCAAAGTTATTAATGTGCAAAATTTCGAGTTTAACATATAAGTGGCTTCATAACCCTAAATATAGGGGTGCAACAGCGCCCCTATATTAATAGCCACTAAAAAGCATGTACTGGTGGGAGAGGGCCCCGTGCTCCCACCAACATGCCCATTTCTGCATAACAATATGCATCTGATGAAGTGCATGCCCTCTGGGCCTGTGCTGCCACTTATGCATAGCTACAGAGCCATGCAGCATTCCGATTGGCCACCGAATGCTAGTAACAGTAATTTGTCCATATCTTGGGAACCGTAACAGCTAGAAAAACAATTCAAGTGTCATTGTAACTGTGCCAGTAAGTAGATCATGCAACAATCACTGACTGTACCCATACGGTATCTCACATTGTTTCCGAGCTCTAGGCACTGACATGCACTGGACAGGCACTCTTTCAAACCTTGTCACAGTAATTTCACAATATCTCATGAACCGTGCAATGCACAAACAAAATTCTACTGCAGGCTTGCTCTACAATTTCAAATTGTTTTCCAGTGGCTAGATCACTTGAAGCTGATCTAAGCCACTTGTAGCGAAAAGTCTGTATCTTGCTTTGATTCAGAGATAGCAGAGCTGAAAGTCATGACACAGACTGCAATGTAATCCTATGGGAAAAATGTCAATTATGTCATTGAATATCTCTGCAACAAATTATTTCCCCAACACCTACTGTAAATAGCATAGTTCACATTTCTATGACATCCCCTCAACACCTTGCACATTTCAATTTAAAAGACCAAACCGTGTCCGAGATATATCATTTTAAAGTTTGAGATTTTCATTGGTCAGAGTAGCAGAATTCTGCACCTGTTTACATTTTACACACCTAATGACTGAAAAGTATGTCCATGGCAGTAAGGCTAGCTACCCTATAAATTTCAAGCCACTACCACAATGCAAAACGCTGTCTGCAAAACGAAAACTGCGCCACACCATATCTCCACAAAGAATGTATTTTCTGACACCCAAACACCATAATTCACATTTACAAGACATCCTGTCAACACCCACCAAATTTCAAGTTAAAAGACCAAACCGTTTCCAAGATATTTAATTTTAAAAGTTGTTAAAATTGATCAATCTGGTCCCTCCAAATCTGGCCATCTAGTCCCTCCGTTGAGATCAAAGAATCTTTGATTGTGAGCCTGCAAATTCTTTGATCCTGAGGAGGGACCAGATGGCCAAAACGCCATTCTTCGTTTCGCAAAATAACCATATAATTTGTCCCATAGACTTATAATGGGAAGTTAAAACTTGAATAACTTTTGAATGGATTAAAATATTTTTTCACCAAACAAAAAGTGGTATGTTCCTTGACCCAAGCTCTTTCAACATGCCAAGTTGCTGAGTGGCACACTACACAATGGCCACGCAGTGCCATGGACAAAATCTGAAAAACTGCCCACGTAACTGGTGAAAAGTGCATTTTTCAGCGTTTTGGTGTGGAACCACCGTAGCTCCGACTGAAACTAAATGGCAAATCAAGAGATCTACCATGCCACATCGTGCATACCAAATTTCATGCACATCCATTGAACAGGTCCAAAGTTATTAACCCACAAAATTTCAAGTTTAACATAGAAGTGGCTTCATAACCCTAAATATAGGGGCATGACCGTAGTATAATATATATATATATATATATATATTTTTTTTTTACAAAAAGAATAATAGATAGGTTCTGAGGTATTACAAGGCAGTAATTCCATCAAGAGTTGTGGGGACACAAGAAACCTCGAGAGCGAAGCTTGAGAGGATTCTTGTGTCCTCAGAATCTTGAGATGGAATTTCTGCCTTGAAACACGAGAACCTATATGTTGTTTTTTATAATATATGGATGTGAGGAATTTCCAAGTTCTTACTTGTGCTGCTGTGGTCTGCAGAGTTCGTCAGACTCCAAGTGTTCCTCACTGCTCATTTGCACCCCCCGCTCATGATCCATTCCCACTTCTTTCAGAGAAAAAAAAACCAAAAAAACACACTGTTCATACAGTAGTTGCGTCCTGTAATCCCAACGATAGTATTACGGGGACTGGAAGTATAGTATTATTGGGCCAGAAGTATAGTATTATGAGGACCAGAAGTATACTATTACGGGACTGACTAATCTATTACAAGGATTTTTTATATGCTTTTTGGGGGTATTATTTTAAGAATCCATATATATATATATATATATATATATATATATATGTGTGTGTATATACTGTATATATATGTATATATATATATACACACACACATATACTTCCACATAACCATCATCGAATTACTATGACCTCAAACCTTGGATTATATTACCTTAAATACAATGTAAGTATCTTAAGTATACTATATTTTACCTTGTTTATCCTTCATAGTTGTTTCATTAAATTCCTTTACTTTTTCCATTTAACTTTGTTAGTGAGCAGCGTAGGCCCCTAATAAAGGGAAAAACTAAAGAAATAAACATTGGTTGTTCCCCATCAGTAAATACTAGTCATCCAGGTTAAATATACCATGCAAGCAAGAATATTTGATAGTGTAGGCAGTACTGGGCAGTACTGGACCACCCATGGGGCATAATGAGGCCTGATGCTGAAGGCCTTATAGCCGCAGGATGGTATTATTGTGCTTAGAAAATGGGATACATGTGCCATTTTTTATAGGATTACAAAAAGTAAAATAATGCTGTAAAAATTATTACAAAATTAATCTGAAATCCTCTTTTGTTAAAGTAGACCCTCTACTGCTATATTAGCCAGTAGTGGCCACTGCAGTGTTTGTAGGTATTTTGTTTTTGTCATTAGGAGTTTTAACCTTGGTCCCTGAGAATGTGCTTTTTGGTTTCCTGTTTTGGTTTTGTTTTGAGTTGTGAAGCCCCTCCGCCTCTTATGGTTCTTCCTTGAGTCTGCACCCTGAGGTCCATGCTTTGTTTCTGTACCTCTGGCTCAATGATGAGACCAGCAGTGCTTTTCTGGTTTCTTTATCCACACATACATGCACACTGCTGGCTAGCAGTGGAGTGAAGAGTGGGTGGGCAGCTGGAGGACACCAACAGTATTTAGGAAGCTGCAGGGGAAGGCTGAAAGGGTGGGCGGCCATGGGACAGGAACTGTGCTGTTGCATGAGGGATTTCATTTTGCCTTTTGATAAATTAAAGAACAGGAACATTTTCACTGCTTGAGTGGGTGTAGGAAGACTAGGGACCAGGTGTATTAAAGTAGCGTTAAGCATGCAGTGTGCTAGCAGTACAAGTTTGAAGGTAAAAAACATTATTTATTAAATGGGGAAAAACAATTGTACTATGTTACTGTGTGACATGTTGCTGTCTTTTTCTTTCCTAATTGTAGTTGGTGTTAGTGGTCGGGGCTGGGGGAACTTGCTAAGCAAGAAAAAAATGGCTGCATTTTTTTTCCACGTCAGCCTTGGCACAGTGATTTCTGTTCAATGTCCTGTGCAGCCAGTATAGTGTTATGCTTATGCAACTGTATTAATTTAGTTTTGGCTGTTCGCACTCTCTATTTCAGAGGAATTACCACCCTGTAGGGGTACCAGGGCAAGGAACCCTCAGAGATTGTTCCACCCCTAGAGGTGCTGCATGACGATTCCCATGGCTAAAGGTACCTTAGGAATCCCCCTAAGGATAGAAGTGCTGCCGCTGGAGGAGGAGGAGGAGGAGGGGGGGGGATGGTGGGGCAAAGAAAAAGTGCTTCACAATGAGGCTGAGAGGAACTGCTTATATAGCTCAGGAAGTGGGAGTGGCTGGCTGCTTGGCCATTGAACTCCAGGGAAAGCCTTGCCAATTTAATGTCCTGCACAACCAGTATAGTGTTATGCTTATGTAACTGTGTTAGTTTGGTTTTGCCAATTCTCACTCTCTGTTCCTGAGGAATTACCACCATGTAGGTGTAACCAAGGCAAGGAACCCTCAGAGAGGGTTCCATCCCTAGAGGTGCAATGGGATGATTCCCATGGTTAAAGGAACCTTAGGAATCCCCAAAAAGAAATGTAGCACAAGCATATCCCCCAAAAGAATTAGGTGACATGAAGCATATAAGCAAGCAGTAACCGTGACGTAGTAGCAGTAACTGTGACATAGATACATAGACAGTGTCAGCAGATAAGGGCCTATGGCCCAGCTAGTCTGCCCATTTGAGCTTGTAAGTTCAGTTTATGTTTTCCTAGAATTCTGTTGCCCCTTGTCTCTGACCTCCAGAATTCCTTTATGTCTATCCCATGCATTCTTAAATCCTGTGATTGTTTCAGCCCCCATCACTTCCTCTGGCAGGGTGTTCCACTTGCCCACCACCTGTTCTGTGAAGAAATTCTTCCTCATGTTTCCTCTGAATCGTCCTCCCTCCAACTTAATCCCTTGACCTCTAATCCTGGAACATCTTTTTTGCTTAAAAATAGTGTATTCCTGCACCCTGTTCCTCCCTGTAAGATACTTGTATGTCTCTATCATATCCCATCTCTTCCTCCTCTCCTCCAGGGAGTACATATTGAGTTCCTTCAACATGTCCTTATAGGACTTGTGATGCAATTCATGTACCATCTTAGTTGCCCTCCTTAGAACCTTCTCTACCCTGTCTATGTCCTTACATAGGTAAGGTCTCCAGAACTGTACACTGTACTCCAGGTGGGGCCTCACTAGTGTCTTGTATAGTGGAATTATGACCTCCCTTATCCTGCTGGTGATGCCCCTGCCTATGCATCCCAGCATCCTATTTGCTTTACCTGCTGCCTCATCACACTGTTTCCCTATCTTGAGGTCATCAGAGATGATAACCCCAAGATCCCTTTCCTGCTTGGTGCATGCTATATCTTCACCCCCAACTGATATATTGTGCCAGGGTTTTTGTGCCCCATATGCATTATCTAGCACGTCTTTGCATTGAATTTCAACTGCCAAACCCCTGACCATTCTTCAAGTTTCTGCAGGTCCCTTCTCATTCTGTCTACACCCTCTGGTATGTCTACTCTGTTACAGAGCTTGTGTCATCAGCAAAAGTGAAATTCTGCCTCTAGGTCCCAAGTGCAATGTCACTGATGAAGATGTTGAATAGGACCGGTCACAGCACTGATCCCTGTGGTACCCACTGATCACTCTTCCTCTGTGGAGTTACAGCCATTTATCACCACCCTCTGTGTCCTGCCACCCAGCCAGTTACCTACCCACCACACTACTGTCCTACCCACACCCATATTCCCCAGTTTGTGTAATAGTCTTCTATGTGGCACAGTGTCAAGGCCTTGCTGAAGTCCAGATAGGCCATGCCCCTGCCCTCCCTGATCCACCTCCTAGTCACCCAGTCAAAAATTCAACGAGGTTGGTCTGACATGACCTCCCCCTGGTGAAACCATGCTGCCTTGGGTCCTGTAGTCCATTGACAACCAGATGTTTCACCAATCTCTCCTTCAGTAGTGCTTCCATGATCTTCCCCACTACCAGGGTGAGGCTGACTAGTCTGTAGCTCCCCGCTTCCTCTTTGTTCCCACTTTTGTATAAGGGGACTACATCTGCTGTCCTCCAGTCTTTGGGTACCTCCCCTGTTTCCAGTGATTGGCTAAACAGGATAGCCAGAGGTTCAGCCAGCACCTCTCTTAGTTCTTTAAGGACCGTGGGGTGCTCCCCATCTGGCCCCATTGCTTTTTCAACTCTTATTACTTCCAGTTCCTTCAGGATCCTTTCTCGTGTAAAGGGACTTGTGTCCATTTCTGCACTGTTCTCACCCCTTGTACTCCCTTCAGACCCATTACCCTCCTCTTCCTCAGTAAAGACTGAGCAGAAATACCTGTTCAATATGTCAGCTTTACTGATGTCATCCTCCACATGGCCCCATCCTCCCCTTCAGTCTCACTATCCCTCCTTTGCCTTTTCTTTTTCACTTATGTACCTGTAAAAGGTTTTGTCCCCTCACCCTCTGATTTTATGTGTTCTTCTGTCTGAGCTTTGGCTTCCCTTACTGACCTCCCTGCCTCCCTTTGCTTCTCCTTGTACTTCTCCCTATTCCCTTCTACCTGTGACTTTTTGTATTGCCTGAATGCAATCTTTTTGGCTTTCACTTTCTTTGCTATCTCTTTGGAAAACCATAATGGTCTCCTCTTCCATTTCCTCTTGCTGACCTGCTTAATGCACAATTCTGTTGCTCTTGTAATACCCATTTTAAATACTGCCCACTGTTCCTCAACCCCTGATTCCTGCCCATTTCTTCTTAATGCCTCTTTCAAGTATCTCCCCATTTTCCCAAAGTCTGCCCCCCTAAAATCCAGGATATGTGTTTTTGTGTGGTCTGGTTCTGCTCTTTCTGTGATTTCAAACCACAATGACTGGTGGTCACTGCTCCCCAGGTGCTCCCCCACTGTTACCCCATCACACTGTCCCTGTTTGTGAGCACAAGGTCCAGTATTGCCTTCTGACGAGTTGGTTTCATGACCAGTTGCTTGAGGAAGGCACCCTGAAGGGAATCCAGGATAAATTGGCTCCTAGTTGATGCTGCTGCTGCTGGGATGCTCCAGTCCACCTCTGGAATATTGACGTCTCCAACCAGTACTACCTCACCCTTGTCTGCCATCCTTTGGATGGCTAGCGTCAGCTCCCTATCTGTTTCTTCCTCCTGGGCTGGTGGTCTATAGACCACACCTGTGCAGATGGCTGGCCCCATTTTCCTTTCCAGCTTAACCCTCAGTGTCTCTCCCCCATTTTGTTTCTTCTGGATCTCTGTGGCCCTTATTTCATTTTTCACATACAGTGCCACTCCTCCTCCATAGTGCTGAGGTACTCACCTGGCCTACCCACCCTAAACTCAAACCAAGTGAACCAGAGGCAGTCGAAGGGAGAATGCAATGAAGGTGCCTTGTTGGGAAACCACTAAAGCCAATAGGTATCTGTTATTGTGGAACACTAGAGCCAAAGGATATCAGATTAGCCACCCTTCACAGCTAGTCTTAAATTCTACACCAGGGAAGCCAAGCCCAGGGCAAGGACATAGTAGCAGATATACAGTGGGCAGTTTGATAATATAATGAGATGCTCAGGTAGATCGCGTAGAGAAATGCCCAGGTTTGCATGGCATGAGTCTGAAGGTTTGCATTGAGAATGAGGGGATACTCTAAGGAGAGAGGGAATGGCTGGACACCATCTGCCTCTATCTAACAGCCGAACCTATCTAAAAAAGCTGGGAAACAAGTATGCTAACTAACAGTTATGACCTGAGGCAATGGAGGAGAGAAAAAACCCTATGAGGAGGAAATCTCTGGGGAACCAAGGCCTAGGTTGCCTTCCCTCCAGGCTTGTGATATTTGAGTTAGTGACAGCTCTGCAGTTGCAATTTGGAAAACCCAATGAAAGAGAGGTGGAAAATATTCAAATTTGGAGGAAGGCTCTCACTCAAACCCTCTAGCTGGAATACTGTGGAAGGTTGCAAGAAAACTCTGCAACAGTACATGTAACCAAGACAGGAGAAGGAGAGCAACAACTGCTGAGGCACTCACCTGGCCTACCCACCCTAAACTCAAACCAGGTGAACCAGAGGCAGTCGTAGGGAGAATGCAGTGAAGGTGCCTTGTTGGAAAACCACTAAAGCCAATGGGTAACTATTATTGTGGAACACTAGAGCCAAAGGATATCAGAGAAGCCACCCTTCACAGCTAGTCTTAAATTCTACATCAGGAAAGCCAAGACCAGGGCTAGAACATTCCCAGCTATGGGCCAGGTGAGAAGGATCCTTCCCCAAGGTGGACACGCTCAAGATGCGGACTAAATACAGAGCGAGACCACTGGCCGCAGAAACCCTGTGCTAGAACAGAATGGCTGGCATGCCCCCCCCCAAAACTGAATGACAGCTGGAAAGCTGGCAAGCAGCGGACTGAGCACTGGTGTGCTGAGATTGTAATGAGCAGTGAGTGCTGAGACCTTGCAAGGTCGAATGCAGAATTGAGTGCAACAGAATCCCAGAGGCTGAAGCCGAGGGGATGGCAGTTGGCATGAAGCAATGATTTTCGTAAGCAATGAGCAGTGATGGTGTAAGCAAGCAAGGACCTGCACGTAGGTCAGTAAGCATAGTAGTAGTAGTAAGTGGACCTGCACATAGGTCTGCATAACATAACAGCACTGAATAGTGAGGGAAGCCAGCCAGGCATTGAAAAGCCAAATCAAGATGACAAATACTCTGAGGATTTTTGGCTGTGAAGGCAGGATTTAGAACAGAAATAATTATCCACATGGGGCCACAACTCCCCAAACACTTCCCAGTCCCCGCCGTAGGACAAACAAGAAAGTGATGGAAGGGCCGAGAGCCACATGCAGATATTAAAGCTAGTTTAACAGCTGCAGCAGTAGCTTGTAGCTGACCTCTGAGTATAACAGGGCGAATAAACATAGAAGCAACATCTGAATGGAGTACAATGGGTTGTTAAAAGTTGCAATAAACATAAATAAGGAGACACAATGCTGCTAAAAGCAGGTGTAACCGGGCAGGGCAATGAAGCTGCTGCAGTGAGGTAAGTAGAATGAGAGCATGACTGAGCTGCATAACTAGGTTCAGAGTAATCTGAGTCAGGTGAAAACAATAGAGTGTGCAATATGGAGCAGCTATGGTTAAGCTGAAACACACCAGATAATGATTGCAGTTGCATGTAGCAGTGTGCGAGTTGTGAGTAACAGAGCAAACAGTGGGAGCTCTGGAATAATATGCTAGGAGCTTAGAAACAAAAGCCCCCAAAAGGCAAAACCAAAGACATACAAACACAGAAAACAGGGAACAAAGACAGAAGAAGCACATGCAGCCGAAGGCAAAATACAAACCAGAAGCAAGAGATAAACACAGAAATCCAGCAGACAAGCAGGAGCAGCAAGGTGGGGGGGGGGGATAGGCCCCAACCACTTCAGAGGACAGACCGACATAGTCTTTGGCTGCAAAGAAAAAGTACTTCACAATGAGGCTGAGAGGAACTGCTTATATAGTTCAGGGAGTGGGAGTGGCTGACTGCTTTGCCATCAAACTCCAGGCAAAGTCTTTCCAATTATGCGGTGCCACATTAGGCTCATACTTGTTTGCCGGGCTCTGTTGGCACATTACGTTCTCTCTTGGCATGGCTGTCAGCCAGTCAGATAGCTAGACATCTTCCACCCATTTTCTAATTAAAAACAGTATACAAAGCAGTCGCCTTCAGAATTGTACCTCATCAAATAACACATATACAGTATATTCGCTTTTTCAATCTTTTCTAGATATATATGCCCTGAGCTGCCATTTCCATCTGCCCTCTCTATATACAGTACTTTCCATATACAGTTTATATTAAACAGAGCATGCTTATATTCAGAATTCATTTTATATGGCCGTACTATATATAACGTTTTAGGACTAATACCTTGAAAAAGTGGTTTCTTAGTCACAGAACATAAGGTTTGTATTATTAAGTGACCTGCAATTACTTTTTCAAGAAATAAGAATCACAGAAACATAGAAATATAGAACGTGTCAGCAGAAAAGGACTGCCAGGCCCACCCAGTCTGCCCTGTGTGCCTAGCAAGCTACTAGGATTTTGCTATTGCTTTACACGCGAGTGTGGCGGCATTCTTTCTGTGACAAACAGAGGATCGAAATTAGGCAACAGCCACAACTGTAACATGAAGATGTGAAGAAAAAGTGTGTGAAGAGTAGGGCAGGAATGAAAATTATGTAACGGAATGACAAGTGTATGGAAATTAGCCTAGTTTGCACAGTGTGAGGCAGAGGGGAGTGATACTTTGGAAGGGTGGGGCTACCGACTGCACCCCTAGGGATATTCTGATTGGTGTAAAACTTTGTGGTCTGCATGAGAAGCTATGGGTTTGAGACATGTGCACCTATTCACAGGGAAAAACAAAGTTGGCCATTTCCGATCAGTTTAGTGGGATTGTGTATCAAGTTGCCTAACTGCACAATCACTCATCTAAATTGATGTCATTGAGTTTCGACTACCTGCAACTGATAGCTGCAAGAGCAACGACATCTGTTGTTGAGAGTTAAGACATGAAATGTATCGGAATGCAATGCGCATGTTTGTGGTTGCTGAGATGACGGTGATTACAGCAACTGTGTGAGACTGAAAGCCTACTGTGTTTTACAAGGTATGATGGGTTAAGATGAGTAGCAAGCACCCCCAACTGGTCGTCCCCCAAGAGCAACAGTTAGAGTAGATCTAACGGCATCAATTCAAAAGACAGTGACGCGGTCATCTACCTGACTCTTCCAGATGCAACCAGTGTTGAAACTGAACAGGAAAGGTGATCGGACAGCAGCAGTGATACTATAATAACCAGGCACAATGCTTCACTCAGCCAGGTCAATCAGTCAGGTGCTCTGTTCTGTGCTGACAATAACCTGAAAAGCACATGAGAGACCTCACCAGCAGCCGTTGCAGAGACTGTAATTTCACCATGTGACACGGTAGCCAGGCTTGATAACAGTCACCTCCTTAGGTCAGTAACAAAGACAGTGAGTCCAGCATCTCTGAAGTGGGCTCTGTGACGGCTACTTCACTGAGCAAGTGACAACCAGTCAGCAACCACCCATCAGCCAGTGACAAACAGTCAGACACTGAACCCAGGAGGGAGCAGGAAGAATTGATCTGGGATCAACAACCTCAGTGGGGAGATGCCCACAGTCCACAACCAACACTATACCTGTATCTTGGCAGAGACCATTCTGATCAGTATAGGGTATGTGGTCAGGGATGTCAGTGCAACTATGTATAGAACTTTCCCCATCATCTATACTTGACTCTGTGGAGCTGTATAGCTAGACTTATAGTGTTGCTCAGAGCTGGGCCCCTGGCCTGTCTGATCTTCAGTACTGAAATATTGTCAGGCTGACCCTAAAGTGGGCTGACAACTTTTCAAATAGTGGGGGGGTAAGACTTTCCATATGTGGCCTGGTGGGTCTGTAGAGAAGCAGAGGCACTTGGCTATGGAGGGAGGCCAAAGTAAATGTGCAGTGAGTAGAGGTGGCTGATGGGAAAGAGTGCAAGCAATACTAGTGGCCAAGCACTTGGGAAGTAGCATAAGAGTGCATAAAGTGGATGACACCAGCCAGTATTGTGAGACATCAGAGAACTCTGTCCAGGTCTGGGAGTATGACCAATTTCAAGCAGAAGTAACATCCGGTTCACCATTGACCACCACAATACAAGTGGGGCAAGCATACCTCAGCGGACTAGCTCCAAAGACTTACAGCCTGATGCTGCAAATAATACCAAGAAATGAGTGTTTAGGCACAATAGACTGGTTTTGCACTGTTGGTAGCAGCCGAGAGTAGCAGCACTCAGGAACACAAACCTGACTTTGTTGTTGCCGATTGGCAAACACTTTCCTTGTGTGATAAGACTTTTACTGGGACTCATCTGCAGGACATTTTGCACTTATTGCATGGACCTGTGATTATCTGAAATGTTATTTACATGTATGTGTGTCTGTTCTGCTGCTTGTAGGGCAAGACCTGTGGTGACAAGTGGCACCCAACTGGTGGAGAAGAGTCAGTGAAATCTCCTTGGGGAAGGATTTCCTTCTTAGTGCCTGTACGAATATGTGTGGACATCTTGGGCATGGTCCTCCCAAAAGCAGAAACTTTTTTTTTTCCATTCAAAGTTTATTGATATTTTCAACATACAACAAATAACACATCATAAGATACATAAAGTGCATCCAGAAATTACTGGGAAAACCATGTATCAAAGCAGAAACTTAATATTACTCATACTAATAAATGTTATCTTATAAAAATAATAATAGTCTTCAATCAAGAGCAATATTGTAGCCTGAGACCCATAATTGATGAGGTCCAGAGCTGGGAAGACCTGTATTAACCAGACATACTATTTGTGACTGAAACATGGCTTAAACCAAATGGCTTAACGCATGAAATTGATCTCCAGGGCTACACTGCCTTTAGGAAAGACAGGGAAGGCAAGAAAAAAGGAGGAGGTGTAATAATATTTAATAAAGATATCCTGTGTGTGTCTCTAGCCTCTCTCCCACCTATAGAATGCTCTGGTAGTGAGGCAATAGTCATCACAATAATACTTGGCAACGTCAAGTCCCTGCTGCTACTGTAGGAGGACTGTATAACCTTCCTAAAGTAGCCAATCAGGCCCTGGAGGCCTTAACAAAAATGCTGGCAGACTACACCTCTTCAGAAGAACTTTTCTTGGATGACTTTAATCTCCACTGGGCATCTGGCTCAAAACAGGGGTACAAGTCAAGGCTACTTGACACATACCTGCCCCAGTTCATCACTGAATCCATGAGACATAGTGCCAAAAAAGGGACCAACCAACCATAGACTGGGTACTTGCCTCAAACCCTCATAACAAACAGGCAGCGGGCATCCTCTCGGATGCCTTGAGTGATCATGCTCCCATATTTTGCATATCGAAGAACAGACCCTCCCAAAATCACCCCTCAAGTCTTCATTACAAATAAATTACTCTAAATTCTAAGCACCTGCTTTCCAATCTTATCTCTCCAGCATTGACTGGAGACCTATATGGCATCTCCCAACCATTGGTAAAGCACTGGACTACTTCTAGAACTGCTTCTTGTCAGCAGCCAACAAGCACGCTCCACTCATAAAGCTCAGGCTCAAGGGTCAGTGCTACAAGCTTAAGACCCTTATGAAGCAATGAGATAGGACCTGGGAGACCTACATGATGTCTGGATCATCCACAGACTGGGTTGCCTACAGCGTGTTGAGAAACCAAAGCAAACAATGCTCAAAAACCGAGAAAGGAGAATATGTCAGATACCTTCAACAGGCCAGTCTAACTGACCCAAGGTGTTTTTGGCAGCAAATCGATGGCCTGCTGAAAGGCAATAGCAAACCCCAGCAAGGACCGGTTGTCTCCAATGTCCACACAATTAGTGACAGCCAGGAGGTATCCAATGCTTTCAACAACTTGCTTACTGATTTGGAGGAGTACAAAGCCAACTTCCCACCCAAGGCCTCTGATCCCCCAACAGGTCAGAACCTTAACACCCTGAACTCCATCTAAAAAAGGTGAAGCGGACAGATGTACTCCCTCTACTAAAGAAAATGAAGGCCACGGGAACTGCAGGGCCTGATGTCTTGGACCCCAGATTACTGAAAGAGGCTGCATCCGCTACTGCCTCTCCCATGACTTGGTTAATAAACAGGTCCCTATTAGAAGTAGTTGTCCCATTAGCCCGTCGGCGCAGCGGTGGGATTTCTGCTTGCGATGCCTGCGACCCGGGTTCGGGAATGGACTCGGGTTGCTGGAAGGGCCGGCCGGGGGGAGAAGGATAGAGCGTCCTATGGGCTGCTCTCCTTCTCCAGGGGGGAGGGTGGGTTGGTGCCCGGAGCACGAGTGACCCCCGGCGGAGGCTGGGAGTCACACAGCTACCGGCACGCGAAGACACTTTGGAGGCGGGACAGGACGTCATGCGTCATTGCACTTCCCGCCTCCCAGAAAAAGTGGAAAATGGACGGCTGCCGGCCGCCCTCTATGAAGCCCGCCACGGCTTTAATTAGCCCCCCAGGCCGGCCCTCCGACCTATCACAGGCTCCGCGGGGTGTTGGCCCCTTGCACCCCGTAGCCCCACCGTGGGGGGTAAGCCATGGGGTATCGGAGGGCTCAAGGCCGTTTTGGGGTGGAAATGCCACCAGGACCGCTGATACTTGGACGACCGCAGCTAGGGAGGAAAGAAAAAGCAAAATAGAAAAAAAAAAAAAGAAGTAATTGTCCCAGCCAGATGGAGAGAGAGGCCTATGTAGTCCCAGTACATAAGGGAGGTCAAAAGGAACCAATTGGCAATTACAGACCTATTTCGCTCCTCTGCATCTTGGTCAAGATACAGGAGCAACTTGTCTATAACCAACTCAGGAACTATCTGGAAACGTACCATTTATTAGTACCAAGCCAGCATGGTTTCAGCCCAAATCATGGAACTGATACTGCACTTATCAAATTTACCACTGACACCCTCAGGACTCTTGTCAATGGCAACACCACTGGAGCTATATTTATTGATCTCACTAAGGCCTTGAACTTGGTCAACCTTGACCTACTGGCAGACAAATTAAAGTGCATAGGCCTAGACCACCACTCCCGGTCATGGTTTGAGAGTTATCTCTCCCATCAAACCCAACAGGTTAAGTGGTAGGGATCCTTATCAGGTAGCCAAACTATCAAGGAGGTAGTACCCCAATTCCCTATCTTGGGGCCCCTCCTGTTTTCTCTATTCATAAATGATCTCGGCATCAACTGTGATGGTAGCTCTGTAATACAGTACACTGATGACGCTGTACTGTACAGAACCCATTGACAGTGTATCAGACCTGAGGACCCTGCTACAGGAGGACTTCATAACCCTGGAAAGGTGGTTGCTGGCTAACAGGCTGCTGCTGAATGACAAAAAAAAAGGAATAATTTACGGACCTAGAACACTAGGCTTGGATCATACCTCTCAACCTTTTGTTCCCCAAATGTGGAACACTGCCTGTCAAAATGTAGAACAAATGGACAAAATGTGGAACACATCATTAAATCTTTACCTAAGAAGCTCAAAACACTGTTAAAATGTTGCATTTATGTTCAGAAAGTCTGTTATTAATGGAATAATAAATGTTTTTGCATCATTTACTATGCATTTTTGCTTTAAAATGTTGACTTTGAATGTGGAACAAGTCCTCACAATGTGGAACAGGGAGCTTTTGTGAAGTAAAATGAGGAACGTTCCTCGTAATGTGGTACAGTTGAGAGGTATGGCTTGGATTGAACTATACTACTCCCCCTAGTATCCTCCTCAGGTACGCCAATTGAAGTTGTGAGCTCATTTTGATACCTGGGCCTTGTCCTCCACCAAGGTCTTACATTTAAATGCTATGTGGACCAGATCACCAAAACAATTTACACTAGAAACTTGGCCTATTATACAGGTTGAATTCACAACTTATCCTTGAGACCAGGGTAGCAGTCACAACCAGCATCCTTCTACCCAATCTAACCTATGCAGCTCCAGTTATTCAGGACCTAACCAGTAAGGAACTAGGTAGAATTCAAATACTCTATAATAAAATCGCTAGATCTGCTACCAAAGCCCCCCTCCCAAGGTGCCACCACTGTGAGGTGCTTGACTCCTTAAACTGTCTGACCCTTTCCCAAAGGCTCCAATACCCTCTGTGTACCACCTACAAAAAAATTAGTGGCCCACACCCAACAGGCCTAGCCAGACTGCTGGACCCTAAGCACCTATGTAGACAGCTCCACACCTCCACTCGGAAACTCTTGGAGGTTCCAAGGATACAAATGACAGCAGGCACTAAGTCCTTCACCCATGCAGCTCCTATCCACTGGACCACTCTTCCTGACCAGCTGCAAAACGTAGGCTCACTTACCTTCTTTAGAAAAGAACTCTGAGAGCACCAAAAGGAATACAACCTATGTAGGTGCCAAGGATAATCTCTGGCAATCTGACCCCTAGTAAGCTATCCTGCTCTTCTTAAGATGCACACTGTGTCCTCCTATACCCATAGCTAAAGGTATCAGTGGTATGTATGTGTAGGTAGCCAATTTCAGCCTAGATGAATGTGTTTTTTTATAAAAGATCTTTAGGTCTCAAAAAAAGTCTAGGTCTGCCCCCTGGAGTGTAATTATTTGTGGTATTACTGAATTTTGTCTGGAATGTACTATGTTTGTTCCTAACCGTTATGTGTATGAACTGTCCTGTACCCAAAAGTTTCTCTGTAACTAATTCCAATTTGCCCCTGAAAAAGAGACATTTTGAGACCAGTAAGCCTACCTGGTGAACAAAATTAAATAAATAAATATATAAAATACTGCCTAGTGTATACAGTACCTGCAAAATCATCATATGTTATATTTTTATACCCAATAAAAAAAAAATTTAAGCATGTTGTATCACAACTCTTTCGCTTCCTTTCTCCTGTGGGATGAGGAAGAATGTTCGTGGCTGGGTTGTAAGAGGGTGACAGCTGAACCCCTGGGCAAGGAGGTGGACAGACCATTCAATTTTGGGACATGCCTTGGGGAAGGGATGGCTCTACTACAAGGACCTAGAGGCAGGTCACTGGGAGTGGTCACACCCGGAGATGGGTTGGAGATATATGCTAGGTCCAGTGTGCTGGTGTGATACACAGTAAGTATATCACTGAGAAGAGGAGTAAAGGATATGCCTTAAGCCCCAAGTATGCACACAAATACTGTATGGAAGGGTTAGTACCCAGCATGCTGGAGTATGTGGAAGAGAGTACTGCAGACTTTAGGGAACACTTGGTGACTATGGAAGTTACAAAAATGGCAGGACTGATCACTGGATTGGGGTCTTGGAGGCCTTGTCGATAGACTGGCTGGGTTGGTTGTTTTGTCAATTTATATGTTTCTGGGGATGTTTCTATCAAAGGCTGAGTCAGCATCACAGGCATCCACTCTCGTTAATGAATGAAAGGTTGCGCCCCCTAGTGCGATGCGTTGGGCAAGTGCACCGGTCCACCTGAACAATTTTTGAGGATGGGGGGGGGGGTGATTACTAAACTGCCAGACCCAGAACCTACTTTCAAGTAGTGACTCTGAATAACACAGCCTTTTAGGCAGGGCTTAGTACTGGAAAAGAAGGGTCCAGTGTGCCCCCAAGGAACTTTTGCCCTAAGGTGGCAAGAACCTCACACCTACAATTTATCTTTAACCCAGACCACACCTACTCAGTGCCTAGCCACCAGGAAGCCTCCAGGGACAGGGGAACAGGAACAAGGCAGCAGTCCAGATCCTAGGGGAAGGGATCTAGTAGATGTAGATCACTTATAATTAGAAGTGCCATTGGCGGGGACTCACCGAGACAGTGTGGGAATTCTGAGGAATTTACTCTTAAAGGGAGTTCTTGGGATCCTTGCAGCATAGGATGACTGCTGAAAAAGGTAGGAGATAGGTCTGCATTACATTTCATAGATTCATAGAAATGTACAAGTCAGAAATCATAAGGCCATATGGACTCATCCAGTTTCTAGCTCAAGAATAAATATTTATGAAAGAATGAATATTTATAGTCGTCCATAAATCTATCTAAAGATTTCTTGAATTTACATAACGTATCACTGGATACCACTTCAATGGGAAGTTTATTTCATGAACTTATTACTCTTTGACTTAACCAATGTCCTCTATTTTTAGTTTTGTAAAGTTCACCCTTAAGCTGATATTGGTCTATCGGCCCGGTGGTGCTGAGGGCTGAAGCACTGGACACCACACCTTGTACCATGCTGGCGACCCAAGTTTGGGATCGAGTTTGGGCACCGGGGGTCAGCAGGGGAGGGAGAGGATTGAGCATCCGATGGACTACTGTCTTTTCCCTGGGGAGGGATCCAGGGTATCTCCTGTGCAGCTTGGAGACCGGGGGCACAGCTAGCATGGAACAGCGTAGGGGGAGAAGAACAGCAGATGTCTACATCTCAGCCATGCAAATGTCATTGCATGCCTGCGCTCCTGGG
Organism: Neoceratodus forsteri; assembly: GCA_016271365.2. Taxonomy (NCBI): domain Eukaryota; kingdom Metazoa; phylum Chordata; order Ceratodontiformes; family Ceratodontidae; genus Neoceratodus; species Neoceratodus forsteri. Next base: position 125,635,966 of record CM028131.1, read on the forward strand.
GAAATAACAAATAAAAGGAAAATCCTCGCACCTGTATAGGCGACAGCTCTCCTCAGGACCACACTGCCACATGCCCAGTACCGAGCCTTGCCTCCACTCCCCCTACACTTCCACCACCTTGGCCGGTAAATTAGATTCTAGATAGAGTGCTGGAGTGGAGGCGGCCCTGCCTCAGGTGGCTTACAGCTGGGGATCTGCTGGCAGGAGGTTGGTGCAGGGAAGCTACCCTCTGAGAAGGCAAGGGACCTGGTAGGCGGTAGAGTGGTGTTGGCAAGAAGGGGCAGTTCGAGAGAGTTCCAGGGCAGTGGTGAATAAAGAGAGTGAACAAAAAAAAAGCTGATATTGGTGAATTCTACTACTTCTGTGTGTGTTATATGTCAATCCAATGTTTTACCATAAATCGTGGTCTGTGAATACTCTGTATACTAAACATAAATTACCCATCAGTCGCCTATACTCCATACTATACAAACCGAGCGGTCTCAACCTGTCAGCATAGTCAACATCTCTCAAATGCATTATCCTTTTTGCAGCATTTCTCTGCACCCTCTCTAGTATCTGTATGTCCTTCTTCTATATGTGGGGCCCACATCCACGCACAGTACTCCAAGTGTGGATGCACAAGTGCTGAGTACAAGGGGACCACTATGCTGCTATCGCGACTGTTAATATTTCTAAATATGCATCCCATTGTTCTTTGTGTTTTCCCTGCTGCTGCCTTACATTGTTCTCATGAGGATAAATTATTTGTGATAAGTGCTCCCTGATCTTTTTCCATGTTTGTTTCTGGAATTTGCTGCCCATAGAGATATTGGGCCCTATGCACATAGGGGCGGGAAGGTGTGTATCCCACCAGCAAAGGGCTGCACCTGCGGAGAAGTGCACACCCAGGGGTATGCATTACTGGTGCACACCTGTCTACAGCCCCATACCCCTGGATCGTGGGCACGTGGAGGACAGATATGTGGACTGGGCAGGCATTCAGTGGGATGCCCAACCCGATCTGCCAGTGGATTCCTTGAGCCTGTGGATGCAGAGTAATGGCTGCCACTGCACTGCACACAGCAACCAAAAAGCGGGCTAGTGCCCAGTCGGCCATCCCCAGACCACCATTCATTGTCCATGGTCTGTGGAGGCATGGCGTGAAGGAAGACATAACCCACCTAACATATGGCGACGGGGGGGTGGCATCCCAGGGGGTGCACTGACCTTACTGCAGGGGTTCCCACTGCGTACTGTGCACCCCCAACTCCCAACACTCTGTGACTCTGTGAATGTCGTGGAGTGTGGGCATGCCCCCTGGCTCGCCCCCTCCCTGCTCTGACTGCATTGCCCTCCATGCGGTCTGGTGGAGGAGGCTGCGCACCCCATAGATGAATACCACGGCTGGCTGCATGAGGGCACAATGGGTGTGGAGTGGCTATGCAGCACAGATATGTGGCACATAGCCACTCAGCACCATAGTGCATAGGGGCCAATATGTGGCTTTTTGATTCTGGTACCCCATATGCATGATTCTATATTTCTCTATTTAGAATTAATTGATTTTGTGATACCCAATCCCCTACTAGATTTATTTCCTTTTGAAATTGTAGAATAGATTGATTATCATTCACAATATATCCTACTTTAACATCATCAGCAACTTTAGCATTCTAGCCATTTGGTGATGTCTGTAGGGGTGCTACGTATATATTAAAAAGGGTGGGGCCCAAAACTGATCACTGAGGGATCCTGCTAGTGATTTTTCCCCAATTAGATAAGTGTCCTACAAGGGATACTCTCTGTTTTCTACCCTCCAGCCAAGATTTTACTCAACTGACTATGTTTATATATAATATTTAAGGAGATCTCAAGCCTGTGATGGGTATAGGAGCTACTGCCACTAGTAGAGCGGCTGAGGCAATGGTCAGCTGCTGCCAGTGGGCAAGGTTGAGCATATGTGGTAGGGCTGCACCTAGCACACCATCCAGTGAGTAGAGATGAGAAGTGAGACCCCCAGCATGGCAGTGACTCCTTGGCTGAAGAAGGAAGACTGGCCTGGGATAGAGCATGTATCCGCTCAAGGCCAGGTGACCCGAGGATCCCACACCAGTTAGCCATAATCTGAGAATGAATTGTCACTTGAGCAGTGGATGCCTCTTTCACTACCCACTAGACAAGTTGCCATGGTGCAAAAGTATGTGAACCTATCAGAATAGTAAAGCCTTAGCACAATGGGGCAAATAATGAATTTACAGATTAGGTTCAGTCCCAAGATACTATCTGACCTACTGGTGTGTGGATCCAAAACGGAAAGAAGGAATAGAGAAGGATCCTGTGGTTTTAGATGTGGGTGTGGCACACAATCTTTTCACTAAAAGCTTCATGGGTCCTGACTTCTGTGCAGCACCAGGATAGATCCTGCTTATACAGTGCCAGTAAGGAAAATAAAGTGGAACTACTGTTTAATTCCTTGTGTTCAGGTGCGTCTTTCCTAGAAGAGAAGAGGTAAGCTCTTGTTATCAGAGCAAGTAGGCAGTACAGTTGTACAATTATCGTATCCCAACTATTCATATATTCAAGCCCCTAAATATTCGGGTAATCATTATTCGCATTTGGTGATTTAATAAAAAAAAAAAGAAATAGCCCTGCACCCTCTGCCCCAGCCCAAATCCTTTTAAATTTCTACCTCATTCCCCCACCCGCTGTTAGAATTCCCATACCACTTTCCCCCCAATGCCCACAATCTGATATTTTAATGTATATTTTAAAAAAAACTTCCATTATAGGTGACCGGCATGACCCACCTCCCTAAATGGCTAGCTGCTGTCTTTCAGCCCTTGTTTGGGCTAAAATTAACAAATATTATTTTAATTTAGTTGTTTAAGCAGGTATAGCACACTAAACTGAAAGCTTTTTTACAGGAGCAACCTGGGAGCACAAGGATGTTAAGTGACTTGCAGAGGGTCACACAGTATGCAAGTGGAAGCTGTGGGATTCAAACCCAGGTCTGGGCTGCTGGATGTCACCAGATTTGCAGCTCAGTGCCTTAGAAAACTGCACTATACTGCCTCCTATTACATCCTCCCCTTTCCAAAGCAGAACCTTCCTCCCTCCAGCAGCCATTCTTCTAATGACGAGCCAAGAAGATTTATTTATTTAAGAGTTTCACCAGGAGGGCGCACTGAGCAGAGTACTGCTTGCGTCCAGTTGCATCCCGGGGGAGAGGGAAGGGGAGAACACAATACAGAAAACCTATATTGCAATCAGACAGTATGTGTTAGGCACAGCTAACAGCACTAGAAATAAAATTATAGTTTGAGCAGACCAAGGCAACAGAGTGCTTCAAGGTACAAAAGAACAAATACAGTGCAACATAATACAGCCATAGTACTCCAACTAGAGGAGGAGTGGTGAATTTAGGTTAGGTACATGTGCAGGTGAAGACAAAATGACCTTTGATGTGGGCATAGACGTAACGGTCTGAAGGGGCCTGCCTTATGTCCACTGGGAGGGAGTTCCACAGCTTAGGCATGCAATATGTGAAGGCTGCCTGGCCAGCATTTGTGGACCTGTGTGGAATAGATAAGAGTCTGGTGTCACTGTGCCCAAGTGAGTAAGCTGGCAGGGGAGTGGCTGAAAGTGCAGAGTAGAGATAGGGGGATAAGGTCTGAGACCAGAACTTGGCAGTGAAATGGACACAGTGTATTTGGCAGCGGTCCTGCAATGAGGGGAGATCCAGTGACTGATACAGGACACAGTGATGGGTAGAGTAGGGACAGTCGAGGATGAAATGACAGAAGGCATGGAAGAGTGAGTCCAGTCTGGCCAGGGTGGACTTGGAGCTGACACTATAGACTGCATCGCTGTAGCCTATGACTGGCAGGATAATTTTCTGTACCATAGCATGGCTGGCTGGCAGTGGGATGCATCCACGATTATAGTAGAGGGCACCCAGTCTGGGGTGTAGTTTTTATGTCTGCAGTGGGCAGAGCCTGCAGACATTTTGCATCAGAAAAGTATCTACATCATGTTTTCTGTCCATACAACATTATTTCTTCTGCGGAGAGCCCAAGAACTACTCTGACTGTATAAGGCATAGTAGTTAAAGAGCCCTATTTTTCTTGCCGCTTCATGTCTCCAGAGGTGCCCTCCCCCACAGAGTATGTTTAACCTGCCCCAACTCCGCCCCACACTGAGTTTACTACAGTTGTAAAGGACTTCAACAACAGCACTGGAGAACTCCACAAAAAGTTTATATGTCAGGACCAATTGCACTCCGAGTCTACCGAACTTAAGGTACTGCTACATAAATAAAAAAAAATCAGGTTTGAAAAACTCAGTAAGTGTAAGGGGGATACAAACCAGTTCCATTCTGCAGTTTGATTAGAAACTCCTAAGTTCCAAGTTAAAGCCCGTTTTCAGTGCAGCTAGGCACAAGAGCGAATTCTGCAGGATTCCCTGCCAGTACCCAAAGAAGACACTGTCACTCTGTCCATCTGCAGCAGAATCCTTCTGCATAGCATTTCAGCCCCACGTAAAGAATCATGTGCCCTTCACCCTTCCCCGTTTTTTTCCCCTCACTTTTTTCCGCCTCACTTTCTGGCAGTTGGTGCAGATCACATACTGGTAGTTCGAGTCAGAGAGCTGCTCGTTGCTCATGTTGTTCCTGTGGATGCAGCAGAACTGTGCTGGCTGGCTGTTGCTCCGTGACCCAGCTGACAGATACATGTCCCAGCCAAGAAAGATTCCTCTCTCCCACTTTTCCATGCCAGCTGCTGTGGCAGTGGGGATCTCACCACTTAGCAGCTCGCACAGCACGGCTTCAGCAGCTTGCAGTGCCTGTCTCTGTTATGCATGGGCGCCATTGACGGTGAGCTGACACACTGTACTCACCCTCTCTACACAGTCGCTACCTCTCCATCTGACCTAGTGGTGTAGATTACAGGGGGCAAGGGGGCAGGTTGCCCCCCGAGCAAAGAGAAGAGGACTTTTTCAATTTGCTCACTTTTGTTTTTTTCTTTATTGGCTCTTGCGTTGGACCTGGCTGGGAGATGGACTGAGCAAGGGGGGATCAAAGGACTGTATATTTTTTTTTAATTACCGTCCATCCGACTCTTGTTGTCCCGACTTCCAAATATCTCCATTTTGGATTGGCTGCAAGCATGCTGTAACCACAGCAACATGCATTTTGTGGCCAATCAGAGAGCACTGCAGCTACAGTCTGGCACGCACCTGCATGGATGGGAAAACATTATGGTGCCATTTTTTGCCCAGTTACCAGCCATTGAGAAGCCAGCACACTGCCACCACATTTGTTGTCTGGTGGTGGGTTGGAGACAGTGGTTGGACAACTGTGGGTTATTCGCTGTCCGCCCATCAGTTGGAGGATTTCTCCCTCTGTTGCCATCGCTGACTCTCCAGTTCAATAAATCATTCCTCTCTCCCAGGTCCCCATTGAAAGACCCATGGCCAACCTGAACACATGCTGCTATGGCGCTGCCAGGCCCAGGAAGGAACAAAGAGAGCTGAGGAGAAGAGTCGTGTTGAGCAGCTGACTACATGGGAGGGGAAGGCAGAGCCAGAGCAGAAGGGGCCAACTGGCCAAGACAAGAGGTGAGCCACGAGACTCGAGAGAACATCATACCATGACCTGTGACGAGCCTGCAAGGGTGCTGCCTAGAGTGCCTGACTGACTGAGTGAACTGAAGTTGAGGTGAGATCCTGAAGCTTTTAGTTTTGTTTTTCAAGTTAGTCCTAAGTCCGACTCCGAAGGCAGAAGAACTGAGAAAACCAAAAATCTCAAGTCAGTCACTTTTGGGATTCAGGAGGAGTTGGGCTGAGCTGCTGCAGTAAAACCCGGGGGAGGGGGGGGCTGTCACTTGGCCTGGGGCACTGCATTCATTTTTGCATCTTTACAGCCATTTCCCTTACTGGGTCAGTCAAAGCCAGGCTCAAAGCAATCATTACATTAGTCTTAACATAGAAACATATATTTTGAAGGCAGATAAAGACCACTTGGTCCACCTAGTCTGCCCATTTCCCTACAAAATGGGTAAGCTGCAGCTGCAGATCCTAGTTAACCAACAGCCTACTTCCTCCTACCCCCCAAGTACTATTGTCTTATGTCTGACCCATGCATTCTTGAATTCCTCCACTGTTTCTTTGGCTTCACAGCCTCCTCAGGAAGGTTGTTCCTTGCATTCACAACCCTTTCTGTGAAAAATACTTCCTCATATTACCTCTGAGTCTGAGCCATCCTCCCTCTATCTTCAGATTGTGCCCCCTTGTTCTTGCACATATCTTTCTGAAAGATGCTACCCTCCTGGATTTTGTTGATTCCCTTGAGGTACTTGAAAGTTTCTATCATGTCCACCCTGTCCCTCTTTTCCTTGAGGGCATACATATTAAGCTCCTTTTGTCTCTCTTCGTATGTCTTCTGGTGCAGACCCTGCACCATTTTGGTTTCCCTTCTCTGGACAGTCTCCACCCTGTCTGCCTTTGTGGAGATAGGGTCTCCAGAACTGCCCGCAGTACTCCAGATGGTGTCTCACCAACTGTCTGTATAAAGGGATAACAACTTCCAGTTTTCTGCTGGTGATGCCTCTCCCTAAGCATCTCAGTATTCCTCCAGCCCTTCTTATTACCTTCTCACATTGCTTTCCCACCTTTAGGTCATCTTATATAACTACACCCAGGTCCCTTTCCATTTTTGTTGTCAGTATCTCCCCCCATTGTGTACTCTTCCCCTGGGTTTTTGTTTTCTAGGCGCATTATTTTGCACTTCTTTGCACTGAATCTAAGCTGCCATACATTTGACCATTCCTTCAACCTTGCCAAGTCCCTTCTCATCCTTTCCACCCCACCTTGTGTATCAATCCTGTTGCAGAACTTTGTATTGCCTGCAAAGAGACATACTTTTCCTTCCAGTCCCTCTGCAATGTCACTTATAAAGACATTAAAAAGGACCAGACCCAGTATTGAACTTTGTGGTACCCCACTAGTAACACCTCCTTTCTTCACTGTAGACTCCATTTACTATTACCTTCTGTATCCTGTTGTCCAGACAATGTTTTACCCTGGGACCACTCTCAGGCTGGCTAATATGTTTGTTAACCTTTTGTGTGGGACTGTGTCAACACCACAGCTGCAGCCCAGAGGATGTAGCAGCCAGCAGCAGGTCTGAACACATCTAGTAGCATGCATCATGCATACTAAATTTATTCCATAACAGGTCAAATCCTGCAGATGTTTTGGCTCTGACCAGATCTTGTTTGTGGATGGCATCGATATGCACAGAAAAGTCAAGGTGCTGGTTGAGCCAGATCCTGAGATACCTAAAGGAGGAACTGACCTCCAGAGTTGTCCCATTGATGGTGTGGAAAGTAGAGGTGGAGGGGAGTCTTGAGATTCTCTACCTTGTGCCGAAGGTCATGGAGACAGTTTTCTTGGCATTTAGGTGGAGCTGATTAGAGCAAAACCAGTGCTGAACGTTGCTGAAGTCCTGAAGATGACAGGCACGATCCACTGTCCTCCACAGCCTACCATCTTATGTTGAATTAAAGCACCTGCATACTTGCTTGCTCTATATGGTAAAACCAGCTGATCACACGACTAGCTGTTTTTACTATGCAGAACAAGCAAGCACATGGGCACTTTCTTTCAGCAGAAGGCGTCTGACTGTTGAGGAGGACTGGTTGTGTCAGTCGCCTTTTTTTTTGACTTATTAGAAAAATTGGATGCTGGAGCAGAAGAAGGCTGAGAAGGGGGTGCAGCCAGGGTGTGGAGTGCTGGAATATGGTGGTCAGCCATGGAGGTGGGTGGGTTGTGCTGGTCCTCCATAGTGGTAGTTTTTCTTAAAATATTCATTAAAATATCAGCTTGTGGGTACTGGGGGAACAAAGGTGGAATTGGGATTCTAACCGAGGGTGGGAGGGTGAAGGGGCTGTATTTAAAGATTTGGGCTGGGGAAGAGGGTGGGGCTGTTTCTTTTTTTTTATATGTAAAGCCACAAAGGGGACAAGAGAAAGGTACACATAGTTGGGGAGACTCAAAAGGTAGGAAAAGGAAATGGGTCTCACCCCCATGGTAAAGAAGGGGTCTGCTGTTATCCTGGGATGACAGCAGACAGACTTATTGCATGGGTCATGGAATTTATGAGAACATGGGTGGAAATAACCAGTCCAACTTAAGAGCAGCTTGAGCGAACCGCACACATGCTCATTCTGTGAGGGATGTGTACAGTTGCTAGCAACGCCTCGCTGACATGAGTCCCGGTAGTTTCACGCTACCCCTGGGCTGAACTCAATGTTAAGCTGTTCAAGAGGAACAGCATTCGGAAAGCCTTACACAACACAAAGTAAGTTATGTCACATCGCCATTACGTGTTAGAAACTAATTGCTTACTAAGCCAGTAAAAGGATTTATTTGGCCTCAGTAATTGTTATGGACGAACGTGAATGGAATACAGCAAAGATTTGAGTGAATGAATTTTTAAATAAATTAGTACATTAAAATGAAAATTTAATAAAAGGACACTAAAAAAGTAAGCCGAAGGCACTGAATGCTATGTTTTTTCACAGAATGGTCTTAAACTCAGAGCAATACAAAAAATTGAAAGACCGAGCAGTTTAAGAGACTTTCCAAGGTACGCTAGTCACAGGGGTTTTTTCAAGTGTATTCACTGTGGTTACATTTTTTGGCTTGGTTATTTTTTTCAATGTTAGATTAAGTGAATGAAGCCTTGAGATGTTTTAAAAATTATTTAATATAGACAAATCTATACACAAGGCATTACAAAAATGTTCACATATAATGTGGTCTGGTATTTATCAGTATTATTAAAAACAAAAGAAATATAACATTGATTAAATATGGTAATTTTACCATAAATAAAACTATAAATATTTGTTTGTCTAGGAGGAAGAAATAGTTTTATCAAGATTATTAAGTTTTGTATGCTTAGAGATACATCGAATAAGGTAAATATTTGCCTCATTAAATCTACTGACAAATTTATTTTTGAAGTATAGAGCAACTATGGTTTAAAACATATTGTTATATCGTTTTGAAACAGATATATAAAAAAGAGCCCCGTGATCAAGCTTAAAGAAGCGAAACGTTGGGGTGATGCTGTAGAATAAAGAAAGGTCTTTTAAGCATAACACAAGACTCTGGATTATCTTCTTGTACAGAAATTCATTGGGCACCCTTTCGGAGCTGCAAATATTCATTCATGAAGAAATTATCATTTCTCAGATATCATTGTTGTATAACATGGGTGGAAAGGCCAGATCTGATTGTACATGTGGATAAGAATGATCTGAGCATGGAACAGGTAAAGAAAGACTTCTGTGCTCTGGAAAAGGTAGAGAAGGAGAGAGCAGGAGTGGTAATCCTTCTCTGAGATTCTACTGCAACCATACCTGAATGAAAGGAACAGTTCCACATGCTTCAGTTCAATGCATGGATAAAGATGTGGTGTAGAGAGGATGGATTCTGGTACCTTGAGGAAGAGATGGCATGCACTCTAATGGGGAGGGTAGGAGGGTGTTGCTTGGAGAAATGTGGGCACAACACATAGTTAATTTATACTAATATTTGGGGAGCCAGGGTGGCAAGGAACAACCAAAACATCAAAAACAAGAAGGACATTGCTAGCCTCCCAGCTAGCAAACTTGGGGGGGGGGGTGAAAGTTAGAGGGAAATGTTGAAAAATGATTTGTGCCAGTGTAAGGGGTCTTGGCAACAAAATGCTGGAGCTTCAGGCACTGGTCACAGAGGGGGGACATGACCTGGTGGCAGTAACAGAGACATAAGCATTTTCAAACCATGACTGGACATGGCCTCACCTAGCTGCATGCTGTTCAGGAAGGACAAGCAAAGGGCAGGAAAGGAGTGGGATCATTGTATATTGAGGCAATGAAACAACAGAAAAAGATACCCTTGGGGTGGGGTGAATTGGAAATGCTGTGGGCACTAGCAGCAACTGGGAAGGGGAAACAAATATGGATTGAGGTGGTCTGTTGGCCAACAGGCCAAAATCATGTGACAGAGTAAGAAATGGAAGAAACACTTAAGAGGGCAGTCAGCCTAGGGGAAGTGGTGATAGCTGGGAATTTTCAATATGCCAGATATGAACTGGAAAGGTTCATTCACGGTTGGTGCTTGGAATCAGTTTCTGGTGGATACCTGCCAGGAGGTATTCCTAGAGCAATTAGTTCAGGGCCTAATAAGGGAGGGGATCCTACCAGATCCAGTGCTAACCAACAGTGAGATAATTCAGAATGTAGCAGTCCTGGAACTATTCAATTTCAGTGACCACAGGAGATGGAGTTGGCGGTCCAGATGGGGAGAAACAAAGGGACAGAAAGAATAAGGGTATGGGACTTCAAAAAAGTAGACTCTGCAAAATGAGGGAAAAAAGAGAAGAGAATCATGAAGGACACAATGAAGGCAGAGTGCACATAGAAAAAGTGGGTAGCATGTAAAAAGACGATAAAAGAAGTTCAAGTTCAAGTTTATTGCCGGAAAAACAACTCCATTGAGCAAGCTCATTCACAAGGAGGTCCTGGAATATATATGCTGACAAGACTAACAGAAACAAACAGTAAGTGCACACGACAGGATTACAAGTGCTGATAAGGTGCATATGTGACAAATGTTCAGGCAATACTCTATATCTCTTAAAGTAGGTCATCACGCTCTTACATAAGGTGCAGATTCTGTCCATATGGACCTTAAAGGGACACTGTCAACTCCCTTAGGTCTCAAAGTGTCCTTAGTTTAAAAAACACATTTTACGATTGCCAACATTCTGTAAAGACTACTAATGTAGCTAGTAGTTAGATTTTAACTCATATTTTCTTTACAAAGTAAAAAACAGACTGTGCAACATACTGGTGTTATCACACCAAAATAGGTTTGTTTACATTCCTTGATCAGCTCCAAATACAACTTTCCTGGACTTGGGAACACCCACAAAACAGTCTAGCCCCTCATGATGCTGTAGGAGTTTAGGAGGCTACTTCCTTATGAGTGACTGAACTGTTTGGATGTATTTCTACTGCTCAAGAAGCATGCAGAAAGAACAGAACCAAGATTGTAAACAAAAACAAGGTGATTTATAAATATACATTGCCATGCATTTCAGTTCTGTTAAACAAGGAGACAGACAAAACAAACAGCAACATCAATGAATTTTAGAGAGGGTAAGCAATCAAAAATGTGAGGTTTCAACTAGAAATAATATGATGAAAAACAGGTTGACAGTGTCCCTTTAAGACTAACGGTAGGGTTAAACAATCATAGAAAACCATATTTTAGTGACAACTACAGACATCTTTTATTTTTTCAGTAGCTAATTTTTTAAAGAGACTAACAGAGACTACTTTGGGTAGTTTCAGAGATGATTGTAGCCAATTCCAGATAGCAGGGAGGGCATTGGGGATGGCGCGCTAGCCAAAGGAGGTACAAGTCATGGGGACATCCAGAAAGATAAAGTCCAACTTACTGAGTGAGTAAGTACTGTGGCAGGTGCGGATGAGGGGAGTTAGGTAGCTTGGAAGCTTGTTAAGGAGAAGCTTTAGGGCCAGGTACTAGCATGGAGAATACGTCTAGTGGTAAGGGATGTCCAACCTACAGCTGAGTACTGATCGCAATGGTGCATCCGGTGTGGGGAGTTTGTAGTGAAGCACAGAGCACGGTGATGGAGACTGTCCAGTTTATTTAGATTTGAGGTTGTAGAAGAGGTACAGATTATATCCCCATAGCATACTAATGGGAGGAATGTGACTTGGACAAGCCTAGTTCTGATCTTAAGTAGGAAGAGTGACCTGTTGCGGAAGAAGAAGCCTAGACTTATTTTTAGTCTTCTAGATAGGTCATCAAGGTGATCAGTGAAGGAGAGCTTGCTGTCTAGCCAAAATCCAAGGTATTTAAATTTAGGGGTGACTTCCAGCGGCTCACCTAGGGAGGTAACTATAAAGTCCTTCAGCAGGGTGGTAGGTACAGAGGGAGATGTATTAGGGGAAAAGATCATAGCTTTGGTTTTCTTAGCATTTAGGAGAAGTTTGGCATTAATGAAGTTTGATTCAAGCTGAGCAAAGTCAGCTTGGAGGACATCCCTAACTTCAGGTAGTGATGCATCGGATGTATAGAAAACTGTATCGTCGGCGAAGAAGTACCATTTTGACTTAGATATGTAACGGTCAAGGTCATTAATGTATAGGGAAAATAGGATGGGACCTAAGATGGAGCCTTACGGGACTCCCCTGGTGATTGGTAGGGGGGAAGAGAATAGGCCTCCAGCTTTCATTTTTTGCATCCTTCCCGAAAAGTAACTGCTAAACCACTGGATGGTCGGCGGGGTGGCACCTATTTTAGCAAGGCTGTTTTCAGTTAGGATGTGGTCTATGGTATCGAAAGCTTTGCTAAGATCTAGGAAGCCAGCTCCCATGATCTTCTTTGAGTCCATAGGGGAGATCCAGTCATTGGTTACTTTAGCCAATGCAGTGACGGTACTATGGTTAGTGTAGAAGCCAGATTGGGCTGGATTCAAGAGTGAATAGGTTTCTATGTGGTATTTTAGTTGTGTGTAAATCAGCTTTTCGAAGACTTTGGAGAGGATTGGTAAGACAGAAACTGGTCTGTAGTTATTTAAGTCACATGAATCCCCCGATTTAAATAAAGTTAATAAATTCAAAGTGGCAGAGTCCTTGGTCACTCATCCTTCTTGGGCAGTGTTATGCAATGCCAGGTCTATTAAGAACAAGACTGCTTTACTAGCAGATCTTGTTGGATCATCTGACCTGGCTTGCATCACCACGACCTGGCTGTATGAAAATGCTGGCCCAGTTTTGGCCTCAGCAGTTCCAACTGGGTACTTGGTGATACATTGCCCAAGGAAGGATCGTAGAGGTGGAGGTGTAGCCATTTGTTTTAGATTGGAACTGAGCCTGGTGGAGGTTCCAGTGGGGACCACCAACTCCTTTGAGTGTATCCTGGATGAGGGTGTAGGGTGCAGGATTCTTCTCATCTACCGCCCACCAGGAAATGAGAAAGTTTTCCTGCAGGAATTTGCAGACTTCAGTGTCGACCTGGTATTGGATTCCCCCAAATTGCTGATCCTGGGGGATTTCAATGCCTGCGTTGACAATGAACTTTCCCAGTTTGGTCAAAACTTCCTTCAGTTAATGAATTTGCTGGGCCTTACACAGATTATTACCTCCTCAACCCATATTGGAGGGCACCCATTGTACTTGGTGTTCCTCCTGGGGATGGAGATATCCGATTTGGTGGTGAAGCCAGTCAGGTGCTCTTACCATCACACCATCGGATTCAGTTTCATGGCTTCCCCAAATAGGCCTGCCCCTGTGGAGATGGTCCGGTACCATCCTTTAAGGGTGTTACCCCAGATGGCCTAATGAGGGTGCTGGACCTATCGGGTGTACCAAGTGAATGCATGGATCCAGGGGAGCTAGTACTTGCCTATAATAAGGCGGTGGTGGTGGCCCTGGATTCCATAGCACCTGTTTGTGTTTGCCCCCTTACCCTCTGCCCAAGGTCTCCATGGTTTGATGAGACCTTGAAGGAGGTGAGGAGACTGGGGGGAAGGCTAGAGCAGAACTGGCGAAAATTGGGCCTGGATGATGACAAACTTAGATTGATGGACCATTATGTGGTCAATCAATCAGCAATCACCCATAAGAAGGCAGAATTCCTGTCCAGGGAGATTGCTGCTGTACAGCACTGACCAGCTCAGCTCTTCTGGACTGTGGACAGATTGTGCAATCCAACCTGTCTCCAATCTGGAGGAGCGTTGTCACAAGAATGGTGTGATGGGTTTGCTTGATTCTTTGCAGATAAGGTTGCCACAATTAGGTCCAATATTTGTCTAGCTCACTCTAGTGGAATTTGCGATGGTCAGCAGAAGATGTTGAGCCCTCAGTTTACCTGATCTGACTTTAGCCAGCATGCAATCACTGACATAGTGATGATCATCCAGATGTTGCGACCAACCAGTTGTGGTTTGGACCCAGACCCTGCATGCCCCCTGGTAGGATGCGTTGATGCGATCATCCCAGTCCTAGCTGAGATTGTCTGGAGGTCATGGGAGAGGGGGATCTTTCCAGATCCCCTGAAGGAGGCGGTTGTTCAGCCTCTTCTGAAAAAGCCGTCCCTTGACCCCGACTGCTTGGCAAACTACAGACCTGTCTCTAACCTACCCTTTGTGAGTAAGGTTATTGAGAAGGTGGTTACGTTGCAGCTGAATGACCATTTGACCAGCCACAATGTCTATGATTCTCCCCAGTCGGGATTTAGGAAGAGACATAGTACTGAGACGACCCTTTGTCCGGGTGCTAAATGATCTAATAGCGAGAGATTGAAAGACGCATTCCATCTTAGTTCTCCTTGATCTCTCTGCAGCGTTTGACACTGTGGACCATGTGACATTGTTGGAGCATCTGCAGCTCATCTGTGGCCTGTCTGGTACAGTCCTCAGATGGTTTTGATCTTTCCTCGAGGGTAGGACTCAGAGAGTGGTGTTGGGAATTTATTCCTTGGCCCCTCTCCCCCATCCTGTTGGGTGCCGCAGGGCTCCATCCTGTCACCTATGTTGTTTGGAGTGTACCTGCTGCCGTTAAGAGAGATTATTAGACAGTATGGTCAGAGTTTTCACTGCTATGCAGATGATACTCAGCTATACATGTCCTTTGCACCCAGTCAGGATGTGCTCCTCTCAGTATTTAACAACTGTCTCGCCGAGATCCAGGACTGGATGAGTGCGAGTTGGCTGTGGTTGAACCTGGCCATAACTGAGGTGATTGTTGTGGACCCTGATAGTCATGAGGTGGGTTTGTCATCAGGCTCACCCTCGGGATTGTCTTGGGGGTGTGGTGCTGACTACCTCAGACCGGGTGCAGAACTTGGGCGTTATTGTTGACAATGGTCTGACCCTTAAATCACAGGTGTCAGCTGTCATCAAAACCTCTTTTTACCATTTAAGGAATATCACCCAGGTGAAACACTTGGTTCCTCCCTAAGATCTTCCAACATTGGTCCATGCCTTTGTTACCTCTTGCCTTGGCTATTGCAATGCCCTATACCCAGGGCCCCTACTTTTCTGCGGCACAGTGGGACCAAGTTCTGCGGCAAGACTACCATTTGCCGCAGAACTTCTGTGGCGGTGGTTTGTAATTTCTGCAGAAGTTCTGCGGCACTAACAAACTACCATATCACAGTGACAGCTTGACATCCTGACTTCACTTTCATGGCAGTTTTTATAGCAATCAGGATGGTGGAAAGCACAGTAACACTAGTTCAAAAAATAACAGACTTATAAAAATAATTGTATGGCTAAAAAAGCAAAACAAATGTCTCTCTCTTAAGGTCCTAGCCTGTTGCATAAATGACATGTGCAGAGGGGATCTTATGTGATAAATAAGGTATTTTTATATGCATGCAATCTATTCCACTAATGAGGTTTCCACAGTCTATCACTTATATATTTGTATGTGCTTTCTATACCACTCATGAGGTTCCCACTGTGTATCACTTATATATTTATACACAATCTGTAACACTCATACAAATATGTGTGTGTGTGTGTGTGGTGAGATAGATAGAGATACTGTGTGTGTGTGTGTGTGTGTGTGTGTGTGTGTGTGTATATATATATATATATATATATATATATATATATTTAATTTCATGAACTTGCATCCTCATTCATACAGATCCCATTAGAAATGGAATAGAGGAGTTATTGCAAAACTAATTTTTGATGTCAACCTGCTTTCCCTGACATACTGCGTAACACCATCAGGCCATGGCATGCATGTGAACCAACTGTGAGATAGGGCTCTCCAGACCAGCACAATGTGTCCACCATGTGACAGAACACTGCACCATACCTTCCCAGGCTCTGAGCAATGATGTGTTCCACCAATCCTTGTGCTGCCCAGCCAGCTCCTAGAGCTAATCTTTGAACCTGAGTTTCCGGCACGGAAACACAGCATGCTACCCTCTGGCCCAACAGCTGTCCCTGCACACATTTCTCCAAAACCTTTAGGTGATTCTATCAACCAATGGCAATATGTAATTAATAACCCTGGCAAAAATGCATACAGTGCAAGTATTTATTTAACAGGTCTATTCTTTCAACAGGTCTACACATTATTATATTCCACTTTTCTGGCCATAATTATGTTATTTTTCTTAAAAATTACATTTAAAATTCATTTTACCAGTTATTCATTTCAGATGGCATCTCTATACCTTAAAGGCACAAATAGATTTGTACAAAGTGAGGTATGGACTTAACAGGTCTGTGCTATTGACAAGGTTTTGTTTAAGTTGGCCCTAGTGCAATAATGTAAGACTGAAAATTGTATTAGGCTGTAGTGCAGGTTGAGTAAATATCACCATGCCTGATGTGCAGTGCCACGATTTCTGGCAGTGGGAGCTGTGATAGACAAGTGACTGTTCATTTCTGTTGCAGATTGCAGCCATTTCATTAGCTAATGTATGATGTTATAGCAATGATAACATCACATTCCGAGCATATAGGGAGTTTAGGATATAAAAAGAGGAGATGGGAATCAGATTCTATGGAAAAATAGAAATATTAATAAAAAATCAACAAGAAGAGTGAATTCTGTGGCATCGCAGAAGTTCTGCGGAATATTGCAAGTTTTGCACAAAATTCTGCGACCACAGAATTTTAGGGGCCCTGCCTACACCTAGGGCTACCAAGGATTGATGTCCACCGCCTTCAGCTAGTGCAGAATGTGGCAGCCAGGCTATTGACTGGTACAGCTAGAGCCAGCAGCATAACACCTGTGGTCCGTGGACTGCACTGGCTTCCAGTGCGGTGGAGGATCACCTTCAAGGTCAGTTTGCTGACCTATAAAGCTCTACATGACCAGGGACCTAGTTACTTGCAAGATCTCCTTCACCATTACTGTCCCCTCCATCCTCTCAGATCTGCCAGTGAGGGATTGCTAGAGATTCCCTGGGTCCGTTTGAATACATCTGATGCACAGTCTTTCAGCTTTGTGGCCCCAACCCATGTGGAATTCTCAACCTAGTCGGATCCTAGACTGCCTGACCGTCTAGGGTTTAAAACTGCACGTAATAAATCTTCATTTGAATCAGCATATGGTGGTTTTAATTGATAGTATTTCAACAGTGAATTTTAAATATAAGAGTTTACTGAAATTTGAAATTACTTATTGTATTGTCTATGCTATGTACAAGCGCCTTGGTTATAGAAAGGCGCTTTCTATAAATAAACTATGATTGATTGATTGATCGAGATTGCTCACTTTCAAAGGTGTCCAAAGGAAAAAAAGGGCAAAGGGGCCAGTGTGGTTCACAGCCAGTGTAAAAGTGGTGGTAAGAGCCAAATTCAGGGCATTTTCTAAGTATAAGGTTAGTCAAACGGAAGAAGACAATGAGACGAGAACCACCAGGAAAGTGTAGGAGGTCAAAGCAGACAGAGCTCTTTTTGGCAACAGAGGTGAAGAAAAGGAATAAGGGGTTCTTCTGGTATATCCAGGAGAAGTGCAAAGTCAAAGAGGGTACAGTGGGAATTAAGAACAATGAGGGGCGGGAGGAGGGAACAAGGGGAAGGCAGAGATACACAGTAATTATCTTTGGTTGGTATTTACTAAGGAAAACAATGTGCTACTTCTAGAGTGAGGGCTTAGAAAAGGAAGGTAAAAAGACTCTGGGAGAGCAGTCCAGATAACAGTGAAAAGAGTGTTGGAAAAGCTAGTAGGGGTGAAAGTGGATAAATCAGGGGTAGGGGTCAGTACTAGGACCGTCCCTGTTCAATATATTCATCAGTGACATAGGTGAAGGTATAAAAGGTAAGATCCACTTCTTTGCAGGCGATACAAAGATTTGTACAAGGGTAGACACAGACAAAGGGAGAAGGGAACAAAGGGTGGATATGGGAAGGTTGGAGAACTGATTAAAGATTTGGTAGTTGAACTTCAACAATAAAACATGTAAATTAATACAGACTGGGAAAAGGAACCCAGTGCTGCAATACAGAAAGGGTGGGGTGGTAGTGCTGTCCAGTATGAAGGCCAGATTTTCTCTTATCATGTATTGTCAGAACAAAGTAGAAATCTCTCTCTAGCCTGAATTGTCACCCAAGAAGGCCCCAGGCAATTCTTTCCTCCCAAGTACAAAGTGTTTTTATAAAATTTCATGGAACTGAGCCATGTGCAAAGTGGGAAATGGCCTTTCTATTGACAATGCTCACACCAGCTCCTCTGTCTGTTTACAATTTTGCAGGCTTAGCTGCAATTTCTGAAGCGTGCCATACAGCCATAGCTTTAATTCTTCATGGAACTCTTTATACTCAGAAGAATAATACCAGTATTCCTTTCTGCTGCTGTATCCTTGTAGGAACTGCATCGATGTCTTTTGTCAGATATTTGGTTGACTTTTTGAGACACCCCAGTCAGAGCCGGGTACATGGCGCCCCTAGGCGAACTTGCCAGCAACCCCCCCTCCCCATTTTTTATAATTCAACAAACAAATGTATCAGGATCAGAATAGCTAAAGGCAGACACACTGTATCCCCAAAGAACCACAAGCAAGCTCTTGAGGTCCCGGTCTCCTTAAAACTGCATGCATTCTTTTTCTGAATCATGGCCATTGAAACTGATCCCAGAATAAAATGTATTAAATGCTAAAGTATTGGGCTATATCAAAGATTGTTGGTATCTACTGCATCTTCTTTGATAAATTATGCCATCCTCACATTATACAGTGTCATTATTTTGTGTTTTTCTCTTCAGGCAGGACTTTGTGGCGTGATTGGGGACATGTAATATGTAATGATAGCTAGCATCAGCCTCCTGTCTATTTCACTTCTTCTTCTATTTGTTTCCAAGACTAAATTAATGACTTACACATGCCTCAGGGTCATTCCTTTGTGTAGCAGTACCTCAACCTCATCAGAAATTGTTTCCCTATTAATCAAATTCTGAGCATTTGTCATAGAGAATTAAGTCTATTATTCGCTATTGCTAACACTGCAGGATTACATAGTGCATTGAGGCAAACATTTGCGTCTCCATGCATATCTCTATTCAGACAGACATTACATTCTTTATCCATGTTGTTGCAGTCTTGCAGGTGATAGATAACTCCTAAACAACATGCACTGATCTAGTACCAAAAGAGCGTACTTCATGTTTTCTGTCATCTGCATCCTTATTTTCTACATTTCTTTTAGACATTTGCAAATTCCTAAACTGACCTCATTTTCTGGCCTTAATACTTTTTTTTTATATAGATAACTAGAAAATTGCCAATCTCAGTTCAGTGTTTTGCAAAAAGAATTGACTGGCTTGAGAGAGACAGAGGTTAGGGAGAAAATCCTGTCCTACAGATAGGGGCATAACACACACGCACAAATAATTGTCACTCTGGCAAGCTAAACTAACTAAAGAGAGGTCACTCAGGTCAGGAGAGGGGCAAGGGCAAGGCTCAGGCTGGCTGCCATGACAACAGTGATGTTGTTTTCTTCACTCACTCATCATCTCAGCTGTACAGTGTGAGTGATGACCTCGGACCACCACTGAATTTGACTTCACCAGTTTGGATGGAATCTTACCAAACCTAGAGGGAGTCAGAACTAGTGTAAGTACAGTACACACCACCACACAAGTAATTCATTTTTTCAATTTACAACTGCAACATATTACTAGACTAGTAGGCTGTGGCAGGGGCTGTGGCAAACAAGTCAAAGGTCAAGTTTCAGGCCAACACACACTTCAGAAAAAAACAAAACCGTAAAAACCTAACTGCTCAGTTGCTCTAGACAGTCCTTGACCTCATGGATGGACTAGTCCTCCTCCTCCAGTCCGAAGTTCTGGCCGTGCAGTCGACGATGCGGTGGTCATAGATGATTTTGAGCTTTCCCAAATTAATCCAATCCCTGGCTGTGGCTGGCCTGGCCGGCACTGCCCAAGTTACCCTGGCCATCAATTAACCATTTCCATTACCCGGTCTGGGCAAGTCGGGTGAAACTTCTCCACACACTGCTTGACTGACCACACTATCAGGACCCCAACCCTGCCAAACAGTGTGCTGAGGAGGATTCAGAATCAGTGAACACACAACAAGCAACAGTTGGCTCTGGGTTTCTGGCAGTGTGAGTGGCTGGTGCGCTCTAGTAGGGAGGGGCCATGGCAACGGGGTCATCAATGGATGGCAGGACTGTCTAGTGGATGGGGTGCCTGCATGCACACAACTGCCACCTGCCCGGTCTGTCTCTGACTGCAACTTAATTGGATGGCTGCTGTGCTGGGTGGGTGGATCCTGAAATTCACTGTCCTATAGTATGAACTGTTCGGTCACACTGGCTCCCCCTGCTACATGGCATCCTAGGCGACCGCCTAGTTTGCCTATCCTTAAGGCCTACCCTGACCCCAGTCATAAACCCTGCTTTTTTTCCTGTAATAGCAAGGCTTTTATTAAACCTACAACTCTTGCTTCGTGAACTGACGTCCATCTCAGCCCCACAATCCTTATACCATTGTACTCTAACTTATTTGCTGCTGTGATTTCATAGTATTCACACAGGACATGGTAATTTCTCCTACCTATTGAATCAGCAGCAAATGTTTCTGTATTGTATTTCTGAATTAGTGACCTGACCTGTGACTTCTTATTTGGTGCTATGATTTCATAGTATTCCACAGGACTTGATCATTTCTTCTCCTCTATTGAATCAGCAAGTACAAGTTTCTCTAGTGCCTCTGTTACCTTCAGTGATACAGAACTGAATAAGTCCAACTGCTTAACACAAGGTTACATGTTTAGTAAGGTCGGCTTTAAACCCAGGAGCATCATATAGGAGGTTGCAGTGTAGACACCTTTACTTATTTTGCATCCTGTCTGTATTTCTCTGATGATTGAGTGGATTGTCTAGAACCAGATTATTATGCAGGAGTGATCCAGTCCAAATCACTACACAATTATAGAGATTAGCAAATAAACAGGATTACATTCTTAGTAAGAGTTACTGCATACATAGTGCTGTTGAATATTAGAGGCCATAAATATTAGTTCAAGCAGATGTGCTTAGAGCTACTGTAGATAGGAGATGATCCAGACCTTGAGGGCTGCAGTGAAAGATTTACCAGGCGAAACAGATCAACTTTTTCATGAGTCCAATAGTAAACCAATGCAAACTAATCCAATACCTTTGTTAATTTGGTTACAGCTAATTTATGTTATTTATTTATTTATTTATTGAGATCTTGGATTACAACCTTTGAGCTTAAAGCTCATTTGCAAAGGTTCCAAGACATGAAAAACATACATTTAAAGTAACTAGACACATTTTCAATAAACAAGGATGAAAAAACATGACAATAACTTGTAATTACGTATGTATAGGTGTTGTAACTAAACAAGAGCATGGCAATAGCATATAATCAGGTAGAAAGAGGCAGTATAACACAAACAAGATAAGGTGAGCAAGGGGAATATTGAGGCAGAATATTAACTAATTGTAGGAAATGGGAGCATACATAGCTAGTGCAGAAGGCCAGTGTAACTAGATTCCATTGTCGAGATATAGGTAGGGGAGGTGGGGGGAATAGGGGGAGAGAGGGCAGTGGAAACAGGGTTAGGCAGGAGGGGGATTGTGCGGTAAGCACAAAAAGATGGAAGTTGGAGAGGGGAAGGGGAGAGGTGGGGAGCAAGCAACAAGGGGTAAGTGGCAGAGCTAGGAGTTGAATAGAGGTACTATACTAAGATAAAAGGGATGGAGAAACGAAGAGAGGAGTAGGGTCATTTGAGGCAAGTACACTTCTTTTGTGAAGTAAGGTGTTCATGAAGTTTGGTTTTAAAAGGACCAATTTTTGATTCAGCAAGTAGATCCATTGGGAGGGAGTTACTGTAAATCAGAGTGGGGCACAGTAACCGAATGATCTGTGGCCTAGAGTGGTACGATAGAAAGGGACCTTTAAAGGGTTGTTGTTAGAAGCTCTGGTCAGTCTTACTGTTTCAGCTGGGCAGATCAAGGATCGTACACCTGGTGGCAGTAGGCCCAATACAGCTTTTTTTGGCTAAAAGACAGACTTGGTAGTGGATTCTGTTGTCCAGGTCGAGCTAGTCTGAATGAGTGTATATAGGTAACAGGTGTGAGTGAGGTGAGGAGTGCTCAGTACTAGTCTGCAGGCTTTATCTAAGGTAGTGGAAATGCGTTTAAGGGTCAAGTCTGAGGCTGCACTGTAAAGGACAAGGCCATAATCTATGAGAAGTCCGAGCCAGAAATGGTTAGTTGCAGAGCTGCACCAGTTCGACAGTGACAGTGTCTATATAGCTAACTGATCTTACAATTGGCTGATCTGATGATTAGGTCAATATGGGTGGAATAAGAGAGGGTGCTATCTTGGGTAACACCTGATATTTGAAGTTGTTGACCATCTTGACTGGTTTGCTTTGTTTTTTATTGATAGCGTGGCCAACTTGTTTCTACTGTGGGTTGAGACAAAGAGCATTATCATTGTTTTTTGTAATTTAATAGCAACCTAGCATTGTGGAACCTGTCTACAAGATTATTGAAGGTGTACTGCAGCTGCGATTCCAGGGTGGTAGGGTCGGAATGGCTAGTGTATGTAACAGCATCATCTGCGAAAGGAGGATTTAGTGCTGACATGCATGGGGGGATTTATTTAAGAAGAGTCTGAACAACAGCTCACCCAGGATGGAGTCTTGGAGGACTCCAATACTCATGCTTTGGGAATTGGAGAGTATGTTAGCAATTTTTACCTGCTGTTCTCGCCCAGAGAGATAGTTTCTGAACCACTACAGCGAGTCCGAGGATAGACTTGTGGCACCTGGTTGAATTAGGAGGAGTCCATGGTTAACATTGTCAAAGGCCTTGATGAGATCTATGAAGACAGCACCCACCAAGTGCCCACTGTTAAAGGCATTATGAATGTATCCCCGTGAACTCTAAAAAGGCCATTGTAGTACTGTGAAGTTGTCGAAAGCCATGTTGCTGTTGGCATTGCAGTTGATACTTGCTGAGATGATCTACCAACCGATCATACACTATCCTTACAAGAGCATTGGAGATAGGGGAGAGAACAGAAATGGGCCTGTAGTTAGTGTGGATCATCCTGTCCCTGCTTTTAAAAACAGGGGTGACTACTGCAGTTTTCTATCGTTTAGGCAATTTACTGGTAATGAAGATGAGGTTGAGTATTCTTGTCAGGGATGCCAAGATCTTGTTTAGGGTAAGAGAAATAAGTTTCTGGTCTAGACCATTACTGCTATGGCTAGTTTTGCTGAGAACTTTCAAAAGATATTTTTTTGCCTCAGTTTTGAAGACTACCTTGAGGTAGAAAGGCGGGGTTGTGTAAGGGGGCAGGGAATTCTATGACCTTTTTATGTTATCATTAGCTGTATTTAGAAATTCAAGGGGGGATCACCACATTGAGATCTGTGAAGGATTTGTTGAAGACATTAGCTATGGTCTTGTGATCCTGTGTGATGGACATGTTGAGCACGGTTGGCTCAATTCTGCCAGGTTTTCCTGTAAAGGTTTTTATGCTTTGCCAGAAATTGTGGCTATTGCCCTGGGAAGCATTTAGCCCATTCCTGAAGTGATTAGCCTCAGCCTATCAGATGGCATGGGTACAGTTGTTCCTGTCTGTCCTGTAGTTTTGGAGGTTGAGAGGTGATCTTAAACTTTTGTATATGTGCCAAAGGTGGTGTCGCGCATGAAGTTGTAGTATAAGATGAGGAGTTACCCAGGATTTATGGGAACTTTTGACCTTCCTTTTAGTTATAGGGGAGAAGATATCACAAGTAATATTAAAAAATGTTAATAAAGTTTCCAAAGCAACATAAACATCAGTTGTAAAGAACATAAGGGATTAACTCTGCTGCTTGAGGTGCTGTTTTAGCTGATCTAATTGCCCTTTTTAGGGCTGCAGTTAGGTGGAGCCTGCAGCCCTATTGTGTCAGCTCTAAAAAATTTGCTACAGGATTCAGACCGTAGAACACTTCCTTTGGAGTTTTCACATGATCCTTCCACTACTTTGCAGCCCTTCAATTTAACCCTTGCAGTGCTGCAGACTAAACATCTGTGCAGAGCTCAGTCAAATAGATTCATTCTAGTTCTTTTGTCAGCCTTGTAATTCTTCAATGACTACAAGAAACACTTTTTCTTTTCAATCCAACTTGGTAAGCAGCATTTGTAGAGCTATTGCAAGACAGAAAGCAGCACCTAACTGCAGAGCAGTCTCAAATTACATGCTTGGTCATCTCTTCCAGGGTGTGTGTGTGTGAGTGTGTGTGTGTGTGTGTAGTATTGATTTGCAGTACTTTTGAAACATAACAGAAAATTACTTCAGCGAAGCTAATTAACACCAGTATGCTTTTAGCTGAGAAGCCCCTGCAGGTCAAAGTTTATCGAGAATTATCAACAAGGAGAGAGCTCTTCTCACATACATTTTAAACTGTCTCAGTATGTTTCAAAAAAAGCATTCTACTGATAGAAAATCCTTGGGATACTATTCTCCCTAATACATGTAAGATGAGCTTACAACTTTTATTGCAAGTGTCCTTGAGTTTTAAAGAGCACAGTCAATGAAAGACAAGATGCTGAAATTAGGCCTAATTGCAAGTTGAAATTAAAATAACATTATACATATATCTATACATATGTGTGTGTGTTATATATATATATATATTTATACACATATATACAATATATACACACTCATATACATACCCACAGATGCACACACACACATACATATATATATATATATATATATATATGCATATACATACATACACATATACCTACAAACACACACACACACTTATGTATATTCATACACACACACACACACAAATATATATATATATATATATATATATTATGGTAGCACGGTAGTGCTACCATAGTTAGGGTTGAGGAGCCATTTCTATGTTAAACCCCAAAACTTTGCACCTTAATATCTTTGCAACTGTTTGATGGGTTTGCCTGAAATTTGGAATATATGATCAAGAATTATAGGTCTTGGGATCTGCCAAGCTTCGTACCAGTCGGATATACGGCTGCGGAGTTATTAAATGTGATCTGTGCGTGCGTTTACGCTTTTTCTGGAATTCTATGGTCGCACCTACAGGTCGTACGGTTTATGGAACGGCCTGAAATCTTCAGGAACGCGCGCCGGGTCCCCAATGTGCCTTTTGAAGATTTGTGAAAAATTTAAACGGTTCAAAAGTTATTCAAAACAGTTTCCATTATAAGTCAATGGGAAAAGTTAACAAAAAGTTCGACAGTGTCGCAAATGCATTTTGCTTTCGCAAATGGGCCTGTTACTTTCAGAAATCGGCCATTTGTTTTCAGTTGGTGATCAGAAAATGGTTGGCATTTAAATTTGAGACCATCTAGCAACCTAATTCTTTTTGTATTCACCTAGTCGGGCCCTGGGGGTGCTTGCCATGTCTTTATTTTGTGGTAAAACACCCCAGAAATATTTTTCAAATTTCTGGAAAAAGTACTTTTATAATTACTTTTGAGTCTCACGAAAGTGTCAACTTTATGAAAGCTTTATGAAATTGCGATAGTAGTTTTCCATCTGTGGGACAGTGACAGCGATTCTTTGGCACTCGCTGCAAAAGAACCGTTGGGAGTTTTGGGCTGAAATTAGGAGAGAACGGAGCCGACATCTCACAGATGTGCCTTTCGGTGTTGTATTAAAAAAATATTACATGGCGGCAAAGTTACGGCACTCCAAAGTTGACAGTTTTTCCCATAGAATAACATTACGGCACCCGACACATTACAGAAATCCTTTGGCACCCTGCTGCAAAATAACGGTTTGGTCTTTTTTCCTGAAATTTGGAGGGAAGACAGCCAACAGTCCACAGATGTGCCTTTCCATAGTTTGGTGAAAAAATATCACACGACGGCAAAGTTACGGCACTCGAAAGTTGACAGTTTTTCCCATAGGATAACATTACGGCGCCCAATGCATAACAGAAATCCTTTGGATCCCTGCTACAAAATAACGGGTTGGTCTTTTTTCCTGAAATTTGGAGGGAAGACAGCCAACAGCCCACAGATGGATGTGCCTTTCAGTGGTTTGGTGAAAAAACATTACAGGGAGGCAAAGTTATGGTGCTCCGAACTTTCCTTTTTTTCCCATAGGATAACATTATGGCGTTAGCCGCGCCTTTCAGGGCCCGTATCTCGGAAATGGTGAGAGATATGGACTTTTCGTCAGAAAATTTCTTAGCCCCCTAATGGGGGCTAAGAACCAAATTAGCCAGGATAGTTGGAAATAATATGACTTTTAAATTTTTTTCTACGTCATACGGTTCCTGAGATATAATGTATTTAGTATTCCAAGATCTCATTTTCTGCGCCGATACTCATTATTATGCATACATTATTTGTACTCACTGTCTTTCTCTATGCAGGTTTTGGGGAAAACCAGCATGTGCGCTTACATTACTGTTACTGTTGCCCTTTCTGCTTGCGGTTCCGTACCCGTTTCACTTACCGTTGACGTCTGCACCACCATGTGCGTTATCCTTTTCGTTTTCATTTGGCTTGCGTTTCTTTTATTTTTTGCCATTTCTGTCTACAGTACTGTTTATCTTTCTGCTTCACTTTACATCACCGTGCCCATTGACATTTCTGTTTGCAGGCACCATGTTACTATGTGACAACACATCACGTGGCAGACCCTTCCCGTCTACGCCACCATGTGCATTACCCTTTCTGTTCTCATTCGTGCTTGTGTTACCATGTGCGCCACTGTTAGCATTTCTGTTTGCGTTGCTGTCCCTGTTAGTATGCCACAAGACATCATGTGGCGGGCCCCTCCCGCCACTGCATTATGCGGTGGGAGCACGGGCCCTCTGGGACCCGCTCGCCATACACATTCACTTATTTCTGCTATCATTCTCAAAAGAAGGGAAATTAGAGGCAAAAACTCAGTTTAATGCATTAGTTAGGGTTGTTCCACAGCGATAAAAGTGAGGAAATTAGCTGTTAGGTTGAAAACCCCTTGCACCCCAACCGGCATTGGGGTGTGCATTGGGATCGTGGGTCCCAACTCTCACCCCATTCTCCTATACTTCTGCTGCTTTTACACATGTCATGGGTGAGAGTTAGCTGATGATCCCAATGCACACCCCAATGCCACCACGCAGGCGTCATCCTTTTTCGCTTTCTTAGTGCTTTATGCTACATAGAAACATAGACTTTGACAGCAGATAAGGACCGCTAGGCCCATCTAGTCTGCCCATTTCCCTACCTACAGGATAGGCGCAGGATCCTAGTTAACCCATGCCTATTTCTTCCTACCCCCACAAGAATTGCCTTATGTCTGTCCCATGCATTCTTGAATTATCCCACAGTTTTAGACCCCACAACTCCTCAGGAAGGCTGTTCCATGCATCCACTACCCTCTCTGTGAAATAATACTTCCTCACATTGCCCTGAACTGCCCTCCTTCTATCTTTAAATTGTGTCCCCTTGTTCTTGCACGTCTCTTTTTCTGAAAGATGCTACCCTCTTGGACTTTGTTGATTCCACTGAGGTACTTAAAAGTTTCTATCATGTCCCCTCTCCCTTCTTTCCTCAAGGGTATACATATTAAGCTCCTTTAGTCTCTCCTCATACGGCTTCTCTTGCAGACCCTGCACCATTTTAGTTGCCCTCCTCTGGACTGCCTCTATACTGTCTATGTCCTTGCGGAGATGGGGTCTCCAGAACTGGACAAGTACTCAGATGTGGTCTCACCAACTGTCTGTACAGAGGATAACAACTTCCTGTTTTCTGCTGATGATGCCTCTCCCTATACATCCCAGTATACCCCCAGCCCTCCCTACTGCCTTCTCACATTGCTTGCTAACCTTAAGGTCATCTGATATGATTACCCCAGGTCCCTTTCCTTTTTGTTCTTGTTACTACCTCCCACCATTGTGTATTCTTCCCTGGGTTCTTGTTTCCCAGGTGCATTATTTTGCACTTCTTTGCATTGAATCCTAGCTGCCATACTTCTGACCATTCCTCCAACCTTGCCAAGTCCCTTTTCATCCTTTCCACGCCTCCTTGTGTATCAACTCTGTTGCAGATCTTTGTGTCATCTGCAAAAAGGCATACTTTTCCTTCCAGTCCCTCTGCAATGTCACTGATGAAGACATTAAAAAGGACTGGACCCAATACTGAACCTTGTGGTACCCCACTAGTAACCCCCTTTCTTCAGAGTGGACTCCACTTACAATTATCTTCTGTGTCCTGTTGTCCAGCCAGTGTTTTACCCAGGCTATCACCCTGGGTCCCACTCCCAGGCTGGTTAATTTGACTATTAATCTTTTTGTGGGACTGTGTCAATGCCTTGAAAGTCTAGGTAGGCCATGTCCACAGCCCCTCCTGGTCTACTACTTTGGTCACCCAGTCAAAGAAATCTATTAGATTCGTCTGACATGACCTTCCCGCTGTGAATCCATGCTGCCTTGGGTCCTGTGCTCCACTGGCCTTTAGGTACTCGACTATTCTTTCCTTCAGAAGTGACTCCATCACTTTCCCTACCACAGAGGTGAGACTGACTGGTCTGTAGTTTCCTGCCTCTGTCTTGGACCCACATTTGTGAAGGGGAATCACATCCGCCTTCCTCCAATCCTCGGGTACCACACCATCCTCCCATGATTTATTAAAAATTTCTGTTACTTTTTTGCCATTTGTGTGTACCGTACTGTTTCTCTTTCTGTTTCACTTTGCATCACCATGCCCATTGACATTTCCATTTACAGGCACCATGTTACTATGTGACAAGACATCACATGGCACACCATTCCCATCTACGTCACCGTGTGCGTTACCCTTTCTGTTCTCATTCGCGCTTGTGTTACCATGTGTGCCACTGTTAGCATTTCTGTTTGCATTGCTGCTCCTGTTACTATGCCACAAGACATCATCTGGCGGGAGCATTACATTCACTATTTCTCATTATCATTCTCAGAAAGAAGGGAAATTAGATGCAAAAAACTCAGTTTAATGCATTAGTTAGGGTTGTTCCACAGCGACAAAAGTGAGGAAATTTGCTGTTAGGGTTGAAAACCTTAACTCCGGAATTCACCCCCCCCAGCACCACACACAGACACACACACACATTCAAGTATGGTGGAGGACCAAGTCAACACAACCAATGACAGACATCCAGCAGCAGGTGACAGAAATAACAAACAATTGTCTAAATGTACTACGAGACATCCCCACCCACCTGACCAGGTACTGCATGCTCAGTGGAGATCAACAGCAAAACTGAGGCCATGTACACCAAACGTACACACATCCCTGATTGCAGCTGCACACAACGTACCACACTTAGTAGTTGCATGGCCTTACCTACCGATGCCCCACACCACACCACAACTGGTACTGTGCCGTTATTCAATATAAATGCTGAAGGTGCATGATGACAGTTGTAGAAAGGTTTTAACACTAGTGAGTATACATTAATTAAGAGAAGCACATAAATTAACTACACGACACTAGCATGCTCAAGATAAAAGTAGTGATACATTTAGTAGGTGATTTACATAGTAGTACATTTACGGCAATGGTTTACTCAACAAAGAGAGGCTGATGTAAACGTATGGAAAAGCATTGCCTGTTCAACGCCAGAAATTGGTACTGCCAGTATCACATGCATTCTTACTGATGAAGGTGTACTGCTGATGTACATACATAGACCTTCAGTGTGTTTCAATATTAAAGATGCAGTAAGTATTCTTTGTAAGAAACATTGTAATTGCATGGATCAGGCCAAGCAACTTCTAAATATCATAGCACTACTGAGCCAACAATGATGTACCTGTATCGGAGATGTATATAGGATAGATTTTCCTGTAGGCACTTACTGAGTATGTTGTACCTGATAAAGACAATCTCATTGCATCTGTGATGACTAACTTATTCAAATAGTAATACATTTAGTATTGTTGCAATGAGTGATCTATGCTACTTTTGGACACAGTGTGATTTTTTTTAACAGTTGTTTCATACTCAGGCTGTATGCCTACTGTTTGGGTTTGCCACACTTCTGTCACTGATGCTATCAAAGTGATAACTATGTTAATTGTGCTACAACAGGAATCAAGTAGGTATGGTGTAGATATAAACAGAATGTCTTTTAGTATTGATTTAACTCATAATGGGGTAAGTGTACTAGGACAGCAGGGGTTATCCTCTATCACTGACTCTGTCAGTTATAATCACACTAGGGTTTCAGTGACTGTAATGATCAAGTTACACTGTTCATCTTCATGAGTTCATATTCACAGCCATTCTCCAGTAACTAGACAGCGTATGGTGTAACTGGGTGGGACACTGTGTTGCAAAGCTGCTGCAGTGCCTAGCAGAGGGAGAGTATCTACTCATAAAGACAATTAAGCAATAAGGCATGAACAACAGTTATGTTAAATGGTCTGTTAATCACCCTGTAGGGGTTTAATGTTGAATGAGGCATAGCCGAGTGCCACATGTCGCTAGACAGTGATAAACTGACCATTAACATAATAACTGGGCATGGCTTATTGCTATCATAAAAAAACTGTTTTTTAAACAACATTAAACCATGTTCATCATATGGTTAGGCTCTACATGTATGTTAATAAAAACTAAACATAAGGCTGTTACAGTGTTTACAGTCAATTAGAAAGCTGCATTTCTCAAACCCTTGTTATAATCAGAGATATAATACCTGTACAACTCCTTGGTTTTGCTGAACTCTATTGCTCAGGTGGCCCACCACAAGTGGTGTGGTCTGGTGTGGGGCATCGGTAGGTAAGGCCATGCAACTACTAAGTGTGGTACGTTGTGTGCAGCCGCAATCAGGGATGTGTACGTTGTGTGTACATGGCCTCAGATTTGCTGTTGATCTCCACTGAGCATGCAGTACCTGGTCAGGTGGGTGGGGATGTCTCGTAGTACATTTAGACAATTGTTATTTCTGTCACCTGCTGCTGGATGTCTGTCATTGGTTGTGTTGACTTGGTCCTCCCCATACTTGAATGTGTGTGTGTCTGTGTGTGTGTGTGGTGCTGGGGGTGAATTCGGTTAGGGGTTTTCAACCCTACCAGCTAATTTCCTCACTTTTGTCGCTGTGGAACAACCCTAACTAATGCATTAAACGGAGTTTTTGCCTCTATTATATATATATATATATATATATATATGTAAATATATATATATATATATATATATATACACACACACACACATATATAAGGGTAAGCCACAACAGGGTGTGCAGTAAAATTCTTTAATGCATGCCCCAGGAGCATGCTAAGGCACAAGGCCAAAGGCCGAGTGTCCTTACGCCCCTGGGAAGTGCATTAAAATCCTTCAATGCACACCCTGGAGTGGCTTAACACACTTATAAAATGGACCACTATCATAAAAGAACTAGTTTGATTTTCTCTGATTTTTTTTCTCTGATAGGGATTAAAACTTATTTACTATTTTCAAAAGAGTGTACAATACATTATCTCTATAACATCTAAAATCTGAAAAAAGTAGTCCCTAATAATGAATAAAATTGCAAATCTCAGCAATAGGTTAACTAGTACAGTACTTTGCAGTAAAAATATTTATCAGTAGAGTTGGTTGAAAATAAATATTTTCTCTGTAACATGTAAATTATCATATAAATGCACTGTAAGAACTGTAAATTTGTAAAACATAGGTAGTGTTTAAAATGTAATTTTCATTACACTGCAGTTATATATTTCATTGACGGCAACCTTCTCTTTATTTTTGTTTTTCACTTATGTGTTCTGGTGTAGTACATAAAAGAAAAACTGCTATAGGATTGAGCTGAAAGGTGCTATAACAAAGGTTAAGGCTCTGTTATGTGCTGTTTAGCCCTGTTACAATGTATTGACATAAGATAGCCTGGCTGAGACGCAGTATGTCATATTCAGTGGGCTCATACTTTTATCCATTCTGGCATAGTACTGACACAGGTCAGGTTTGTTGAGATGCAGTATCTCATTTTCACGGGGTCCTATTTTTACCCATTTTTACAATGTACTGATACAGCTTAGCCTGGCTGAGATACAGTATCTAATTTTCACTGGGGTCATACTTTTACTTTACATCTGCATGCAATGTACTGACACAGGACAGATTTGCTGAGATACTAATAGCTGCTGTGTGCAATATGGTGGAACTGGCTTAAACTATGCAAACGGTAAGTATTGTCCACATGTAGTCATGTCAGTACTGCCAGGATACGGCTGACTCCGGAGCAAACTGCACATGTGCGAGTATCAATCATGTGCAGTTCTGTAATCACAGCAGTATCAGTAACATCTGACTCTGGTGTGGCGAGAGTGCAGTATATTCTTTTCAACACTCTTGCCACTCCTAAAAGCTCTCCCCAGCTGTATTGGCTCAGTGCTGGCAAAGGCTAATGGGTGGGTAACACTGGGGACCACTTGACTGTCTTCATGTCCACCGGCTGTATTGGCAGGTCATTTTAGAAGGTCACCACCTTCTGGAACAAAATATGCTTCCTAATGTTACCCCTAAACTTGCCATCTGTTACCCTCAGAGCATGTCCCTGTGTCCTGCTAGAGGACATATCCATATGTTCAGTCCTGTCAACATCCCTGAGATTACGGAAGACTGAGCTTGTGTCTCATCTTAGTCTGCTGTTCCACAGGGACAAGCAAAAGGATGAGGAGCACCCACATATACAGAAAGCACAAGGATCACAAAAATATTATTCAAAGTACTTTAACTAAAGTGCACAGTACACCCACCATAGTGAGCATAAAAAAGTGGCGGCTGAGCCTTTCTGCAACTATCATTTCTCCTGACTCCTGTCAGGTGTCATTGGAGTGATTCACTCTAACATACTAACACACTAAAATGCCAGCAGAATAGGCCTGACAGTCTTTCGTGTCTGCTCGTTTGGTCAGCCCCCACCCTGGGTGCTGACCTTGCTTTCCCCCTCGCCTTCTCTGGCTTCTCCCTTCCCAGTTCTGGATATTCTTGCTGCATTGGATTTTGCTTCCAGAACCCTTCCCCTGTACCTGTCCCACCCCCTCTTGAACCCCTCCACTGTCTCTGCCTGCACCAGCCCCCTAGGCAGTGCATTCCATGGCTCCACCACCCTCTCAGTGAAGTAGCACCTGCTTTCTCCCTGAATCTTCCCCTCCAGCTTCCACCCATGCCCTCTAGTGGCCCCTCCTCCTTCCTTCAAGCACCCTGACTGTTCCTCCCCTATTTACCCTCTTCATGTACCTGAAGACCTCTATCATGTCCCCCAGGTCCCTTCTCTCTTCCAATGTGTACATATTTAGCTCTTCAAGCCTCTCCTCATAGGTCCTGGTCCCCAAGCCCCAAATCATTTTGGTTGCCCTCCTCTGGACCCTCTCCAGGAGGTTAATGTCCCTCTTTAAGTGTGGCCTCCAAAACTGCATGCAGTACTCAAGGTGCGGCCTCACCAAGTAGTTATACAGAGGGAGTATCACGTCCCTCCTTCTGGAGGTGATCCCTTAGCGATGCATCCCAGCATCTGTTGGCCTTGGCTGCTGCCCTCCTACAAGTCTCAGAGTTGTTCTTCTTGACATCCACCGCCACCCCCAGGTCCCTCTCAGCCATCAAGACTTGTAGCATTTCCCCCCCATGGTGCACACTTGGCCTGGGTTTCTGGCCCCCAGGTGGAGTACCTTGCATTTCCCTGTATTGAACCTCAGCTTCCACTTTCTAGACCATCTTTCCAGAGCCTCCAGGTCCCACTGTAGGGCCACCTTCCCCTCTTCCCCATCCACCACCGCCCCCAGTTTCGAGTCATCTGCAAAGAGACTCATCTCACTTCTGATTCCTGTCCTTATGTCAGATACGTAGGCGTTGAACAGAAGGGGCCCCAAGGACTGATCCCTGTGGGACCCCATTAATGACCCTCCTTGGGGATGAGACTATCCCACCAACTACCACCCTCTGGGTCCGGTCCTGGAGCCAATTGCCTATCCATCTGATCATCTGGTTCCCCACCCCCATTTCTTCTAGCTTATCCAACAGGCCCACGTGAGGAACAGAGTCAAATGCCTTGCTGAAGTCTAGAAAGAGGATGTCCACTGGTCTACCCAGGTCCAAGGCACTTGTCACCCAGTCATAGAACTCCACCAGGTTTGTCTGACATGATTTCCCCGGGATGAATCCATGCTGTCTATCGTCCAGGCACCCTGACTTATCCAGGTCCCCCCCTAGCCTCTGCTTGACAATGCCCTCCATCACCTTGCCCACCACCGATGTCAGGCTGACAGGCCTGTAGTTCCCTGCCACCTCCCTTGATCCCCCCTTGTGGATAGGCACTATATGCGCCACCTTCCAGTCTTGGGGCACCCACCCTGTCCTCAGAGAGATGGTGAAAAGCTCCACCAGGGGTTTCACCAGGACATCCGCAAGTTCCTTCAGCACTCTGGGATGTAATTTATCCAGCCCCAGTGCTTTCTCCATCTTAAGGGAGCTGAGGGCTTCCCTCACTCTCTCTGCTGTGATTTCCACTTCCGGTACCTCTTCTCCCTGTTTAGCCCCCCCACCTGCCAGTGATGCCTTCCCCTCTCCCTCAGACCCACCGATCGTGGTAAGGGATCCCCCTCCTCAGTATCTCTGTCTCCTCCCACGTATGATGCAGCACCTCCATTTTCCTTGGTGAAAACTGAGGTGAAGTACTCATTTAGTACCTCAGCCTGCTCCCCCGGGTCTTGTGCCCATCTCTCCCCTGATTTAATCCTGCTAATCTGCCCCTTCACCCTTCGTTTTTCCCCAATGTATCTAAAGAACCCCTTGTTCCCTCTCCTAATTTCCCTGGCCAGGTTCTGCTCATTCCTTGCCTTAGCCGCCCTCACCACTCTAGTGGCCCTTCTAGCCATCAGCTGCATCTCCTCATCCCTTTCACTCCTCTGAGCACTTGAATTGCTTATAGGCTGCTTTCTTTCCCGCACCACCTCCTGGACCTCCTAGTCCACCAGCAGGGTTTTTGGCCCTACCGCATTTTCGTCTTACTCTTGCACAGGTGCTGGTAGCGTCCTGCACCCTCTCCTGATGATTTCCACCTACTATCAGGCGTCCATGTCTGAGCCCAATCCCATCCAAATGCTTCTTAAGGATCCTTCCCATTTCCTTAAATCCGCCCCTGAGTCGGTTACTTCCGTCTTTGTGCAGCCTATACCCTTCCTAGGTCCAGGCAGAACCAGACCGTGGATGGTCACTCCCCGCCAATGGGTCCCTTACCTCCAGGCCCCCAATCTGGTCACTGTCTGCTAGGACCACATCCAGTACCCACGCCTCCCTGGTCGGTTCCCTCACCTGCTGAGTTAGGAACGCGTCTTGAAAGACATCCAACAACCTCTGTTCCCTGGTCACAGAGGATGTCATAGTCTCCCAGTCTGTTCCTGGCATGTTTGATGATGATGATGATGATGCCTGACAGGGGTCAGGAGAAGCATTACTTTCAGAGTGTCTCAGTCGTCCCTTTTTTATGCTCACTACACGTGGTTGCACTATGCACTTTACTTAAATGAAGAACTCTGAATATTTTTGTGATCTTAGTGCTTTCTGCATATGTGGGTACTCCCCATTCGTTTGCTTGTTTCAGTTTTTTAATTGCTGAGCACCATATTACTTGTTCTGCTGTTCCAGATCCATTTTTGCTTTGTTCCACATGGAGAGGATAGTAATAACTACTAGTAAACATAAATGTGGATATTATCAGTTAGACCATTCCAGGCATTCCTGTTTTGAAAATGCAGCTTCCCCTTAACAAAGTTATACACTGATCCAAAGGTATCCAAACAGAAAACCCGCCAGCAAATTCCATTTTCTTTTTATGTTGCTTGCACGCATGTGCAAGAAACATAGTGCCATCATCGGAGATTTCAGAGGTGTGTCACCTCCTCCTCCAATTCAGTCAGTGTGTTGGCAGGCGGGGCCCCTGTAAGCCAATGCATTCTGGAGCTGTCTATGACAAGCTCCAAAATGCAATGGCATACAGTTGAAAAGGGAGTCTTCCTTCAGTGAGCACCGATATGATATCGGCTGCTCACTTTGTCCCTCCCCACAGACACCCATGCAGGCGTCTTCGCTCTCCCACTTATGGCGCCGATGGGGTGCCCAATCCCCATTGGCTGAGCTGCGTCCCCAGTAGTAAGTGCCATGCTGGAGCCCACCCCAGCGTGGCAAGCTATCCTTGGCCGATGGGGTGCCCAATCCCCTGTCGGCTGAACGCCTCAGCCCTTGTGCCACGCTGGGAGCCTACCCCAGCATGGCAACAAATGCCATGGCTGACGGGTGCTCAATCCCTGTCGGCTGAATGACCCTCAACATCTTGTGCCATGCTGGGAGCCCACCCCAGCATGGCAAACGCCCCACGAAGTCATTTTTTTAAACCTGTAAAACAAAAACGGTCCTGCTGGCAGATCTCCCAACCCCTCCCACAACCCGTGACCCACCCACTGCGCATCCAGCCTCCCACACCTCCATACTTACCTCCGGACTCGCGCGATGATCTTTGGTGGACCGGGAACACGTCTGCACTCTTCAAAGCCGACCGCGAACTGAGGAAATGCCGGTAAGCTGTATAATGGGCTAGATAGGGGTTTCAACTTTGTTGCATATCTCAGGCATTTTTGGGAATTTTTGCACCAAATTTTCAACATGGGGTTTTTGGGACCCCTTCATGAATGATATCACTGTCATGCATATCTCGGCCCGAGGGTGATTTCGCAGTCACTCGCGCAAAATCACCCCTTCGGCCTGAATAATGCCATGACAGTGACATCATTCATGAGAAGGGGTTCCAAACTCCGTGTTGAAAATCTGGTGCCAAAATTCCAAAAAATGACTGTTTTACGAGCGTGCATTGCGCAGTTCCTACGCAGGCTCGTAAGTTCTTGAAATTTCAATATTTTCACTCCAGATTTTCAACATTGCCATTTTACCACACCTTCTTATGAGTAGTACAGCTGTCATTTTTCACATCTCACCCAAAATGTGTTTCTGCCCATGTAGCACACAATGGCGCAGTCGGTGTGTGAAATCAATGTACGGGACAAATTAAGAGAATCACAGTGATCCTGTTCATGAGCAGAGGTCTTAAAATGGCTATGTTGAACATTTGGTGAAAAAATTCCAAAATGACTGTTTTACGAGCGCATGCAGGCAGTTCCTACGCATCACCGAAGGTCGCTAATTTCAATATTTTCACCCAGATTTCAACATTGCCATTTTATCACACCTTCTTATGAGTAGTACAGCTGCCATTTTTCACATCTCACCCAAAACGTGTTTCTGCCCATGTAGCACACAATAGCGCAGTCGGTGTGTGAGATCAACGTACGGGACAAATTAAGAAAATCACAGTGACACTGTTCATGAGCTCAGGTGTTAAAATGGCTATGTTGAAAATTTGGTGAAAAAATTCCAAAAATGACTGTTTTATGAGCGTGCGTTGCGCAGTTCCTTACCACGCTCATAAGTTTGCGAATTTTCAATATTTTCACTCCAGGTTTCCAAAATTGCCATTTTGCCACACCTTCTTATAAATAGTACATCTGTCATTTTTCACATCTCACCCAAAACGTGTTTCCGCCCATGTAGCGTACAATGGCACAGTCGGTGTACGAAATCAATGTACGGGATAAATTAAGAAAATCACAGTGACACTGTTCATGAGCAAAGGTCTTAAAATGACTATGTTGAAAATTTGGTGAAAAAATTCCAAAAAATGACTGTTTTACGACGTCGTTGGCAGTTCTCATGCCTTCGTAAGTTCACAAATTTTAATATTTTCACTCCAGATTTTCAACATTGTCATTTTACCACACCTTCTTATGAGCAGTATAGCTGTCATTTTCACATCTCACCTAAAACGCAGCCTCACTTCACATGAAGCGACAAATGGCGCAGTCGGTGTGCGAAATCAATGTATCGACAATTAAGAAAATCACAGTGACACTGTTCATGAGCAGAGGTCTTAAAATGACTATGTTGAAAATTTGGTGAAAAATTCCTTCAGATGTTCTGCAATATTACTAATGAAGACATTGAACAGAACTGGCCCCAGGACCGATCCCTACAGCACCCCACTGGTCGCCCCCTCTCCCTAGACTGCATACCATTTACCACCACTGTCTGCCTCCTGTCTGTTAGCCAGTTTCTAACCCAGTTTACCACCCTTACCCCCATGTCCAGCCTACCCAGCTAGTTTATTAGCCTCCTATATGGGGATGGTGTCAAAGGCTTTGCTGAAATCAAGGTAAGCGTTGTCCACTGCCCCACCCTGATTCACTTCCTTTGTCACCCAGTCAAATAAATCAACCAGATTTATATGACATGATGTCCCCACTGTGAATCCATGATGCCTATGGTCCTGGGTTCCGATGG
Organism: Neoceratodus forsteri; assembly: GCA_016271365.2. Lineage (NCBI taxonomy): Eukaryota > Metazoa > Chordata > Ceratodontiformes > Ceratodontidae > Neoceratodus > Neoceratodus forsteri. Next base: position 125,674,418 of record CM028131.1, read on the forward strand.
CATCTAGATGCCCCACTATCCTTTCTTTAAGCAATGTCTCCATGATCTTCCCCACTACTGAGGTGAGGCTGAATGGCCTATTGTTCCCTGCCTCCTCCCTGCTGCCGGACTTGTGTAGAGGGACCACATGTGCCCTCCTCCAATTCACTCATGTTGAATGACTCAGTGAACATGGCTGCCAGAGGTACTGCTATCTCCCTTCGCAGTTCTGTTAATATCCTTGAGCGTATGCCATCTGGTTCCATCACTTTGTCTACCTTCAATTTAGTGATCTCCTGCAGGACTCTTTTGTCTTTGAATGGACTATTGTCCACCTCTTCACCCCCTTGGCAACTGCTGTACTGCTGTGGCCCTGGCCCCTCCCACTCTTCTGTGAATACTGAACGGAAAGACACAGTGGATGTCTTGGGAGGAAGGCATGAAACTGTCACTTCCAAATACCTAAACAGCACATACAAGCAAGCAACATTCGGCATTGACAAATGCTTGTTAGTACTGAACACATTCTCTTTACTGCTGTAGTAAATGTAAACACTAGAGGAAATATGAAGAAACTGATAGAAAGAAGCTTACAGATGGTGTCAGTTGCTATTTTACTGTATGGGACTGCATAAATATGTAGAACTAAAAAATGCTACATAAATTCACGTCACTAAGTAAGTGGCAGATGATGGTGGTGGGGGGGTTGTCAGCACAGAAAGGGGGCTTAGTTTGCACTCAGAGAGGAGTGAGAAGGTCAGTTTTCCTATGTGGGACAGTGACCCACAGGGTGTAAAAAGTTGAGGTTATTGAAAATATGATGGATCATAATAATCTACATAGCCTATTTTCTTAACACAGTGATTTTGTCATCAAAGAAGAAAAAACGTGGGTTGGAAGTGATAACTATCTGACATTTTTCAAAACCCTCCACTCAAAAAAGAATACTGACACCAACTTGCTGCACTATAAGACCGCACCAAAGAATTTAGCAGCTATGCCAAGCTCCATGCTGCATTCTTTCAGCAGGGTCTTTATAGAGTACAGTACCGCAATCAATAAGGGGACAGTATAGTGCAGCGGTTTAAGGCTCTGAGCTGCACATCTAGCAGATCAGACCTGGGTTTGAATCCCACAGTCCCCACTTGCATACTGTGTGACCCTGAGCAAGTCACTTAAATTTCCTGTGCTCCCAGGTTGCTCCTGTAAAAAAAGCTTTCAGCTTAGTGTGATAATCCTGGTTAAACAGCTAAAATAAAAAAATACATTTTCTTTACCTTACCCTCACTTTCATCTGAATGCACCATGATCTACCTTCTGCCCTGATATCATGATATTTAGGGCTTGATTAAGAACAGCTGTATCCAAATTTCCTCCCTGTGGACAAAGTTAAACTTTTTCAGTGCCAAAAGAAGACCAGCAATGCATTCCACGGCTTTGAATAAATGTAATATGGGGTGGTATTATACTTTACGCATTCTTGTATTCTATGATTCTAGTATGTTCACCTGTCAATTTATAGGACTATGTTGAATTTTGCAAATGTGGGTTCATAACTTTTGTAATATTCAATATTTTTACCACAACATTTCAACATAGTCATTTTGAAACAGTGACTCATAAATGTGACAGCTGCCGTTTTTCAGCTCCTGCCCAATACGTGTGTTTGTAGCCCAAAATCTTATTTTGCAATCCCTGCACAACATCACCTTTACGCCAGGAGTTAAACATTTTCTCTGCCCTTCTTTATGAGACAGGTTCATCACAAGGGTGTGTTGAAAATTTGGTGTAAAAATATCTAAAAAAAATCATTTTCAATATTTTAAACCCAGATTCCTCTCCTGCAGCCCTACTTGTTCTGGCCAGAGTTTGTTTTAGTAGGCGGGATGTTGTCACTTTTGCTGGGGGGTTTGGAGCCTTGTTAATTCTGTGTTATATGCGAATCATTTATCAACTGTATCTAACCAATTTTATAGTTTTTTTTCTTATATTAATTATCTTACTTTTTGCATACTGCAGTCAAATGTTACCGTACTTCATTTCTTCACTCTCCCAGGATGCATCTGGAGTGAGCTGTTCTTAGCTCAGTATGTCTTTCCTGGTAAAACATTTGAAAGAACTGAACAAACAAATAAATAATGAGGGCAGACTACATCTAAAAGGCCTTTGATACTGTAGATCACAACACACTATAACTGTACAACATACTATAATAGAAATTACAAAGTATTTGTATTAATTAGGTTGCTACAATATGGTTCAAAAATTACCTAATGAGCAGGCAGCAACAAATTAAGGTGCAGGGCTCATTCTCCTCCTGCACACCCATCCAAAAGGGAGTACCACAAGGTTCAATCCTTGGGCCTTTCTTAATTATGGTTTACACAAACAACCTCAGTAGAAATATTAATAAAGCCTTCATTCACCTTTTCGCAGATGACATAGTATTGTATACTTCGAAACCTACCTTACCAGAAGTGCTATCAGAACTGCAACTGGAGTTCAATACACCTCAATGAAACCCCTATCAAAACAAACTTCTCCTTAATGCAGATGAAACCAAAGCTATGTTTTTTTGAGAACCCTAGTACCAATAAGGTTTGGTCACCTTCCATGTCTTCACCCATATATACCCTTTTGGGCAAATCATTCAACGTAGAAGAGAGTATTAAATATCTTGGTTTATGGATAGATCACAAACTGTCATTCACAATACACACTGAGGCATTATATAACAAGCATTTGTTAATACCGAATGTTGGCTTGCTGGCATTGGCATTGGTAGTGCAGGAGTTAGAGAGATGCATAATAGGAATGGCAGTGAAGTACTGAACTGATGCCAACCCACCCCCACCCTGCAGAGACTGACGGGCATTGGGGTGTCCCTTTGGGTGTTTGCTAGTGCAGTGCGGAAAAACATTTTGGGCAAGTTGTGAAAAATGACAGCTGTACAGTTCATAAGAAGGTGTAAAAATGCCAGTGCTGAAAATGTGGCATGTAAATATTGCAAATTCTTGGAGTTACAAGGGTGCGTGGGAAATATGTAATGCAGCTTGCAACACTGCCATTTTATGGGCTTCGACCATGAAATTTCCTTACAGGCATTTAGCACCTCTGCTCATGTACAGTGTCACTGTTATTTCCTCAAAGTGTCCCAAGAAGTGATTTCACGACAGCGACCATGCTATTCTGTGCCGGAAGTGCAAAAACACATTTTGGGCAGGATATGTGAAATGACAGCTGTACTGTTCATCAAGAGGTGCGGAAAAATGGCAATGGTGAAAATCCAGACTGAAAATATCACAAATGCATCGATTTAATGAAAGTATAAGTAATCTGCCAATGCACTCATAACACAGTTATTTTATGGAGTATCATCACCAAATTTTCAACATAGGCATTTTAGGTCCTCTGCTCATGAACTGTGTCACTGTCATTTTCATAATCTGTCCCAAACACTGATTTCCCACAGTGACTATGCTATTGTGCGCCGGAAGTGTGGAAACACATTTCGGGCAGGATGTGGAAAATGACAGCTGTACTGTTCACAAGGAGGTGTACAAAAATGACAATGCTGAAAATCCAGCGTTAAAATATTGTGAATGCACAAAATTATGAGCCTGCATAGCAACTGTGCAATGCATGCTCATAGAACAGGTATTTGTTTGATTTTTTCCACCAAATTTGCAACATAGGGTTTTTGAGAGGCCACCTCATGAACACTGGCACTGTTATTTCGTTAATGGGTCCCGAAAGGTGATTCCGTGCAGTGACTGTGAAATCACCTTTCGAGGCCAATTAACACCATAACAGTGATAGAATTCATGAGGAGGGGCCCTAAAACCCCACGTTGAAAATTTGGAGCCAAAATTCCAACCAATGCCCGAGATATGCATCAAAGTTGAAAAAACCCTATTCATTCCATTATACAGCTTACCGGCATTTCTTCAGTTCACTGTCGGCCTTGAAGAGTGCAGACATGTTCCCAGTCCATTGAAGATCATTGTGCCAGACTCGGAGGGCATGGGGGGAGGCAGGTGCGCAGTGGGTGGGTGTGGGTGGGGGGCAGGAGACTACAAGGGACCTTTTTTTGTTACAGGTAATAAAAAAATTACATCACAGGACAGTTTTTTTCAGGAACTTGTCACACTGGGGTGGGCTCCCAGCGTGCCACCTAACTGTTTTGGGGGTGCTGCAGCTGATGGGGGATTGGGCACTCGTCGGCAGACAATGGAGAGGTGAGAGTTATGCCCGACGGGGATTGGGCACCCCATCAGCACACAATGACAGCCGGGGAGGCAAGAGCTGAGAGAGAGTTGGGTACCCCTCGGCATATAGGAAATGGGGGGGTGCTCTATGCCGATGGGGAGTGGGCTCCCCCATCAGCAAATTTGTCCGGCCACAGAAAGCCAGCTGGGGGATTGGGCACCCCCCAAAGTCGGCTGTTGGGTGGCCGCCTGCCATGCTGCTAATGTGGCAGCATGCAGGAAGGGTCCGCTGCATCTGATGAGCTTTGCTCAGATTGCAGCAGACCTTTCCTTAGTTGTGCTCACCACATTAGCATGCATGGTGTGGCACCGGCATGCTGGCTGATTGGGGAATGAGGGACGCACCTATTGATGCGTGCCCTGCATTTGTCCAACAGCAGCCGCGCCTCCAAATCTGCACTCTCCCAAGATGCTGACTTCCACACAAGCGTGGCAAGCCAACATAAAAAGCTATGAAGCAGGTTAGACTTTTTCTTTGGAAACAGGTGCTCTCTCCTGCAGTATGCCAGGAAGAGATTAGTGCAAACTACATTCCTACCTCTCTTAGATTACATTGATTTAACCTGTGGTCAATGCTCACCATTCCATTTGCGTGTCCTGTACCACAGAGCACTTAGATTTATTAATAATGCGGCCCTAAGTACACATCACTGTGCTCTATGGAAGTCCATTGGTTGGCCCTTTTTAGCTACTAGAAGGCTGAAAAAAGCATATAACTGAGCTTTTAAAGTACTTGCAAAGAAGGTTACAATCTACATCTCAGTATTATTTACAAAAAAGTCTGACAGTGCTTACTCCCTAAGGAAAAACAACTACTTACTATTTGATTCTCTGAAGGTTTCCGCACATAAAGGCAAAATGGCAATAACCTGTGTAATTCTGACATTATGGAATACGCTATAGAGGTCCCTTAAGCTCACTGGCATGGTCAGCCCACAATATTTACCTCACTGATTGAAAATTTATGTAAAAACATGTACAGTATGTGTTATAGTGATGTTACCTGATGATTCATTCATTGTATAAGAATTGTACGTATGATCAGGTTGTATGTTGTGTAACACATGCGTAATTTTCTTTTCCTCTTCAGATACTAGTTTATCCTGTCTAAATACATCCTCATTTTATTCTGTATTTTATATGTTCTGAACTATACCTACTGTGTAACTATTGAACGACATATCTATATATCTCAGTCTGTTTATTGCGATGTCTGCAGTCCTATCCAGGACCTGCTTGAAAATGAGATTGTTCAATGGAGTCTGATCCTGGTAAAATAAATAAATGAACTAAACTAATTGTGACTGCACAATGCCCAAATGAACATCTGTCCGTGTTAGGTTGGACAAAAGGACTTTGAAGAAGTTTTTCAGAGATGAGTATGAGTTAAAAGTTACAGGTGTTAGAAATACAGAATCGTAAAATTTATCGGTAGAAAAGGGCCAAAAGGCCCATCCAGCCTATTCTAACCTTACCTACCCAATGTGGTGGCAAGGGTCCCTATGTGGCCTTCAGCTTCATTCACCCTCTACAGAGTATTTTTCCTTTCATGATACCTATGTGCCTGTCCCATGCATGCTTCAATTACTTTACTGTCTGTGTCCCCTCCACCTCCTTAGGCAACCTTCATCTATTCACCACTCCTTCTGTGCAAAAAATACTTTCTCAACTCTCTCTTTTTGTTCTCCCCTTCCTCCTTCCCCTGGACTTACTTGGTTTCACTTTACTTCTCCTTGGCCTGGGTCAAGTCAATGGGGTGGGCCAAGCCCCATCGAAGGTGCTGCTCAGTCTGGAGGTTGGTGGCATGTTGGCAGTACAGGGTCTGTAGGGCAAGGATCAGCATCGTCAAGCCATGGGTGGGGGGAGGGGGTTACTTGTTTGCTGTTGCCCACCACCAGCAACACCTACTGGATGGAGCTAATGACACAGAGCAGCACACTGAGGCTCCGTCAGCATGACCCCCCATGAACACCAGTTCTGCATGTACCACCACTCAAAGTCACACAGGTGGCACTAGTGCTGTGGAAGCGCGGGGAATCAACCCTCCGAGAGGAGGACAGCATCTTCTAGGATGCTCTATCCACCTCTCCCCACTGGCCCTCCAACAACTTGGGCTTGTTTCAAATGCAGTTCACTGGTGTCACAAGCCATAGCCTTACCACTGCACCAATGGGCTGACCTCTCACCTCTTATCTTGAATCTTACCCACAACAGACATCAGCTTGACCAGTCTATAGTGACATAAGAGTGCCACCAAGGTACTGGTAAATTTCTTTTGGCCCATTAAGCATCAAGGGGACTCTGTTGTTAGAATTATATGCACAAAGCTGGCCAGTTGATTATGTAACATTTGGCTGGTGGTGATACAACAACTAGGATTCTGGTGAAATAGGGCTTTGCAAAAATGTGCAGCCTTTATGATTCTGGTGAAATAACACCACTGTTTCAACTCCATATACATTGGGGTATGCCCATTTTGCATTTTGGGGTCAAACAATTTTAATTAGGAATTAACTACCCTTGGAACTTATATGCTACAAGTCATTTTTATTCATGGCTGCATTGGACGCTAAGTGGGTAATTCTTCTAACATGGCTAAACCCATCACTCCAATGGTGACCCATTGGCTCTAAGCTATATCTATGGTGGCACCATATTTAGAAGTGTTACACTGGTGCAGAGATACTCTACCCAAGTTGTATAGCTCATGGGAGCCCTGGATGGTGAAACTCTGTGTGGTTAATTAATCTGTAAGTGAACTTTTGACTACTCCTTTTTTTAACAAGCAGTTGTCAATGCTGAACGTTTGCTTGCTGGTATTAGCATTGGAAATGCAGGAGTTAGAGAGATGTAGAATAGGAATGGCAGTGAAGTACTGAACTTCACGCCAACCCCACCTCCACCCTGCAGAGACGGACAGACATTGGGAAATGCATTTGCGTTGTAACCCATATCGTTCATGCCATTTCACTTCACTCTATCCTGTAGACACCGACATGTGTTGAGGTATGCCTTGGGGTGTTCGGCTGTATAGTCACCCCATTCCATAAGGATATACGCTGAAATGGGTGCAGTGTAGGAGAATAGGGTGAACTGTGGGGCCGAAGAGGTCAAGGCACACCTCGATGCCTGTCACTGGCTGCAGAGTGGGGGGGTGAGGGTGGAATGGCCTGAGCATTACAATCGGCAATCCAAAGGCACACCCTGATGCCTGTCAGTCTGTATAGGGTGGGACATTAAGGTTAGACACCCTAATGCCCTGGGCATTTGTTGGTATTTAAACTACAAATTTTCAGCATGGCCATTTTGTGACCCCCACCTCATGAAAGCATTTGGGACTTCTTCTCATGAACAGTGGCACTGTGATTTTGTTAATGTGTCCCGAACTTTGAGTTCTCACAGTGACCGTGCCATTCTGTGCCAGATGTAAGAAAACACAGATCAGGCAGGATGTGAAGAATGACAGCTGTACCATTCATAGGGAGCTGTGAAGAGATGGCAATGTTGAAAATCTGTAGTGAAAATATTAAAAATACTGGAACATCTGGGCTTATGTGGAAGCTGCGCAACACATGTGCATAACACAGTCATTTAGTGGAATTTTTTTTGTCAGATTTTCAACATAGGCATTATGTGACCTCTGCTCATGAACAGTGTCACTATGACTTTACTAATTTGTCCTGAACATTGATTTCCCACAGCTACCGCGCTATTCTGCGCCAGATGTGTAAATGCATATTTTGGGCAGGTTATTAAAAATGACAGCTGTACTGTTCATAAGGAGGTGTGAAAAAATGCCGATGTTGACAATCTGGAGTGAAAATATTAGAAATGTGCGTAATTACGAGGGTGCATGGAAACTGCGCAATGTACACTCGTAACACAGTCATTTCATGTATTTTTGTCACTAAATTTTCAACATAGGCATTTTAGCACCTCTGCTCATGAACAGTGTCACTGTGATTTATTCTTACTCTGTCCCAAACACTGGCTTCCCACAGCGACCACGCTATTCTGCGCCGGAAGTGCGAAAACACATTTTGGCCAGGATGCAAAAAAATGACAGCTATACTGTTCATAAGATGGTGTGGAAAAATGCCAATGTTGAAAATCTGGAGTGAAAATATTACAAATTCGCAAAGTTATGAACATGCGTGGAAACTGCGCAATGCATGCTCGTGACACAGTCATTTTACGGACTTTCATCACCACATTTTCAACATAGGTATTTTAGGACCTCTGCTCATGAACAGTGTCACTGTGATTTTCTTAATGTGTCCTGAACACTGATTTCCCACAACAACAGCACTATTCTGTACCGGTAGTGCGAAACCACATTTCAGTCAGGATGTGAAAAATGACAGCTGTACTGTTCATAAGGAGGTGTGGAAAATTGCCAGTGTTGAGAATCTGTGTGAAAATATTACAGATTCACAAAGTTACGAGCGTGTGTGGAAACTGTGCATCGCAAGCTTATAAAACAGTCATTTTTTTGATTTTTTTCACCAAAAATTTCAACATAGGCTTTTTGAGAGCCCACCTTATGAACACCAGCACTGTTGTTTTGTTAATCGGTCTCGGAAGGTGATTCTACACAGTGACCGCAAAATCACCTTTCAGGATGGAATAACGCCATGACAGTGCCTGAATTCATGAGGAGGGGTCCCAATAACCACATGTTGTAAATTTGGTGCCAAAATTCCTCCAAATGCCTGAGATATGCACCAAAGTTGAAAAAACCCTGTTTATGACATTATACAGCTTACCGGCATTTCTTTAGTTCATGGTCGGCTTTGAAGAGTGCAGGCGTGTTCCCGGTCCACCGAAGATCGTCGCAACATAGTCCGGAGGTAAGTATGGGGTAGGAGGTTGGGAGGAGGTTGGGTGTGCATTGGGTGGGTGCGGGTTGGGGGGAGAGGACGGCGACTGGCATGGGACCATTTCCTTTGTTTCAGAGAGATAAAAAAAAAAGAAAAAGTCGTTGCAGGAAAGGTTTTTTTCCAGGCTTGTTTCCAGCACACTAGGGTGGGCTACCAGCATGCCACCTGCCTTTTTTAGGGTGGGGTACTGAAGCAGATGGGGATTGGGCACCCCATTGGCAAATAATGACTGTTTGGGGGGACCATGATGCAGAGGGGATTGGGCACCCCCTCGGCACACAACAAATGGGAGAGGGGGTTGCTACATGCCGACAGGGAGTGGGCTCCCCCATCTGCAAATTAACTGGGTCGGGGGATGCTGATAGGGGGATTGACCACCTCCATTCAGCTTTCATGGGGATGAAAGGTGGTAGCGATCTTCTGCCATGTTTACTTAATTGTTAGATTTGGGAAGGTACTGCCCTGCAATGACGGGTCACTCCCTCATTGCAGTGGAATGGCTGACACTGCAATAATGAGGCGGCCCCTCATTGCAGCGTTGAAATGTTTCTACTTGGTGACACTTTTGGAGACCAGTGTCATCGGCACACTTTGCCTCCATTGGTCCACCAGTGCCAAGCCCTCAAATGCAGTGCCTCAGTTGGCTGCCACAGTGCCGCACCTCCACAACCTGCTTCTCTCCTAAGCTGCCGTATAATGTTTCTTGAGCATGTGCGCAAGCAAGCATAAAATTCCCTTTCTAGTTCCGTCTGTTATCCTTCGCTTGTGGCTTGGAAGGTGATGTCAAAGTGATTGTGAAACTTGTTTCAATTTTTCTATCTTCTCTGATGGTTCATGTGCTCATTTTTATGAGCACAATTCCTTTGGCTGTTTGATGTCAATGTTTTGGAAACAGGACTGATGTTTATCTCTTTTTGCAATGCATGTTCTGGCTCAAATTTCACAATTCATGATGGTGTTTAAGACGTTTTTATAAGTCTGGTATGATGCTGGTTACCTTGTAGTTTGCATCCTTCTGAATGCCAGTTATGTGTGCTTTGTATCTTTAATACAAAACTTTAATAAAATGTTCTTATACAAAAAATTATTTAGGGATTAACCAGCTTCTTCTCTATTCTTTTTAATACAGTTTTTTTTTTAAACTAAGCACCCCAGAGGCACAGTTACGTCGCTATCATGTGGTCAGTCTTTTTTAAAAGGAACTGGCTCCTGCAGATTTCATCTTATTTCTACTTCACCTCTCTCCTTTTCCCTAGCTAACTTTCTCTTGCTTTCTACTACGACTGAAGACACTGCCTCTGCTGTCTGATGCATTCCTCCTGCCCCCTTCCCCTACAGTTAATTTGCCGCTGTCTCTGCAATTAATTCACCCATCTTTTAAGTCTAGCCCTTCCCCTGTGATTTTACCTCTTCCTTTGTTCAACTTAATGACCCATACCCCACCCCCTGCTAATAGCATGCCGCCAGCTTCCCGCCCCCGAAACGCCAGTTTCCACTATGTGTATTTATTCAGTGTGTGTCTCTCCCTTTACCCCTTAGGCTTCAGCATCTGAGCAGTGTTCCTAGAAATGGCGGACACTTTGAAGTGCCTCCATGACTGCCGACCGACCCACTATGCCTCTTGGGCCAACTGCCAGCTCCAGGAAAATGGATCCCATAACAAGGTATGCCTGCTGATCTTCGCTACGGCCACCTTGGACTGCTAACCCCCGATCAGTGCAGTGCGCTCGCAGGCAGATTCTGATTGGACCACCTGCTATACCACTGCACTCCGATTGGAGTGCCTTTCCCATAGACTTAAACAGGGAATTCTGGCTTGAACTATGGCCGCACTTTTCTCGGAGGACTGTTCTGTACAGACTGAATTTTCTCCCGCTAGCACCACCCCCTCCCAGGCCTCCTTTAAATACAGTGTTACTCCGCCCCCTTGCTTTATATACCTCTTGATTGGATCTCTTTACAAAGAGGGTGTTACACTGCATATGAACACTCACTGATGCTTCTTACTAATTCCAAGCTCGCCTTCCCTCTTTGGCTATCCCCAACTCTCCTTAACCAACAGAGTATCAGTGTGATTGACATCTACTCAGCTGTCCTACACAATCCACATTTATCTTGCTACCCATTCTTCTGCAACATGGCTTGTTTATCAGTTTACTACAAATTCTGGCAAAATGTATAATGCCTACCACACTGCTATATGAAGAGACAGGAGCCTACCCAGTCTTGCAGCCCATTACTGTAATCTCGACTGTCTCCTCACACTGAACCTCCACTGCTCACCTGTCAGATATACAAATTATTTTTAACACCTCCCCCTTAGCTCTTCTTCCAGCTCCTATGTCTATCTGAGCACTCTCCATGTTAGCCCTTGACGGTCAAGTCAGCGTTACCCATGCCTTGTCCAGGCGGACACCCCTGACAACATACCAAAGACCCAAAGTAAAAATGACATTTCCTACTTGATATCTTCCTTTAAGAAAATGATTCAAATCCTCCTTCTCTGTTCTGGCAATGAAGACCTAAGCCCAGGACCTCCAACTCAAATCACCTCCCCATCGAATTTTGCAGCTGCTCCTGGGATGAAAATAATGCTGATTAATATTCTAAGCCTGATCAAAAACATTGATTGACTTCAAGCTTGGGCTGCACACACCAACCCAGATATGATCATCATTATTGAATCATGGCTGAAAAAGTCTACATCTGACCCTCAAATTACTCTTCCAGGCTTTAAACTCTTTAGGGCCGACAGGGAATCCAAGGGGGAGTCGTTGTCTACACCAAAACTAAGTTTGAAGTTAGTGAAATTTTTTGTAAATCTAAGCCAAAAGAATATAAGATTATGTCACTGAAACTTCACCTTCCTTCTACTGAGTGCATCACTATTATAGGTGGCTATAGACCACCATCCGGAGGCACGGAAATCCTTAGCATACTGAAATCACTAACCACAGCAGCCAACATGGAAACAATAATCCTAGGGGATCTCAACATGGATTGGCTCACTGCAAAATCTCATGGCCTAAAACTGACCTGTGATGAGTTGGGTCTTACACAGATAGTCACTGAGCCCACAAGGAATAACAATTCTCACACCACAAACAGCTCACTCCTGGATGTCATTTTAACTACGCATCCCCATAAAATCTCTCACTCTGCAGTTTTCCATAAAGACATGAGCGACCATAGTGTCATTGTATGCATAAGATCACAAACCAAAACTCACCAGCCACCTAAACTCAGAACTAAACGTTCCTTTCACAAATTCAATACAGCAAACTTCTTAGCTGATCTGGGCAAGATCAAATGGCAAGATCTATATCTGGCCAAATCTACAGACGAAGCTGTCACAGTCCTTAAAGACAACCTTTCCATCCTGATAAACATGCGTGCCCCCCTTATTAAAGTGAGGGTACATAAATCCTCACATCCCTGGTATACCACTGAGCTGAAGGCAGCACTTACCATTAAAGACCAGCTTTAGGCACAAGCCAGGCAAACCAAGAACTCGGCAGACTGGCAGGCCTTTAGAACTGCCAGGAATGTCTGTGTTAAAACATACGTACCACGAAAGCAAACTATTACATCTGCACCCTAGAAGAGGCCAAAGGAAACCCCCCAAAAATTTGGAGGACACTGAGATCCATTGAAGGCCGTCCCTCAGCTTCCTCAATACCAGTTAAGATACTTACCAAGGACAGGGTGGTGGAAAACCAACCACAAATCCTTGAAGAACTTAACCAACACTTTGCCACAGCCGGATTAGCATTTGACTCCTCTCTGTCTGCCAGCCGCGCAAATGACAATGACACTCGATATCCACCCCCCCAGCCCTTCCAGCTGCACTTGTTTAGATATAAAGAAGTTGAAGACTTGCTCCTCAGCCTCAATGTAAGGAAAAGTGCAGGGGTCAATACCCTTGAACCATTCTTCCTGCGATTAGGCTTTGCCCAGCCCACAGCTCCCATCCTCCATATCTTCAACCTCTCCATTACCTCTGCCACAGTTCCATCCTGCTGGAAATCTGCCCATATTCTTCCTCTCTTCAAATCAGTAGACCCTTGTGATCTAAACAATTACAGGCCTATATCCATTTTGCCTGTTCTCTCAAAAACCCTAGAAAAAATGGTCTACAACCAACTAAAAACTCATCTTGAAGTGCACTCACTCTTAAATCCTGCACAGTCTGGCTTCAGGTCTAAACATAGTACCATCTCAGCTCTGGCTAAAGTCTAATGACTGGATCACTGCTATGGATTCCAAGAAGGTTACTGGTGCAGTCTTTCTGGACCTTAGTAAAGCTTTTGATACTGTCGACCATCACTTCCTAATTACCTGCCTTACCAAAATAGGTGCCACTCCACTCACCGCTCAGTGGTTCAACAGTTATCTCTCTGGAAGGATACAAAAAGTCAAAGCCTATGGTCTATTTTCAGCCCCTCTCTCGATTGTCAGGGGAGTCCCCCAAGGCTCCATCCTCGGCCCAATCCTTTTCTCCTGATATATAAATGATCTTAATGCCTACATAAAACAATCCAGCATACATTTCTGTGTGGAAGACATTGTATTATACACCTCAGGTTCAACCTTATCCGAAGTCAGGGAAGTGTTGCAAGCTGACTTTCGTCTGTTAGAAAACAATCTCATCAAAGCCAAACTTCTCCTAAATGCCAAAAAATACAAGGCAATGATTTTTACACAGTATCTCTCACTTGGTGCTTTACCTGTCCTACTGCAGGACTTTTTAGTAACCTCCCTGGGTGAACCCCTGGAAATCGTGCCTAAATTCAAATACCTAGCCATGTGGATAGACAACAAGCTATCTTTGAACGACCATATTGAGGACCTATCTAAGGGGCTCAAAGCATGACTGGGATTCTTTTTTAGAAATAGGTCCCTCCTCTTTCTTGTGACTCACATGCGGCTTGTCCAGGCAACCTTCCTCCCCCTACTAGATTATGGGGATTTTATACATATCTCTTCCGCAGCCTCTAGCCTTACCAAGCTGGACGTTCTCTTCCACCATGTTCTACGATTCATTACTAGCTTCACCTTCAGGACCCACCATTGCGATTTATATGCAGTGGTTGGCTGGACCTCACTTACCACCAGATGCATGCTCCATGCAGGTATCTGGACCCTCAAGATACCTTTGCACAAACTGCCAAACTATTTAACATCTCTACTATGCATCTCCCATAGTGCTTGCTCCCTAAGGAAGTCTGACTACATCCTATTAGATGTTCCTAGGACTCGTACCACACTTGGCCAAAGGGCGGTTTCATATGCCCTCTCCAACATTTGGAATCAACTTCAATCCATACTGAAGTTAACCAGCACTGTCTCAATCAGTTTCTACAAAACACTAGCAGTCTCTGAAATAAAAGACACCTGCAAGTGCTACTAGGCCTCCTACTAACTCCCAGCCAAGCTTTTGCGTGCTGACTCCCCTTCTACTCCATTAACCAGAATGTAATTGCCTACCTGGTACAACTTTTTTTCTTTTTATTCTTCTCTCCACTTGACATAATATATGACTCAACTGGACCCTGCACTGCTATGTTGTAGCTACTAGGTAGATCACCAAGTTGTATAACTCTTGGATGATACGTACTCACTCTACTTACCTATATACAATTGCTCCTATCTATGTAACAATGATATGTATGTGTAAATGTCTCAGCACCTCATGGTGAATGAGTAATAATGATATGTAAATGTCCTAGGACCTTCTTGTGAATGAGTAATAATGATATGTATGTGTAAATGTCTGAGGACCTCCTTGTGAATGAGCTTGCTCAACGGAGTTTTCCTGCAATAAACTTGAACTTATTTGGGGGAAGTTACTGGAGGATATAATAAAAAAGAGATTGGTAGAGTTCCTCTTGGCAAGTGGTTCTGACAAGACTAGGGAGCATGAGATCATGGGAGGGAGGTCATGTCAGATAAACCTGATCCAGTTCTTTACTTGAGTAAGGAAGGCAGTAGACAATGGTAAGCCAGCCGGTGTATTGCACTTGGACTTTAGTAAAGCCTTTAGTTCTGTCCTACACAGAACGCTAGTAAAAAAAAACAAAAAACTCTATGACCTCACTGTAGGAAATAGAATTAGAGGATGGGTACGAAATTAACTGAGTGGGAGAACCGAGATGGTTGTCCTAAACAAAGTGTACTGAGTGGTAAGGGAAGTCATCAATGGGGTGCCATAGGGATCAGAATGGTTATGCTTAATGCTTACAGTTGGGGAGAGTGGGATTCTGGACCAAAACAAAAACAGGGAGTGCTAAAGTGTCTAGAAAGAATGGACTTGAACACTTGCAAGCTGGAAGCATACCTCAGCTGGAGAAGGAGTTTGTTCCAGGTGTCTGATGCTGCAAATGCAAAGGCCCTTCTACCAAATTCATGCTTCATCCTGGAAATTGAGAAAGTAAGTGATGCTATCAAATGAAGTAGGTAACATAGAAACATACACAATGATGGCAGAAAGACTATCAATCTATACAGTCTGCCAGTAATTCATTGATTTATTTTGTTTTTGTAAACCGGGTAGGG
Organism: Neoceratodus forsteri; assembly: GCA_016271365.2. Classification (NCBI taxonomy): domain Eukaryota; kingdom Metazoa; phylum Chordata; order Ceratodontiformes; family Ceratodontidae; genus Neoceratodus; species Neoceratodus forsteri. Next base: position 125,690,100 of record CM028131.1, read on the forward strand.
TGCACTAGATAAAGGCATTGCCTATTTTCAGGCATGTCCTGGGAGAGTTACAGACAGTAAATGCTGACACAGTTATTATCGTACCTTGAGACCAGTAGTCTATATGGGGATTTTGTCCGCATTACCCAACACCATGTTCTCTGCCTTTCTGCTACCATCCTGAGTAAAGTATTTAGCACCTCACTCTGTCCCAGCCATGCTTGAAGAAACCATTCATGGTATTGGTGCCCACCACCTCAGCCTGCTGACTGTTCCATGGTTTAACTACGCTCTCTGTAAAATTGAACTTCCTTATGTCCCTCCTGAATCCACCCCCCACTAGCTTCCACTCATGTCTCCGTGTTCTAGATCTTTATTCCTTCTGAACAGTTCCTTGCAGTTTACCTTGGTCCTTCCTTTCAGGAACTTGTAGGTCTGTAGCATATCATCCCTCTCTTGTCTGGTCTCCAGTGAGTACATGCTCAGTGTCCTAAGTCGATCCTCGTAGGATCTGCTCTGTTGGTTATGAATCATTTTCATTACCTTATGCTGCACCACCTCCATCTTGTCTTTGTCTCTCCTTAGGTGACACCAGAACTGTGCACTGTATTCCAGGTGTGTCCTTACCCGTTATCTATAGCAGTAGTTATACCTCTTTCGCCTTAACAGTTATCTATAGAGGTAGCAATACCTCTTTTGCCTTATCAGTAATCTATAGGAGGTAGTAATGCCTCTTTTGCCTTATCAGTAATATATAGGAGGTAGTAATGCCTCTTTTCTCCTGCTGTCACAACTCCTCCCAGTAAAGTAGTCACTGCCTGCATGACTGATTGAGGTGGGCTATGACATAATCAGGGGCTTTTCCTTGTGCACAGTTGTACAATGAGCACTGCCTGTGGTAGTCATGCCTGATTGAGAAACTTGGCCATTTAAGTTGGTCATACAGCAGACAATGCTGGGTAGAACATCCACAGAAGAGGATGAACCTGTGCAACTTGTGCAAATGATCGAGGGGTAGCAGAGTGGTTTTGTCTGCACAGTGTTATATGATATCTACACAGTTGATGGAAGAGAGCAGGATGTGAGAGACCACCTGTATTCTCACAGTAGCACTGAGATAATGTTTAAACCTGTAGAGAACGTTGAGCTGGGACCCTATGGTTGATAAGATATGATTGTTGTGTCTACTTTCTGTGAGTTATACATCAAGCCAGATTCTTAGATATTTGAATACCTTGATCTGCTCAATAGTGTTGTCATCTGATTTTATGATTGCAAGTGGATGAGCTGAATGAGTTAGCAGAATCTGGGATCCAAAACACCATAGACTTCCTTTTTGGGTGCCTTAATGATTACAGGGTGTAAGTCCCCCCAAGCACGGTGCTAACGTAAGGTGGGCTGGGGGCTTCCGCTGTCCTGGGAGAACTCGCGCCTGGTCAATTGATGTGGCTGGACCTGATGCAAGCCCAGTTGTGACTGTGATTACTGCTGGTGCTAGTTAGGAACCAGGTGTCTAGCTAGAAAAGTGCATGCTACTTGTTTTGGGTTCCTACATAGAGAAAAGGCAGCTCTCCCCCCCCAAAAGCAAGAGAGGAGGAAACTGCCTGCAGGCTGAGAAGCTTTAGCTACCCCTCCCCCATGGCAGGAAGAGGAAAGAGGTGGGTAAATGCAGAGCTGGTGGGAGAGAAAGGAGGGTTTGAGAGAGAGAGTTGGGAGGGGAGAGAGAGGGAGCAGGGTGGAGGAGCAGGAGGAAAGAGAATCGAGGTCCCCCAAAGGAAAACAGAGGGCTATTTTGGTGGTTTTGCCTGGCAACGGCTCTGGGGCTGCATCCCTCTCCATCCCCTCTCTCTCCCTTTCATTCATAAGGAACAGGAAGAAGCCAGACAGCCACTGGGGCTGTGCAGGAGGGCCCCTCAGGTTGGTTGCTCAAATGTACTGGGGCAGACTGTTTGGCCTGAAGGTACTGTGATTTCCAGCCTTGGGTGTCTGGGAAACTGCTGCATCAAGGACAGATCTTCCTGCCAGGGGAGAACCTGGGGAAACTAAAAAGGTACCAGGGGAGCTGAACTGCTGTGCCCCCCCCATTGCAAAGGTCAGAGGAATCGTGGAGAGAGGGAAGAACAGGCCTGTCTGGTAAAAGCCATGTACAAAGGCCTGCGGGTGAAGCTGGAAAGGCCAGGCAGGCAAAGAACTATGCCACCCATTTCGTGGGAGACGACGTGCTGTGGACTGCAGGGGTCATCACCCTCTCCGGGCACTATGAGTACCCCGAGCTGCAGCTCAGGGGAGAACATTGTTTTCTTTGCCAGGAGGGTCAGAAGGGACGTGAGGGAGCCATCCTCTACACCAGTTTATCTTTGTTCTCTTGGAACTTGTGTGAGTGTATAAGTGCCCCAACGGTAAACAGCAGGCCTGCAGATTAAGGGGCCATGAGGTACCCACTAACTGTGACTGGTTTGGGTGCACCCAGGGGAAAGGGGGAAGTGGGGATAATTGTTTAGTAACCAGGAGGTTTTGGTGGAGTAGTCCCCACCTCCTTTGTATTAGCTTGTAGTAATAAACTGAATATTTATTGCTCATCTGTTTCACCTGCTGTGTGTGTAAAGCCATTGTGGGTGTGATCGTGGGTTTGGGGGGGTCATGACAGGCAGTCATTAGAGAGAAGACCATTACTTATCTTGGGAAAACGTTCTAACCTGTTCTACCCACAGGAGGCGATGCAGGGGCCCCAGGTGGAGGCACTAAGGCACCACAGAAACTATCAGTAAGGATTCGGGTCCGGCCCCTCGGGGAGGTACTGCTGAGCCCCCGGTCCCGCCGGGCCAGCTCAGGTGAGTGGGATTATTGGGGTTTGTTATAAGTGGAGGCACCGCTGAGATTCATTCACTGACTTGTAACAACCCCCCCAATAATCTCACTCACCTGAGCTGACCCAGTGGGATCGGGGGCTCAGGAGTACCTCCCCAAGGGGCCGGGCCTGAGTCCTTACCAGTAGTTTCTGTGGTGCCTTAGTGCCTCCACCTGAGGCCCCTGCATCGCCTCCTGTGGGTAGAACATGTTGGAATGTTTCCCCAGGATAAGTATTGGTCTTCCCTCTAATGACTGCCTGTGATGACCCCCCCCAGACCCACGATCACGCCCCACAATGGCTTTACAAACACAGCAGGTGAAACAGATGAACAAAAAATATTCAGTTTATTACTACAAGCTAATACAAAAGAGGTGGGGGCTACTCCTCCAAAACCTCCTGGTTACCAAACATTCACTTATCCTCACGTCCCCCCTTTCCCTGGGTGCACCCAAACCAGTCACAGTTAGTGGGTACCTCATGGCCCCTTAGTCTGCAGGCCTGCTGTTTACTGTTGGGGCCCTTACACACTCACACAAGTTCCAAGAGAAAAAAGATAAACTGGTGTAGAGGACGGTTCCCTCCTGTCCCTTCTGACCCTCCTGGCAAAGAAAACAATGGTCTCCCCTGAGCTGCAGCTCAGGGTACTCACAGTGCCCGGAGAGGGTGATGACCCCTGCAGTCCACAGCACGTCATCTCCCATGAAATGGGTGGTGTAGTTCTTTGCCTGCCTGGCCTTTCCAGCTTCACCCACAGGTCTCTGTATATGGCTTTTATCAGACAGGCCTGTTCGTCCTTCTCTCCACGATTCCTCTGATCTTTGCAATGGGGGGGGTCACAGCAGTTCAACTCCCCCGGTACCTTTTTAGTTTCCCCAGCTTCTCCCCTGGCAGGAAGATCTGTCACTGATGCAGCCACCTCCCAGACACCCAAGGCTGGAGGTCACAGTACCTTTAGGCCAAACAGTCTGCCCCAGTACTTCTGAGCAGCCAACCTGAGGGGCCTTCCTGCAAAGCCCCAGTGGCTGTTTGGCTCCTTCCTGTTCCTTATGATTGAAGAGGGGGGGGAGAGAGGGAGGGAGGGAGTGGAAAGGGATGCAGCCCCAGAGTCTTTGCCAGGCAAAACCACCAGAATAGCCCTCTGGTTTCCCTTGGGGGACCTCGATTCCCTTTCCTCCTGCTCCCTCTCTCTCCCCTCCCAACTCTCTCTCTCTCAAACTCTCCTTTCTCTCCCACCAGCTCTGCATTTCCCCACCCCTTTCCTCTTCCTGCCGTGGGGGAGGGGTAGCCAAAGCCTCTCTGCCTGCAGGCAGTTTCCTCCTCTCTTGCTTTTAGGAGGTGGGGAAGGGGAAGAGCTGCCTTTTCTCTATGTAGGAACCTAAAACAAGTAGCGTGCACTTTTCTAGCTAGACACCTGGTTCCTAACTAGCACCAGCAATAATCACAGTCACAACTAGGCTTGCATCATGTCCAGCCACATCAATGGACCAGGCGCGAGTACCGCCAGGACAGTGGAAGCCCCCTGCCTGCCTTACATAAGCACCAGGCTAGGGGAGCTTGCACAGTGTTGTTGATGAATCAGAAGGAGATTGTGCTGAAATCAGAATGGAGCAAAATATGGGACTGGTCAAGGCAGTAGGAGGAGCGGAGGGGGTGAAGGAGTGGATGTTCACTAGGACCATCCCACCTAAACTTAAGTAGAGCTAGGCAGACTGAATGGGTGATAAAGCATTTTGCTGCCACCAAGCAGAGAGTCTGAAGACCTTTTTATTTCGGTGGGGGGGTTGTCCTATCTAGTGGCCTCTTGAGCCAACTGCCACCTGTTTTATTCTGATTTTGGATATATTCAGTATGTATTTCTGTATGTATCATTTGTTCATGTATTGTGTTCTAAAGCTGTGCTATGTTGTGTCTTATTTGTGTTGAATTTCTGTAAAGCACTCTGAGCCTGCGGGGATGGGTGCTGAAGAAATAAAACTACCACTAATACAATACAAATGCTACCACTGCTACTTATGGTTGCTGACTCTGCTTAGGAGCAACATCTCTAGCCCCTTCCTGGGAAACAAACCTGGGACCCACTGTACCAAAAGCAGTGGCTCCAACCATTCAGCCAAAGGAACATTCTCTCAAGCTGTGAGGTTGAAGAGCTCCTTTTGACTCTCCTACTTGCAGTCTTATTGACCACCACTACAGGTCTCCTTTCTTTTGCTGCAACAATTACTCAGTACTGCTTTGACTCTGTTGTTTGCAGATTCTCTCACTAGCTGGCCCTGGTTTGCACAGATAGCCTAGTTTCATATCCAGCAACACTATCCGATTGGGGTATCTAGTGTGAGGGCGACTGAGATTGAGCGACCACAATAATGGTGACTCAATCTTAGTGCCTGTGTTTTGGGCTACTGGATAGGGTAGTAAAGGGCTAGGAGCAAAGGTGACAGGAACCACACCACATAAGGGATGGAAGGGAAGGGAAGACATGTGAAAGGCACTGCCGAACTGGCTGTGTGGTATAGTGGTGAAGGTAGTTGGCTGTAGCAGGGAGGGTACAGTGTTTGAGTCTGGGCAGCATGGCAATTTTTGCGGTGCGTGGCTTTTGTTATTTTTTTAAGTTTTACACTCCCCTCCGACATGCACTCCCCTGGAGTTGACAATCTTTAGTTAAGGGAGTACATACATTACAGTACCATCGCCGCTGTTGTCACTGCGAGTGCACTTCACCGTCCTTTATTTTCAGTGATGTACACTTGCCCTAACAGTGATCGCCCTTCAGCAATCACCATTATCACACAGAACCCTGATTGGGCCCTGCCATCCTTGTCTTCCTGTCAAGGTACTGGGCAGCCAGTAGATTCCCCCAAGCTCAAGCACCTCACTGTGAGAAACTGTGGGAATGGTCCCTCTTATGGTAGAGCCTCAGCTGGGCAGATAATTTCAGCTGAGGAAAGCAAATCCAAAAATGATGGGACAAAGAGGAGTCAAAGAATAAGCTAACCCATTTATATTGGATGGGCACAAGGGGTGATCATCTATAGAGGTGAACTTTGCTCCTTCATAGAAACCACCCACCACCCTTTACATTAGTGAGTACCTCCCAATCACAGCTCCATCGTATGGTGTAGAAAAAACACTTTTGCCCATTCACTGGTGATGTAATTGCTGCTCTCAAGACCCCTCTCCCATAGGAGCACTGCTAGAGGCATTGGTACCAAGCCCTCCACCCAGGTTCAGAAAGTACTGATGGCATAGCAGTTCCAAGACTACACCAGGTAAAGAGCTCAAAAGTCTTTATTTTAGACATTTTTCAGGCTACTCAAAAATAAGTATTTAATGATTTCATCTGTCACTTTCTCAAGGTTGTACTCCCTAAAATGTAAGATATACACATATCTAAATATAGATTATTAGTAGTTTTTAATAATAATAAATAATAAATATTTATTTGTTAAGCGCAATTCAGTGTATCAAAGTGCTGTACAAAAAATGAAATAATTTAAAATCAATAAGAATTCTAAAACACAGAGACACTACAATCTAATTAAAATCATAGCATATTACGCTACCAATGCAAACACATTCAGAGAACGCAAGCCCATAAAGATGTGTTTTTAAAGCAGTTTTAAAATTCTCCACTGACAGACACTCTCATATCCGATGAGGTACAGAATTTCACAGGGTGCGGCAATGAATGGAAATGCCCATGCTCCAGAGGTTTTCAACCTCACCCTGGGAATCTCCAGCAATACCTCATTGGCTGAGAGAAGTGATCGGAGGGGACAGTAGGGGTTCAGATGATCTTGCCAATAACTCAGACCCTGTCCTTGTAGGGCTTTGTAGGTCAGCAGGCTGACCTTCAAGCTGATCCGCCACTGCACTGACAGCCAGTGCAGTTTGCACAGCACAGGTATAATATGACTGAACCGAGTAGATCCAGACAACAGTCTGGCCCCAGTATTCTGCATCAGCTGCAAGCGGTGAATATCAAGCCCCCGAAGCCCTAAATATAGTGAGTTACAGTAGTCTAACACCTTCTACATATTAGACCGCCCCATTTATAAATGTTAATGAATAGCTTATGTCATATGAAAATGTATTTATTTGAAAATTGGTGACTGGGAAAGGCACACTGAGCTGAGGCTCATTTTCAGGTGTGACCCAGAGGAATGAAATAGAGCATACAAAATACATGCAGTAGCGTAGACCAAGTTTACAGTTACAATAAAGTGCAATCAGAGGACACAACTAATGCAGGAGTACTCTAAGTGCGAAATGAGCAATCAAGGTGGAAAGAAACAGTTAGGCATTTCAGCCACACCTACACCAGATTAGGATGGCAACTGCATGGGAAGCAGTTAGGGAGATGAAAAACAGGAGCTGGCAGAGGAAAGGAGTTTCAGATTATGCTTGAACAAGTGTGGGTAGGCAGCAGATTGGAGGGATGAGGGGAGATGATTTCAGAGTGATGGGAGATGATAGATAAAGGCTGATTGCCCTGCAGAGGAGTGGGGATGAGGAATGGCAAAGGTGTGAGGATATCTGGAGTGGAGAAAGCAGACAGCAGAGGGGATAAGGGAGATGAGTGATGAATGATAACAGGGAAGGTACCCAAACCAGTATTTGGATATAAAGGCGGTATAGTGGATCTGGTGATGTGAGGGTAGGTGGAGAATGGACAAGGAAGAGTAAAGTGAGCAATAATGAGTACAAGAGCGTAGCTGGTAGCAAAGGGGCAGAAGGAGTTGCAGACAGTGTCCAGTCTGACCAGTTAGGTGTAGAGGGTAGTGCCATAGGCCACTTTGGCATAGCCAAAGACTAGGAGCCCCATTTTGATGATAAGCTCTTGACAGACTTGCAGACACCGTCTTTGTTGTAGTGCAAGGCACCAAGTTTAGGCCGGAGTTTGGCAAGGATGGAGTCAATATTGGCAAAGACGTTAAGCTTGCTGTCTAGCCACACATGAAGGTACTTGAAAGACCGAACCGCTTTTAGAGGGGTGCCATCAAAGGCAGAGAAAATGGACAGAGTTGGTAGTCTGGCTGATTTCTGGCTAGTGCCAAAGGTCATGAACAAGTTAGTTTTGTCTTGACCCTGAGTTAATTGGAACCAGTGCAGGACATTTTAGAAGTCTTGCTGAAGCATACCTTTCCTGGCAATAGTGGAGGGACTAGAGGTGTAAATGACTGTGTCATCTGCATACATGTGAATATGCAAGATGGTACAGGCCAAGGAAGGTTGTTAAGGAAAATAGAGAAGAGAATGGGACCCATGATGGAGCCCTGTGGGACCCCAGCCAGGATGAGAAGTGGAGGTGACAGGGTGCTACCTACCTGTACTGACTGAAGCTGGCTTGTGAGGTAAGAATGGAACCAGTGGACAATAGTAGCTGAGAGACCAGCAAAACGAAGCTTACTCATCAAGAGTGGATGGGACACTGATTCAAAGTCCTTGCCATATCGGTGAAGTTAGCAGCTGTTATGTGCCTCGGATCCATCCCTGAGAAGGTAGAATCAGTTACAAACAACAGGAACAATGAAATCGGAGAGACTCACAGAAACAAGCTTCTCTTGTAGCTTACAAGGAAGAGGAGAAGGGAGACTAGCTGGAAGTTACCAGGGGAAGAAGGATCCCTCCTTTGTATAGTGGAAGAACTTTGGCCAGCTTCCAAGACAGAGGGACAGCACTGATGAAAAAGGAGAGGTTGAGTTGCTGAGTCAGAGGAGATGCAGTGGCAGGAGGGGAGATATGGAGGAGTTTAGGAACCAGCCCACCAGGACTAGACGTGCAGGTTAAGGGAGTAATGGCAATCATAGTTTCCTGGGCAGTAACAGGGGAGAAAGGAATCCCTGGGAGGGGGGGGGGAGAAGAGGGAGAGGTAACATGAGGTGGAGTGATGGAGACTGGATGGAAAGAGGAAGGGAAAGCACAAGTGGCAAAGAACTCATTGAAGTGAATAGCAACAGTGGAGGGTTAGACAGGTGAACCATTTACCAGAAGGATGGGGGGATTGAGTGGGGGAGTCAAAGAGGGAGTGAGTTACCTTTGAGAATGTTGAGGGGGGACTAAGATTGTTCTGAAGAATGGCCTTGAAATACTGCAATTTTGCAGCCCAGACAGTGTTTGTGCAGCAGTTTCTGATAGTCCTACATAAAAGGGAAGAGAGTGAGATAATTTGTAGCATCTCCAGGCAAGATCACAAGACTTAAGCTAGTCATTAATTTCAAGGTAATCAAGGGGTGTTTGATAAGTGATCACCCTGGATTTTCTGAGCCAGACATGCTTATCCCAAACTGAGGAGAGTTTGGAGTTAAACAGGGAAGAAGGCAACATCAGTTATCAGTGGTGGAAAGTATGGCTGTCCAATCTACAGTAGCAAGGTCACTCAGGAGAGCAGTGGTGTTGTGTGACAAGAGGGACCTGCTCCAGATGTATTTTGAGGAGGAGGGTGGATGCTGGATCTTCCTGAGGCAGAATGTCATACAGTGGTCACTGAAAGTGTCTGGCAAGATACCTACTGCAACAATACAGTGGGGGTGGGAGGAGAGAACCCAGTCCAGGAGGGGATGGTTGTGAAAGTAGGGGCTGAGCTGAGTGAGTTCAGTGATAATCTGTGTAAGATTAAGGGACTCCGCCTTGTGGATGGTTGCCCTGGAGTGCCGGGGAAAGCCAACTGACATTGAACCCGTAGCAGGATGAGTTTACCATCAGAAGAATGAAAAGTGGTGGTAGAGAGGGAATCAACCAGGGAGGAGGGTGCATGATAAGAAGCTGGAGGGGAGGTAGATTCTGAAGAGATGTGAGAAAGTACTTCTTCACAGAAAGAGTGGTAGATTCCTGGAGCAGTATTCTAGCAGGCGTGACAGGGGCAAAAAACTTTAGTGGGTGCAATAATGCCTGGGACAGGCATAAGGGAATCTTAGGGAAGGGAAAGGTGGGGTGAATGGGCAGAAGATCAAGTAGGATCTGCAGTGACACTATAGGCAGAAGAAAACAGGCAGACTAAGTAGGCCAAGCAATCCTTATCTGCGGCAAATTCTAGGTTTCAATGTAGGTGAGGAGAGAAAACCAGGGTAGAAGATAAAGCCGAGGAATGAGGGCTGGATGGGTGGAGGGAGGAATGGAGGGAAGGTGGGAGATGAGGAGGGAGGAGGAGGAGGAGGAGGGGGTAGGTGCAGAAGAGGAAAATAGATAAGGTAGAAGAGGGCAAGGTACATTGTAAGCAGGAGGTGAGAAGCAATAGCCATCAGTTATACAATATTATACCTGAGAGTATGAATAATTATTTGGTCACAAAAACGTTACATTTGTGTCACCTGGTAATAGGGCTAAGCAGTAACTAAAATAATGGATAAACAACAAGCAAGTGAGAGCTGCAACACTGATGTACTGAGCTGATTAAGATGAACAAGTGCAAACACTGAGAGAAGCACTGCTAGATATAGTAGCACAAACAGCTATATTACCTGCCTGTGAGGTGGCGCATCTCCTTCAAGATTGGTTTGTTAACATACAAAGGCCTACATGACCTGGGTCGTACCTATCTAAAAGAGTTCCTCTGTTCATATGCTTCTGACCAGATGGCTAGGGAGGGATGGACGCAGGCCAGGAGTTTGGTGTGGCAGCACGCCTCATCATGCTTACATGACTTGGACCTCCCGTGCACGCCTGCATCTGTGGGGCTGGGGAGAAAACAAGGAAAGACACCACTGCCTGACAGACAATGGCCCTGGTGAACCAAAGAGGGACTGACTCAGAAACCCTCAGATGACCAGCCTGACAAGATTTGTTTAGGTAGAGGAGACCCTCCCTTCTTCTCCACTTGGGGGGGGGAAGCGATCTGGCAGCATGGAGGTAGGTGGCAGCAGGGGTCAGAGTATGGTACAGCAGGGCACCTAGGGGACCCTGAAGGGGGTTGAGGCAGTGGGGCAGGAGGGGGCCATAAACAGGGAATTAAAAAAAAACACAACTCCTGATTACACTCAGTGCTCCTGTGAAATGATCTAACAGGCTTTTGCCATCTTTGCTCCAAGGGTTTAGAACTCCTTCCCTCCTTACCTTCAGGTCTTGTAGTCCCACCCTCATTTCAAGAAAGAACTTAATTCTAAAGCTTCATGGATAAATGTAATTGCACCTGATAACTCTGTTGTAGATACGTAGATACAAAGAAATTGTTGACAGATAAGGACCACTAGGCCTATCTAGTTTGCCCATAAGCCTTATAATTGTATGCAGACACTGACCCTATGTGATCAATGGCTTTTTATCACTCCTTCCCTACTCAGTGTTCCCTTGTGCCTGTCCCAGACATGTTTAAACCATTCCACTGTGCTTGCCCCCACCAACTCTTGTGGCAGACTGTTCCAAGCATCCACCACCCTTTCTATGTAGAAAAACTTCCTCATGTTACCTTTTAATCTACCTCCCTCTAATTTCATATTGCGTCCCCTTGTTCTGATAATTTTTCTTCATTGAAAATGACCCCCTACCTGCACCTTGTTTATGCCCTTGAGACACTAGAAAGTTTCTATCGTGTCCCGCTTTTCTCTCCTCTCCTCTCCTCCAGTGAGTACATACTGAGGTATCTTAGTCACTCCTCATATGTTTTGTGATGCAAGCCATGCACCACCTTTGTCATCCTCCTCTGGACAGCCTCCACCTTGTCTATGTCCTTACATTTGTGGTCTCCAGTACTGCATGCAGTACTCCAGGTGAGGTCTTACCAGAGTTTTATACAATTTCATCACCACCTCCTGTCTCCTGCTAGTAATGCCTCTGTCTGCCTATGCACCCCAGCATGCCACTGGCACCCCCCTGCAGCCTTTGTGCACTTCTTTAATATCTTGAGATCATCAGATATGATAACCTCTAGGTCCCTTTCCTCTTTGGTGTCAGTCAGCACCTCCCCCCTGTCATTCTGTAGCTCTCCCCAGGGTTCCCCCAACCCAGGTGCATTATCTTGCACTTTTTGGCATTGAGCCTCAGTTGCCACACCTCCAACCATCTTTCAAGCTTCTTCATGTCCCTCTTCATTTTCTGCACCCCTTCTGGAGTATCCACCCTGTTGCAGATCTTGGTGTTATCTGCAAATAGGTAGACCTTTCCTTCCAGCCCCTCTCAATGTCACTAACGAAGACATTGAACAGGACTGATCCCAGTACTGATCCCTGTGGTACTCCTCTGGTCACCTCTCTCTCTCCCCCTGGATTGGATTCCATTTACCACCATCCTGTGTCTTCAGTCTGTCATCCAGTTTCTAACCCAATGTATCACCTTATGCTCCATGCCCAGACTTCTCATCTTGTTAACGAGACTTCTGTGTGGGATGGCATCGAAGACTTTGCTGAAATCTAGCTAGGCGATGTCTACCGCCCCTCTGTGGTTCACTTCCCTAGTCACCCAGTCAAAAAAATCTATCAGATTTGTTTCACAAGAACTTCCTGCTGTGAATCTGTGCTGCCTCAGATCCTGGACACCACTGGATTCCAGGTGTGCCACTATCCTTTCTTTCAGCAGTGTCTCCATGATCTTCCTCACCACTAAGGTGAGGATGACTGGCCTGTAGTTCCCTGCTTCCTCTCTACTGCCACTTTTGTGCAGTGGGACTACAAGCGCCCTCCTCCAGTCCTCTGGAACCATGCCTGTGTTGAGGGCCTCTGTGAACAGGGTGGCCAGAGGTACTGCTAGTTCCCTTCTCAGCTCCCTTAATATCCTCGGGTGTATGTCGTCGGACCCCATGGCTTTATCAAGCTTCAGCTTTGTGAGTTCCTCCAGAACTCTTTCCACAGTGAATGGACTGGTGTCCACTTCTCCCCCCCATTGCCTCTGCTCCCCAACTGTGGTCCTTGACCCTCTCCCTCCTTAGTAAATGCTGAACAGAAGTATTTGTTCAGTATTTCTGCTTTGTCTAGATCCCACTCCTTACACTTTCCGTCCTCCTCTTTGAGCCTCACATTCCCCCCCCCCAGTTTTTCTTCTGTCGCTGATGTACCTATAGAATGTCTTGTCCCCTTTTTTCACAGTCTGTGCTAAACCCTTATTTGTCTGTGCCTTGGCCCTCCTAACAGCTTTCCCTGCTTCCCTTAGACATTGAAGGTACACCTCCCTGTCCTCCTCTCTTTGTGTCCCCTTATACTTCACAAAACTTGCTCTTTTAGCCCTTACTTTGTATGCTACCTCTTTAGAGAATCGTAGTGGTTTCCTTCTTCTTTTACCTTTGGCCACTATCCTAACAAGTTGGTTAGTAACCTCCACTATGGCTTCTTTTGGTTTCCCCCGACTGTTCCTACACCCCCTCCATTACCTCTCTCTTCTCCAGGGCTGCTCTTAAACATCTACCCATTTCACTGAAATCCACCCTCCTGAAATCTAATACCTTTGCCCTTGTGCGGATTAATTAAGTCCCTGACTCCATGCCAAACCACACCATGTGGTGGTCACTGGATCCCAGCTGCCTTTCCACCTGGACTCCTTCGATTCTGTTCCCATTGGTCTATACCAGGTCCAGAATTGATTTGTCTCTGGCTGGCTCATGCACCAGCTGTTTGAGTCCAACCCCCTGTGGGGATTCCAGGATGGCAGTGCTTATGGCTGAAGCAGCTGCCTGGGTGGACCAATCTACATCTGGCACATTAAAATGCCCGATCAGCAGGATTTCACCTTTGGCTGCCATGTCGTGAATTTCCTTCATTAGTACCCTGTCCACTTCCTTCCTCTGTGCTGGAGGTCTGTATATCATCCCTGAATGTATTGCTGTGTCATTTCCTGGTTCAAGGATGCCCCACATTGTCTCAGCCTCCCCCTGTCTTCCCTGTACTTCTGTAGCCTTTATGCCTTCTCTGATGTACAGGGCTACCCCCTCCCTTTTTACCATCCCTGTCCCTTCTGAACAGTGTATAGCCTGATACATTGACATCCCATCTGTGATTAGCAGAGTACCATGTCTCTGTTATTGCTGCTATGTCAAGGTCCGCATCCGTCATCAAGGCTTCCAGGTCTGGAACTTTATTTCCCAGACAGCGGGCATTTGTAAGCATAATCTTCTATGTTATACACCCTGTCCTCCCTCTGTTTGTGTTCTCTCTCCCTTGCCCATTTCCCCCACCCTGGTTTTCTTGTTCATGTGCTCATGCCCCAATCCCCCGTTACACAAGCTTCACCTGCATGCTCCTCACTGCCTGCTTCAGTTGTTCCTGTTGTCAACGTGTGTTTCTGCATCTTCTCATGGGGGAGTGTTCCTAAGCCACCTGTCCCTCCTGACTCTCCCCACTTGACCAGTTTAAAAGCTCCCTGCTGAAGCATTCCAACTTCTCCCAAAGAAGTGAGGTTCCCTTCATTGACAGATGCAGGCCATACTCCTGATACAAGCTTACAGCTGCCCAGGTGGGGCCCAGTCCCCTATGAAGCTAAATCCTTCCCTTCCACACCAATCCTTCAACCAGGTGTTAAAGGCTTGGATGTGGAGTGCCCTAGCCTCCCCTGTGCCTTGGGCAGGTAGCACTGCTGAGAATGAGATGTTCCCCATGCTACCTGTTTCAGGCCCCCCCCCAGCTTCCTGAAATCCTCCTGGACTCTGGCTAACTCCACCCCTCTCCCTGCCAGGTCATTGGTCCCCAGGTGAGCAATGGCATCCAGCTCCTCCCTCCTGGCTATCGCCCCAGAGATCCTATGGATTCTCTTCCCTTCCCTCCATGCAGCACTTCCAAGTTCCAGGGATGCACTTGATCACACTCTCCCCCTGCTAGCCTGCTAGGTGTCCCTAACTTCACACCCCGAACAATAAAGTCCCCCACTAGGAGAAGCTTCCCCCTCCTTCGGGGTCCCCTTCCCCCCTTTCCTGGGGCTCCAGCTTGGAGGTCTCGACCATCTTCCCTGGTCCCAGCTGCAGGTGTCTATGTGGGGCATTCTCATTCTTCCAAAACAGTGTAGGAGTTATTCAGCTGGACCAGTTGGAGGATGTGCTTCTAACTCTGCCCCCACCCTCCCTGAGCCCATCGTAGCCCAGTCACACTTTTTTCTGGGCATCTTATGAGGGTCATGTTATGGACCTGGTGGTCTCTGGGTGGCGGTGGATGATGCCTGTAACCTGGCCAACTCTGCACGGAGACATGCAACCTCCTCCCTCAGCCCAGAGAGGTGCCTGCAGATAGGGCATCATCGCAGCCTCCAGAAGGTCTCCCTGAAGACTGCTGCTCCACAACCACTGCACTGCACCACTCCCATCATGACTGTTACCCTCCTCACTCTTCTGCCTGCTTATGCCTCCTAACTGCTCTCTGCTATCTCCTATCTGCTTTGTTTTTGTTTGCTACTTCCTGTGTGGTAGCAGGATGTTGCAAGGCACTCTGGGACCTGTCCTATAAATGAAGGCTGAGCTTTGGGGTGAGTCTACAACAATCAGCCAAGGAGTTCCAGGGCAGTGGCTTGTCCAGCCACACCCACTTGCAAGCTGCTAAAAGCTTCCTAAAATCAAGCAGAAACCAATAGAGGACCCTCTAGTCAGACCAGCAGCCTAAAGCTACTGAAATGAAACATAATAGCAGTGAAAATAACGGAAAATCCCCTGAAATACAGCAGCTGCAGATCCAGCCACACCCACTTACAAGCTGCTACAAGCTTCCACAAATCAAGTAGAAACCAGCAGAGACCTCCTAGTCAGAGCAGCAGCCTAAAGCTACTGAACTCAAACACAAATATTCTGTAGTGGTATTCTTTCATTGTAAAGATCTGAGCCTGCATGCTTTGTTTTTCTCTCATTACATTTTTGTATTTTTTTACGTTTAACCTTTTAGAGGAGGGCTACAAAGATGAAAGCGGGTCAGCAGGGTAAGGCATATGAGGAGAGGTTGAAGGCACTGACGAACGTGTACTTCCTGGAAGACAGGAGAGAGAGAGAGGGGGGGGACATGATTGGGACCTTCAGGTACTTGAAAGGGATAAATAAGGTTGATAAGGAGAGTCTCTTTAAGCTGAGTGGCAACCATAACATGAGGGGGTACAGTCTTACGCTGGAGGGTGGGAGGTTTAGGAGGGAAGTAGGGAAGCACTTCTTCACAGAGAGGGTGGTGGATACTTAGAATGCGCTGCCAAAAGAGGTCATTTCATTGAACACAGTGGACAGTTTTAAGAGAGGTCAGGATAGGCAAAGTGGGAAGGTAAGGATCATGGGTAGGGAGGATGGAAGGAGTGGGGAGGGAGGGAGGGCAGGGACATTAGCTCAAGCTCTGGACCCTGCAATATGAGCAGACTTGATACACCAAATAGACTTCTTCTGCTGGCTTCTTTGTATGGTTGTATGTATTTTGCATTGTACTCATTGCAGCTTCATCTGTGCTTGTATGAACATTGTTTTTATAAATCAAATATTTAAGTTACTTCTAGACATACAGAATATCATGAAAATAAAACATGAAGGTTAATCCGCTTTGTATGGCATATTAAAAAAGACCAGCAACTACCCACCTATAATACAGTGTACAGTTCTGGAGACCTTACCTATGTAAGGACATAGACAGGGTAGAGAAGGTTCAGAGGAAGGCAACAAAGATGGTACAGGGATTGCATCACAAGTCCTATGAAGACAGGCTGAAGGACATGAATATGTACTCCCTGGAGGAGAGGAGGGAGAGAGATGGGATGTGCTAGAGACATACACGTACTTTACAGGGAGGAACAGGGTATAGGAATACACTATTTTCTAGTGAAAAAAGATGTTCCAAGACTAGAGGGCATGGGATGAAGTTGAAGGGAGGGTGATTCAGAGTGAGGAAGAATGTCTTCACGGAAAAGATGGTGAACAAGTGGAACACCCTGCCAGAGGAAGTGGTGGGGGCTGAAACAATCATGGGATTTAAGAATGCATGGCCGGGATAGACATATGGGAATTCTGGAGGTCAGGGGTAAGGGGCAACACTTCTAGAAAAACGTAAATAATAATAATAATAACTGTATTTGTTTAGCGCAGTTCACACGTATCGAAGTGCTGTACAAAACATCAGACTCTAAAACATTTAAAAACAAGATATAAAACGTACTAAAAATATTAACATAATATGCATAATCATTAATATCAGGATATCAAAAATCAGGGAAAGCAAGCAAATAAAGATGGGCTTTAAGAGCAGTTTTAAAGCTCTCCGCTGTCTGGCACTCTTGTATCCGACGACGTAGAGAATTCCACAGGGTGGGGGCGGCAAAAACAAAAGCCTGTGCTCCTGAGGTCTTCAAACACTCCCTGGGAATCTCTAGCAATCCCTCGTTGGCTGAGCGGAGCAGTCAGAGGGGGCAGTAGGGATTCAGAAGCTCTTGCAAGTAACTCTGATCCAACCCATGAAGGGCTTTGAAAGTCAGTAAACTGACTTTAAAGGTGATCCGCCACTGAACTGGCAGCCAATGCAGAGTGCACAGCACAGGAGAAATATGGCTAGATCGAGTTGACCCAGATAATAACCTGGCCACAGGACTCTGCACCAGCTGCAAGAGATGGATATCTACCCCAGGAAGACCTAGGTAAAGGGAGTTACAGTAGTCAAGGTGCAAAGTCATGAAAGCATTGACCAGGGTTGGAAGACCGCCAGATGGGGCAAGGTGTTTAATTCGGGCGATGTTCCTCAGATGGTAAAATGAGAACCTGACCACAGCTGACACCTGTGAACAAAGTGTCATTCCATCATCAAGTATGACCCGCAGATTCCTCACCCATTCAGAGGTCAACAGCTGGGAGCCCCCATGCCAAAGCCCGGCACGCCACCCAGCAGTCAACCCCTCTATCTGGCGACCCAGTTCCACCACTAAAGGGAACTTACAAGCTCAAACGGGCAGACTGGGTGGGCCATATGCTCTTATCTGCTAACAGTGTCTATGTATCTATGTACATTTCCAGGTAAGTAGTCACGTTAGCGGAGATATACATGTAAGCCCCCAGTCTCACATCTAGGAGGTACGGTGGTGAATGTCCAAAGGATGGGGATATAAATCAACAATAAGAGTCCACATACCTTGATGGTCTGGCTTACCAGACCTAATGAACCGGCTACCTCAGACCTCCTGGGGCTGACCTGGAGACCGGAAAAATGAAACAACTGGATTTCACTTGCCTGACCTTGCCATCTTCACCTCCAAGGCCTTTGCAGACAGTCTTTACCAGGCAGGCCTCTCGCCATCTTCCTCAAAGGTCCTCTAGTTCCATATCCATTGGATGCCACCCTGGAACATACACTGGGAGCTGGGCTGTGGAGGCAAAGCTCTGTTTAACATCAAACAGCTCATCCAAACAAAGCGAGGCAAATATCAGAACTGCATGAACAAAGAGATCCCATTTAATAAACAGTTAATGTAGAACAGGAAACAGTCACTATATGGGACAGAAAACACACAACAGATTGCTCTGGACCATGAGGTCACATCAGAAGCTAACTGGTGCTTTGAACTATGAAGGTCATATCAGAAGCTCAATTCCAGGCAGCTATCCTCAGGCTAGGCAGCCACAGTCCAATACAGGCAGCTTAACTCTTGGCTGAATCAGGCCTTTAAACAGTAAACACATTAGTTCCTCCTCCAACACGGAAAGTGAACAGTCTCTAGCTTGGGCCATGTGGAACCAGGAGGCTGACCCTGGATCCCACGGGACCACTAGTTACAGTCTATCCATAACTGGTACACAAGCACACAGTCTCATGGGATCAGGGGCTTTGCCTAGAACCCTGGGTCTCTTCACCTCACATGTGCCAGTCTCTTCCTGTTTTTTGCTTTTTCTCCACTGTCCTTTCCTGTCTTCCCTGCAGCCAGCCCAAGCTTCTCCCCTTTCCCTCCTCTGCCAGTCCTCATGCAAGCTCATCTGCAGGAAGGGGTGAGACCCCAAACCAGAAAGCCCCCAGAAATGGGGCTCCAGTACAAAATGACTGCCGCCACATCCCTTGCACTTTTCCGCTTCATTGCCATAGAGAAATAAACAAACTGCTGCCTCTGAGCAGGCAGTCAATCACCCCCACTCAGACCTTTCTCCACCTCAATCTCTTTCAATCTCCCTCTGAACTCTCTTGTTTCCTGCCTGCACTTCCTTTTAATTCTCTCGACCCTCTGGCACCAAAAATTCCCCACCAAACCTGAGGTCCAATCCTGAACCATTCTCGAGGGCACCAAAACAACTATCCATCAAAGCCTTCTGGTCCCAAAATCTAACTATATACACTTCCCTCCACTGCACAAGCCAGCACCGAAACTACTCTCACTTAAAAAAGAGCATCCCCCCTTTAAATTTACCTCTCTGGTGGATGCTCATGCGCAGAGCAGGGCTGTGCAAAACTTTTTACATTATTTTTTTTTTTTTCGTCCCCCTCCGAGCTCCCTCAAACTGCGCCTGTGGCACGGAACAACAGCCCTGATGCTTAGCCCGCCTGCTCGCCACCAGCCGAGCACCAGGAATCAGGCAACCTAGACTGCAAAAGAAAAACCAGTGGGTCTGAATCCTGCCCAGGACTCTTGACCATCACCATGGGAAACATGGAGCTATGGCTCTCAAAGGTAAGCCCATTTTCCAGAGCTTTCACACAAGTTTATACAGCTGCATTTTAAAATACAAGTCACTTAAAAACATAAAGAACAGAGACTTAAATGTAAAAACAAGACATAATTGTAAGAGACAGGTCATTTGGAAGGCCATTGTAAAGCAAACAAGTAATAAAGTAACATTTCAGTGTCTCTGGCTCCTTATAATGTGACCTTGTTATTCTCTATAGTATCCAGCACTGGCTGCCAAGTTTGCAGGAATATGTGTTCTTGGCCATTGCACTTCAACTGACATCACTCCAGTTTCATGCACAATGCTAAATTATTCAGCTAGTTAGGGGGTGAGAAGCTAATCCAATGCTGTGCAGCAGTTTTTCTAGCGGTAACCAGAGCGAGGTCCCACACTCTATTTCTGTCCTTACCCTGGATGCCATTGCCCACCCAGTGAGCTCCAAAGGATTCTTAGGTAGGCTCTGATGTAACACTTTCTCCATACCTTTGTGCATATCAACCCTAAATGGAGCCATCTTGCTACAGGTAAGTGCCACATGGAGGAAATTTCAGGCTTCAACTTGACAGTTGGTGCAGTATAGATCATTAGCGGGCCAATAGCGATGCAGTGTGGCAGGAGTTAAATAAGATTTATAAAGAAAGTTGACATGTATTCTGTGCAGCTTGTTAAATGTAGAGGACATATGGCGATGCTTAGTTGCGACTTGCCACTCGGTGGACTCTATTTCTATGCCTAGGTCTTCACTCCATTTGTCTTAGGCCTTGATCACGGGGGACAGCACCCCATAACAGTTTTCTAAAAAGCAGTCAGTGGTCTGGTGTTTCTAAAATAAAATCTCTTTGATAGACGATTTTACCAAAGATACCATTAGGAGGTGCTGCATCAATTGAAGGAAGGCAAAGAAATCTCTTGGATGTAGTGAGAATCCGTGTCATAGATCAGTATAAGATTTATGTGTTCCTCCATGGTATTAGTCACCTACCAGCTGTATCCCACATTTGGCCCACCTCAGTAATGCTTGATGTGGGACAACATTATACCCCTGCATTCCTCTGAACATGACCGTTAAAACAACATTAGCGGACAGTCCCTTGGGCGCTCTATAAACGTGTGGGGACCTAGCCAGAGCCTGAACATCTGCCACATGGGACTTTTACTTGCAGGGATTTTCATCCCTCTTAATGTAGGTAGAAAGTAGCCTTGAAGCAAACCCATCTCAAGACAGTCCCCTACCAATTCCATACATCCATGAGGTTCATCTCTTGCCTCTTCTGCCATAGAGACCAACAAGGCTGCCCAATAATAACATTTAATTTTAGGTAGAGCCTACCCTCCCTGCCCAATGTGGAGCTGCAAGATGCTCCTCTAAATGCTTGCAGTTTCCCTCCCAAGGAAACCTGTGTAAGATACTATTTAGCAATTTGAAAAATTTCTCGGGCACCTTGATGGGGGAACTTTAAAATAAATATAGGCATTTGGGCAGCATACATATTTTCATAGTGTTTTAAGGCCAATCTGACCAATAGGAAGACCTTACCATCTCTATCAATCTTTTTATGTTGATTGCACGCATGTGCAAGAAACATGTTGCAGCAGGTTTCTCCACAAGCAGGTTGTAGAGGTGCGGCACTGTTAGGCCAGTGCCCCCACAGCCTGTAAAGGCTTGTCCTGCTTCCCTCAATGCCATGGCATGCTGCTGCTGACACTAGTTCAGCCAGCGTGCCACCAACTTGTAAAAAATTAGCTGCTGCAATCAGCGGCTGCCTCGTCATTGTAGCGTCAGCCATTCGCTGCAATGAGGGAGCGACCTGTCATTGTAGGGCGGGACCCTGAAACAGTAATACAATTCATGAACATGGTGGCGGCTTGCCACCGTGTTCACAAACAATATTACCCCCCCACCACTGAGTGGGTGTTCAATCCCCCTCGGCAGCATTTGCCTCACAATGTATGTTGCCAACGGGGTGCCCAGTCCCTGTCGGCACAATGTAACAGCCCCCCCTTTGTTGTGTGCCGACAGGGGTGCCCAATCCCCGTCGGCATAATGTAACACCGCCCCTCCCCTTTCTTGTGTGCTGATGGGGTTGCCCAATCCTCCGTTGGCTACAGCTGCCCCCCCCAAACAGAAGACTCTGTTGGCATGCGGGAGCCCACCCCAGTGTGCCACATTCCCCTGTAAAATTAAAAAACATCCCAGTGATGTCATTTTTTTTTTACCTGTAAAAAAGGAAACAGTCCCTTGGTGGTCTCCTGTCCCCTCCCACAACCCGCACCCACCCACTACACACCCTGCTTCCCCACACCCCCCCTCACCCCGTGCTTATTTCTGGAGTTTGGCATGACGATCTTCGGTGGACCGGGAACACGTCTGCACTCTTCAAAGCTGACCACGAACTGAGGAAATGCCGGTAAGCTGTATAATGGAATAAATAGGGTTTTTTCAACTTTGATGCATATCTCAGGCATTGTTTGGAATTTTAGCACCAAAAATTCAACATGGGGTTTTTGGGACCCCTACTCATGAATTTTATCACTGCCATGGCGTTAATCGGCCCTGAACGGTGATTTCCCGGTCACTGCATAGAATCACCTTTTGGGACTGATTAACAAAATGACAGTGCCAGTTTTCATGAGGTGGGCTCTCAAAAAGCCTATGTTGCAAATTTGGTGGGAAAAATCTAAAAAATGACTGTTTTACGAGCATGCATTGCACAGTTGCTACGCACGTTCATAACTTTGCGAATTTGTAATATTTTCACCCCAGATTTTCAACATTGGCATTTTTTTAGACTTCCTTGTGAACAGTACACCTGTCATTTTTCACACCCTGGCCGAAATATGTTTTTGCACTTCCAGTGCAGAATAGCGAGGTCAGTGTGGGAAATCAGTGTTCCACACAGATTAAGAAACTGACAGTGGCACTGTTCATGAGCAGAGGTCCTAAAATGCCTATGTTGAAAATTTGGTGATGATACTCCATAAAATGACTGTGTTACGAGTGTGCGTTGCGCAGTTTGCACGCACGCTCGTAAGTTCACGAATTTATATTTTCACTCTAGATTTTCAACATTGCCATTCTTCTGCACCTCTTTATGAACAGTATAGCTGTCATTTTTCACATCCTGGCCAAAATGTGTTTTCGCAGTTCCGGCGCAGAATAGCGTGGTCGCTGTGGGAAATCTATGTTCAAGACCCATTATAAAAATGACAGTGACACTGTTCATTAGCAGAGGTCCTAAAATGCCTATGTTGAATATTTGGTGACAAAAGTCCATAAAGTTAGTGTGTTACGAATGTGCATTGCGCAGTTTCCACATACGGTCGTACCTTTGCAGCTTTGCAATATTTTCACTCTAAATTTTTAGCATTGCCATTTTGCCACACCTCCTTATGAATAGTGCAGCTGTCATTTTTCACATCCTGGATGACATGTGTTTTTACTCTTACGGTGCACATACAGCACTGTGGGAAATCGGTGTTCAGGACATATTAAGAAAATCACAGTGACACTGTTCATGAGCAGAGGTCCTAAAATGTCCATGTTAAAAAATTTTGTGATGAAATTCCATAAAATGACAGTGTTACGAACGTGTGTTATGCAGGTGCCATGTACTCTTGTAAGTTTGCAAATTAGTAATATTTTCACACCAGATTTTCAACACTGGCATTTGTTCACACCTCCTTGTGAACAGTACAGCTGTCATTTTTTACATCCTGGCCGAAATGTGTTTCCACGCTTCCGGTGCAGAATACGGCAGTCGCTGTTGGAAATCAGTGTTTGGGACAGATTAGAATCGAGTGTCTGGGGAGAAGGGGGAGTGACTGAGCTCAACTGAGCTCTGTCAGGACTGCCGCGGATGTCTTTGTGGGCAGGAAAAGGTGACAACGCAAGCAGGAGCCCAGTACAAAAGGGCAGCCTGCAGCTCGGAGACAGAATGAGCGAAAGGGGGAGGGGGAGTGAGTGAGCTCAACGGAGCTCTGTTGGGACTGCTGCGGATTTATTTATGGGAAAGAAAAGGCAGCAATGTATGCAGGGCCTGAGTTTAAAAGGGCAGCCTGCAGCGGTGGGACAAATAGAACAAGCAAGTGAGAGAAGGGGACTGAGCGAGCTCAACAGAGCTCTGTTGTCACTGCTGCAGATTTCTTTGTGGGCAGATAAGGGTGGCTATGCTGGCAGGAGCCCAGTACAGAAGGGCAGCCTGCAGTGTTGGCAGAAATGGAATGAGCAAGTGAGACAGGGGGAGTGAGGCCAGTGAAGCTGTGTCGGGACTGCTGCAGATTTCTTTGTGGGCAGACAAAAATGTTGACAGAGACAGGTGCCCAGTACAAAAGGGCAGCCTGCAGCACCAAGAGAAACAGAATGAGCGAGTGAGACAGGGGGAATGAGCGACCGAGCGACCTCAATGGAGTTCTGTCGGGACAGCTACGGATTTCTTTGTGGGCAGAAAAGGCAGCAATGCATGCAGAGGCCAGTACAAAAGGGCAACCTGCAGTGGTGGAAGAGACAGAATGAACAAGTGAGAGAGGGGGGGAGTGAGTTAGCGTGCTCAATGTAGCTCTATCATGACTGCTGCAGATTTCTTTGTGGGCAGAAAAGGGCGGCAATGCAGGCAGGAGCCCAGTACAAAAGGGCAGCTTGCACCGCGGGCAGAAGTGGAATGAGCAAGTGAGATGGGGAGTGAGGCCAATGGAGGTCTGTCAAAACTGCTGCAGATTTCTTTGTGGGCAGAAAAAAATGCCAACAGAGGCAGAAGCCCAGTATAAAATGGCAGCCTGCAGTGCCACGAGACTCAGAATGAGCGAGAGAGACAGGGAGAGTGAGCGACCTCAAAGGAGCTGTGTCGGGGCAGCTGTGGATTTCTTTGTGGGCAGGAAAAGGTGCCAATGCAGCCAGGAGCCCAGTACAAAAAGGCAGCCTGCAGCACTGGGACAAACAGAACAAGCAGGTAAGAGAAGGGGAGTGAGCGAGCTCAACAGAGGTGTATCGTGACTGCTGCAGATTTCTTTGTGGCCAGGAAAAGGTGGCAATGCAGGCAGGAGCCCAGTACAAAAGGCCAGCCTGCAGTGCCAGGAGAAACAGAACGAATGACTGAGAGAGGGGGAGAGAGTGAACTCAACGGAGCTCTCTTGGGACTGCTGCAGATATGTTTGTGGGGGGAAAAAGCCACCAACACAGGCAGAAACCCAGTACAAAAGGGCAGCCTGCAGCAGCGGGAGACACAGAATGAGCAAGTGAGGAAGGGGGAGTGAGTGAGCTCAACGGAGCTCTGTTGGGACTGCTGCAGATTTCTTTGTGGGTAGAAAAAGGCAGCAATGCACGCAGGGGCCCAGTACAAAAACAGCAGCCTGAAGCGGCAGGAAAAACAAAACGAACAAGTGAGAGAGGGGGAGTAAGTGAGCAAGGTCAACAGAGCTCAGTCATGACTGCTGCAGAATTCTTTGTGCTCAGAAGAAGGCAGCAACGCAGGCAGGAGCCCAGTAGAAGAGGGCAGCCTGCAGCGCCAACAGAAACGGCATGAGTGAGTGAGAGAGGGGGGGACTGAACGAGCTCAATGGACATCTGTCAGGACTGCTGCAGATTTGTTTTGGGGCAGAAAAAGGCACCAGCAGAGACAGGAGCCCAGTACAAAAGGGCAGCCTGCAGCACCAGCAGAAACAGAACGAGTGAGTGACAGATGGGTAGTGAACCACCTCAATGGAGCTGTGTTGGGACAGCTGCAGATTTCTTTGAGGGCAGCAAAACCTGCCAATGCAGGCAGAAACCCAGTACAAAAGAGCAGCCTGCAACACCAGGAGAAACAGAATGAGAGAATGAGACAGGCAGAGAGAGCGACCTCAACGGAGCTGTGTCAAGACAGCTGCAGATTTCTTTGTGGCCAGAAAAAGGTGCCAACACAGGCAGAAGTCCAGCACAAAAGGGCAGCCAGCAGTGCCGGGACAAACATAATGAGCAAGTGAGAGAGGGGGAGTGAGCAAGCTCAACAGACCTCTATCATGACTTCTGCGGATTGCTTTGTGTGCAAAAAAAGGTGGCAACGCAAGCAGGTGCCCTGTACAAAAGGCCAGCCTGCAGCGCTGGCAGAAACGGAACAAGCGTGTGGGGGGGGGGAGTGAGATAGCTCAGTGGACCTGTGTCAGGACTGCTGCACATTTCTGTGTGAGCAGAAAAAACGCCAACAGAGGCAGGAGCCCAGTACAAAAAGGCAGCCTGCAGCGCCAACAGAAACAGAATGAGCGACTGAGAGAGGGCGAGCAACCCATCTCAACACAGCTCTGTCAGGACGGCTGCAGATTTCTATTTGGGCAGAAAAAATGTGCCAATGCAGTAAGGAGCCCCATACAAAGGTGCAGCCTGCAGCACCAGGAGAAACAGAATGAGCGAGTGACTCAGGGCCACTAAGCGAGCTCAACAGACCAATGCAATCAACATTTGGCATGACAAATGCTTGTTTTAATAACTGGCAAGAGCTTAGTGTACATAGTTGTCCTGATATAGTGTGAGACTACTGTGGAGTCCCACCCTAAAGGTACCACCACACTCTTAGCCTAGTTTATTTTGTGGCTAGAGTTACTGTTATATTCATTTACTAGACTGTGTGGACTTGGTATCCCTACCCTACCCTAGGAGTGTTGAGGTGCACTAACAAGTATGATTTTAATGTATTCTACAAGCGTGTGGATCTTTTGTTTTTCTTATTTAATAAACTTTGACTTTTCCTGCTTACATACACACTTAGGCAATGTCATAACACTTGACTAGAGATAGTTGCTCAAAACGTTGACAACACACTTCAATAAGTTCAGAGTTCACAGATATTCTTATGTTCATGATGACAAGAATAATAAAAATGCAACAATCAGTAGTCGATATCACTCTACATTTCCCTCCTCCCCATTACTTTCACCTCCCTCCTGCTAAGTACCCCTTCCCCCCTGCCTCCCAAGTACACAAGACGTATTTCACATGGTATATGCATTATAGACAAGGCATATAGAAGTTGACAGTAACACAAGTTCAGAGTAATTTATACTTTGACAACATTCTGCATTGTAATCAGATGGTCAGTAGAGTGCGTAAGGGGGCCCATACCTTTTGGTAGTAATGCATTCTCTTAGACATTTGAGTTATAAGGTTCTCTGCTTGCAAAGCGAAGAGGACCTCATGTAGCCATTCTACTAGAGAATGGACTTCCTGGTCTAGCCAGTGATGAATAATTACTTTTTTGGCACAAAGTGACACAATAGCCATATGTTTTTACTGAGTGCCCATCAGATATCTGCTGTAGTCCCCCAGGATACATATTTCTGGACTAAAGACATCAGAGAGACCCAGTAACAGGTCTAATTTAGATTTGATAGCCTTCCAAAATAGGACCACCCTGTCACATTCCCATAGTATATGCAATAAAGTACCAGCGTGTGTACCACATCTGGAACTAAGATTAGAAGGAAGCTTCCCCATTTTATACAGTTTAACCAATGTATAGTACAAATTGTGGATTATATAGAACTGCAGGATACTGTATCTATCCCACTTTACATCCTGGTAAGCATGGGACCATATTTGAAATCAGGATTGAACTGTCAAGGATGCAGCAGACAATACCTGGTCCCACATATAGTGCGCTTGGCCCCCAAGTTCCTCCACTGCATCCCGCAGGAGGAGGTAGAGGAAAGAGATGGGATGAGATGTGTGAGAAATTGAGATGACAGATAGTATAGGTCCAGTTGATTTCTGTTCCCAGAGCCCTACCCCAAAATGTTGAAGAAGCATATGTGAAAGTTGGATGTATCTGAAGCAGTAAGAGATAGGAAGTTTGTATTTAAGGCAAGCCTCATGAAATGTCAGCAACTTATGATCCTTCAAAAGATCATCAACTTTAAGTTTGGGATAAATGGCCAGAAAGTTTCATTTAGGGGTTTGCCTCCAATTTTGAAATTAGGATTCCTAAGTATAAGTTGGACACGTCCTTCGTTGTAGAGCCGTGAACTGTGGTAAATAATTGGGCATGCACTTGAATAGTAACCTTAAGAAGTGCGCTGAGTAGACTTTTTTGGGATATTTTTGAGGGGGAGCATATATAAATGTACCAAGAACAAGACCTTGAGAAGAACAAAGATTTTCTTCAATTTGTTGCCAAAGGGGGAGATATAGTGGTGGGTCAGCCATCATCGTATCCTTCATCCACTGCAGAAGGACCGAGCAGGTGGCTCAGAGATAGTAAAGAGGAAAATCAGGTAACTGTAGTCCTCTCCTGGCCTTGCATCGCTGTAACTTGGAGAGGGCCCTCCTGGACACTTTGCCATTCCAAATGAAGTTAGATAAAACTCTATGTGGTAGTACAAACCAAAATGTTGGGAGAAAAAGGTTAGTCATTTGCAGAGAACACAGCAAAAGAGGAAGAACATTAATTTTAATTACATTTATGCACCCCCAGACTGAAAAGGGAAGTGGGGACCATCATTTTAGAGCTACTTTAATTCGTGTAAGGATTTTATCGAGATTATATTGTTTCATACTGGAGCTCGAGGTCGAGAGAAAAATCCCCAAATATTTAAATTTATCCTTAACCCACTGGAGGTCCAGATGGGATACATCAGATGAGAATGTTTGAATGTTAAGAGGCGTTATCTCTGTTTTGGAAACACTGAGTTTGTAATTAGAAAATCTACCAAACTTTTCAATAACAGCCAGTGTGGCAGTAATCGATGTAGGAGGATGGGACATATGCAGGAGTAATATCATCAGCATAGACTGATAGTTTATACTGATGGTGCCCAACAGAAATCCCTGAGATTAGAGGGGAGGTGTTAATACATTGGACGAGTGGTTCCAAATATAAGTCAAATAGCAGCAGGGGAGAGAGGGCATCCTTGTCTTGTGCCCTGTTGGAAAGTGAAGGGTTGTGATAGTAGACCATTGCAAAGTACTGGAGTGGTGGGATGCGTATACAAGATTTTAATCAAGTTAATCAATTGAGGGGGAACATAGAAACATAGAAACATAGACTTTGACAGAAGATAAGGACCGCTTGGCCCATCTAGTCTGCTCATTTCCCTACCTACAGGATAGGCTGCAGATCCTGGTTAACCAACAGCCTATTTCTTCCTACCCCCCACCAGAATTGCCTTATGTCTGTCCCATGCATTCTTGAATTCTCCCACAGTTTTAGACCCTACAACCTCCTCAGGAAGGCTGTTCCATGTATCCACTACCTCTCTGTGAAATAATACTCCTCATATTGCCCCTGAACCACCCTCCTTCTATCTTTAAATTGTGTCCTTTGTTCTTGCACGCCTTTTTCTGAAAGATGCTACCCTTTGGACTTTGTTGATTCCACTGAGGTACTTAAAAGTTTCTATCATGTCCCTCCTTCTTTCCTCAAGGGTATACATATTAAGCTCCTTTAGTCTCTCCTCATACGGCTTCTCTTGCAGACCCTGCACCATTTTAGTTGCCCTCCTCTGGACTGCCTCTATCCTGTCTATGTCCGTGCAGAGATGGGGTCTCCAGAACTGGACACAGTACTCCAGATGTGGTCTCACCAACTGTCTGTACAGAGGGATAACTACTTCCTGTTTTCTACTGCTGATGCCTGTCCCTATGCATCCCAGTATACCCCCAGCCCTTTCTACTGCCTTCTCACATTGCTTGTTAACCTTAAGGTCATCTGATATGATTACCCCCAAGTCCCTTTCCTTTTTTGTAGTTGTTACTACCTCCCCACCCATTGTGTATTCTCCCTGGGTTCTTGTTTCCAGGTGCATTATTTTGCACTTCTTTGCATTGAATCCTAGCTGCCATACTTCTGACCATTCCTCCAACCTTGCCAAGTCCCTTCTCATCCTTTCCATGCCTCCTTGTGTATCAACCCAGTTGCAGATCTTTGTGTCATCTGCAAAATGGCATACTTTTCCTTCCAGTCCCTCTGCAATGTCACTGATGAAGACATTAAAAAGGACTGGACCCAATACTGAACCCTGTGGTACTCCACTAGTAACCCCTCTTTCTTCAGAGTGAACTCCATCTACAATTACCTTCTGTGTCCTGTTGTGCAGCCAATGTTTCACCCAGGCTACCACCCTGGGACCCACTCCCAGGCTGGTTAATTTGACTATTAATCTTCAGTGTGGGACTGTGTCAAATGCCTTGCTAAAGTCTAGGTAGGCCATGTCTACAGTCCCTCCCTGGTCTACTACTTTGGTCACCCAGTCAAAGAAATCTATTAGATTCGTCTGGCATGACCTTCCTGCTGTGAACCCATGCTGCCTTGGGTCCTCTGCCCCACTGGCCTCTAGGTACTCAACTATTCTTTCCTTCAGAAGTGACTCCATCACTTTCCCTACAACAGAGGTCAGACTGACAGGTCTGTAGTTTCCTGCCTCTGTCTTGGTCCCACTTTTGTGAAGGGGAATCACATCCGCCTTCCTCCAGTCCTCGGGTACCACACCATCCTCCCGTGATTTATTAAAAAGAGTAGCCAGTGGTTTCATTAGTTCCTCCATTAATTCTTTTAGAATTCTGGGGTGAATTCCATCAGGACCCATTGCTTTGTCCACCTTTAGTTTTAGGAGTTCTTGCAGAGCCCTTTCTTCTGTGAAAGGACTGTGATCGACCTCCCTATCAAGAGTGCTTCTGTTAATTGGATTAGGCACTTCCCCCTCCTCTTTTGTGAATACTGAGCAGAAATATTCCTTCAGTATTCCTGCTTTTTCACTGTCCCCCTCTGCCCACCCACTGTTCATTCTATTCAGCCTCACTATCCCTCCCTTGTCTTTCTACACTCGTTGATGTACCTATAAAGGTTTTATCCCTCTTAACTGAGTTGGCTATCTTTCCTCAGTTTGGGCCTTTGCTATTCTGACTTCCTCCCTGCTTCCTTCTGCCTTAACTGGTACAGCTGTCTGTCCTGCTCCTTCTGTGTTTCCTTATACTTCCAGAATGCTATCTTTTTCTTCCTGACTTTCACAGCCACCTCTTTTGAGAACCATAGTGGCTTTTTCTTTCATTTTGATTTGGTTATTTGCTTCACACAAAGGCTTGTTGCCTTGGTGATGGCAGTTTTGATGATTCCCCATTGTTGCTCCACACCTCCTTCTAGCCTGTTTGCTAGTGCTTTTCTGAGGCACTCTCCCATCTTGCCAAAGTTAACCCTCCTAAAGTCCAGTACCCTCACTTTTGTATGGCTTGACTCTGTAGCTGAGTTTAACGTGAGCCACACTGTTTGATGGTCACTTGTTCCCAGATGGCAACCCACTTCTAGATCTGAGATCCTCTCACTGCCCCCATTTGAGAGTATGAGGTCTAAGATTGCTCCCTCATGAATGGGTTCCGAAACTAGCTGTCTGAGGCCTGCCACCTGTGGGGCATCAAGAATGGCCCTGCTCTTGGACGTGGCTGCAGCAAATGTGCTCCAGTTAACATCTGGCATATTCAGGTCTCCCATCAACAGTATCTCCACTTTCAGCACTAAGAATGCCTTCTATCATATCCTTGTCCATTCCTTCCCCCTGACATGGGGGTCTGTACACAACCCCTGTGTGGATTGTGGTGCCCTTTCCAGTCTCCAAGGTGACCCACAGTGCCTCCTCTCCTCCCTGTTTACTCTTTTGTTCAGTTGCCGTTATCCCTTCCTTTACATAGAGAGCTACTCCTCCCCCTCTTCTCCCCTGCCTGTCTGTCTCTCCTGTAGGTTATGTACCCTGGTTCTCTGTGTACCATGTTTCTGTGACTGCTATAATATCCAGGCATCCTTCTTCCATCAAGGTCACCAGCTTAGGGAGCTTGTTGCCCAGGCTACGGGCGTTGGTACTCATTACCCTCCATTTCCTGATGGCCTTACTTCTTTTTGCCCCATCCCTGTCCTTCTTGCCTTTGCCACTTTCTCCATTTACCCTTGCCCTTCTCCCTATCAACCACTCTATGTTGGTGTTTGCCACACTTACTACCATGATTTTTTTTGGGGGGAGCTAGGATTTCCCTGCTCCTTTCCAGTATAGGCTTGCATCACTCCAGGTGGACCCCCAGTCCCCAATGAAGCCAAATCCCTGAGCTCCACACCAGTTTTTCAACCACTTATTGAATCCCATGATGCCAAACACCCTAGCCTCTCCTATATCATAGATGGGCAGCACCTCCAAGAAGGTTACTGTGTGTGTGCTACTTGTCCAAGGCCCTCCCCCAATTCCACAAACTCTTCCTGCACTTTTCTAATCCCTTTCTTAGCCAGGTCATTTGTCCCTAGGTGGACAATGACATCCAGCTCCCTCCCCTGTGTAGCTCTCCGGCAATCCTGAGAATTTGCTCCCTGTCCCTTCAACCCATGGTGCCAGGCAGACACCTTACCTCCCTCTCCCCTTCCTCCCCCAGTTCTACCTTCCTAACAATGGAATCCCCCACCAGCAGTTGTTTCCTTCCCCCTGTGCGGGTCCCCTGCCACCCTCCTGTGGGTCTCCTTTGTGGAGGTTCCCAGCATCCTCCTTGGTCTCCACTGCGGGTGCCTCCATAGAGGAACCACACTTTGCCAGAATGGCATAGGAATTGTGGAGAGGTACAACTGGAGGAATGCACCTCTGTTCCACCACCCTCACCCTCCCTGAGCCCACTGTGTACCTACCACTCCTCTTTCTTGGCAGCCTCTGAGGCAACAGCAGTGGCACTGGTGGTCCCTGGATGGAAGAGGAGGTCCCACAAATTCCTGGCCAACTCAGTCTGGAGATGAGCAACTTCTTCCCTCCACCCAGAGAGGTGCCTGCAGATGGGACAACACTGCATCCTCCAGAACGTCTCTAGGAAGACTGCTGCTCCACAGCCACTGCACTGCACCACTTCAATCAAGTCTTATTCTTGCCCTTAACTCTTTCCAATCCTTATTCTTTCCTCTGTTTTTTTTCTTTCTCTCTCTCTCCTTACTTTCTGCCTGTGTGCCCTTTAAGCTCCTGATTGTCCTGTTCTAAGACAAGAATATCCTATATTTCTTAGTAGACCCCTTACTTGCTCAGAGGCAGACCTCCAGCAGCTGGAGGGGGCCGGAGAGCTACTCTTGCCCTTCTAGGATGGTGAGTCTTTGGTGGCTCTGTGATCACTCACTTTCTGCTCCCAAACAGGAAGTTCCTGTTGTCAGTCAAATCCTGTGCCTATAAAAGTAGAACTAGCTTTGGGCGGGAGGGTGGAGGGGAGGGAAGGAGGGCAATATAGTCCCAGTAGAGAAGTCCAGTCACACAGCAGTCCTTTCTCCTGGTGTCTTCTGCCAAGCTTTCAGCAGAATCTTTCTAAGGCAGTCTTTAAATGTATCTTCCTTCTAGCTAAGCCACTCCCCCTACTTACTAGATCTTTCTACAGGTAATTTAAACCTTACAGCTATTAAGTCCTTTTAATCACCTGAGATTTACACCTAGATAACTGTTCAGATAACCATTCAGTTCAGTTAACTCAGACAAACACACACTTTTTTTTGTTTTGTTTGTTAGTTTTTTTTTACCCTAAATTAAAGGTCCAAGTACAAGAGTTCTTTTTAGAGAAGTCCAGTCACACAGCAGTCCTTTCTCCTGGTGTCTTCTGCCAAGCTATTAGCAGAATCTTTTTAAGGCAGTCTTTAAATGTATCTTCCTTCTAGCTAAGCCACTCCCCCTACTTACTAGATCTTTCTACAAGTAATTTAAACCTCACAGCTATTAAGTCCTTTCAATCACCTGAGATTTACACCTAGATAACGGTTCAGATAACCATTCAGTTCAGTTAACTCAGACAAACACACACTTTTTATTTTGTTTTGTTTGTTAGTTGTTTTTTTTACCCTAAATTAAAGGTCCAAGTACAAGAGTTCTTCTTCTTTAGTTTCAGCAGAGAAGTCCAGTCACACAGCAGTCCTTTCTCCTGGTGTCTTCTGCCATGCTAAAAAGGGAAGGGAAGTCGATACCTGGGCAACAAGTAGAAAAGATAGTCCCAGGATACCCTATCAAAGGCCTTTTCTGCATCCAGGGAAATCAAGACCGATGGAATTAAGGAGTCCCTGGATGCAGAGATAAGATGAGCCAGTTTGTGCATATGATCTGAGGAGTGCCTTCCTGCTACAAAGCCAACCTACTCTGGATTTATAAGACACTGCCATACCTTGGCGAGCCTATTGGTCAGGATTTTGGCTAGTATATTAAAGTCAACATTAATTAAGAAGATAGGGCTGTAATTGGAAACATGCAAGAGGCCCCTACCTGGCTTGGGAAGATCCACTATTGTGGTTTCCGCAAGGGAGCAATCAGACATACCATGGTTGTATATATAGTTGTATGTATTTAATAAAACAGGGGCCAGTTGCTTTTTGAAGGCTTTATAAAACTCTATGGTATATCTGTCTGGACCTGGTATTTTATTTGGTGATAATCTATCTATGGCGGAACATATTTCAGATACCGGAAAGGGGAGCTTTTAGTTCAGCTATATGATGGTCTTCTAGTTGTGGGAGCTGGAGATTTTGTATAAATTGGTCTACCTTTTCAGGAAGGAAAGGAGTATTAGGGTGGGAGTATAGTGCCTGGTAGTACACCTGGAAGCAGTTTGCTATTTCCCGGGGAGAAGTAACTAGATGTCCTGCTGAGTTGCGAAAGGAGGGAATTATTCTGTCTGCAGTTTGGGCCTGGAGCCATAGGGCCAGTAGTTTACCCGCTTTGTCTCCCTGATCAAAGTATTGAATTTTGGATCAGAGAAGAAGATGCTTGGCTTTTTCTGTTAGTAGAAGTCTATAACAGTCTCTAAGAATTTCTAAATTATTGAGTTCCTCAAGAGAAAGGTGAACAGGAAGAGACAGTTCTGCTCCCCTTATTTCTTGGAGCAGACCAGATGTGACTTGCAAGGCAATCTTCTTCCTTAAAGTAGCCAATTGAATAATCTCGCCCTTGAGGGTACACTTCAAAGCCCCCCAGAACACATCCAGCTTGGACATAGTGGGAGAGTTAGTGTCAAGGAAATCAGTGAGAAAAGTGTTAAAATGAGAAGTAAGGCTGTCAGACTTAAGTAATTGGTTATTAAATCTCCACACCTTATCTCGGGGAATTGGGGGACCCAGGTTTTAATGTAGTAAAGTGGGATGATGGTCTGAAACGACCTTGGGGAAGATAATTACAAGACAATACTGAAGAAAGGTGTCTAATGTCCATCAAAAAGTAGACTATGCTAGAAAATGAATTGTGGGGGATGGAATGGAAGGAATATTCCTTTCAGGAAGGGAAGAGTGCCCTCCATGGGTCAATTAGACCCACTGTGTCCATCATTTCCCTAATGGCCAACTGTGTGTGGGAAAGAGATGAATTATCGGATCTGGAACATTCCAGAACATTGCAATAAGCCAAGTTCCAGTCGCCCCCCAACATCAGAGGACTAGAAGACCATGGGATCAGCTGAGCCATAAGAAGAGTGAAAAATTGGGGATCATCCGCTGTTGGTCCATAGATGGGCCCAAGCACGACTTTGAAGTGACCTTATAGAGCCTTAATTAGGATAAATCTATCCCATCTATTATGGTGTCCAGCAATCGAAAAGGTAGTCTGCGTGCCACTAGAACAGCAATTC
This sequence comes from Neoceratodus forsteri, assembly GCA_016271365.2. Lineage (NCBI taxonomy): Eukaryota > Metazoa > Chordata > Ceratodontiformes > Ceratodontidae > Neoceratodus > Neoceratodus forsteri. The sequence goes on from CM028131.1 coordinate 125,725,005, forward strand.
CTCCCCTGCGAGTGCTGGGACCCGTTCCCAGTGCCTGACCTACCCAGGTTCTTCTTAACTGGAGGACCTGGGATGACAGCAGGTGGGTTTCTTGAAGAAAGGAAAGGTCAATGTCCAGTTTGCGAAGGTGTAACAGTATTTTGGCACACTTGGCTGGAGATTGAGCACCCTTCACATTCCATGAGCAGATTTTATAACTGCCCATCGTGAAGATTTTTCAGTATAGTGTCCTCTATTTTGGAATCTTCTAAGCAGTGAACCTGTCCTTCAGTGCCAAGTAACTTGCCAGTACATGCAATGTGTACCCATTCCATGAATCCCCCCTCCCTCCGTAAAGTTGCCCGAATCCTCTGTAGAGTAAGTCCTAAGGAATCAGAAAAAAGAAGAGCTGGAGGACCAGGGATCTCATGCTATGTTCATAATTACACACTCCTGTTCCCCTTTGGTGTTCTTTTAAACAGCCACCAACTTGTGTGAAGTCAAGAACATAAAAAAAATATTGAGTTTGAGAATCCATAACCCTCCCCCTGCCCCTGCCTTTTCCCAACTGCCCTCCATCCACAACCAGGCTTATGATGCCTTTAGTGGGCTGAAATAATGCTAGGCCAACCTTAATTTGCAGCCCTGCAATATTAATAAAAAAAAAAGAGTATTACCTTGGAGTATGCACATGTGTCAGTCATGGATACCCCCCCTTTACAATAGATAATGCTCTGTTGAAACTGCAATTTAACCACCTCTAACCCTCCCTCCCACCCCAACTCACAATATACTGGAATCAAATTTAACCATATACCACTAAGTCTAAAACAACATATTTCCTATTTAGTAGATTGACTAATAAGTTAAGAAAAAATGATGTCTAGAGGACATTTACTAAGGTCCGGGAGTGTATGCCAAAAAGTCTGGAGTTTTTAATAAGATTTGGGCCCAGTTTCTGAGGGAAAGATAGCCAACTCAGTTAAGAAGGGGGATAAAACCTTTTATAGGTACATTAGGGAGCGAAGAAAGATGAAGGAAGGGATAGTGAGGCTTACGAAAGGGAAGGGAGGGTGGACAGAGGATGACAGTAAAAAAGCAGGGATACTAAATGAATACTTCTGCTCAGTATTCACAAAAGAAGAGAAGGGGGGGGTACCTAAATCAAAGAATAGAAGCACTCTGGATAAGGAGGTCGATACCAGTCCATACACTGAAGAAAGGGTTCTGAAAGAACTCTTAAAACTGAAGGTGGACAAAGCAATGGGGCCTGACAGGATTCACCCAATAATTCTAGAAGAACTAAGGGTAGAATTAGTTACACCGCCGACCTTCCTTTTTAACAGATCATGGGAGGATGGTGTAGTACCGGAGGACTGGAGGAAGGCAGACATGATTCCCCTTCATAAAAGTGGGAGCAAGACAGATGCAGAAAACTACAGACCTGTTAGTTTGACCTCAGTGGCAGGCAAAATGATGGAATCACTTCTAAAGGAAAGAAATGTTGAGTTCCTAGAGGCCAGTGGGGCACAGGACCCAAGACAGCATGGATTCACAGCGGGAAGGTCATGTTAGATGAATCTAATAGATTTCTTTGACTAAGTGACAAATGTGGTAGACCAGGGAGGGGCAGTGGATATGGCCTACCTAGACTTTAGCAAGACATTTGACACAGTCCCACACAAAATATTAGTATACAAGTTAGCCAGTCTTGGAGTGGGTCCCAAGGTGGTAGCCTGGGTTAAAAATTGGCTGGACAACAGGATACAGAGGGTAATAGTAAACGGAGTTTACTCTGAAGAAAGGGGGGTTACTAGTGGGGTACCACAGGGCTCAGTACTGGGACCAGTCCTCTTTAATGTCTTTATAAGCGACATTGCAGAGGGACTGGAAGGAAAAGTATGTCTCTTTGCAGATGATACAAAGATTTGCAACAGGGTTGATACAGAAGGTGGGTGGAGAGGATGCAAAGGGACTTGGCAAGGTTGGAGGAATAGTCAACTATATGGCAGCTTAGATTCAATGCAAAGAAGTGCAAAGTAATGCACCTGGGAAACAAAAATCCAGGGGAAGAGTGCACAATGGGGGGGGGGGGAGATAATAACAACTATGGAAATGGAAAGGGACCTGGGGGTAGTCATATCAGATCATCTTAAGGTGGGCCAGCAATGTGAGAAGGCAGTAAGAAGAGCTGGTGGGATACTGGGATGCATAGGGAGAGGCATCACCAGTAGAAAACAGAAAGTTGTTATCCCTTTGTACAGACAGTTGGTTAGACCGTTGGTTAGACCTCATCTGGAGTTCTGCGTCCGGTTCTGGAGACTCCATCTCTGCAAGGATATAGACAGGATGGAGGTGGTTCAGAGGAGGGCAACCAAAATGGTGCAGGGTCTGCACCAAAAGACACATGAGGAGAGACTAAAGCAGCTTAATATGTATACCCTTGAGGAAAGGAGGAAGGGGGGGACATGATAGAAACTTTCAAGTATCTCAAGGGAATTAACAATGCACGAGAGGGTAACATATTTCAGAAAAAGAGATTTGCAAGAACAAGGGGGCACAATTTGAAGATAGAGGGGGATGGCTCAGAGGTAATGTTAGAAAGTATTTTTTCACAGAGAGGGCTGTGGATGCATGGAACAGCCTTTCTGAGGAGGTTATGGAGTCAGGAACAGTGGGAGAATTCAAGAATGCATGGGACAGACATAAGGCAATTCTAGTGGGGGGTAGGAGGAAGTGAGCTGTTGATTACCTAGAATCTGCAGCTCATCCATCAGTTAGGGACATGGGCAGACTAGGTGGGCCAAGCAGTCTTTATCTGCCATCAAATTCTGTTTCTATGTTTAACAGACCCCCCAGCCACAGCTTGAAACAAGAAAAGGAAAAAAAACAGAAAAAAAAAAAAAGTGCGGGGTTGAGTGGTCTAATTGCCTAGTCCTCAGATACGTATAGCAAAATAAAAAGGCATGAAATGCACAGCTAGCACTCTTCACATAAGAGAATTTAAGTCTCCATCTGTCCCCTGGCCATCAATGAAGCCAAAAACCAGCGATCACTTTTCAAAACAAAAGTGATGGGACAGTAGACCCCTGGAACAGACAATCTTTCAAAATTCAGGTTGAGGGCAATATGAATAATAATAAGGAAGACAGCCAACATAGTTCCCAGGTATTCTATGCTGCATTGCATCTGTTAAACAGTTTCTCTGATATGCATTGCTTTGCTGCCCTCTTACAGTCGATCAGTACAACATTAGACAGTCGCACAAACAGACAGAGTGCACACATTCGTGCAGCGCATTAGCAGCAAAAAACAAAAGGCCCTGCTACTGAGAAAACTTCAAAGAACACCAAATAAATCCGAGAGCATGGTCTGCAGTGCTGAAAGAGCTTGCTGAGCTGTGTGGTAGATGTACCAGGTTCCAATGTGGAGCACAGTCAGACGAGACGGGGATTGAACCTTGCAATTTTTTGACAGTAGCAATAAGCTTTGTTACAAATGGGTGATATTCTGATCTACGTTGTTGGACACTAGCCGGTAGATCTTGAGCAAACTGTAGCTACTGACCCTCCCACAGGACCTGCTGTAGCTCTCCAACCTTGCCAAAGACATGAGTCATATTCAGGTAATTTAGAAATTTTAATATGAGAGGTCTGGGAGGTTTTCCTGTTGTAGGTTTTGGTCTTAAGGAGCAGTGGGCCCTCTCTATAATGTATGTAGTGTTGTTGGGAGAGGGGCTGGTGATTTTTGTCAGCAATTTCTGCAGGAAGAGAATTGGGGTAGGCCCTTCTGAGTCCTCTGGAAGGCTGAAGGTAATTACATTGTTTCTGCTACTTCAGCCTGCCAAATCCTATAGTTTAGCTTCCATTCTATGTAGTCTTTGTCGCAGGCTGGTAACTTGTGGTTTGATCTTGTCTTTCCACCCTTCCAGGGATGTTGTTCGGGCCGCAATGTCCAAATTGGTTCTGTTAGTGTCAGATAACTCTCTCGTACTGTTATAAGTTCAGCTGTGATGTCCTGCAGTGTTGTTTTGAAGGGCAGAAATGCCTCCACAATTTTTTTCTCTGACAGAGGGATCGGAGCTTGCTAGGCTGCCAACACTGCAGACGACTTTGAGGGAACCCCCCAACTGGTTTTTAGACCTCTTTGAACCCTTCTCAGGGGTCTGTGGTGTAGTGTGATTTGGGGGAGCCAGGCACATTTCAGTCTCTGTTTCAGATAGGCCACAAGATGAGACTATGCTGCTCCGGTGCTTTTTACTGGTGATTTTCTTCCACACTTTGCCTCGGATGCATTGGGAGGCAATTAGAAGTAAGTAGTGCTGAACTGGACTGAAAAAATGAGCAGTTAATTAACTAAATTTACTGTAGAAAGTAAGTCGGAGTGGGAGTTGGTCAGTTGGGGCTGCAAGCTTCACAATGGCATCACGTGATCTTGCACATTGGTCTTTTTGTGAATGATGCTTTTTTACAAATGTAACCAGTCCCTGTTCCTCTTTATAGTGCTCTTTGTAAATACACATTTGTTTGCAGTACATTTTTGTTGCTCCTGCCCTGAGAGAATAGCTTAGTTCACACTGGCAGGCTGGAGCTACTCTCAGTCCCTAAGTTGGGTTCTCACAGAGGCTACCCTCCTCCCTTTCCTGTCTAGGGGTTTTGGTGGTGTAATTGTCTTCGCGAAAGAGGCAGGGCACCAACTCAACTGAGCAGCATTAACTGAGTTAACCACTAACTTTGTTTTTTTTTTTCTCTTTTAGATATTTTCTGAAGAAGACCTAAGGTAGAAACGTAGATTTTTAACTGTATTTTCTATTTTCAGCGTGCATTTAATATAACCATTAACTGAGTAGGATTATAAAACACAGTACCTTAGATTTGTAGATATGGGATTCCTCTGGTGATGACTTGATCTCTATCGAGGTGCTCGCTGATGACTCTCCTTCTCCTCGCACAGCTGGTGACATCATAACACTTTCACAGTCTGAGGAAACAAATTGTTAGGACAGGCAGCACACAAAGCAGGATGTCAAAAGGTTTGGCCCAGGCAGGAATTGAATGCAATCAGCTATTTTTATGTTGTCTTGCACGTGCGCAAGCGACATCTTGCGGTAGTAGCACATTCAGAGATGTGTCAGTGTTGGCAAATGCAGGGCATGCTTTAGTGGGTGTGTCCTTCAGCCACCAATTAGCAAGCATGCTAGTGATGACAGTAGTTTCAAAGAGAGACACAGAGCTGAAAGAAATCTGCCGCTCCAATGAGGTGCAGTTTCCTCGTTGTAGGGTTAGATGACAAGGCTCCATTATATGCCTTTCCTGGTGAAACATTCCAGTAAATATGGCACCTTCTGCCACCCACTACACAATCCCCACAAAGCCAACATCGGGGATGCCTAATCCCCATGTCGGCATGTCACCTCCCCAGTTCAATTTGTTTGCCAACGGTGGTGCCAAATCCCCATCGGCTTCATGTTCCTCCCCCCACATACACACTTTCTTTGCTAACAGGGGTGCCCAATCCCCGTTGGCATCATGTGCCACTCCCAAACTCGTGGCACACTGGTAGCACACCCCAGTGTGCCCAAAATCATTTTTTTACCTGTAAATAAAGAAAACTGTCCCCCAAATTCCGGTTTCTTTTTTTTTTACCTGTAAACAAAAATGATCCCTCATTGTCCTGCTGCACCCCTTCCCCAACCCACAACCAACCTCTGTGCACCCCACCTCCCCGCACCCCCCCTCACCTCATACTTGCCTCCGGAGGGCCGTCACTGCAGTCTTCTGTGGAGCGGGAACATGTCTGAACTCGTCAAAAGCCAACCGGGAACTGAACAAAATGCATTAAGCTTTATGATGGCAGGCATTGTGGGGGGGGGGGTCAACTTAGGAGGGTATCTCAGACAGTTCTGGGAATTTTGGTACCAGATTTTCAACATGGGCTCTTGGGACCCCACCTTATGAACACATGCACTGTCATCTCGTTACTCAGTCCCAAAAGGTGATTTCGGGGTCACTGCATGGAATCACCTTTTGTGACCGATTAACAAAACGACAGTGCCACTGTTCTTGAGATGGGGTCAGAAAAATCCCATGCCGCAAATTTGGTGAAAAAATTCACAAAAATGACTGTGTTATGAGCATGTGTTATGCAGTTTCCATGCATGCTCGTAACTTAAAAATGTTTTAATATTTTCACTCCAGATTTTCAACATTGCCATTTTCTCACACCTCCTTATGAACAGTACAGCAGCCATTTTTCACATCCTGCCCAAAATGTGTTTCCGCACCTGTGGCACACAATGGCATGGTCGCTGTGGGAACAGAGTAACAAAATCATAGTTCATGTTCATGAGGGGATGTCCCAAAATGCCTATGCCTATGTTGAAAATATGGTTAAAAATATCCGAAAAATAATTGCTTTCGGGGGACTGCCTGCTGATCTTTGGGCAGGGTTTACACAGAATGGCTGCCACCCACTAAACTGACACAGCTTCACACATTTTCCTCACAGCAGCCCTCTAACACAGATGCAGGTGGACTCGACTTGGGCAAGAGGGCTGCACTGCCACTGCTACCCCTCCAGAGCGTTGCTGCCATCACGAACCCCAGTCCCTGTTGTTGCAGCCACCTCAGCAAGTCCCCAGGCAAAGGAGCAAAATGGACTTCTGACAACTTCTCGCTTTCTCTCTGCAGCTACACGGATTCCTTTACTTTCCCCATGGATGGACTGTGGGATGATTTCTGGGGGTCTGGAAAGAAATCTCCCCACCCAGAGGCCTACCCAACCCCTACTGGAGGCCCTTCCCTTGGTCTCAGAGCTGGCACCAGCCACTCCTCACTCCTCGACGACTCCTACACAAACTCCCTAACAATCTCCCCGCACATCAGCAGGCGCTTGAATTTTCCCACATGCTCGCCAAGCCCTGTACCCTGTCAGGCCCGGCAGCGACAATACTCCTTCCGATGCTGATGGGGCATCCTTAGTAACCCCCCTAATTTGGCACAGGGGTTACATAAATAAAATTATTGCTTGATTGATAGAAGTCATCAGCAAAGTGAAACACTCTATAGCTTTCTTTACCATACCTGAAGTCCATCTCATTCCTTATCAAAATGAACTGCTGTGGCCTGAGGTTCTAAAGGGAGCACATATTGTAATGATGAGAGGGGACACCACTGCCTAGTACCCCTGCTGGAGTGAAAAGTCTGCAAGAGCTGATTATTTATCAAAATTTGCATAGAAGACTGATAATACAGAGCTGAGATCTATTTCAAATGTTTTCTCCTAGACTGTGTTTCTTTGTACTGCAAACATGTACCCTCATTTCATGCAGTCAAAGGTCTTTTCAGCATCCAGTACTAGCACCTCTGCAGGCTTCTCAGCCACCCTGATGTCCACTGCCACACAGTGTTCAGAGGTTTATGTACATTATGCTTTCCTTACTTCTCTTGCATGAAGTCAGCTTGGTCTCCAGGAATGACTCAGGAAAGGACTACCTCTAGCTTGTTTGCTGAAACATGTGCAATAATTTTGTAGTCAGTGGTGAGCAGGGAGATCGGTCGATAAGAATTACACAGCTGGGGTTCTTCCATGCCCAGTCTGGGGACAACGGTTACAGTGGCTGACCGCATGGAGGGGGAAATAATGCATAGTCTTAGGTGCTCTAGACCCATGTCATAAAGGGACTCTGCAATTCTACATGGAAGATTTTGAAGAAGTCTATTTGGAAGTCGTCTGGCCCCGGAGCTCTTTTAGTAGTATGCTCCTCAATTGGGGTGATTTTGGCTTTTTATAGGAAGTTATGTATGTCAACTTCTGTGGGCTGGGCCTCTGAGGTATATTCATCTTCATAAAATTGCCTGAAACAGTCACCAATTTCTGCATCTGTGCACTTATCTTGTCAGTACTGCATTTTACCTGTGCCACATTATTGGTGCTTTCTCTATTACACAGCTGCTAGGCTAGACATTTCCTCCAAGTGTCACAGTAGTTACTCACGTCTATCATAAGAATTGCCCTCTCAGTCTTGGTGCTGAAGAGTTAGTTGTAGTCCCATTTTAATCTTTGTAAATGTTGATAGCCCCTGGGGTGGGATGGGCCATGTATTCCTTTTTCAGCATTTTGTATTTGCTTTCCTAAATTGGTAGTCTGTTGATCCTCCACCTTTTTTTGTGGCTGGAATACAAAAAGACAGCCTCTCTCTCAGCACTGCCTTCAAAGCTTCCCACCTTGTGGATGCAGCGGTGTCCCCCTCCTGTTATTTTGCAGATAGTGGCTAATGTGCTTCTTGACATACTTTACAAAATCACCTTTTTTCAACAGCGTCGGGTCTAACTTTTAGGTCATGCTACCTGCAAGGACACCTCAGTCTGCAACCATGATTATATCATGTAACACAGAGTGCACCAGTGAGCTAAGGGCCTGGGATATCAGGATGGCAACCAACCTGGCATAGGTGGCAGCCGAGTGGCAGTAGTACAGTATGTATATTTTTACCCTGTTGGTGAGAAGTAAGGCAAGCCAAGACAAGTTTTCTTTTTCGGGCACCCAATCCTGGAAGCTCTGGGATGCCTCCAAGAATCTATTGAGGCATGCTCTGACATGAGATTTAGTAAGGGCTTGGCATTCCTGGTGAAAGGGTCACATTTTTGAAGATCTATCCAGTACAGTGTCTTTGACACAGTTACAGTCCCCCATAGGACCCAGGGCCACTTAAATTCATCCATTTGTAGTGACGGCCTACAGTATGAAAAAATTTTAGGTTCCCTATACTGGGACTGTAAACTGATTCCACTGGTAGTTTTTGTCCTGTGTACACCTTGAGCTAATACATACCCACCCTTCCCCCATCAGAGATCCTTTTGTCACCATTCCATGAAACCGAGACCAAAAACCAAATAGCAGTTCAAGAGTTTTGGATGTGAAATATGATCCGTACCACTCCCATCCCCAATTCTTTCTCATATGATCCCACTCTTTCTGTACCATATGGGTCTCTTATAAGCAGATTATATCAGTTTGCATTACTTTCATTTTCCCCTGAATTTTCTTTCATGTAACGTGACTTCAGCTCATTTATATTTTTATTCATTTATTTAGTTAGTTTTTGTTAACTGGGTAGATGCACAAGCCATGAAATGACTATTTTCAGGCACGATCCAGGAGAGCACAACAATCAAAGACAGGTACATACCATGAGTACAATGAAATTACAATAGCATAGGTCAAAACAGTTAGTAGTAATGAATACATACAGCCAGAACAATAACAATCAATACAATTCACATAGCATTTTAGGCAGAGAAAACCTACACAGTCTAGGAAGAGACACCACAACATAGCAGCAAGAAATATTGTTAAAATTAGTCACAACAGTGAAGATTCAAATAGGCAATGAAACTAGGTGAGGGAAAATTCCTGACTGGGCAGGATACATTTTCACGGCCTCTGAAATAAGGCTCAGGTGTGTGTGTGTGGGGGGGTAGATTAACTGTCAAGGAGATAATAAGGGTAAGAAGTGCTATGAGGTGTCACAAATTTGCTCAACCAGTCAGCCCTCTACTCCCAAAGTGCCAACCTCTGAGCATATGATTTGTGGACAGTGAACAGTGCAAGGTAACCCTCTTGTCTGTTTTGTGGGTTTGAGTCACCTTAGTCTCAAGTTCTGGAGGGATTTAAACTGATAACCTCTTGTTAGCATACCCAATTATCAGGCTCAGAAAATTCTGTGTTTGGGGGGCCAGATATCTTTGCCTACAGGCACCTAACCAGTTCTACAAAATGAACCCTTAGAACTCTATGCAAGACCTTAGAGAGTTCTATCCATTTCCCAGTTTGGTATAACAATAAGCCCATACACAGTGTTAACTATAACCTTCAAAAGCTTCACTTAAATAAAAAGAAATGTCAAGGCACTCCAGGCAGTTTCCATTTTAAAATATATATCTTTACTTTAAAATAGGAAAACAGAAAATATTACAGAACAAAATATCCCAACACATACAGCCTTAAAACAAATAGGTAAAATTGCATATTTCTACAAATAGTAACATTCAGACTAATCTTGTCTAAGGTATTCTTACTTCTTATTCTTACAGTGCTGTGATGTCCTTCCTTCTTAGTCAGAAAATATGAAAGTATGTCTGTCAAGGTCTTCTCGGTATGTTAAAACCATTCCTGAGATGGCTTTCTCGCTGAGGTCACCAAACTCCGTCTTGGCGTAACAAAATCTATATTTTTTTATAACACCAAGATGGCCTACTAAGGTATTTTAAAAAAATAAGAGATGACATGATAAATCTCTTCTCTATGTAACTAGCCTAAACCAGTCTGTGATCTGCTTTCCCCAAGACATCAAAAGTCTCTTTGATATAAGTCACTGCATTCAAAGCAAAAGTGTATTTGACTCCTTAATTCCATCTGGGCCATGGCATCTACACATCAAAGGTATTTTTGATGAAATGAGCTGGTTTTCCTTGGAGGTTATTCATAACACTGGCCAGTGTCCCTTTCCTCAGGACATCTAGTGCAGATCTAATGATTGCCCTGAGGATGTCATGAATGGCTGATTTTATTTCCTGGGATCAAAGCAAATTGACAAGATAATTGCACCCCAAATATCTGCAGTTTAGCCATGTCCTGTCTTTTGAACTTATCCCTGCGTTTTTTTGAAGTGTCAGTTTCAGCATCCAGCATTGGCTTTTTCCACAGTCCATCATATATTATCTTTTATATTTACAACAAGAAATTATACAGGGATCAGAGCCAGCTGCCCAGGTGTGACAAGAGGTAGGAAGGTTAAAGTTAGGCCAGGTGGCATCTGGCGGGTGAGTGGATTAGGGGGGAGTAAAACAAGTGCAGGGATCAGCAAGGGATAGATGGTTGCGCAGCTCCTTTTTTAAGCTGTCATGGGATCTAGATATTCGAAGTGCTTGGGGGAGAGAGTTCCAAAGCTTAGGAGCATAGTGATTGAAGGCAACAGAGCCTTTTGATGTTTTACATCTTGGTACATTCAGCAGGGATTTATCTATCGATCACAGTCTATAGAAGGACTTTTGAGGTACCAGCAATGTTGCAAGCACTGAAGGGTCTGTGTTTTGAGTATAGAGTCAATCAGAGAGCCCAGAGAGTATTGACGGCAAGCTGAGGGGGATAACCAGCCCAGGTCCCTGTACAGTTGGCAGTGGTTCTTAAGCCGTGGTGATGAGAAGGCGTATCACCAGATATTATTATAAGTGACATCACACTTATGAAGGATGGTTTTGTGTGTGGCAGCAAAGGTCGGCATGCCGTAGGTGAGGGCAGGGAGTAATATGCCTCTGGCAATAGCAAGTTTAGCAGAGGGAGTCATCATGAAACTGGACTTGTAAGCAACCCCCAGTTTAGCATTCACTGCCTCGCAGGCAGATTGTATATGCAGGCTGAAGTTCAGGGATTGGTCCAGAAGAATTCCGAGGTACTTAGAAGATGTAATGCATTCTATTTGTGTGCCAGTGCAGTCTTGCACCAGTAGGGGAGTTTGACATGTCCTAAGTTTAGGGGCAGATCCAAGTAACATTGCTTGGGTCTTCTTAGCATTAAGTACAAGCTTATGTGCAGAAAGCGAATTTTGGACATTTATAAAATCTGAAGAAAGGGATGCATTTATGCTGATGACCTTATCAGAGCTTGAATAGAGTACGCAATCATCTGCATAGAGAATAGATGAGCATGAAATAAAAACCTCATCTATCTTATTGACAAAAAGTGAGAAAAGAAGAGGTCACAGAATAGAGCCCTGGGGAACCCCAATATTGTTGGTAGCACCATCAGATAAAGAGGAGTAGAATTTCACAATTTGAGTTCTAGTTGATAGATAACTTCCATACCAGGTGACAACTGGTAGTGAAAAGCTCAGACTGCAAAGAATGGAGAGCAGCAGGGGGTGATCAACAAGAACAAAGGCCTTTGTAAGGTCTATGAAAACTGCCCTGTCCACTGGCCAGCGCCTATACTGGTAGGCACATCGGTAGTGAATTTGAGAAGCACTGTAGAGGTACTATGACCTTTACGGAAGCCATGTTGTGTGTCAGAGAGAAGGCTGTACTTTGTGAGGTAGTCAACAGTTTGATTTGCAACAAGTCTTTCCAGAATTTTACTTAGGACCGATAGGATGGTTATAGGCCTGTAGTTAGTAATCTCCTTGATATCACCTTTTTGAAGGACCGGCATTACACGAGCAATCTTCCAGAGGTCAGGAACTTGGCTGTTAGAGAGAGACAAGGTGAAAATTCTAGCCAGATGGGAGGCAATGCATGGTGCTGCTAGTTTCAGGAGCTGAGGCTCAAGAGTATCTGATCCAGAGCTAATGTTGTCAGAGACAGTCTGTAATAGTTTTAAGACCCCAGTCCTTGAGATTGCCTTGAAGTAGAATGGAGGATTTTTAGACATTTGTTGGGAAGGATAGCTGGGGGTAGTGGACTGTGCTGATGCTGCATGCAGAGAGGCTGTGTGGGGAGATGGGAAGGCAGAGGTATACTGAGACAGGTCCAAGAACATTTGATTGAAGGAATTAGCAATGCCGTTGGAGTCATTGCAATGTTCTCCATTTAATAACATGTCACTGGTGCTAGTTAACTGGGACACACTGAGAAAAGTCTTGACATGGGCCCAGAATTTCCTAGGGTCCCCAGCAGAGCTTAGCAGCAATTCTTTACAATAGGCACTCTTATCTGTTCTGACCTGTTTTCTTACAGAAGTTACATAGGGTTCTGTAGGTAACATAGTCAGATTGTAGCCCTGAGGCTTTGTACTTTTTCCAGCATCTGTCCTTAGAGCGTAGATTTTTCAGCATGTCTTTGTGAAGCCATCTTGTTTGTTTAGCTCTCACCCTCTGTGTCACCTTGGGGGCATGCTTGTTCTGGAGGGCCAGGAATTCATTAAGGAAGATACTTAGTGCAGACTCAACATTATGGGAAAGGTAAATACCAGACAGTTTATCCTTGAGACATCCTGACAAAAAGCCTGAATATCCAGTTTGATGAAATTTGTAAAGGTGACATAGCGCAGTGAAGGGGATCGAGCAGCCTCAGTACTCCAGATGCAAAAGACACGGGAATGATCAGTAAGTGAATTTGCCAAGATGCCCGCTTGGTGTACATGATCCAGATGGTTTGCCCAGTCAATAAGGGAAGAGGATTTTAATGAAGGAGTAACTCTGGTATTCTCCGTTAACAGCTGGTGGGGGTTATAATTTTGTACCAGAGAGAGCAGCGTGCTATGGGTAGTCCCTAGCCAATTTTAGTTAAGGTCACCCAATATAATGACCTCATTATGTTTGGAGTGCAAAGAGGTCTGATCAAATAAGTCCTGCAGACCTACAGTACCCTCATTTCGGGGATTGTAGGCGCAGACAATGTGGAGTTTCCTGGCTCCCATGGTGAAAGTAGTGTGAAGGGACTCACAGGCAGAGGATGTTGAGAACAGAGTGCTCATGATGTTTAGATGATCTTTATAGAACATGGCAACCCTCCGCCACACTTTGAGGAGAGTCTATCCCTATGGATAAGGCAGTAGTTAGTCAGGGAACATACAGAGTCAAGGATAGTTGGCTTTAGCCACGTTTCAGACAAACAGAGTATGTCAGGCTTGTAGACACCCACCCAAGCCTCAAGATCACTGAAGTTTTGGGAGAGACTTCTGGTATTCATATAAGCAATGAAAAGCCCTTTGCTAGAAATTGCAGAGATGTCAGCCATGGAGAAGAGGGCATGTGGACCCGGGTTCAATTCAACATCCCCTGCAGGAAGGATAGCTAAGATGGTGAGGAACCATAGTTTTAGATAGTCAAACAGTAAAGAAACTGCTTGACTCAGCAGGTGTTTTTTAAGTGTGGTCACTGCATAAAAGGTACAACCCTTAGAGAATAGGAGGTGCTTAAAAGCAAGCATAGGTTGAGATGCAGTAATTAGGTTAGAGAAACTGAAATCAGCATGTAGGGCATTTGAAGAACTCAAGGGATAGGATCCTGGGAAAGTTATAACAACTCAGTTAAGGCAAAGTAGGAGTAGAAGTAATAGGGGCATCTCAAACATGTAACGAAGAGCCATGTTTACACAAGTGGGTGTAATTATCACACAGAGGGCTAGGCAGAGGTGCAAAAGTAGCCAAAGAGGAATTATGATATGGCTATAGAAATCTAGGTGGAGAGCTAAAAGACAAGTGCCAGCCAATCCCCAAAGAGTCACTGGAAGCCTAGACCAATCAGCGATCAGGTGTCATAAGTTCAAAATCCTTTGCTGACTGAGAGGCAGTTTTGGTGCTAAAAGTACCTGTGGATCAATGCTTTTCAGCTGAGCCAGTGAGGTGGTTCAAGGCTTCAACTCAGTGTGGCAAACTTGGTCTGCAGCTTTTGTTTCTGTTTCTGGCCGTGCTCCACCAGTATAGAATGAGAGAGGGGGCAGGCATTCAAGTCTTGCGATCTTAGTGGATGACCACGGTTTGGCCTGAGAAACAGGCAAAAAAACCCCGGGGATGGTCCTCAGGAAGAGAGGTATCCCAGATCCACTGGAGCAGAAGAGGAAGAAGTAAATATAAAGTGTTTCCTCTTTAACAGAAGAGGCAGCTGTTGTAGCCCTCTAGTGGCTGAGTAGTATAATTTGCAAATGGTTAAAAAAAGGAAGAAATTCTTTCTTTACAAACAAGGATAGTCTCAGGATCAGCAGTGCTGATAAAGATCTCTAATGAAGCAAGGTAAAATGGAGACCAGCAGGAAGAAGGCAGTGAGACTGAGATCCTCCAATCAGAGTGTTGGCGCTGAAAGTTCAGAATGTCCAAAGGCGCCAAATACCAACATACCTGAGGGGGGTATACATCTTTTGGCTGTTTCTGTAGATTGCTGGACCCTGCAATGAACCAGAGTTCAGAGGATCCCAGGCAGCAGTTTCAACAGGGGAAACAAGCCTCAGGGTCTGCTGATTTGCAGTAACAGAATTATGGGTTGCTTCCAAGAACAGACTTGTGGCTTTTCCTTTGGTGGTGAGGTCCAAGCCCCAGGTGGGCATGGCACACCTGAGGGGGTATATGGCTTTTGGCTGTTTCTGTAGGTTTCTGGACCCTGCAGTAAACTAGAGTTCAGAGGATCCCAGGCAGCAGTTTCAACAGGGGAAACAAGCCTCAGGGTCTGCTGATTTGCAGTAGCAGAATCGTGGATTGCTGCCAAGAACAGGCTTGTGGCTTTTCCTCTGGCGGCGAGGTCCGAGCCCCAGGTGGGCATGGCACCTGACTCTTAATACATCACCTGTTATTTTCCAATAGTAAGGAAATGATGTCACTTAGTATTGCTTGTAATCCACTTTGCATGTAACAGTCCACTTTAGAATAATAAGCTGTGAATGAGCTTGATATATCCAGCAGTCCTGGGTTTGATTCCCATGACTTCCACATGTGTACTGTGTGACTCAAAGCATGTCACTTAACCTCCCAGTGTATCCAGGTCACTCCTGAAAACAAGCACTTGTGCCTAGTGGGCCTTTTCTGGTTACCAAAGAATAACAAAAAACTATTTTCTGAAAGTACCAATTTTTTAAACAGCCTTATAATAGAACCTGAACAGCTGCCCCTGAAACAGACCCCAAACTTTATCATACCTCCTACCAGCTTTCGCCCACCACCCTTCCCCCAAGCACGTCCCCCTACCCAATCAGTGCCTCCATTGTTACCCTCCCCGGACATTCCCCTCATTCCAAAAGTGGAACAGTTCAAAGCACTGTGAAACTCAAACCCCATGAGCCCTAATGATGCCCCCTCTCTCCCAAAACACTCCCTCCCTCCCTGATTTTCAGCTACCTCAAACCCAAACCTTGTAGACAATAGCACAAACCCCAAGCAACAATACAGATACAGGCAAGCAATTCTTTATTTATGAAATGCTATTCACATAAATCATAGCGTTGTACAAATATCATAAAAACAATTATCAGCCAGTCCATACCAACACAAACAGATAATAAGAGAGCAGAACTTTAAATGTTAAGAAAAGCTGAATCAAATAAGTAAGATTTTAAAGCAGCTGTAAAAGCCTCAAGGGACAAGCTCTCTCTAATCCCACGAGGTAGAGAATTCCACAGGGTTGGAGCAGTAAAAGCAAAAGATCTGGCTCTTGAGATTGTCAAATGGACCCTGGGAATCTCTAGCAATCCCTCATTGACAGAGCAGAGAGGGTGAAGGAGGAGGTAGGGACAGAGGAGATCTAGCAGATACCAACCCCCGGCTCCACTTGTTCCCACCCAAAAGGTGCAGAGTACCATCAGTCATACAGGTGGAAAGCAACAGATTAAGCACCTTTTTAAAACAGCATCCAATAAGCATATGAACTTGTAACAGCGTCAGTGGCACAGGGTTGTGTCACCACTGAGCTCTGCCCCCACATTCCAGTCGTGGGGTGGTGCTGGCAGCAAACACAGCCAAACTGCATCTTAGCATATAGTCAACAACAGATCACTTTTAAAACTGAATGCAATGAGAACAGTAACCAGAAAGCATTCAGACCAAAATGTTGGCATTTAATCTCTTTCACAGTGCCTAAAAAGGAAGGGTGTGCCTGCATTATTAGACTTTGTGGAAATCTATTATGCACTAATACCAAGTCATATAGAGGATTTCCCCTTCAATTATCACAAGGACATTTTCTGTTTTAGGAATCAGTGACATGATGTCCAGCTGCTAGAAGAGCTCAAAACCCAACAAAGGGCTGGGAGCACTAGGTTTGTAGCACGCTAACAATAACAGCAACGGCAATAACAGTGCTATCAACAATAGCAGCAGGAAACAACACCAAAAACCACAACAGCACTAAGGCATAGAAACATAGAAACATAGAATTTGACAGCAGATAAGGACCACTTGGCCCACCCAGTCTGCCCATTTCCCTACCTGATGGATAAGCTGCAGATCCTAGTTAACCAGCAGCCTACTTCTTCCTACCCCCACCCCTAGAATTGCCTTTATGACTGTCCCATGCATGCTTGAATTCCACCACTGTTTTTGACTCCACAACCTCCTCTGGAAGGCTGTTCCATACATCCACAACCCTCTCTGTGAAAAATACTTCCTTAAATTACCTCTGAGCCACCCCTTCTATCTTCAAATTGTGCCCCTTGTTCTTGCACACCTCTTTTTGAAAGATGCTACCTCTTAGACTTTGTTGATTCCCTTGAGGTACTTGAAAGTTTCTATCATGTCCCCCCTCCCTCCTTTCCTCGAGGCTATACATATTAAGCTCCTTAAGTCTCTCCATATGTCTTCCGTGCAGACCCTGCACCATTTTAGTTGCCCTCCTCTGACAGCTTCCATCCTGTCTATGTCTTTCATGGAGATTGGGTCTCCAGAACTGCACGCAGTACTCCAGATGTGGTCTCACCAGCTGTCTGTACAGAGGGATAATAACTCTTGTTTTCTGCTGGTGATGCCTCCCTATGCATCCCAGTATCCCCCAGCCCTCCTTGCTGCCCTCTCACATTGCTTGCCCACCTTTAGGTCATCTGATATGACTACCCAGGTCCCTTTCCATTTTTGTTGTTGTTAGTATCTCACCCCCATTGTGTACTCTTCCCTGGGTTTTGTTTCCCAGGTGCATTACCTGCACTTCTTAGCATTGAATCTAAGCTGCCATACATTTGACCATTCCTCTAACCTTGTGAAGTCCCTTCTCATCCTTTCCACCCCACCTTGTGCATCAACTCTGTTGCAGATCTTTGTGTCATCTGCAAAGAGACATACTTTTCCTTCCAGTCCCTCTGCAATGTCGCTTATAAAGACATTGAAAAGGACCCGTCCTAATACTGAACCCTGTGGTACCCCACTGCTAACCCCCCTTTTTTCAGAGTGGACTCCATTTACTATTACCTCTGTGTCCTATTCTCCAGCCAATTCTTTACCCAGGCTGTCATCTTGGGACCCACTCCCAGGCTGGCTAACTTGTATATTAATCTTTTGTGTGGGACCGTGTCAAATGCCTTGTTAAAATCTAGGTAGGCCATGTCCACAGCCCTCCCTGATCTACTACTTTGGTCACCCAGTCAAAGAAATCTATCAGATTTGTCTGGCATGACCTTCCGCTGTGAATCCATGCTGCCTTGGGTCCTGTGCCCCTCTGGCCTCTAGATATGCAACAATTCTTTCTTTCAGAAGTGATTCCATCATTTTCCCTATCACTGAGGTTAAACTAAGAGGTCTGTAGTTTTCTGCTTCTGCCTTGCTCCCACTTTTGTGAAGGGGAATCACATCTGCCCTCCTCCAGTCCTCAGGTACCACCCCATCCTCCAATGATTTGTTAAAGAGGGTAGTCAGTGGTGTCACTAGTTCTATCCTTAGTTCTTTTAGAATTCTGGGATGAATCCCATCAGGCCCCATTGCTTTGTCCACCTTCAGTTTTAAGAGCTCTTTCAGAACTCTTTCTTCTGTAAATGGGCTGGTATCAACTTCTGTATCCAGAGTGTTTCTACTGTTTGTTTTAGGTACCTCCCTCTTCCTTTGTAAATACTGAGCAAAAATATTTGTTTAGTATCTCTGCCTTTTCGCAGTCACCCTCTGCCCACCCTCCCTCCCTCCCTTTATTAAGCCTCACTATCCCTCCCTTTGTCTTCCTTTGCTCCCTGATGTACCTATAAAAGGTTTTATCCCCCTTCTTAACTAAGTTGGCTATCTTTTCCTCATAAACTACACTGACAACTACTACCATTGCTAAAAAACACATCCTTCACTTTTGTTTATTGGGGGCTCTGCCCCTGCACCCCCCAACATGGGTGACTGCCCCAACCTCCCTGTAAATTTTATATCTAACTCTGATGAGGGGTGGATCTTGGGGAAAAGAAGAAACTCTGGGGCTGCAGAATTTCAGTTGTCTGTTGGGAAAAAAAAGCGCACTTCAGGTGGGTGATAATGTGAAGTTGTTGTTGGGAGACCAGGAACAGATCCTTTGTCTCCCACTCTGTGCTGGCCCAGTTGTTGCTGCCTTAATCTTCTCCACCACATGGGGCAGCTCTGCCAGTAACTGCACTTTTTCTTCACTTGTGCCTCCTTTTTAGAGCCTGTATAACGACAGGGGTAGCAGTAGTCGACATACACTATTCTTCCTGTGCTGCTATTCAGCTAATATGCGGTCCTGACAGTGCTGTTAAGATAGTGCTGTTCAGGGTGAGCTATTCTGACCTGGTAGGGAGAAGGCTAGTTAGGACCCTACTGGCAGTAGACTCCTTAGTCCAGTATACATTAGCCAGGGCAGGAAATAGTCCAGGTGTAACCCACCTGCAAATGGGGGTTCTCAAAAGTCTTCCAGGAACTTGCCTGAATGCTCTAAGTCTGGGTGGTGTTCGGTGTCTGAGCTGTTTAAATGTGGTTCCAAGTGAGTGCTATTTGAGCCTCCACATACTGTCTCTTTAAGAGCTGTCTGCTTGCAGACTTAATTAGTTTGTATGGGGGGGGGCTGTGTATTTAATGCTTGAATCCCGCCCGAGCTGCTGTCAATTCGCTCTGTCTCTGCCGTCACTACATGTGCAGAGGAAGCCTTGTTGAAAGATATAACTGTTTGCCAGAAATCATTTAGAGTGACTGAGAAAATGTAGTTTGTCTAACCTGTCTTCATTTCAGCACAAACTGTTTTATTGTAGCTCTTTCATTTTGGTCCTGAAGTGCTGACTTGGACCAATCAGGATGATAGGGAGACCTTAAGATGGAGCCTGTGGACGAATCGGAACTTGGACTCTCAATTTTGAGCCAGCCACTAGGAGATTGTATGGGTAGTGACTCTGGGAAATGTAGTTTTGACCTTGGTGCCTTTTTTCACCAAAAGAGGGATTCTTATTGTGAGTGACAGCCAAACCAGCCAACAGAATGGTGTGGAGCTAAAGGAAATGCCCTGCTCTGTTACTGGAAAGCTCAGATCAGTCTTGACAGTGAAGAAAGAAGGAGCTCTGTACTTCTGCGGTGTATAGTTTTGCGCAGGAAGCACACAAGAGGCCCTGAGTTTCGGCCTGCAGCCATTGCAAGTGCCAGTTCGGACTGAATCTGAGTTGTGAGGAGACAGAAGGAAGTCTGAAAAGTGGAAACCAGGCTCACCCTGTAGAAGACTGGAGGAACTGCTGAATCACGCTCGGTCTGTCAGGAACTGAAGCTGCTGTGTGTGCTCCTGGGTATTTTGCAGTAATTGCGATCGGGATCTAGGAGCAGCCTGCCTGGTATAGTACTTTCCTTTTACATATGAATGTGTGTAGTGCTTGTGGGGAATCGCTATTTCCAATCCCTTGTACTGTGTGCTGTGTGTTGAAGCTGGAAGCAAACCCCAGCTTGTCTTGGACTAAATCCATTGCTATCAGCTGCAGTGGGGTCCAGTCGCAAGGACCTTGTCTTCATGCCCCGTTGTTCTGGCAAACCAGAAGAACATCCGCCATTCGGTCCTCGGCTTGGGTATTGTGAGTACAAATCAGGGTATTCCCCTGCAGCCTGTTTTCAATCACAAGTGTGTCATCTAATTCTTGTTGTTTCACTGCTTCATGGACTGAGCCATCCTGCTCTGGATTACAATTGTGTGTTGTGCATATATTTTCTTCTACAGGGCCCTATCCATCTGCACCTGCCGGCCAACCCGGGGCAACGGACCTGGCTAGCCCCCCCCAACCTCGGTACCCAGAGTGTGACTTTTCAGACCCTGTATGTGTGCCCAGTACTGTGATTTAATGCCACTAATTAACCTGATTTTCCCCTCCTGTGTTACTGTCCCCTAAATAAATCAGATTTGTTGTTATTATACTAAGTACTTTCTGTCGTTTTGGTACTTATGGAAACAGTGTTGTGTTTTGCTGTGACTGTTGTTTAACCTTACTTTACAGGGGGTCCTCAGAGACGTGCTGCAGAATCAGTCTCGAGGGTAAGTGGTATCTATATGAGTGAACAGTGTGTATACGTGGGGTATTGGGGCTGTAACTCCGGTATACTGTGTAAGCCACTAGAGAGAATAAAAGGGGTCTCAGTGTCCCAGAGGGCGGTGACCAAGCTAGTCTAACCACTACAAACCCTGATTTCTGAGTGGAGGCACCCGCCATAGGACCTAAGCCCCTCAACCTGTCCATAGTCAAACATGCAGGGGTAGTAGTCCTTGGGATAGCACTACCTAGGGGTTACATCTTGGAGGCACCACTGGGATTAGTGTCTTCTAGTGGCCACATTTACGATTCACTGTTAAAAATCAATGGATGCCCCGACAGAAGTGGCTGTACACCACTTGGTGGAGTGGTATACTGGGCAGGAGATCGACCCCCAAAATGCTATACTTATCTTGGATATCCTTCTGGGTACCAGTAAGGACACTGTAGAGGGAGTACTTTCTAAGGTGGAAGGTTTACAAAACCCTGTGGTGGTGGGTCGACATGCTAATCTGCTCACCCACACTTTCATGGCCCTAGTAGAGCATAAGGATCCTATAGATAGCTCCAAAGTGCCACAGACTGTTACCCCAGAGGGAGCCCTCACTGCCTGGAGAGTGATAACTAAGGACAGTAAAGATCCGAGGGGGAATGAGCCCCCCCACTGTCTGAAACTTTTGAGGAGAAATTTGATAAGTTGTTGCTGGAGGAAGGAAAAACTGTGGAGGACTTAAATAAGTTATTTCTTTTTTTTTTTATTCGATAAACTTTATTCTGTTTTAATTTGTTGTTAAACACCAAGAACAGAAAATAATATACAGTGTAGTATACAGAGATATAAAGACAATCATGGTCATGATGTCAGTATTCAAGTAAACTTATTTGGGTATATAGTGATGTTATGCAATCCAAATCATCTAATGCGAATACAAGCTTAAAATAAAAGTATACTACAACAGAGCAGCGGGCTCGATGAACTCTTTAATAAAAAGCCCACATAAAGACATCAAGTACTTAAGTTTCCTCCCTGAAAGCCCAAGACAATTTTTTAAAAAACATTCAAACACTGGTTTACCTACTCAGGGCTTCCATGCTGTTAATAATGCATCTAAAGTGCCCCATCTATCTAAATAACCTTGCAGTCGATTATCCATACTGGCAATATGCTTTTCTAACTGCAAAGCCTGCAAGATTAATCTATGCTATTCTAATGTTGTAAGTAAGGAATCATCAGTTCAGTGTCTCATATGTATAAGTTTAGCCGCTGCAGAAATGAGAGCCATACAGTATTTGTTAGACTTCAGTGTTCCTATTGGGTAGTGATTAAGTAAACAAACTTCTGGAGAAAATAATGAATATAAGGCTAACAGAGGGTCTAAGGAATTTTTTATAGCTCTCCAAAATAATTGTACTTTAGGGCATGTCCATAACATATGGTGAAGTTCCTCATTTCCATTAAAGCACTGGGGGCAGTAAGGAGATGATACTCTACCAATTTTGTAAAGTTTCTAGGGAGTATAATGTAAGTTATTCAAAATATTAAACTATTCAAGATGTAAGCGGTCTTGTTTAACAAATCTATATAAGTTGGTCCATTTTTGTTGCCAGAAATCAAATGTAGATGGGAGGGATAAGGCATTAACCCAGTAGTGACATATACTGGTGGGTAGGTGGGTGTCAGGGGTCTGCAGTTCTTTATATATCATAGATATAGGATGTGGATGGCCAGCAACACTAAAGAGGGAGGATAGGTCTGTGTTAGATGATTCAGGTGTTCTCATAATGGCTATAAAGGAGGCTACCGCCTGTGTACCCTGCCAGTATTTGAAGGGATACCCTTTTAATTCAGGAAAACTTTGTAAGAATTGATTATACGGAAGTATACTGCCATTAGGCACAAGGTCCTAGAGCCTCATGTCTCTTAAAGAGGGCCAAAACACTGCTGGACTGGATGGATAGTCGGATCCTAAAATAGAGATTATTTAAAAGTGGTTGTTCTACATCTACATGCCAGTTAACATTCAGGTAACACTGCAGTTGACTCAGAGCTCTCAACGACCATCCTATTGGGGATTTTCAGAGCTCTTTGGGAATATATTTTGGGGATGAGTATAGTAAAGACGGCAAAGAACATAGTGTGGGGGATACCAAGGTTTTTTCAATATCTAGCTAGAAGGGGGAAAAAGATCTAGGGTCTCCTTCACATACTTGGGACATCCAGTGTGCTAGCTTTGTGATGTGGATTGCTCCGTACTAATTAAATAAGAATAGTAGAGAAAGCCCACCACAAATTTTCGGTGCCATAAGTTTGTGATATGCCCGTCTCACCATTTTACCCTTCCAGATAAATTTGTTAAATACATTCCTGAGATTCGAAAACCATGATTTGGGAAGATGAGGTGCAAACATATTAACAGGGTATAACATTCTAGGTAAAACATTCATTTTAATTATGTTTATCCTTCCCCATAGGGAGATTGGTAATGTGTTCCATCTTTCCAGATCCAATTTTATTATTTGAGCTAGTTTAATGAGATTCTCTGTCATGACAGAAGAATATGTTTTGAGGATTTTAATACCTAAATAGGTTAGATCTTTGTTTTCCCAATGTAATCCAGATTTTTCTACATCTGCGCGAAATAATTTCTGATTCAGAGGAAGAATAGTAGACTTTGCCAAATTAAGTTTGTAGTAGGAGGCTCTTGAAAAAGACTCAGTTTCTTGTAGGAGGACTGGGATACTTTCGGCCGGATTCATCACATGTAATAATAGATCATCTGTGTAAGCAGACAGAAGATGTTGTCGGGTTCCTATTTGAATTCCTTGTAAACCCTGCATTATGAGTAATCTCCTGATAAAGGGATCCAAATAGAAGTTAAAAAGGAGTGGAGAAGGGGAACAACCGTGTCTAGTGCCACGAAGTAATGGGAATGAGTTTGATAAGTAACTGTTGCACCAGACCTGGGCTGTAGGACGTGTTTAATAGCCTAACCCATTTAATAAATGCTTGTGAAAGGCCATAACAGGATAATGCAGCAAAAAAGAAGTGCCAAGAGACCTGATCGAAGGCCTTTTCAGCGTCTAAAGTAATAAGGGCCATAGGTACATCTGAATTATTAGCTAGTGGAATAAGATGCAACAATCAGCGCACATGGTCACTCGAAGATCTTCCTGGCATAAAACCAACCTGTTCATTACTAATTAGTGTATCCATTAAAGGGCCCAAATGGTTAGCCAGTATGTTTGCTAGTATTTTAACATCAACATTAAGTAAGGAAATAGGATGGTAATTTTCAACATAATGGGGATCGCGACCCGGTTTAGGAATGATAGTGATTAGAGCTTCAAGATATGTACAATCTGAGAAACCAGATTCATACCAGAAATTCAAAACTCTTGTTAAGAGGGGATAGAGTTCTGTACTATATAGTTTATACAGGCTAGTCGGGAAGTCGTCTGGCCTGGGTGACTTATCAACTGTGAGTTGCTTAATAGCTTGTGTGACTTCCCATTCCAGAATAGGGGAGCTCAAAAATGGTGTTTTATCTGTAGATAAAATCGGGAGGGTCAGCTGATCAAATTATGCTTGTAATTGTTCATTTGGGATGTTTCCATCTACAGCATGATACAGGTCCCCGTAGTATTTTGGAAAACTGGAAGCGATTTCTCTCGGACTTATGACTAGTGGGCCTTCTCTATGCAGATATAGTCCTGGCACAAAACAAGTAGATTCCACTTGTTTAATATGGAGAGCTAACAATTTACCAGCATGTTCCCCAGATTCCAAGTATTTTATCTTAATACGTTTTGAAGAAAGCTCTGCTTTTTGGGACATGAGATCTGAAAATTGGGAATGTAACACATGAAGTCTAATCCACTCAGAATCTGAGGAACGTTTGATGATACTTAGTTCCAGGGCTTTGATTTCTTGCAACAATGTTTCCGTCTGCATTTTAAACTTTTTTAACCTAATAGAAGGTAAGTGTATGCATTCCCCCTGTAATGTACATTTCAGGGCTGACCAAATTATGTCAATACTAGGGACTAATCCAACATTGTTGTCTAGAAATGAAGTAATAACATTTTTAAGATGGGCCTGTATGTTGGGGAGTTGGAGCAATTGTGTGTTTAGTCTCCATATGGAGTCCCTTTTAATTCCAGGTCCTAGTGCATATGTAACAGAAACAGGGGAGTGGTCTGATATAACCCACGGGTGGATCATGGCCTCCATTACTCCAGGCATAATATGGGAGCTTATCAGAATATAATCTATCCGTGAACAAGTACGGTGGGGTTGAGAAAAAAAAAAGGTATACTGTTTTTCATTGGGGTTAAGCACTCTACATATGTCGAGAAGGACCAATCTGTTTATTAAATCTTGTAGAGCTCTCTGTGCAGGAGAAAGACCAGACCTTTTAGGTTCTGATCTATCTAAAGAAAGTTGGGGAGTAATATTCCAGTCTCCTCCAAGAAATATGGTTTTTGGGGGCAGTAGTGGAGATGTTCCCCATCAGACTTGTAAAGAATGCTGGGGAGTCTACATTTGGCCTGTAAATAGACACAATTATTATTTGGTGTGAGCCCAAGAGTCCATGTAGTATTACATATCGCCCTTGACTGTCCCAAATCTCATGTTCTAGTCTAAAGGGAACATTTTTATGAAATATTATAGTGACCCCTCCTCTATTTTCACCCGTCTTTCGGATGAGACGTTAAACCGAGGTCCCATCTGCCTGGATTGGTGGTAATTCAGGTGGATGTTAAAGATCCCATGGCACTTATCGAAAGAGTAGGGGAATTTTTTATTATAGTAACATCGAAAACAAAATAATTATAAATAGTGTTAAGTCACACAAAATAAAATACAAATCAAATGGTTTAACAAAATCAAATAAGTAATTCAGTCATACAGTGTTAGAGCAGAATGTAAACAGAACGTAAACAGAACTATGTATCAACCATTCCCCCCCCAAAAAAAAATAATAAGGGAATTATTTATTGAAAAACCATCAAGCAAGTGGTACAAAAAAGCATTAAATCACACCAACCACTACTTGAAATTCAAAAAATAATCACGCAGAAAGCTGATAATGCCCTCAACCCCCATCTGATTTTAGTCAAAAAAAAAAACCTATTGATATCTAATAAACCACGTGAATCCCTTCCACCAATTGATTACCTTTCTAGTAGTAGCACATTGACAATCTGAATGATATACCCTTTCCATTGCCCCTTGAATTAATAGTCCTACCATCTCATATGACATTAATTTCTGGTATAAAACCCACTGACATCTAGCCTGCCATAAGTAATATGTTAAACAACAACAAAATTTTCCCCAAGTGTCATGATGATACCTACTTCATAACAAAGGGTAACTACCTAAAATTAACATATCATAATCCAAATGTACTAACCATCCCATATTCCATTTTAAGGATAAGAATTTCCAAACAAAACTGGCATATGAACAGTGGAATAAAAAATGTTCTATTGATTCCTCCTGGGAAATGCACTCAGGATAAAGACAAAGTCTTTCATCTTGGGCCTTATGTTTTGCATTACCCCGAACCCCAATTCTCCCATATACAGAAAGCCAAGTAAACTCCCACATGTATTCTGACAACCTAGGATTATTTAATTTGTGAAGGACAGTTGTGATCTTAAACGAGGGACAGTTTTTAAAGACTGGATCAGTCGGATAGAGCAAAGCCATCACAACTTTATAAAGATGTGCACCTGTACTGTTTTTACCTCACGTGGAGTCAAACCACATTTAAAAAGTTTTTGTGCAATAGGCACAAAATAATGTGGAAGACACAGTTTCTTCCAAAATTTTGGTGGTGATACCAGCCAAGCTTTTAAATAAGTACTCAAAACCTTTATAAATAAAATCCCGTACCTAGCTGGCGATGATGACAATCCAATTTGAAGATTCTATGAGACAAACAGCGTAGCAAAAAACGTAACTGGGTCTAACATCCCAAGGCCCCCCTTTTTTTTTCTAGGTATGTAAACTGTCTTTTAATTGGGTTGAGCCTATTGCCCCATAACATTTGAAAAAACAAACTATAAAGGCGAGTTTCTAATCTAGCTGGTAGAGGAAATACCATTGCAGTATACAGTAAACTAGGGACAATGAACTTCTTTAATATCTGTATCCTTTTAAGTTTTGACAACTTCCAATGTTTCCACCGATTAATCTTCCCCTCTATCACAGTTAGAGCATTTTCCCAGTTTAAATCAGGCAAATTATGAGAGCCATACCATAATCCTAATATTTTAATTGGTGTAGAAGAAATAGAAATTCCCTGAATAATGGCTTCTGAAGTCATGCCCACCCCAATAAAAAGACCCCGACTCTTTCTTTGTTGAATTTTAGAATTGGAGATCAAAGAGAAAAACTTCAAATGTTCTAAAAATACCTTTATATGTTCTGATTTTGAAAAAAATATACAAAGATCGTCAGCATATGCCTGTAAATAAAGGTGTTCTGTAAAGGGGGAACCCAAGATTCCGTCCCACAGTGGTCTCTGTGAAACGGATTGTATCAGAGTATCTATAACAAATGAATATAATAAAGGGCTTAAGGGGCACCCTTGCCTTACCCCAGTAGGCACCTGAACACCCTCACCCAATATACGTTGTACCATAGGATGAACAATAGTCCCTGAATAGAGTAATTTAATCCAGCGTACGAACACCTCAGGAACACCATAATGTTGTAATGTAAAAAATAAAAATGGGTGATAGACTCTATCAAAAGCCTTACATTGGTCTAGAGATAAAATATAACCGGAATTGTGTGACTGACCCATATATTCAATTAAATCTCTAATTACCATATGTGCCTGCTGAATTTTCCTACCCGGGAGCCCACAATATTGAAAGGGTGATAAAACAGTTATGGCATATTGCCTAAGTCTAATATTCAAAATTCGTGTAAAAATCTTATAGTCCGTATTCAAAATAGTAATTGGTCTCCAATTTTACAGCAAAGTTTTATTCCCTGTTTTATACAAAAAAATCAACAAACCCTCTGAGAACCAAACTGGGAACTGGACTGCAGACATAAAAAAATTAAAAACTAGTCCCAAACATGTAGAAAATTCAACTAATAATGTTTTATATAATTCGGAAGTCAATCCATCCAAACCCGGAGAGGTACCAGAGTTAAGTGACTTAATTGGTTCCATAATTTCTGAATGTGAAATAGATTTGGTTAATCAAGATTCATCAAAGCAAGATTCTGTAATGTGCAATGTACACAAAAAGTGTTGCATATCCTCAACACTAGGGTCCACTGTAGGAACATGAGAAAGCAAATAAGTCCTAATAAGCTGTTGTAAACCCCTAAGATCCATAACAACCTGACCATCCTTATTCATTAGTGCCAATAAATCAGTGTTATTTTTAAAATGCTTAAAAGCTTCATAAGGGTCCCCCTGAGGTTGTTTTTTTTTCACTAAATTGAAAAAGGACTTGTGAGGTTCTAGCCCTGTTATACTGGACAGCTTGCAGTTGTTGTTTTAAAGTTTGTATCTGAGCTGAGTAATCAATCTTTGAGGTATTAGCTAAGGACATTAAATAATAAAGCTGTTGCCGTAGTTGCAAATATTGTAAAAATTCAGAATTAGCCTTGGACCTCCCATGATATTTAAGTAACTGGCATAAATCATCTTTCGTATCCCTCCACCATTGTCCCAAATCCTCATATAAAAAAGAAACTGAAAGCCTTGCCTGAAGCAACAAGATCACCTTCTCTAGCACCCCCGGAGAATGTAATAGAGGGGCACTCAGTTTCAACCGAGTTTTTGTCCACCGAGGGAGAGAGGTAGAAAAAAAAGTACATTGTAGCAACAAATGGTCCGAAAAGGACACCGGAATTGTATGAAATCGAAAGGGAAGATTATCTGATAAAAAAATATAATCAATAGTGGATGTATATGTATTTCTTTTATAAGAAAAACGAGGTCCTTCTTGCTGATGGCTACTACCCGAGACCAACCCAGAGTCAGTTATAAGTGCCCGAAATGCATGAGAATCACAGTAAATCTTTTTACCAGTAGCTCTCGAACCCACACCACCCAAGTGCAATTGAAATCTCCACATAGAAAAACCTCAAAGAAGGTGGCCAAAAAAGGCTTTATCATATGAAATAATGCCACTCTTTCAGCCTTCAATTGGGAACAGTATAAATTAATAAAGCGACAGGACATAGACTTCCAGACCTCATCCAAAATCATCAGGCTCCCAGGAATAAGATCCATTAATTTTAATAAGGCAAACTCAGTAGTATGAAAGAGAAACCCCAAACCGTCTGCTGATTGCTGCCCAAAGGACCAGTATGACGGCCTCCAACACCATTCTCTTTGGAAAGTCCTAGCTTGGTCTGCTGAATACATCCAAGTTTCCTGTACCAAACAGATATCTAAAGAATTATGATGAACATAATCGTATACTACCTGCCGTCTTTTATAGTTCAACAAACTGTGTACATTAACAGAACCTAACTTAAATTGAGCCATTTAATGGAAGAAAGCAATAAAAAACTTCAACCATCTTTTTTCCGCCTTTTCTTTTTTTTACTTTTATATCCTTCCTGAAGCACACAGGGGGGGAGGGGGGACTATCCTGAACTGATTGAGAATCAGGGTCCTGACAGTCCATGACCGAATCACCCCACGGAGTGGATAAAACTTCAAAGGAATTACAAGTCTCTAACTCGTCAGGAGGGGGAGGAATCACAGGTTTTAAATTCCTAGAGGACCACCTCACTGGAGGCACTAATGGAATTACCGGTTCTTGAAGAAGAGTCTCCGGCTGCTTAGAGTAACAGACAGGGGATAAAAGGGGAAAAGTAATATCAGAAACTATAGGTAATTGCCCAGCAGCAGACTCAGTTATGGGATGAACAGGGGAAGGAACCTTACCCCCCTTAAGGTCCAATGTCCCTGAAACAAGGCCAGTAGCCAAATCTTGGGCTTCCTGAATCAAAAAATCAGGGCAAGTAGTGGAAGTTTTGTTCTTAGCAGCCCATCCACACTCAGAGAACACATGACCTGGTCCTCGTAAAGATCACATTTGTGACATTAGGACACTGAAAGGCTGTATGCCCAGACTCCCACAGCTGTCACACCTTGGTTTGTCACATGAGCTGGATAAATGTGTCCTAGACCCACACTTATAACAGGCCCTGGGTTTCCCAGCATAAAAACAGACCCCCCCTATCACGTCCCAACAAAAAATAATTTGGAATATGTAAAATCCCCCTCTCAGTTTGTTTAAGTTTAACCCGATATCGCCAACCCCCAGTCCAAAACTGTTCGATATCCAAAATAGCCTCAGGAGAACTTAAAACCTCACATTTCTGAGAAAGCCAGTATGAAATATCATCTACATGAACCCCCTCATTCCTAAACATTGTTGTCACAAATTTAATCAAAGGTTTTGTGAGGGGAATGACCAAAAAGGGGGTCCAAAGAGGAGAAAATTTAAGTTGATTATAGTGTTCCCAAAATAAATCTAGGGCAGATGGTGATCTAAAACTCACATCAAAATTGTCTTCTCCTGAGATATTTATAAAAGCAAATACCTCCCTAGGGGAGAAATGGAGGGAATCTTTCAACAGGGTTTTCCCTACATAGTGCCTATCAGGCCGAACCTCCAAACCCCTCTTATACCTTAACCGCACAGCATTCCTGCGTGGAGCTGTATCTTTTTTAATTTTAGAGAATAAATCAGACAGTAATGGTTTGTCAGCCTTAATATCCTCATGTACCGGGAGCCTAGGTGTTTCAGAGTTTAAATCTATCAAAACTGCAGTTGAATTAGGTAGTACAACATTAGAAACAGGCTCACAGGACCCTTGTACCCCCCCCCAGTCACAGCCGGAGTTCCGGATAGCTTAGTCAGTTGAGGCTGCCAGGTAGGTTCATTTTGGGAAAAGTTTAACTTGGGATCCCAATCTGGAGTAGGGTGCCAAGTATCCCCCTTCATAGTCCATCCAGCTGCACTTAAAGCCTTTTCTGGAGTCCAGGAATCACGATGTACTGAATGCACCAAGGACTCAGCCCCAGAAGTCACTAAAGTAGTAGAAGTATCTTCAGGATGCAAGGCTTTCACTTCAGTATTCAACACCTCCAAATTTCTTTTAGCAGAAATCACTGCTGCTCATTTCTCTTTCCCTTCTTCTCCCACCTTATCTCCATGAACCAGTTTGTGATTTGAAAAGGAAAAGACAGACACCCCAGTCTCATTTAATGGCTCAGTTTGAAATGTACAGCTTACCTCTGCTGCACCTAACTCCTTGGAGGTCGTAGAAAGGGGAGCACGAAATACAAATCCCTTATTTTTAGATAGTTTATGGACAGTTTCGGTATCTGATCTCCCTTGCTCCGTGGCAACCTCATCCGGGTTCCTTGCAGTCCTCGCAACGACCGGAGCAACATCAGGAGCCAATCCTGGCAACAGACCACTCAGTGAAGGCTTTCGGCACAGAAGTGCTTCAGACTCAATACTGCCAGCCTCACAATCACTTACAGGGGGACATCCAGAACTGAAAGTGGAAACAACAGTGCTCGGTACCGGAGAATCAGAAAGCTCCAGTTCTATTTCACTAGGTGAAATTACCACATTCTGCATGGTTGGTAAAGGTACATCTTCAGTGGCATAAACCTGTAATTGTTGCTTAACGCGGTCTTGTGCAAGAAGCAAATCCAAAAGGTGACATTCCAACAGGTGCTTACAATTCAAAGACAAGTCTCCATCAGAAATATTTTCCGTAAATTCCACCACAGTAGATAAATCCTCAGTGGAAACAAAAACTTCTTTATCCTCCATAAACTCGGCAGTTACCTGACGCTCAGGCACCCCCCCGTAGAGTCACCCATCCTGCAAACGGAGCGAGTCCTCGTCGCGCTCCCAATGACCGTCCACCTCAGAGTCTGACCAAGAATGAACAGGTCAGCAGCAAGTCCCCCTACTGGCCAAGCAGTAAGGGAATTTCCCCGGTGTCCTGGCCAAATTTCCCCCCATTCACTAAAAATACCACCAACAGCTTAATCTGGTTCAAGATCAGTTGGCATTCATCTGTATACCCTTCCCCTGGGTCATGCCTTAAAATAGGCAGGATTTGTCTAGCGCACTTACCTGGTCAACAAAAACTAAATAAAACAAAAACTAAATAAAAATAAAAAAAATTTGTAGGGATTCCTGCCCCATAGGCTTGCCCCACCGATCCTTTACACAAGAGAGTAATGTCCACTCGCCTAAGGTGCGTTTCTTGTAAACAGACTATGTTTGCTCTATGGTTCCATAAGTGCTTTAATATAATCTGCCATTTGCATCTATTCCTGACACCCTTCACATTCCAACTTAAAATAATATATGGACCCAGCAGTATTCTAATTTGAGGTTAAATCTCAGTGTAGAGTGAGACACGTAGGACACTTGAAAAAAGTACTTGATGTCTTTGTCTATAGCAAAAAGAAATAAACAAGAAAAAGATAACATACCCCAATAATTCTGCCCCCCTCCTCCCATACTAACCCCTATAAATCCCTTAACTACCCCCAGTTCTTACAACTGCTCTTCAATCTAATTTGTCAGGTGATGTACACAAAACAAGCCTAAAAGTATCTACTTTCCCCATAAACCCCTCCCCTAACTCATTATATTTATTCAACAAATATGGAACTTCCAAAAATCAAGTAGCTGCCCCTGACATTATAAATAAAATGTAATGATTTATCTAGGGGGGAAACCCCTTGCTAAAGAGGTATCTTCTCTTATTTCGTTGGACTGAAATATACTATTCTGTTAGATTATTGCTACTAATATAAAGGGAACTCAGCATATGGTATAATAGTAATCTAAATATTCAGCTCTCATGCAGTTGCCTCGTTACTTCACGGGCAGTCTTTATTGGCAAGCATCAAGTAGCATAGAGGGTTAGTTGCGGGATCAGATATAATTCTAGCATCAGGTGGAGCATCTCTGAGAACGAATGAATCTTCCAGGACCCACAGTACTGCACTTGCCATTTGCAGAAGCAAATCCTGTGTTCTTATTCAAACTTGATCGTGGAACTATCTTCTCACCAAAAGAAGTGCTGAATTTTTATTAAAACAGGTGAATCTTCAGTGCCGGCATTGCGCGTTTACAGTGTATTCAGATATCAGAGATTGCAGAGCCGGCATCTAATAGGAAAAAACATACTCATATAACCACTTTCTGCCTTCTGCATTCATCCATGTTTGTAAGAAGATGAGTCTTTTGTAGCATTGGCACAAAAAAGCTGCCGCTACTGTTAAAACTAAGTGTGCACACCTCATTCAAAGGGAAGTTCACTTGAATAAATCTGGGAGTGCCGTTTTTAATTCACTCAGAGCCTGCTCCTGGGAGTCGTAGGTCTGCCAGTGGTCTCCGAGCTTCACTTGCAGAATTGCAGGGTATTTCACATGGAAGGGCGTACTCACTGTGATCAGCTTGGATATAAGCAGGTGTAACTCTTGACGTTTTACTCGGACCGATTGTGGCAAATCTTGGGTCACTCTAACCCATTTTCCCTCCCAGGGAATTTCTTGAAGAGCTTTAACTTTTGAAAGGATATGCTGTTTATCCTGGAAATTGAGTAGTTTTAAGATTATAGGTCTGGGTGTGGAGCCGGGGGGGGGGGGGTGAAGTGCCCTAAGAGCTCTTTCCACAATATAGGCAAGACCGTTAGGGGAGGGTCCTGCTATTTTTTCACAGAACTTCTAAACGAAGAGTATGGGTGCTGTGCCATCTTCCTTTCCGGGAATGCCTATTATTAATAGGTTATTCCTGTGACTCCTCCCTCCAGGTCCTCTAGTTTATCTTCCAGTTTTTTAACTCTCCGGTTGGTAAGTGCATGGCCTAAGGCTGATTTATCTTGTTTTTTTCTCCATAGATCTAAGGCAGGCTTCTGAATCTGCCATTCGGATGGAGAGGAAGTCTGCAGCTATTTTGATCTGGTGTAGCTCCTCGGTAATATTGTCCATCGACTCTTGCATAGGTCGCATAATTTCTAAAAACCGGTCTTCCATAAGCAGCATGGCCCCAGTAGGTGATTTCAGCATCTGAGCTTTAGGCTGCTTAGGGGCCTTGTCCTTTCCGGGAGATGGTGGCGGCAAATGCCGCGGTGGCACTTTACGCATGAAGACCTCCATAATTGGTGATTCTGATGCAGCAGGGAGTCTTTATGCTTTGGTCTAATCCAAAATCCTTCCCTATTACCTCTGAAGAAGTGTGTAATTAATAGATTTTAGTGAGCAGGGGATGGAGCAAAGGGAGTCTGCTACCAATCTTCTAGGCTGCCATCACATGACCAAAGAAGTTATTTCTGCCAGCCGGGGGTGTTCCTCCCCCAACACCCCCTCCCACTCCAGCACCCATTATTTCCCCTCTTTCTGTGGCTGAACTACTGCAGGCTCCTAATTCTGCACCTGCCATTAGTCATGACTCTTACCGAAGGTTGAGGACCTTCTCTGTCACCCTCTCCACCTCCCAGGGGAAGGATGATTGGGACACCTGGATAGATTGTGTTGCCCCCCGATACTTGAATGGCAGTGTGCAGAGGCTGAGAAATGAAAAAGAATCATAGAAAGTCTGAGGGGTCCTGCCCTAGTGGCCATTAAAGTTTTGAGGTGCACAAATCCTGATGC
This sequence comes from Neoceratodus forsteri, assembly GCA_016271365.2. Lineage (NCBI taxonomy): Eukaryota > Metazoa > Chordata > Ceratodontiformes > Ceratodontidae > Neoceratodus > Neoceratodus forsteri. The sequence goes on from CM028131.1 coordinate 125,759,563, forward strand.
ATCTGCCCAGAAGTACCTATCTGCACTTGAAGGCAATTTTGGGAGCATTGAGTCAGGGGAGAGCTTGATGTGGAAATTTCAAGGTACAAAACAGTGGCCGGGGAAAAGTTTTTCTGCATATGTTACTTGTCTGGAAAGAGCTCTGCAGAAGGCTTACCGAAAAGGTGAGATAGCCACCAGTGAGTTAAACCGTGTAAGGTTGGAGCACCTACTACAGCATGCAAAGCATTCTAAATTGCAGCTCCTTCAATTAAGGCTCCCAGACAGAAGGGGTAACCCACCAGACTATTGTGACTTAATAAAAGAACTTCGGGAGGTTGAAGATGAGGAGGGGGATTTTAATTCTGGGTTGAGCGCAGCCCAAGTGATCACAGCATCAGAAGGTCCTTGTGAAGTGGGGACCAATGAGTGTGTGCCACCATGGGATGAACTGCTGAGAGAGATCAGGGAATTCAAAAACAGTCCCTTTATGAAGGCCGCACCTGCAAGTACAGGCCCCAACCTATATCTGACTGCATCTGCTATGGGGGTGGGGGCACCCACCCAGGCATCTCCTGCTGACAACAGCTCAAAACTCAATGTCTTGACCATGGAAGTGGGGAAATTGATGAGATACCTCCAAATGCTTATCACACCACAAACAGAGATGGCACCAAGGTGTCCAGTTAGTAGTACTTCCATCCTGGCCCCAGTGTGATGCTTCGGCCAGCTCAAACTCCAGAAAGTATGTTTTGCTATAATTGTGGGAAGGATGGGCGCATGAAGAGAGAATGCCGGTCCCCAAAAGACACAGACAGAGTTGTATATAGGCTACAAGGAGAGCTTCAGAGAACAAATCAGTGGTTAAGAGGTGCACAGAATGATCCCAGTGAGCTGGCGGACTATCCCTGATCAGTATACAATGCCCCGCATCCAGGATGCTTAAGACTGCCTGAATGGTAGCAAGTGGTTCTCCATGCTGGATCTTTACAGTGGGTGCTACCAGATCCCGATGGCCCCGGAAGACCATGAGAAGACAGCCTTTATCTGCCCACTTGGTTTCTGTGAGTTCGTGAGGATGCCTCAAGGGATTTCAGGTGCCCCAGCCACCTTTCAATGACTGATGGAGCATGCAGTGGGGAACATGAACTTATTAGAGTGCCTGGTTTACCTAGATGATAGTATTGTGTTTGGCAGCTCACTGGAGGAACATGAAAACAGATTATTCAAGGTGTTGGACCAACTGGAAGACTTTGGCCTGAAACTGTCCATCGATTAATGTCAGTTCTTCCAAATCTTTGTAAAGTATGTGGGGCAAATAGTCTCCATCTAGGGAATAGAGACTGACCCAAGTAAAGTTGAGGCCTTGACCACCTGGCCACAGCCCCACAATCTAAAAGAACTGCAAAGATTCCTAGGATTCTGTGGCTACTGTCACCATTTCATCAAGGACTATTCAAGAGTGATCCGTCCTTTACTTAATCTTACTCAAGGTTACCCTCCTACCCACAAAAAATGCAAGAGGTCAACGTCCCCGAGACTGAGAGAGTGTATTTCTGTCCTAATGAAGTTTTTGGGGCACGATGGACGCCTGATTGTGAAATTACTTTTCTTGAGATTATATATCAACTTACCCACGCTCCTGCCCTGGCCTATGCAGATCCAGCAAAAGCCTATGTCCTACACACTGATGCTAGTTTGCAAGGTTTGGGGGCTGTGTTGTACCAGGAGCACAAGAATGGCCTGAGACCAGTGGCCTTTGCCAGTAGAAGCCTGACCCCATCCGAAAAGAACTATCCTGTATTTAAGTTAGAGTTCCTAGCTTTAAAGTGGGCCATTGTTGACCAATTCCACAAGTACTTGTATGGGGCTAAGATACTAGTAAAAACTGACAATAATCCTTTGAGCTATGTGCAGACTTCAGCTAAGTTGGATGCTACTGGCCATAGGTGACTTTCTGCATTATCTACATATGACTATGCTGTTGAATACAGAGCAGGCCTGAACCACATAGATACTGATACTGTCTCACGGATGCCTGCTCCCCGGAATGACTGGGTCAGACTGTCAGAACCTGATATTCAAGCACTCTGCCAGAAGTTTGACAGGGAGGAACAAATGTCCATGGATGCAGTGGACTGTATGGTGGATTGTTTGGGACACTCTGAGAATTGCATTCCTGCTGCTTATTGCCATTTTTCTGCAATAGACATTGGTGCACTGCCTTAGCTGGATAATGACAGTATTCAATGGGCTCAATCCCGAGATCCCATGATCAAATCAGCTCTAGAATCCCTCTACGCAGGGAAAGATGTATCCAAGTTACGCTCCATTGATTTGAGAATTGCATTGTTATACAAGCAAAGTCCTAAGTTGAAACTGATTAATAGACTGTTAAACAGAGAAACAGTAGACAGAGGGGGACAAATAGATAAACAACAGCTAGTTTTGCCCACTACCTTTTGAGACTTGGTGCTGAGGTCCCTACACAACCACATGGGGCACCTTGGCATAGACAGGATACTTGACTTGGTGAGATCCAGATTCTATTGGCCTAAGATGGGGGCTGATGTTGAACAACACATTAGAAGCTGTAGTCGCTGCTTACAGAGGAAAGCTTTGCCCCAGAGGGCTGCCCCCCTTGTTAACATCACCACCAGCGCCCCCATGAAGCTGGACTATATTGACTTTCTGAATTTGGAGCCAGATCAAAGAAATATTAGTAATATGATGGTGGTCACTGACCATTTTACGAGATATGCCCAAGCTTTCCCCACCAAGGACCAGAAGGCATCCGCTGTGGCCAAAGTGCTTGTAGAAAACTTTTTTGTTCACTATGGGGCTCCACAAAAAATCCATTCTGATCAAGGGAGGGACTTTGAGAGTCATTTGATCAAAGAGATGCTTTCTTTGTGGGGGGTGTGAAAGTCAAGAACCACCCCTTACCACCCTCAGGGGCACCCACACCCTGAACGTTTCAACTGCACTCTATTAGATATGCTGGGCACCCTCCACCCCAAGGACAAGCCTAGATGGAGCCAACAAATCAGCACCTTAGTACATGCTTACAACTGCACCAAAAGTGATGCTACTGGGTTCTTCCCCTACCGCCTGATGTTTGGAAGAGAGGCCCGACTACCAGTAGATGTTTGTTTCGGAGTTTCTCCTGATGGGGTTCAAGCTGATAACTATCTCCAGTATGTGCAAAAGTTCAAGGCCCAGCTAAATCATGCATACCAACTGGCTCAAACCATGGCTGCCAAAAGAAATCTGGCCAACAATGAAAGGTATGATAAAATGGTGAAAGCACAAGAACTCCAGGAGGGAGATCGTGTATTGCTAAGAAATCTGGGACTGCATGGCAAACACAAGATTGCTGATAGGTGGCACCATCTCCCCCACATTGTGGTAGGCAAACTAGATGATTTGCTTGTGTACAAAGTAAGGCCTGAGAATAATTAAAGAAAATATTAAAACAATGTATAGAAATCACTTATTGCCCATTGGACAAATCTTGATTGAGTCTGAGCCCCCAGAAAGTGCTCCTTCTGGACCAGTGACTCGAGCTGCTGCTAAGCAAAAGCAAAGAAAGTCTGCACCTACAGATGCTGAGTTAAAGTGTTCCCCACAACAAGTCCCAGTTGAACATGACTGTCAGTCCATGTCAGAGGAAAGTGAGTCTGACTTTGAATACTACCCTTTTTACAAACTGATTCAATTGTTTCGGGGCAATCCCCTAACCAGTCCTGGAGATGAAGCTGGGCCTTCTGGACTGCCTAAGCCCCCAGCTTTGTCTTTGGTCTTTGGAGCCAATGCTCCCAGAAAGTGAAGTGCAAAGTATCAAGTCAGATGACATGGAATCACTGTGCATGGTGGAACTGTATGAGCTCTCAGAGGAGGAAGATGATGAACTGGAACAGACTGGTGATATACCAGAACAAGAAGAGTATTTTGAGTGCCCTGATGGTCCACTGCCAGTGTCTGAAAGCTCTCCATGTGAGCCAAGTGTTGTGGACTCAAAGATTGTAACTCCTGGAGCTGAAAGTGCCCCAACTTATAGCCTCTTTACCCCAATGGAGACTCCCCTGACAAGTGAGGACAATGCTGAAAATGAGGCTCAGAGTGCAGAGACTGTAAAAGTTCCCCCTAGAAAGACTGGTTGAGCCGTAAAGCCTGTGGTGCACCTCAGCTATGATTCTCCTGGGAGGCCTTTGGACCTGCCTCTCAATATTGTCCATAAAGGAGTGTATGTGTCCCCGAGCTCATTGCCTAAACAGAGCATAAGTGCTAACTTCAAGTTAATTGTGTTGCCCTCTAGGCATAGTGCCCCTGCCCCATCCAGCCCCAAGATAGCTGATAGGGAAGGGCCCCCTCTATTCAGGTTTCATATACAGGAGGTAATAACCTGAGTTACAGCACAATGTGTATATAATACTGTGTAAAAAGTGATGTACTGAAAAGTTTCAGAAATGTGTTTCTGGTAAGGTGATATGCTGACTGATGATTATATATATAAGTCTTATGTGAAATTGATGTAAATATGTATGGTTATATTGAAATTTATGGGGGTACTTGACGTGGAAGCCAAGTTTTTCCAGGCCAGGTAGGGTGTAACCCCCTTCAAATGGGGGTTCCCAAAAGCCTTCCAGGAGCTTAACTGAATGCTCCAAGTCTGGGCGGTCTTTGGCGTCTGAGCTGTTTAAATGTGGTTCCAAGTGAGTGCTATTTGAGCCTCCACATACTGTCTCTTTAAGAGCTGTCTGCTTGCAGACTTATTTAGTTTGTATGGAGGGAACTGTGTATATAATGCTCGAATCCTGCCTGAGCTGCTGTCAATTCGCTCCGTCTCTGCCATCGCTACATGTGCAGAGGGAGCCTTGTTGAAAGATATAACTGTTTGCCAGAAATCATTTAGAGTGACAGAAAATGTAGTTTGTCTAACTTGTCTTCATTTCAGCATGAACTGTTTCAGTGTAGCTCTTTCATTTTGGTCCTGAATTGCTGACTTGGACCAATCAGGATGATAGGGAGACCTTAAGATGGAGGCTGTGGACGAATCGGAACTTGGACTCTCAATTTTGAGCCAGCCACATGGGGATTGTATGGGCAGTGTCTCTTGGAAATGCAGTTTTGACCTAGGTGCCTTTTTTCATCAACAGAAGGAGTTTTATTGTGAATGACAGCCGAACTAACCAACAGAATGGCGTGGAGCTAAAGGAAATGCCCTGCTCTGTTACTGGAAAGCTCAGATCAGTTGTGACAATGAAGAGAGAAGGAGCTCTATGCTTCTGTGGTGTATAGTTTCACGCAGGAAGTGCGTGTGAGGCCCTGAATTTTGGCCTGCAGCCATTGCAAGTGCCAGTTCAAACTGAATCTGAGTTGCGAGGAGACAGAAGGAAGTCTGAAGAGTGGAAACCAGGCTCACCCTGTAGAAGACTGGAGAAATTGCTGAATTGTGCTCAGTCTGTCAGGAAGTGAAGCTGCTGTGTGTGCTCCAGGGTATTTTGCAGTAATTGCGATCGGGATCGAGGAGCAGCTTGCCTGGTATAGTACTTTCCTTTTACATATGAATGTGCGTTGTGCTTGTGGGGAATCGCTATTTCCAATCCCCTGTACTGTGTGCTGTGTGTTGAAGCTGGAAGCAAACCCCAGCTTGTCTCGGACTAAATCCATTGCTATCAACTGCAGTGGGGTCCAGTTGCAAGGACCTTGTATCCATGCCCCATTGTTCTGGCAATCCAGAACATCATCCACCATCCGGTCCTCGGCTTGGGTATTGTGAGTACAAATCGGGGTATTCCCCTGCAGCCTGTTTTCAATTAAAAGTGTGTCATCTAATTCTTGTTGTTTCACTGCTTCATGGGCTGAGCTATCCGGCTTCGGATTACAATTGGGTGTTGTGCATATATTTTCTTCTACAGGGCCCAATCCATCTGCACCTGCCAGCCAAACCCGGGCATTGGACCTGGCTAGCCCCCTCCCCAACCTGGGTACCCAGAGTGTGACTTTTCAGACCCTGTATGTGTGCACAGTACTGTGATTTAATGCCACTAATTAACCTGATTTCCCCCTCCCATGTTACTGTCCCCTAAATAAATCAGATTTGTTGTTGTTATACTATATATATTGTCTGTGGTGTTGGTACTTATGGAAACAGTATTGTGTTTTGCTGTGTATGTTGTTTTACCTTTCTTTACAGGGGGTCCTCAGAGATGTGCTGCAGAATCAGTCTCAAGGGTAAGTGGTATCTATATGAGTGAACAGTGTGAATATGTGGGGTATTGGGGCTGCAACTCTGGTGTACTGTGTGAGCCACTAGAGGGAATAAAAGGGGGTCTCAGTGTCCCAGAGGGTTGTGACCAAGCTAGTCTAACCACTACAAACCCTGACTTCTGGGTGGAGGTACCCGCCATAGGACCTAGGCCCCTCAACCTGTCTGTAGTCAAACAGACAGGGGTAGTAGCACTTGGGATAGAAACATAGAAACATAGAATTTGATGGCAGATAAGGACCGCTTGGCCCACCTAGTCTGCCCATTTTTCTACCTAACAGATAAGCTGCAAATTCTAGTTAACCAACAGCTTACTTCTTCCTACCCCCCACTAGGACTGCCTTATGCCTGTCCCATGCATTCTTGAAGTCCCCCACTATTCTTGACTCCACAACCTCCTCAGGGAGGCTGTTCCATGCATCCCCAACCCTCTCAGTGAAAAAATACTTCCTCACATTACCTCTGAGCCGTCCCCCCTCTGTCTTCAAATTGTGCCCCCTTGTTCTTATACATCTCTTTTTCTGGAAGATGCTACCCTCTTGGACTTTGTTAATTCCCTTGAGGTACTTGAAAGTTTCTATCACGTCCCCTCTCTCCCTCCTTTACTCTAGGGTATACATATTAAGCTCCTTTAGTCTTTCTTCGTATGTCTTCTGGTGCAGACCCTGCGCCATTTTGGTTGCCCTCCTCTGAACAGCTTCCACTCTGTCTATGTCTTTGTGGAGATGGGGTCTCCAGAACTGCACACAGTACTCCAGATGGGGTCTCACCAACTGTCTGTACAGAGGTATAACAACTTCCTGTTTTCTACTATTGATGCCTCTTCCTATGCATCCCAGTATCCCTCCTGCCTTCCTTACTGCCTTCTCACATTGCTTGCCCACCTTTAGGTCATCTGAAATAATTACTCCCAGGTCCCTTTCTATTTTTACTGTTGTCAGTATCTCACCTCCCATTGTGTACACTTCCCCTGTTTTTTTTTTCTTCCCATGTGCATTACAGTGCACTTCTTAGCGCCACCTAAGGGTTACACACAGGTATTGGAATAGCTGGCCATCCTAATGAAGGGTTCTGTGGTATCCTAAAGACAAAACTAGCATAGACCCTCTTCGTCCCGTTGATACACACAGCCCCAACTGCAGTCAGAGGGAATGATGGCAGGACCTGAGTTTGAGACCCACATCAACCAGGTGCATAGTCAAACCCCAGAAGTAAATGTACAAGGAGGTGTTCAATGAAATTGAACATTTACAAGCAACAAGTTTAAAGCAGCAGTATTTATTAGTAGCCATACATGTTTTTCAATAATAAGGTTTCTCTGGCAAAAATAACAAGATACACATTTTTGTTTTCATTTTCTTTCATTCCTAAAGCAAGATATGAGGTCTTGAAGTTCTTAAAAGTTCCTACACCCATGTCACACCCATGCAAAGCCCATACCACACCCACCATAAAAAATTACATTTTGTGCTGTTCACCATCAAAAATATGTGGATGAACCATCCTAATACAACTACAGCATGAAGTGATCTAAGTAAAGGCCCTCTTTTTCTACAAAAAGAAAAATTAATTCCACTCCTGGAGGTTCCAACTCCTCTGAACACTGTTATTGAAGTACATCAAGAAGGAAGGCAGGTTCATAGTAAGGTTGAAAAACTACAGTATACAAAAGCGAGGGTGACTCAGGATCAGCCCGCACACCCACTGAACTCCATCAGTGTTAAAGAAAATGTTAATATAAATACCACTGCCCCTATACAGTTGGCTTCTTCGACCCCCACCTGAACCTTCAAATATATTGAGATATGATGATGATGTATATAATAATGCTTACACCCCTTTCGTATCCCAATTAGTCACCACTGGTAGAGAAGTAGTTTTTAAAATTGATAATTTGTTTACCAAGCCCTATGAGATCAAAGAGTCCCTAATCGGTTTAATAACTCACTTGTTCAAAGCTGAACTGGAACTTCCCAGGGTGGCAAACTCACTTATTTTTGTCCATACAGATAGGTCTAGCTTGCACCATCCTGTGTATGTACTGGTTCCTGGCATGGAAATTGTCACATTAATATGGGCCAAACAACAAACTTTAAACTCCTTGGGTGTAACAATATCTTCCCCAGTGACTTGGCCCACAATTTGGAAATACACATATGGTGTTGTTAAATACAATAAAGTACTCCCTTATGAAATTTTGTCTTTTACCTTAGCACTACTTAACTGGAATGTTGAGGGACCATGTCAGACCAATACTCTGTCCATCTTTGGGATTGATCCCTATGAGGGAGAAACACCAGAAAATCTAGCCTCACGTGTTAGAGTGGTCTAAACTTCTATTACTAATCTAAATATTTCTTCGACTGATCTGGACACGGTAGAAAGGATGTATTTAGAGTCTGTTGAATCACATGCAGTGTGCTCCATTCAATCATTAGATCTGTTTTCCATTTTCCTAGCTAAAAGTGCTATTCTTGGTACAGTCAATATACATTTGGTTTCGTTTACTGACCTGGAACACTCAAGTAACTTTACTAGCGATGCTGGAAAATCTCAATGACTATCAGCAATATTAAATCAAGCAGATAGTACTGTCTCGGACTCTAGTATACTCTCTAACCAGATGGCTGATTTTAATGTTCTCAGTAGGAATATTGCAGGGTTGGGGAATAAGGTGGCAGACCCACAATGGCTGAGTATTGTTTCCACTTATGAGATTCTGTCCTTTCAAGAGACTTGGGCTTCACTACAGCCATATATCAATGGATTTTAATCCAATTTTATACCCGTCATTAAGGTAAATTCCCATGGAAGGTTTAAGGGGGGGGTCTGGCCACACTGGTAAAAATCAGAGATGACAGACATGTCCTATTGAATCTGACACCTACTCAGGAATTTCTCCTAACAGTTATAAATTGGAATTCCAGTACTGTATCAATTGTAAATGTCTACATCCCCCCCCCCGAAGTCATATGAACCCAACATATGACATCTGGTTAAGATCAAGTAGAGAAACTGAGGCTGTATCTTTGCTATTTCAAGCATACACTGTTATCCTAACAGGAGATTTTAATTCTAGAATTGTTCAGTTCAACAACCTCTTTAACTTACGGGAGTAGTTTTACATGGGAGAATTAGGCCCCAGAAATTCCTTGGACATGTCTGAATGAAGCAGGAAAGTGTTTTCAGAACTTCATCAAAAACAATATTTTTTATTTTAAAAGGTACAATAGATGGAGACCAAGAGGGAGCATGTACTTTTTTCTCTTCGCAAGAACAAAGTGTTATTGACTTTGTCTTTTGCTCACCGTATAGTTATGATTACTTGTTGTTTGTTTTTGTTGAATTTTGTTGACCCGTAAGTCCACTGGGCCTAGAAGTCCCTTTTTCAGGGGTGACCGGGGGGAGGGGGTACAGATGGTAGGCAATTGAATTTGAACCAGATTAAGCTGTTGGTGGTATTTTTAGTGAATGAGGGAAATTTGGCCAGGGCACCGGGAACACACTTCAAATAAGCATTTGTCAATGCCGAATGTTGTCGTGCTGGCATTGGCTTTGGTAGTGCAGTGTGGAAAAACATTTTGGGCAGGATGTGAAAATTAACAGCCATACAGTTCATAAGGAGGTGTAAAAAAATGCCAGTGTTGAAAATGTGGCATGTATATATTGCAAATTTGCGAAGTTACAAGCGTGCGTGGGAAATGCGCAATGCACGCTTGCAACACAGTCATTTTATGGATGTTCGGCACCAAATTTTCAACATAGGCACTTTAGCACCTCTGCTTATGTACAGTGTCACTATTATTTCCTCAAACTGTCCCAAAAATTGATTTCGCACAGTAACCGCGCTATTCTGCTCTGGAGGTGCGAAAACACATTTTGGGCAGGATGTGTGAAATGACAGCTGTACTGTTCATCAAGAGGTGTGGAAAAATGCCAATGGTGAAAATCCAGAATGAAAATATTACAAATGCATGATGTTATGAGCGTGCGTGAAATCTGTCAATGCACGCTCGTAACACAGTCATTTTATGGAGTATCGTCACCAAACTTTCAACATAGGCATTTTAGTACCTCTGCTCATGAACAGTGTCACTGTCATTTTCATAATCTGGCCCAAGCACTGATTTCCCACAGCGACCGCGCTATTGTGCGCCGGAAGTGTAGAAACACATTTCGACCAGGATGTGAAAAATGACAGCTGTATTGTTCACAAGGAGGTGTACAAAAATGACAATGTTGAAAATCTGGTGTGAAAATATTGTGAATTCATGAAGTTATGAACCTTCGTAGCAGCTGCACAATGTACGCTTGTAAAACAGCCATTTGTTAGATTTTTTTCCACCAAATTTGCAACATAGGCTTTTTGAGAGCCCACCTCATGAACAGTGGCACTGTCATCTTGTTAATCGGTCCCAAAAGGTGATTCCACGCAGTGACTGTGAAATCACCTTTGGGACAGAGTAATGATATGACAGTGCCAGAATTATGACTTAGGGTCTAAAACCCATGTTGAAAATTTGGTGTAAAATTCCCAAAATGCCCAAGATATGCATTAAAGTTGAACCCCTATTTATTCCATTATACAGCTTACTGGCATTTCCTCAGTTCGCGGTCGGCTTTGAAGAGTGCAGACGTGTTTCTGGTCCACCAAAGATCATTGCGCCGAACTCCAGAGGTAAGTATGGAGTGCGGGGTGTATTGAGGCAGGGTGCGCAGTGGGTGGGTGCGGGTTGTGGTAGGGGGGTTGGAAGAGTACAAGGGACCATTTTTGCTTTACAGGTTAAAAAAAATAAAAGACATCGGGGGTCCATTTTCATTTTAATAGGTGTTTTGGCATGCTGGGGTGGGCTCCCAGTGTGCCACCTGAGTGTGTATGTAGGTGGGTGCTTTAGCCGACAGGGGATTGGGCACCCCCCGTCAGTTTACAAGGAAAGGGGGGGTGCAGGAGCCAAGGGGGATTGGGCACCCCCTTGGCAAGCAAAAAAGGGAGGGGTTACATGATGCCAACAGGTACTGGGCACCCCCATCAGCACACAACAAACGGGGGTGTTGACAGGCAACAGCGGCAGTCACTGCCGCCATGTTGCCTGCACATAGGGGGATACGTGTTATGGTCATGCTGCATGAGAGCTTTGCTCTCATTGCAGCTGACCTTTTCTCTGATCTCTTCATCTCATTAGCCAGGCAGGGTGTCGGCCCCTGCTGCTGGCTGATTGGGGAATGCGGGACGAACCTACTGGTGCGTGTCTTGCATTTGCCCAACAGTGACTGCACTGCCAAATCTGTACTACCGCAAGATGTCGGCTGTGCAAGCATGCCAACATAAAAATTTAAGATTATTATGAGACCAGCAAGTGACCATGCAGCAATATTATTGTTTTTCGATCCATCTGATTGCCCTATGAATAAGGATAATATTTCGAAAACTTCAGCTTCATTGGTCTTATGTGGAAAAACTAAACTGGTTTTCAACTCTAAAGCAATGGACAAAGTTACATTTCTAGTTTATTCACCTTCCTTCTCATCTCTTTTTTTGTTATCTCCAAGTAATCACAAAGCAACACATATCAGTAACTCTCTGGATATGTGCTATCAGCAGACAAGTCAAAATATGCATTCTTTAACAGATCATAAGCTAAAGACTAACAGTTGGTTTGATGCCCAATGTAAACATATTCTGGTCAGATCCAACAAGGCTGCAAATGCAATTTTATGGGGATTAGGAGCCATCTACAGTGAAACGGCTTTTATATGAAACCTCAAGCAGCTCAATATTTCTTTCGAACTGCCTGCCAATAACAATATTCCCCTGTGATTGCTGTCCCTCTTAAAGTTAACACATTCGCTGGTGTCCACAGGTGCATCCCACCCTCTGACTGCTGAGCCCGCTAATAAGAAATCATTCCCTGGTGTGCAGTGGCTCCATCATTCTCTGATTGCCTGCCATGTTATAAATAATTCCCTTGCTGCAGTATAAAGTCAGTCTGGGCCAATGATATGGAGGGATGAGGCACTGTGTGTCTTGACTCTCACTACATCAGTGACCCAAGCTCAGAAACATGCTCAGGTTGCTGAGGGACAGAGAGAAGACTGAGCATTCATCAGATAGCTGTCCTGTCCCTGGGTAGGAAGGTATGCTGACTCAACCTTTGCTTCCCCCAGGTAAAGGCAGCAATCCAAGGGGAGGGGGAATGCAGAAATGGCTAGCATAGGCTACCCACCTACCTCTATTACACACTACCACCTGAATGACTGGCTCAGTTCTAGATGTGAGTGACTGGTTGGTGGGGAGGATGGCTCTCCCCTTCCTGGCCCTATCATGGGAGGGCAATCTATGGGGAACTTTAGAGACTCAGCGGTCTGGGACAGGGAAGTGGCAGACAGGGGAGGTGGGAAAAGGACTGAGAGCCTGCCTAAGTCAACTAGCAAGGCAAAAATGTTTATGGAGGGGAGAAAATATTGCAGTATGTATGACCTTAACATATATACACAACCCTCCCATAATGGAGTTACAGTAAACCTACCAAGTATAAGTAATATGTGCAGTATCTCCTACAAGGGTACTATGGAGCCAGAGGGAGGAGTCATAAAGGAATGAGGTTTCTTAGACCTGTAGAATAAGGATCCACAGTTCTTAGATAGTTACTAGGAACGATAAGAAAGGTTAGATATATTGTTATACTTTTCTGATGGGGAAGGAGTTTACATCATGTGAGACTGTGAAAGTAAAGAGAAAAAGGTTAATATGGAGTAAATACAGTAGTGGGAACAATAGAGAGGCTAGAGATACAAAAGGGGTATTGTATAGTGTAAAAGGTAAAAAAAAAATATTGCTTTAGATAGAAAGTTACAGAATTAAATGAAGGAACAGATACAGAGGCATGTTTAATGTAAGTAGTATACTAATATCATTAACTGTTTACCATGAGCGTCAAAAACAAAACACAAAAAACAGAATAATGAAATGTCCTTAACCAAGTTACTCATGTGTTTTTATTTATTTTTATTTATTAAGACATCAGATTAACATTTGAGTACAGGCTCATTACATAGGTTCCACGCCAGGGTCATTACGGTAACAAACAAAACTACAGCTTACGGGAAGCCGTAAGAGGACAACAACAATTAAGGCAAATTAGGCAAGAGGTTACATGTGTGACTGAAATAAGCAAACACTATATACAATGATACTTGCCAACACAAAAGGAAAAAAAGGGGGGGGAGAGCGTGAACAAGGAGGGGTTGGCTCAGGAAGAGGAGTAATAGTGAGAAGACAAGCTGGAGAGAGAAAGAGAGAATATATACTGAAAATCAGCCCAGAAGGCGGGCCTCATCACTGGTAAGGGAGGCTTACACTAAGTATACTGCCAGTGCCAGTAGCGGGAAGTGTTAACAGAGGGTGGCGGGTGAGGGGGCAGTGCAGGATCAGTGCAGGATGTCAGTGTAAGAAGGGAAAGAGGGAATGGGAGCAGAAGGGGCATGGTGGGGAGGGGATGAGGGGAGGAAGGGTAGAAGGTGTGGGGAGGAGGTTGGGTCAGTTAGGGAGGGAAGTAGTAGGGGATGGAGAAGTACCCAGCGGTGCAGGGGTAGAAGCGAAGGAGAGAAGGGTGGCACAGTTTAGAGAGGGAAGAAATGGGGGTGTAGACGGTGCCAGGAGGTACTTAGGTTGATAACTGCCAGGGGGCTGGAGGCTTTAGTGGAAACAGTCGCAACTTGCTTTGGTAACCAGATGTGATAGTAGCCTGCATTTGAAATGGCCCAGCGTTGGAATAGCAAAGAGGCTAGGTGGCAGGTTGTTAGTCCATTTAGGTGCCTGGTGGGCATAGGCTGTTTGTCCTAGAGTGGTGCAACATCTTGGAATCTTGAAGACCATGCTCCTGGAGCTTCTTATGGTGCGGCTGCAATCAGCTTGACTTGCATGTTGTTTTTAGTGTGTGGTGTATATCACTTTAAGAGATCTGTATAGATGAGATACACATTTGTATTCCTCAGACCCACCCCCTGAGGAAGGTCCACTGAATGGCTGAAGCACTGGGGCTAGTAGATGCACACCAGCATATTGCCAGAAACTAAACCTTGCACTGAATCTATGAGTGCTGAACTTTGTTTTCTTTTCTAATTACAAGCTGGCTGCTTTGCTCATGCACCACCTTTCCCAGTGTACAGCACTCTGCACTACTTACACTATAGCCACAGCACTGACCACTGTCCGTCACAGGACTGACCCTTTCACCCCCTACAGTTACAGGACTGTACCCTCCCCTGAGAGTTACATGACTGAAACCCTACACTGTCAGTCACAGCACTGGGTACCCACCCCTGACAGTCACAGAACTGATCCCTATTCCCAATGGTCACAGCACTACACCCCACCACCATGACAGCATTGCCCCCAGACCCCCTAAAGTCACATAGATGACACTCTCTACAGGCAGTTACAGCAGTAACCCCCACCTCTAACAATCACAATACTGCAACTCAGTCACAGTACTGAAGACCACCCCACACAGTTGGGACTGACTCCCCCCCCCCGAACAGTCACTTAGTTTGGCGCCTTATACAACTTTCCTGCTGCATGTATCACTTCCTACAAATACTTCAGTCCCTCAAAACTGTAGAATTGTGCAGAAGCAGACCTCCCAAAAGTCACAGGAATGACCCTCACTCTGACAGTCACATAAGTGACACCCAATCCCTGACAGTTACATATCTGACCCTCTTACCGATAATCACAAGACTGTACCACCACTTTGCAGTCACAGTGCTGACATCCTTCAACATCACTCACAGCAATGAGTACCCCTCAACAGTGATAGGACTGTACCACCCCCCCTACAGTCAGAGGACTGCACCAGCCAGCCCCAGGCACAGGACTGAAGCACCACCCCAACCCCCACCCCCACAGTCACAGGACTGTACCAACACCCCCCACATTCACAAGCCTGTAACACCTCCTCCTTCACAGTCATGGGATTATACCCCCTCACAGTCACAAGACTGTACCAACTCTCCCTCACACTGACAGGACTGTACCATCCCAGTGACAGTCACAGGACTGACACCCTCCACTGACAGCCATGACAATGACTACCCACCTCTGGCAGTCGCAGCACTGTTCCACACCTCTGAGAGTCACAACACTTTCATACTATTTCCAACAGTCACAGAACTCACCCCTCCAAACCTTGTAGTCACAACAATGATCATACACCTTGGAGAGTCAAAGCACTGTTCACCGTCCCCCCATAGTAACAGCACTGGTCAAAGCACTACATCCAACCCCCATCTTACAGCACTGATTATCCATCCTCAACAGTCACAGCACAGCCACCTCATCCCCAAAAGTCACAGGGCTGACACCCTCTACCATCAGTCGCATCATTCCCATTCCCTGACAATAACAGTACTGAGCCATGACTCCTAACAGTCAATGCACTGACCACCCATCCACAACAGCCACAGCACTGCCCCCTCACCCACAACAGTCATAGGACTCGGCTCCACCCCAACAATCACAGACCTGAACCACCCCTTCAATAGTCACAGAACCAACACCTTCCACTGTCAGTCACAGTGGTCACCTATCTGACAATCACAGTGCTGATCCTCATCTCCCAACAGTGACATCACTGACCTCTACCCACAACGTTCACAGCACTACCCACCACCACTGTCAAAGCACTGTCCCCATACATCTGCAGCAGTCACAGCAGTGACCTACATTCCCAACAGTCACTGCATTGCTCCCTTCTCCCAAAAGTAACAGCCCTGCCCTCTACCTGGCAGTCACAGCACTAGTCACCCACCCACTGATATCCACACTGGTTCCCCATGCTCGGCCGTTACAGCACCAACACCCTCAACAACAAAAATCCCAGTACTGACCCCCACCATTAAAATAGCACTGCCTTTGAACCTCCCTCAACAGTCATAGGACTTACCCTCCCCCTTACAGCAATGCACCTGACAGTCACAGCACTGCCCACCAACCAGTGGCAGTCCCAGCTCTGAGAACACCTCAGTCATAAAATCTTTTAAAAACTTGTTTAAGTACTGGCAAACCATTGCAGAGAGTGCAGGGGTCAAAACTGACACTGGTCTGCTAGCCAAATTCTGGTAGATATTGTGTTAGGCTAGTATTTTCCTTTAACTAGCCATGCAGACTTGTACTGGAAAGTGTAACCAATAAGTACATCAGCTGGGCTAGTGGAAGAGTCTGTGGGGTTAGTGATTTTCCCCAGTAACTAGTCCTGCTGGCCAGTGGCTGCAAAACTTAACTTAGACCCCTGGAGTGGATCATGCCATCCACAAGCTGGCCCTCTAGACATTACTGCCCACTGACCAGCCCTAGAGCTGAGCATCCTGCTAGGAGTCAGAAAACCCACATCCCATTACCCACCCCCCCACAACTGGACCACTCTTTCAGTACCAGTTCCTTGAGTTCTTATACTTCTACCTGGACTCCCAAAATGACAGCAACAGAGATGGGTAGAAGGGACCTCGGTTTAATCCCTCTTGCAAGGGACAGCACACCATGACAGTACAGCATTACTCTATGTACTATATTGTGGTGCCAGTGTTTACAGTATGACAGTGAATACCATAACAATCAGAATGCCCATACTGTATATGTGGTATGTCATACTTATTTCAGTTCTGGAGTAAGTGGGACTCTTGAATGTACTGCAAATACTAGATAACAACAAAAGGAGAAAAGAGACAGCTGCAAGTACTTTGCAGTTCTGTTGTATAAAATACACATAATATATAATGATTCTAAATGGACACCAAGCAGTACAGCACATGGACAACAAGCTCTGTATATTAAACTTTACATTGCTTGGCTTGCTAAACAGGCTTCTGGAATGTATACCTTCAAAGCTGCTTAAGTAAGAGATTTGGACATATGTACAGCATGATGCTGGCATCACAGGAAAAAGCCTGGCTTTCTCAGTCTTAGGCCGGAATATCTCCTAGCACATCCTGCAGCCATATTTGTAACACAGAGGCATAATCATTCTCCGATCATAGTGAATAGCAGGACAACTAATAGCAAGTGCTATCTGTAAATTACTTTGCTTATCTATATTTGTGGATCCTGTAGTTCTGTTTACTCCTTGCTGCACTAGATCAGTCATCAGTCCTTTACAAAGATTTCTTTAGAATACCATTGTGATACCTGTTCTTTACTACTGTATTACCACTGTGATTTCCAGTGTATTACCACTGTGGGTTTCATAAATGGTATCACAGTGGATTTGTTCCAATTCCATTGTGATACCATTGTAACCATAATGATACCATGCAGACAATAGTAGTTCACTGGTAACACCACCTCTGCTGGTACCACGGTGGTAACAATGTGCACCATTGTCAGGGTAATTAGTGAGATAAACACCAAGATAGAGCAGTCAATAGGGAGAAGAGCAGGGGTAAATGTAGAAAAAGACAAAGGCTGTAGGGACAGGGATGGGGCAAAAAGAAATAAAGCCATAAAAAATGGAAGGTAATGAGTACCAATGCCCCCTAGGTAAAAAGCTCCCTGAAATGGTGGCTTTGATGGAAGAGGGATGCCTGGATATTGTGGCAGTCACAGAAACATGGTACACAGAGAACCATGACTGGGATGTCAACATACCAGGGTACACAATCTACGGGAGGGACAGGGAGGGAAGAAGAGGAGGAGGAGTAGCTCTCTTTGTAAGGGAAGGGATCAAAGCAACAGAGCTAAAGGGTAAACAGGGAGGACAGAAGGCACTGTGGGTCACCCTGGAGACTGGAAATGGCTCCACAATCTGCACGGGGTTGTATACAGACCCCCATCTCAGGGGGAGGAAATGGACAAGGAAATGATAGAAGGCATCCTTGGGATGGCAGAGAAAGGGGAGATATTGCTGATGGGGGACCCAAATATGCCAGATGTTAACTGGAGCACCTTTGCTGCAGCCACATCCAAGAGCAGAGCCATTCTCGATGCCCTACAGGGGGCATGCCTCAGAGAGCAAGTTTTGGAACCCGCTCAGGAGAGAGCAATCTTAGACCTGGTACTCTCAAATGGGAATGGAGAGAGGATCTCTGATCTTGAAGTTGGTAGCCATCTGGGAACAAGCGACCACTAAACAGTGTGGTTCATGATAAACTTAGCTGTAGAGTCAAGCCACACAAAAGTGAAGGTACTGAACTTCAGGAGGGCTGATTTTGTCAAAATGGGAGAGTGCCTCAGAAAAGCACTAGCAAACAGGCAAGAAGGTGGGGTGGAGCAACAATGGGGAAACATCAAAACCGCCATCACAGAGGCAACAAACCTTTGTGTGAAGCAAATAAATCAAAATGAAAGAAAAAAACACTATGGTTCTCAAAAGAAGTGGCGGGGAAGGTAAGGAAGAAAAAGATAGCATTCAGGAAATATAAGGAAACACAGAAGGAGCAGGACAGAGAGCTGTACCAGTTCAAACAGAAGGAAGCAGGTAAGGCAGTCAGAATAACAAAGGCCCAAACTGAGGAAAAGATAGCCAACTCAGTTAAGAAGGGGATAAAACCTTATATAGGTACATTAGGGAGCAAAGAAAGACTAAGGCAGGGATACTGAGGCTGAACAAAGAGGAAGGTGGTTGAGCAGAGAGCAACAGTGAAAAAGCAAGGATACTGAACGAATACTTCTGCTCAGTATTCACAATGGAAAAGCAGGGGGAAATACCTAATCCGGTCAATAAAAGCACTCTGGATAGGGGGTTGATATTAGTCCTTTCACAGAAGAAAGGGCTCTGAAAAACTCCTAAAACTGAAGGTGGATAAAGCAATGGGGCCTGATGGGATTCACCCCAGAACTCTAAAAGAACTAAGGGAAAAGCTAGTAACACCACTACTACCCTTTTTAATAAATCATGGGAGGATGGTGTGGTACATGAGGACTGGAGGAGGATGGATGTGATTCCCCTTCAAAAAAGTGGGAGCAAGACAGAGGCAGGAAACTACAGACCTGTCAGTTTGACCTCGGTGGTAGGGAAAATGATGGAATCACTTCCGAAGGAAATAATTGTTGAGTACCTAGAGGCCAGTGGGGCACTGAACCCAAGGCAGCATGGATTCACAGCGGGAAGGTCATGACAGACAAATCTAATTAATTTCTTTGGTTGACTAAAGCAGTAGACCAGGGAGGGGCTGTGGACATGACCTACCTAGACTATAGCAAGGCATTTGACACAGTCCTGCACAAAAGATTAACAAATAAACTAGCCAGCCTGGGAGTGGGTCCCAGGGTGGTAGCCTGGGTAAAACACTGGTTGGACAACAGGACACAGCAGGTAATAGTAAATGGAGTCCACAGTGAAGAAAAGAGGGTTACTAATGGGGTACCGCAGGGTTCAGTACTGGGGCCAGTCCTTTTTAATGTCTTTATAAGTGACATTGTAGAGGGACTGGAAGGGAAAGTATGTCTCTTTGCAGATGACACAAAGATCTGCAACAGGGTTGATACACAGGGTGGAGTGGAAAGGATGAAAAGGGACTTGGCAAGGTTGGAGGAATGGTCAAATGTATGGCAGCTTAGATTCAATGTAAAGAAGTGCAAAGTAATGCACCTGGGAAACAAAAACCAGGGAAGAGTACACAATGGAGGGGGGGGTGAGATACTGACAAAAACAAAAATGGAAAGGAACCTGGGGGTAGTCATATCAAATGACCTAAAGGTAGGCCAGCAATGTTGGAAGGCAGTAAGGAGGGCTGGGGGGATACTGGGATGCACAGGGAGAGGCATCACCAGTAGGAAACAGGAAGTTGTTGGCCCTTTGTACAGACAGTTGGTAAGACCACATCTGGAGTACTGTGTACAGTTCTGGAGACCCTATCTCTGCAAAGACATAGACAGGGTGGAGGCTGTCCAGAGGATCACAGCCAAAATGATGCAAGGGTCTGCATCAGAAGACATATGAAGAAAGACTAAAGGAACTAAAGATGTATAGCCTCGAGGAAAGGAGGGAGAGGGGGGACATGATAGAAACTTTAAAATTCCTAAAAGGAATCAACAAAGTCCAAGAGGGCAGCATCTTTCAGAAAAAGAGATGTGCAAAAACAAGGGGGCACAATTTGAAGATAGAGGGGGGGACAGCTCAGAGGTAATGTGAGGAAGTATTTCTTCACAGAGAGGGTTGTGGATACATGGAACAGCCTTCCTGAGGAGGTCGTAGAGTCAAAAACAGTGGGGGAATTCAAGAATGCATGAGACAGACATAAGGTAATTCTGGTGGGGGGTAGGAGGAAGTAGGCTGTTGGTTAACTAGGATCTGCAGCTTATCCATTAGGTAGGGAAATGGGCAGACTAGGTGGGCCAAGCGGTCCTTATCTGCTGTCAAATTCCATGTTTCTATGTTTCTATTGTGATACCACTGTTTGTTGGTATCACAGTGGTTTTGTTCCAGTTCCATTGGGGTACTATTGTGTCAGCTGTGATACCATCAACACCCAACGGTAGCACAGTGGCAAACTCTTGTGCAACGGTAGCACAGTGGTGAATACCAGTGTTATATCACCACACCTGGTATCACAGTGGATTTGTTTTAATTCCATTGCACTTTTATTGAGACCACTGTGGTGCCATGTGTCAGTGGTAGCACAATGAATGCACCTGCAGTGGAAATACAATTGTCTCATTCCATCCCTTACGCTTGTGGTATCACAATGGTCATGTAGCATGGTATCACAGTAGCCTGTGTGGGTCACTGGTAGCACACGGACCACATTGTAGGGGAAAACCTGCCGGCAGAGTGATGAAAAAAATGAAAAAAATAATAATTAAGGCACATCTGACAAGGTCAGACTCCTAGGACTCAAACTCCTAATATTGTTATCTGTGTACTTTGTACGCTTTGGGCTGGATATTCAAACTACGCCATTCTGAGGCGCAAGCCCTTGCGCTTGCTGTAAAATAGTTGTGAGGGGTGGCTGGGAAGCATATTCATGTGCTGGAGCTGCGCTTTATTGAGCAAACCTTTGAATATCACCTCCCAGCCACAGTTACTGTGCATGGCGCAGAGGAATCTGCGCCACCGCAGTTGTCAGAGGAGCATTCAACTGCGGTGGCCAAGTACCATTGCGCCATGCGCAAAATCACGATATTCAAAAGGTGACATGCAAATGGGGCCATAATTCATGCAAGGCGCAGGGGGGGCCATTTGCATCTGATTATGGCCCCATTTGCATACCATTAGCATGTAGGTGCGCCGATCCTGAGGACTTGTGCCTGGCGCCCTGCCAGGCAGGAGCCGTCGGGGACCGACGCACCCTGCAGCCCGATCGCGGGCAGCAATGTGGCTCCCCACCTCCTCCTGTACATCTCCTGGTGGTCCAGTGGACGAAATGCTTGATCGCGGGCAAGAATGTAATGAACCCCGAACATGTCCCTAGTGCCCGATCGGGGCAGTAAGTAAAGTACTCCACCCGAACATCTCCTGGTGGTCCAGTGGACGTTAATGCCTGATCGCTGGCAGAATGTGATTGACCCCAAACATCTCCCTGGTGGCTAGTGTCCCCCCACCCCACCCACCACGAAGCCCCACCACCCGGCCCCCGGGCAGCCGGCAGGCGGTATCCCACCGCCGTTACCCAGCCACACTATCGACTGATTGCCTGGTGGGTTGCATGTTTGTTGCGTAGCGTTACGCGCAGTTTACACGTAGAAGATAGACAGTCCAGATTCGCAGATCCACGTCAAATCACAAATCTGGACTGTCATGTCGATTTATATGTGTGCGCCCATTGGCTCTTGCTCTGCACCATGATGGGGCAGCCCTACCGGCAGTCAGTCGGCGGGCGTGCGGGCGGCAGGTGGGTGATGCTTTTTGCCGCCTCACCGCCGCCGGGGAGCGGGGTGGTGGGGCTTCGTGGGTGGGTGGGTGTGGGGACACTAGCCACCAGGGAGATGTTTGGGGTCAATTTACATTCTGCCCGCGATCAAGCATTACTGTCCACTGACACCACCAGGGAGATGTTCGGTGGGGGCACTTTACTTACTGCCCGCGATCGGGCACTAGGGACATGTTCGGGGGGTCACTTTACTTTCTGCCCACGATCGGGCACTAGGGACATGTCTGGGGGTTCATTTTACTTTCTGCCCGCAATCGGCACTAGGGACATGTTCGGGGTTCACTTTACTTTCTGCCCGCGATCAGACATTTGGTCCACTGGACCACCAGGGATGTGAACGGAGGGGTGGGGAGCCACATTGATGCCCGCGATTGGGCTGGTGGGGAGTACACTATGCCCACGATCGGGCTGGGGGCACAGGGACTGAGTTGGGGCCAGCCACAGGTGGCAGCTGCTGTGTTGGCCCTGCAATACAGCAGCTCACCTGTGGGTGGCCCTCGACTAAGCCTTTTTTTTTCAAGGTCCTGCAGACTCAGGTTGGGGTTGCGCCTGGACAACTCTGCACAGCCGGCTGAATATTGGGCTGTGCAGTTTATGCATGGTTCCTCCCCCTCCTGTTGAGCATGCATTCATTTGCATTGCGCTGTTGCTCAGCCTGTTTTCAGTGGCGCAACTGCCTCCTGCTGAATACCGCAGAATGGTGCAATGTAGGACTTGTGCATGCGCAACCCTGTTGCGCATGGTGCAACCCTTTTGAATATCTGGCCCTTTGTATTCTTCTGCTCTAATGTCTGCATTAAGATAGTTTTTCTGTAGTAAAACACCTTCCTTTTGTGATAGTGGAAATTAACAGCATAGTGGCACTATTTCAAATGCAACATCAGCAACCACTTAACAAGTGAAAGCCTAGTGTCATAATACTGGGGGTGCTTAAGGATTCTTACTTTGGGGCAAAAATCCTAATGTTGGGCAACCGTGTTTTGGGCACCCGGGGTTGGGATATTGCCAATCGGGCCAATGCATTTCGGCCGATTGGAAGTACATGCTAGTATCGGGTGCTGTGCAGGGATGGTGCTAGTGTGAGAGGGGTCTGTGGAGGGAGGAGGGCTAGTGTCTTGGTTAGAGGAATGAGGTGTGGCTAATGTCTGAACTGTAGGCTAGTTAACTATACAGATTGGGAGCACACAAGGTTCCATTTATTCTCAAGAAAATGTGTTCTATTGGTAAAGCATCTAAAGTATCTTCCCAATTTTTGGTTTTTTTATTTATTTATCAAGTGTATTTTCATGCCCGTCCATTTCTTCTAACACAGAGTGTAGTGTTGTCAGACCTTGACATACATGTCATCCCAAGTATCTCTGACATGTATGTCAAGGTCTGACTAGACTACACTCTGTGTTAGAAGAAATGGACGGGCATGAAAATGAATGGAAAATAGCAACTGATATGCCAGAATGGCACCCTAATTTCTGCAGGCCCTGCATCACCAAGAATTACCATATTGCCACCAGACACCTAGCAACATTATCCACCATCCCAGGGACCAAATTGTGATCTTCAGAACAGTCACTGATTCTCTTCATGGGGGGAGGCAGGAGGGGAAGGGTCATCATCTTCATCCCCCCCTTCCATAGACTCTCATCAGCCATGGTAACCCCCTATAATTCTCTACCAGTTTGGTATGGAGTCCTGTTGATGGTAAAGGGGAGTATAACAGCTGGGGCCTGATATTCAAATGTTTGCCCAGGTGCAGATCCCAGTTTATCCGAGCAAATTGGGTTTTGCACCAATGTCCTATATTTAAAAGACCGGTTAGCGTGGGGCAAACCAGATTTGTGCCAGGTAAACCGGGAAGGGGATGCAATGCAAAATTATGCAAATCAGGGGCAGGGCCCTGAATATTGGCGCAGTTCAATATTCACAGTATTTGCTCTGTACTAGGGTGCTTTGCATGGTCCCATTGTGCAGAGAAAATACCACTGACCTAACCCTCACCTTAATCCGGCACAGCCCTGGCAGTTGCTGGAGGTAGTGTGTTGGTGCCCTCCCATCCCAAGACAGTACTCCCTGGTGACAAATGGTGCCCTGTCCCTCTGAACCCAGTCCTGTTAATGAAATATGTATTCCTGCCATTCAGTGATCCTTTCCTCCAAGCTGATTCCCAGTCCCGCTACAGGAAGATGTATCCCTTTTGTCCAGTGGTTCTCCTGTCCCTCCAAACCTAGTCCCATTAATGGAGGATATATCCCTGGCATTCAGTGGTCACTTCTCCCACCCAATCCAAGTCCAGTTACAGAAAGACATATCCCTGGCATTCAGTGGTCGCTCCCCTAACCTGATCTCAGTCAGTGTAGGAACACAGTTACCCTAATGTCCAGTGATCCCTCCCCACAGCTGATCCCCTTCCTGGAAATGAGTCTCAGTTTGCCAATGTGCCTTAACAGTGGCACTGCCCATGTCGTGGCAGTAGTAAAGAAGTTCTGCCTCCCTCAGCAAAGTGCCATTCCAAACCACAAGCAGTGCCCCCCCCAAGCCCATACCCAGTTAGTAGTGGCCCCTTTCATACCCAAAGGACCTACAGTCCCCCTACTAGTCTGTCACTGCTGCAATTCAATGATGACAAGTGGCATAGCCCACCTCACATGACAACAGCCATCCAAAATCTATCTGTAGCAGGAAGCACAGCTTATTTACTGTATATGGCACAGTGATGTGCCTTGTCCTATTCATAGGCTGCACTCCATGGTACAGATAGATGGAAGGTGGCTATGGTTGTGCAAGGTGGGGTATGCCACTTGCTGTCATTGAACTGTGGCACCAACAGACAGGTAAGGGGACCGGGGGTCAGTGTCAGCACCGAGGGTGATAGGGGGGCCACTAGCCACCAACTGGGTATGAGCTGGGGGGTTCTGCTCTCAGTTTGGGACAGAGCTTTGTTGGGGGGAAGGACTTCTTTGCTCCTGATGCAGTCCCAGATATAGGTGCTGTGATCAGTGTAAGCAGGTCGGTGCAGTAGCTAGAAGGGCAGCCTGCCCAACGCACAAGAGCACAAAGAATGAACTGCCACTGCACTCAGGACCATGACAAAAGTAAGCATTCAGGCTGTCGTAATCAAATATGACAGAAAGACCTGACCAAATGGTCAATTACTTTGATTGCAACAACCCAACTGCTTACTTTTGTTATGTTTCTCAGTGCAGTAGCAGTTCATTCTTTGTGCTTTTTTGCCCCTGCCATGCAAGGGCAGTGTGACTGTCAGAAGGGGGGGATTTGGAAACTGGGTAGGATGGTGTTCCCAGGATGGGGACTGGGTATGGGGAGAGAGACCAATGGACACCAGGGAAATTGTTTTTTCTACATGGTCTGCAATCGAGTGGGGGAAGTGATGACTGGATGCCAAATATAAATCTTTCATTACAGGACATGTTACAGGGTGCACCACTGGATGCCAGGAATAAATCTGTCTTTCACAAGACTAGGTTTGGAGGGTGGAGGGATGCCACTAGCACCAGGGATAACTCATGGGGTTTGGGCAGCTGGGTGGGGTGCTGGACAAAGCAGTCTCACTCCCATGTGCAAATGACCCTTGGCACCTTGTATGCCCACTGGGCTAATTTGCAGGGGGACATTTGAATATTGCAGATTTTGCCCACACACAAGCCATTGCAGGGCCTGATTTTAGGAGCACTATCAGGTGCAAGCCCAGTCCTCTGACTTTAGGGCTAACCCCAATGTTGGAACTGACCCTGTCTGCTGTTAGCCCCACCTGTTACTCCACATTGGTTGGCATAAATCCTGTTGTGGATGCCATGGGGGGGCACTCTGAATGTGCAATCAAAGTCTTGGCTACTGTAGCTCACCTAATTGAGTGTCTAGGTGCTAGGATACTTTTATGCACTCAAAGGGACAGCAATCTCAGCTTCACCACGCAAACTGCCCAATGTAAAATATTAAGTCTTAGACATCACAGTTCTGTGTGTAAAATCAACTTTATTAGAAGCAAAACAATTTACAACCACTCGCAGCTACGGTAAGACACCTCGACCAGTTTTACAGGATGACGGCATCATCAGGAGGGTGATGAGGCAATAGTCCTGCGAAACCAGTAGAGGTGAGTTGTCTTTCCTGAGTTATGGGCAGTTGTGAATTGTTCTGCACCATATAAAGCAGATTTTACACACAGAATTGTGGTACTTTTCTGCACTGCTGATCATCAGGAGCGCAGCCAGAATTTTTTAAAGGGGGCAACTCTTTCCAAGGTGAGGTGTCTACCTGAGTTGTGGACAATTGTATATTGTTCTTCACCATATAAAGCAGAGTTTGCACACAGAATTGTAGTACTTTTCTGCACTGCTGATCACCAGGGGTGCAGCCAGAATTTTTTCAAGGAGGCAACTCTTCTCCAAAATGTAAAATATTGCCATTTAAAGCTAAGATTAGGTTTAGACAGATTTTTTCTGGACTAATGAGGTTGTGGGTGTTACTTGGATACACAGCTGGATCCACTGATACTGACCACCCCTAAATATTTGCTTTCCAGTACCCACACCTCATTTTGCAGCCTGTTTGCTCAAGGTCTGTCCCAGCCTACAGACCACTGCTGGAACCCTCAGTCTTTTTTTCCTTCTAATCCCACCAACGCATCCTCTCCTCTCTGCATTCTCTGAAAAGTATATCATCCCTGAATCAACAGCGCCATGTCCAGCACTGTCCTACTACTATTTATACAATTATTACTGCAAACTGTATTGAAAAGTATTTGTTTTATGTACTTCTCTAATGTCAAAAGTTTTGCAAATTACAGGAGAGACAATTCTGGTATACTTGGGCAAGAAAGCAAGGGATTACATTACTAAACATTTGAAAGACAAACTTGTTTTGAATCATGAAAGGAAACTATGTAAATATATAGAAACAGTAATCTATGTGAATTTACCTGGAACTGTGTAAAAAAATGAGAGCAGTTTATTCCTCAGTCTGCAGCAGTTCACTGTAATGTAACACTGCATGATCAGAAATTCAATCAACCACTTCCTTTGACTTAGAGTTCCCCAGGGTCCTAGTGCCAGACAGATCATCAACTGACAGTAGAATAAACTTAGAAACTGGTGATCATATCCTGTATTTCTAAAAACTCTAAAAAACTATTTCTTCAGTGCCCCTACAGGAGGGGTGGGGGGATGGAGAGGGGATTGTGAGGTCTGGCGGAGGGGAAGGCAGTGGAAAACTAATGCTAAGGAAATTACTGCATCACCATGTAATTACACACAATAACTGTCCTGCAAGTCCCTCTTCTAATCTACTTCATAGCAAACAGACAGCATGGCTTTGCCATGCAGCCTTACAAAGAAAAACAGAAGCTTGGGAAACTTATTAGAATAACTAAAAAGAACCCTACCAAAGCAGGCTTTGCTCATTTAACCAAAACCCATAACTTATATAAAAAATATCTTGTAAACAAAAAACAAGACTTTAGCCTTAAACAATGGGATAGAATGTACCAGGTCATAAAGTTTGTAGACATAAAAAATCCTTCTGGATCCTTGTGGCCAAGGGGACAAAGATCTATTATACATCTCTTCCAACATATATTCCTTAGAAACTTGTATATTAAACTATAAAACCTTGTTTGACAGAGAACCTTCAGTTTCCCAGAATTATACCTCGCCTTCTTGACTTTTAAGAGAAGAGTCTTGCCCCTTGGAAGTGACCTTATTTGACGTTGAGCAAGCCATTATTCAATTAAAGAATAATAAAGCTCCTGGACCAGAAACCATGCTAGATGAAATTTACAAGGCCCATCTAAATTACTGGGTAATTTCTTTCACAATTTTTTTACATATATTTAAAAGAAAGAGTTGTACCTCCCTCATGGACCAAAAACATAACTGTGCCAATTCATAAAAAGGGACCATATCAACTCCCTACTAGTTACAGACCTATCAGTCTGATTGATATTGACAGCAAAATATTCTTGAGGATTTTATCGAACAAACTGCAAAACTGGATAGAAATAGAGTCACCTTTATTAATATTTCAGGCAGGCTTCTGTCACAGTTATTTAACGATTGATAACATTTTCATATTGGCACACTTACTAGAATAATATAGGCTATATAGAAAAATGAAAATATATGCCCAGTTTGTTGATTTTACAGCAGCTTTTGATTCTGTGGTCAGAGAAAAGCTATGGTCCATCTTAACTAGCAGAGGTATCACTTTAAAATTACTTTTTCCACTGTATCTTCTATATTCAAATACGAAGACAGTGGTCAGATACGACAACACTGGTAATATTTCAAAGTATTTTAATACATCCATGGGAGTAAAACAGGGCTGCTTATTAGTTCCTCTCCTGCTCAGTATTTATATAGACTCACTTCTCTTTTTGATATCTCTGTGAATATGGACTCACCTAAGATTAAGTCTCATGATATACACATATTGGCATTAGCTAATGATCTGATCCTCTTGTCACTTTCTGCAGTGGGATTACAAAATAAGATAATTCAAGTAAAATCTAAGTGTGATAATTTAGAGCTGAAAATCAATCTTAAAAAAACAACAACAAAGTAATGGTTTTTGGGTCAGACAGTATCAACACCGTATCCCCCAAGCTCTACTTAGATACATATATAATTGAGGTTGTTCCCTCTTACATTCATCCAGGTATAAAATTCACCTCAAATGGTCACTGGTTGGCACATCACTCAATCAATCTTTATTTTACCAGGTGAAACACCATTGAGTGAACTCATTTTCAAGGTGGATCTGGGAAGTTAAGATAAGTATAAGGTACAATAAGAAAACAGTATACATAATGCAGAATATGGGTACACAGGATGAATATATAATGATGTGAGACTTATACAATAGAGAAATCTGGAGAACAATAGTCTGAGAAGGCAAGAAAGTCCATAAAACAAAATGTACAAGTAACTTGTAGTTTACAATATATACAAATGCCTGTAGGCAGTACTATAAGAGTATCCTTGAGGCAACATACAAATAAATACTAGGATACCCATTGAGCGCCTCACATATGGGGAGGAAAGAGGAAGTGGGGACATTATGCACAGTAGGAGGGTGGAGGAAAGCACAGGATGCAAGAGGAGACAGGAGAAAGCAGCAGATACAAAGCAATGGGAGGCACCAACTTTAATTAGTGAGGATGATGTCAAGTGCACCAAGGGAGGCAACTGCAGACAGATAATACTAGGCCACAATCAGGGGAAGCATTTACATGCCTCCTTGATAGTTCGTGAATAAAGTGTCTTGAATGAGGCCATGGAGATAGGGTGGGTCACCTTAAGAGTTTTTTGGCAATTTATTCCACAGTTGGAGTAAAGAGAAACTAATAGAGGACCTACAAAATCTTGAGTTGACCTTAGGTATGGATAAAGTGATATAAGTGGAGCTTCTTGGTACATACTTGCTTATTGTACACAGGGGTAGACTCAGCTATGTACATAGGCAACTTATTTGTGATTACTCCATAAATCCAGAATGCAGCATTTCTTTGCCTTCTGAAAGTGAGAGATGACCAGCCAACTTAGGTGTAGCACGAGCAGTGATGCGTAGAATATGGCGCACCAGAGATAAATCTTATGGCTCTATGGTACAGCACATCAAGTTTGGCTAATGCAGATGCAGGAGCTTGGCCATAAAGGAAGTCACCATAGTCCAGAATCAATGGGAAGGTGGATTGGACTAGCCTTTTTTTAGCATCCTGAGTCAGCAGGTGTTTGATCTTATAAAATAGGCCAAGTCTCTGCTTAAACTTTTTTATTATTTCCTCGATGTGAGGAAGGAAGGAGAGATTATGGTCAATCCAAACCCCCAGATACTTGAAATTGGGTATGAAGTCTAATGATCCACCTAGGAGAGTAGTAAGCTTCTGTACAAATCCTAAAGTAGCAGGATTAGGAGCATAGATTAGGGGAGAGAGAAGCATCACCTTAGTTTTTTTTAGCATTCAAAAGAAGCTTCCTGCTCAGTATATTTAACTAGAGCTGCTTGAACTCCTGCTGTAAGTCAGAGCAGGCTGCTTCGAGGTTGGTAGGTCTGCTAATATAAAGGACTGTATCATCTGCAAAAAGATGAATATTTGCAGATTTTAATCCCGAGTTGATACTACTAATGTAGAGTGCGAAGAACAGTGGTCCCAATATGGGGCCTTGTGGGACACCCCTGAGCAAGGGTTTCAGTAGTGAGAATTCCCCTTCTGCTTTTACCTGCTGAATATGACCTACGAGTTAGTTTGAGAACCATTTTATGGAAGGGGGGTCAAGGCCAATCATACAGAGTAAGTAAAAGCAGGTCATGATGGACTGTGTCGAATGCCTTGCTAAGTCCAGGAATACTGCACATACAAAGTTTTTGTTATCAAGGGAGCCCCGCCAGTCATTAGTCAATTTTGTAAGGGCTGAAATTGTACTATGACATGGCCTAAATCCTGATTGCAGAGGATTAAGCAGATTAGAAGAGTCCAGGAACTTCCTAAACTGTGTACAGTCCCCACCGCTTATAACGGGCAACTTTGTGTATTAACGTTTTGCCGTTATAATCAGTGGTCGGTTTATCGAAGGAAAAGAATTTTGACGAACGTTTTGTTTTTACATTTTAAAAAGCAAGACTTTATTGTTTATAATTAAAATATATTAAATTAAAGTTGTTTTGTATAACTAAATACCATTACAGTGCTAAACAAACCATCAGGTGCACGTATTTCCCCCAAATAGTGAGTTACAGCCTTTTATGAGTTATGTTCTTTCATTCTTTTGATTCAAAGAACTCAGTTAACTGCTTCTGCACCTTACGTGTCTTGCAGTAAGGTTTCCACACTCTCTTCACTCTTGTCATTGAATCCCAGTCTGGTTGTAGGGTATCATGTTGTTCCATCGCTCTCCTCAGCGTCAGGATAGTTGATCGCACATCTGCTGCAGTCATGATCGTTTCTTCCTGGGATTGCTCGCCCTCACCTGCATCATCCTCTGTGTCATTACTGGGGCCAATTGCATTCAGTATCTCTGCAATGTCATCATCTGTGCCAGGTTTCTCCTCGTTGTCTCCAAGGCAACACAGTTCATCAAACTCGTCTACAGACATTCCTTCTGGTGCGGTGATTATGCTTTCCTCCTCCTCCTCCTGTGCTTAGATGCCTATTTGTGTGTCTGGAATAACAAACCCACTTTTGTGGAAACAACGCTGGATGGTGAGTTGTGTGACTGAGTCCCAAGATAGTTTTAGCAGATGAACTGCAGCAAGCAAATTTAGTTTTTTGGCACACTGTAGGGCACTCAAATCAGGGCTCGAGTCTAAGTCAGACAGCACTCGTTCTCTCATCACCTGAACGTAGTGTTGCTTCATACAATAGATAATGCCCTGGTCAAGGGGCTGGATGAGGTAGGTGGTGTTGGGGGGGGAGGAAAATGAGACGGATGTTACGAAGCCCTGTCATGTGTGGGTGCCCAGAGAAATTGTCAAGCAAAAGGGCGATCTTATGACCTCGTAGTTTGCGGTTCCAGTTGTGGACCCAGTCAGAAAAGATATCAGTGGTCATCCAGGATGATCTGTTAGCCCTGTACAGAAATGGCAAGTGGTTTATTCCTCTGAAACATCTAGGATTCTGTGATTTGCCAATGACAAGCATTTCACATTTCTCTGTTCCATCCATATTGCAACATGCCAGCACTGAAATTCTTTCCTTTGTCCGCTTACTGCCCTGGACATTCTCATTTTTGAAAGCTAGTGTTCCAAAGCTGACACAGAGGAAAAACAATCCAGTCTCGTCAGCATTAAATATGTTGTGTGACTCGTACCCCTGTAGCAGATCTGGTAGGACCTCAGTAAGCCATCTGTCAGCACTCACAGCATCAGCATTTAATTTTTCTCCATGCCCACGTTTAAAACCAATGTTGTGCCTGACTTTCCAGCATTGTAACCATCCCTCTGATGGTGTAAATTCAGGCTTCCCCAGTGCATCTGCCAGTTGCTTTGCTTTGTGCATTAAAATTGGACCACTAATAAGTGCCTCTCACCCCCAAGCATTTTGGAACCACCGTAAGAGTGCATCCTCAATGTCAACATCTTTCCCTTCTCTTTTTCGCTTCCTATCTGGGTTCAAGTTTGTGCCCCACTCTGCCATTAACTGATGTCGCTGTTTTTGCAGATCAGCAACTGTTGACTTTGCAAGTCTCAGTTGTGCAGCGATGTCCCTCTGGCTCATTTTGGGCAACTGGTCCATTTTATTAAGCAGCTCGACTTTAGCGGACAAACTTAATGCCTTGCGCTTTGCCGACATACTGTTAGCAGTTCATGCAGAAAATGCTTCTCTGGACATGTTTGCGGTCTTATGCACTCAGCAATTACCGAAAAGGATCAGGGATCAGTCCTTGGGCCCATTCTGTTCAACGCCTATGTATCTGACATAAGGACAGGAATCAGGAGTGAGATGAGTCTCTTTGCAGATGACTCGAAATTGGGGGCGGTGGTGGATGGGGAGGAGGGGAGGGTGGCCCTGCAGGGGGACCTGGAGGCTCTGGAAAGATGGTCTAGAAAGTGGAAGCTGAGGTTTAATGCAGGAAATGCAAGGTACTCCACCTGGGGCCAGAAACCCAGGCCAAGTGTACACCCTGGGGAATACTTCAAGTCTCATTGGCTGAGAGGGACCTGGGGGTGGTGGTGGATGTCAAGATGAACAACTCTGAGACTTGTAGGAGGGCAGCAGCCAAGGCCAACAGGATGCTGGGATGCATCGCTAGGGGGATCACCTCCAGAAGGAGGGAAGTGATACTCCCTCTGTATAACTGCTTGGTGAGGCCGCACCTGGAGTACTGCGTGCAGTTTTGGAGGCTGCACTTAAAGAGGGACATTAACCTCCTGGAGAGGGTCCAGAGGAGGGCAACCAAAATGATTTGGGGCTTGGGGGACAGGACCTATGAGGAGAAGCTCGAAGAGCTAAATATGTACACTTTGGAAGAGAGAAGGGACCAGGGGGACATGATAGAGGTCTTCAGGTACATGAAGAGGGTAAATAGGGGAGGAACAGTGAGGGCGTTTCGAAGGAAGGAGGAAGGGGCCACTAGAGGGCATGGGTGGAAGCTGGAGGGAAAGATTCAGGGGAGAAAGGAGGAGGTGCTACTTCACTGAGAGGGTGGTAGAGCCATGGAATGCACTACCTAGGGGCTGGTGGAGGCAGAGACAGTGGAGGGGTTCAAGAGGGGTGGGACAGGTACAGGGAAGGGTTCAGGAAGCAAAATCCAATGCAGCAAGAATATCCGGAACTGGGAAGGGAGAAGCCAGAGAAGGCGAGGGGGACAGCAAGGTCAGCACCCAGGGTGGGGGCTGACCAAACGAGCAGACACGAAAGACCATTAGGCCTATTCTGCTGGCATTTTAGTATGTTAGTATGTTAGTAGGTACTGTAGCTGTGCAAATGACACACCCTTACACATCCTTAATTAACTACTGACAACGCTGAGAGGCTTGAATTCTGAATTCATCCAAAAAATTGCCCGCTATGTACGGCAGGCAGAGAACGCTATAACCACTGGTTTTAATGTGAGTTTAAATTAGGAATGGCGAATGGAACCTCGAAAATGCCTGCAATATCCGATTGCCCTCATTATCAGTGGGCGGTATAAGTGGTGGGCACTGTACTAACTATTTTCTCCAAATTTTAGAAAGTATAGGGAGTAGGGAAACAGGTATATAGTTATTCAGATCACCTGGATCACCAGATTTGTAGAGAGGGATCACATCAGCAGTTTTCCAAATATGTGGGATATCACCTTGCATAAGTGATAGGTTGAAGAGGTACATAATTGGCGTAGCCAGGATGTGATGATTAAGTTTTAGGACGCATGGGTCAATTAAATCTGAGCCTGCACTCTTCTACAGTCCAGCTGTAAAATTAAATCCTCCACTTCTTTCAGAGATACAGGATAAAAGGCGAAGGCTGTGGCATTAACCGAGTTGTTAGTGTCCAGTTTTGCTGAATCCTGTAGACCAAGTTGAGTGCAGAGGCTACTGTCCGAAGAAGTATCGAATGAAAGGCCTGCAGTGGCAAAGTGGTTATTGAGAAGGTCAAGGATTGTATGTTTATTAGTCACCATGGTGGAACCAGAAGAAATTTTACCAGGCAGAGAGTTAGAAGATGCATGACCTTCTATATCCTTGAGCATTTTCCAGAACTTGGCAGAGCATCTGAGGGAAGAGTCCAGTTCTGTGTGGAAATAATTTGTTTTAACCTCCCAGACCATCTTTGTACAGCAGTTCCTAACTGTCCTAAATGCTGTCCAGTCTGCTGAAGTTTTGGTTCTCTGAGCTTTTTTCCATAGTGAATCTCTATAAAGCAGTGCAGCCTTCAACTCTGCTGTAAACCAAGTACAGGACTTTTTCTTTGTTCTACTTTCAACCAGGGGTGCATGCTTATCAATTACCCCGAGGACAATTTCCTGGAAGATATCATATGCAGCATACACGGTTTTGGCTAAATAGAAGGGCTGCCACTTAAATGAGTTCTGCAGGTCAAAAGAAATGAATGGGGGTCCAGATTTTGGCGATTCCTCTTGAAGGTATATTTGGAGGTGCAGACTGGTTTTGTTATGGCTCACACAAAGGCAATGTAACAGTGGTCACTGGTGTCAGTGAAGAAGACACTAGCATGAGCAAATAGGTGAGCTCTATTTACTAAAATGAGGTCTAATAGGGTGCTATTGCTTGAGTTTTTTTTTTGTTTGGGCATATTCCTTCTGAGATAAGTTGGAATAATCTGAAGGAATCACAGATGTCTTTGAGACGCTTTGAGGTGCTGAAAAACCAATTGAGGTTAAGGTCACCCATAATAATGACCTCTGAGGACAGTCCAGCCAAGGTGCTACTTAAATATTTTAGTAACTGTAGTCCCACCGAGGGGGGCCTATAGCAGCCTATGACATAGAATGCAACAGAGGATGAGAGCTCAACCTTGAGTGTCAGACTGTCAAATTCCTTGGGAATTGAGGTGGAATCCAAGACAGAGGTAACAAGTTTGTCATGCAAATAAATGGCTGCTCTTCCTCCCCCTGGTCTGCCTATCAGTTCTGAAAATGTTATAAGATGGGATGTTAACCTATGAATCTAAGGTGCCAGGTTTGAGCCAAGATTCAGAGACCACAAGAACATCTGGTCTGGTATGATACATCCAGGTCTGTATAGATTTAAATTTCTTAAGGAGGCTACAGGCATTTACATGCAGAAAACTCACACCTTTAACACAGGCTAAGTCTGCAGTAGAAGATAACCTGGCAAGTGGGCCAGAGTTCAGCTCAACATTGCCAGAACATAAAAGTAAGAGTAGTAATAGTTTTTAATTGCTCCTATAATCAGTCTATGGTACCTAATCTGCTCCTCTTTGCGGCGATGTTCATGAAGGTTAAGGGGGTCACAAGGGCGACTGCAAAGAGAACCTATTGTTGCATAGATGAGCACCCTAGCCGTAAAAAGCATAGGATTCCAAAGTTCATGTCTTGGCATAAATGAAGCCATGCCCACAACAAGTTTCATGGAAAGGATTCCATCACACCATGGTGGCTGTACAGGACAATTCAAGGTTTCAGATTCGTTAGCTAAGTTATAATTAATTATAGGGCTAATTAAAAGTAGGATCATCCCTAGGGAGCAGCAACTAGATAGAGGCAATTGCTTCATTTCTGGGGTAGGAGGGATGGGTAGAGTCCTGGGCGATAAAGATATAGAGCCTTGTTATCTGTGGTCCAAGACTGGGAGGCTGCACCATATTACAAATAAACTTACACTGTGTTGATCAGAAGACTAATACGTATGGTGGAAATACCACCCAAATACTATGATGAGAAACTTAGTTCAGAGGCAGGAGATGCAACACAGTAAATAAGACTCAAAGAGTTAAGATTAACACCGGCAAGTGTTAGGCCCTATAACTACATTCTGTATCTTTAAGGGGATTTGCAATATTAGTGAGAGGGGAGGATGAAGATTGCCTAGGGCCAGTGCTGGTGGGGGAGGGACAGTATTTAATAAAGGCTGGGGGTGGGCAAAAAATTCAAGCAGGAAGGAGAGAAAGTGAAACAAAAATGGGATTATTTGCAGGGCATAGCTTACAACTGTGACACAAAAGAAACCTGGTCTACACAGAGAAGTGTTCACAAAAAGTTGTCTCACTTTAAGCTTAGTTTCTGAGCCAGGGTAAAATACCACAGGACCTTAAAATAAAGAGAGCTGTAATACTTTAAAACCTGAAAACCTGCACTCTAAAGGATCCTGCACTTCAAGCAACCCCTGAAGTGCAAAATTGCTGTAAACAGGCTTAGATTCACATTTAAGTTATCATTCACAGGACAATTTGGAGAAACTTAACCAGTACCAGAATCAGTAAATAAAATTAGCTTAAAGTCCAAAAGGAATATTAGTAGCAAATAATTTAAAAAGTGGAGCAGCCAATCAGAAGGCACAGCCGATGGTTCCGGCCAGTCGGCGAGGAGATGCCAGAAGTTTCAGCAGCATACCTTCAGTCTGGTGGTCGGCGGGCAGCACAGTGAGGAGGCAGCCGTTGGACAGAGAGGACCTGCCAGGCTGCTTGCAGCAGCAGAGATATCCTTGCCAGGGGTGAAGCTTCGGTCTGGTGGTCCACGGGCAGTACAGTGAGGAGGCAGCTGGCAGACAGAGGGGACTCGCCAGGCTGCTTACAGCAGCAGAGGCACCCTTGTCAGGGGTGAAGCTTTCATCTGGTGGTCGGTGGGCAGTACAGCGAGGAGGCAGCCGGTGGACAGAGGGGACCCGCGGGCAGCTTGCAGCAGCAGAGGCACCCTTGTCAGGGGTGAAGCTTTAATCTGGTGATTGGCGGGCAGTACAGCGAGGAGGTAGCTGGCACATTGGAAGGATCAGGTCTCCAAAGCCAAATTAGCAGCTAAAACATTATTACATTTCAGTTACAAATATGGTGGGCACACAGTTATACCCACTCTTATAGCTGGAAAAGCTAAGATTAATCCTTTCTTACAGTATGGTGCAGAAGTTTGAAAGGCCCCTCTTCTAGAATCCCCCTTATCTTTCTATTACAAAACTTTATTTCAAGTTCCCTTATCTACTTCAAACCTTGTAGCTAGAGCTGAACTTGGTAGGTTACCCTTAACTTCCCTACCTGAATTATGTCTGGCCTGTTATTGGCTCAAAATCCTTAACAATCATGTTAACCCACTTCCCAAGGCTTGTCTAAAGGAGAAAATCTGTTGGTCTGCCTCAAATTTCTCATCTCCTTGGCTAACTGCACTCAGATCTATAATTGCTAATTCTTCTTTAAACCATTTATGGTCAGATTTTCAGAAGGGGGTTCTGATCTCATCTACCTTTAAAGATATTAAAAAAAAAACACTTTTTGCAGCTGCACAGGAAAAGCAAATGGACTAGGTTGAGGCGCAGAAGCAAGCCATCTGGCTTAGTCCTAATAAGACTGATTCTTCTCTTGAGGAATATTTAACTTTTTCATTAACCCCTAATGCCAGAAAAGCTATTACTTGGGCCAGATTTGGCATTATTTCAAAATATATTTATTTCTTTTTTTTGTTGTTGTTGTTTTCATCTTTATTTGTTTTCATTTTCATTACATACGATTGTGCAATTGTACAGTAAAGGGAATCAAATAGGAATGCTTACAGTATTCTTGCAGGTACATTAACACTGTTACTCTGGTAAAGTAGTTTTAAAGATATTTCAGGTTTACAGAGTATTCCCTGTCTACAAGGGCCTTGGAGACTTCCTCAATTCAGACATCGGGTCAGTTAGAGTCACTGTTATTACATTTAGGATCCTAGATGTCCAGAGAAACAACAGGTAATTCAGAGTATACCCTAATGCAGTTCATTTTAACTGTACAAACCTTCAGGTCCTAGAGAGGGATATATATCAGGGGGTCAGTGAGAGGGAGGAGGAGGAGGGAGGGGGCCCCACCAGACCACGCAAGCCCCTATTCTTTATGTGAGTTAGGGGAGGAAGTGGGGGGGCCAGGAGGGGAAGGGGAGGTTGAAAAAGATAAAGTAAGGAGGGCGGTTGGAGGGAGAAGCAGATGGAAGGGAAGCCATTAATAGGTTATGGGACAAAAGTCGTATCTCTGAGCATGTAATACAGGAGCCATCTATTCCATCTAGCACTAAATATCCCTATTCTATCACTCAATCTGTATGTTAACTTTTCCATTTGATAGATTTGCATAGTAATAGAGCACCAGTCTTTTATTTATTTATTTTATTTATTTAGTTTTTGTTGACCGGGTAAGTGCGCTAGACAAATCCTGCCTATTTTCAGGCACGACCCGGGGGAGGGGGATACAGATGAATGCCAACTGACCTTGAACCAGATTAACTGTTGGTGGTATTTTCAGTGAATGAGGGAAATTTGGCCAGGATACCGGGGAAATTCCCCTACTCTTTTCGATAAGTGCCATGGGATCTTTAACATCCACCTGAACTACCACCAATCCAGGCAGATGGGACCTTGGTTTAACGTCCCATCCGAAAGACGGCACCTCAGAAGTGCAGCACCCCTCTCATGCTGCACTACAGTGTCAGTACTGGGATATTAACCCAAGTGCCAGATGTGGGAATGGAACCCACAGCCCTCTGATCTCCCGGCCTCAGAGGCGAGTGTGCTACCTACTGAGCCACTGACACTGACTTTTACTGTGGGGTTGTTAGGGGTGGACCACATTTTAGTGATGGCTTTCTTCCCTGCTGAAAGGAGGATAGCCAGTAGGTACTGGGTGCTTTGGTCTCTAAGACTCTCAGGGTACATTGACAAGATAAACACCTGCAGTGTCAACTGTATAGGTTCACTAAATATCTCTTGAAGCTCTAACTGCAGGCTATGGATGAATGGCTGCAGTTTGGGGCATGGGTATACTATGTGTGTGAGATGAGCTCTTTTCTCTCCACATAACCTCCAGCACTCAGCCGAGTGTCTCGGGGTGTAGTGACTGGTAATCTCCGGGGTGTAAAAATAACGGACTACAAATTTCCATGCAAATTCTCGCCATTGGGGCGAGCTAGATGTATGTGAAACTTGCCAGCATGCTTGTTCCCACTGTTTTGTATTTATTGGTGAACCCAGTTCCTGCTGCCATTTCTCATGGGTATCTACCTGAGCTAGTATTGAAGTCAACTTCAGGGCTCGATAAAGGGCAGATATCAGATGCTTCTGACCCGGTGAGGCAGTTAATTGTTGCAAACTAACTATCAAGGGAGGCCAGCATTCTGGGGAGCGTACTGCAGCTGGCAATGCTTCATAGTAGTGCCTTAATTATAGGTATCTGTAGTAATGGGAGTTGGGAAGTCAAATTTCTCCTTTATTTCTTGATATGTGGACAGAATCCCTCCTGTTGTGATTTGAAACAGGTAGTTCAGTCCATATTTGGCCCATTGTCGGTATGTGTGGTCCATTCTTCTAGGTGGGAAATTTGGGAGTGCTCCAATTGGGAAGATTAGCGGTATAAAGGGGGATATAGAGAGTTGCCTTCTGACTTGGTACCAGGCCCTGACTCTATGTTGCAATTCTGTTGATAAAGTCTGATTTCGAGTTGTAGGATTGCTTGTATAATATAGCAAACTAAAGTAGTCCGGATCTGGGGAGTCCGTTTGTTCTAGTTCTGCCCAGTGCATATCACTCTTCAGGATCTGCCTGGCCATCACATGAACGAGTTGTACTGCTTGATAATACCAGTATAAATCTGGAAGTGCTAGTCCTCCTGCGCTCCTCAGTCTAGTGAGGAGTTTCAGTTTAACTCTTGGCCTACGGCCGGCGCATATAAAGTTAGATATTGCCCTTTCCCAGTCCAGAAACAGAGACTTGGGCAGAGAAATGGGAACGTTATTGAAAAGATATAAAGCCCTGGGCAGGGTCACCATTCGGATGAGTTCTAGCCTCCTAGACAAGCTTAGTGGGAGTGTACTCCAGCGGGCTAAATCTTCCTTCAACCGTGCTGTAAATGGAGTATAGTTCTGCTTATAAGCATCTCTCAGGTCCCTTGTTAGGTTAACCCCTAGGTATTTTACCTTCCCTGGATCCCATTTGCAGGGGAATTGCTCTTGCACCACCGGGTCCGGTGTGTAGTGAAAAGTCAAGATTTCGGTTTTCAAGATATTAACTTTATAACCTGAGAGTTGCCCAAATTGCTGTAATAACTTACTTATCTTCGGGAGTGAAATTGCCGGGTTTTGTAGGTATAAGAGGACATCATCTGCATAGAATGCTATACGGTGCTCCTCTCCACCCACTTCAATTCCCTGTAGGTCCTGGGCTTGTCTGACTAGCTGTGCTAAGGGCTCAATAGACAAAGCAAACAGGAGGGGTGAGAGAGGGCAACCCTGTCTGGTACCTCTACTCAGCTGGAAAGATCTTAAATGGTGCCCAGAGATCCGAACCCAAGCCCTCGGTGAGGAATAGATGTTTGTGATTACTTGAATCGGTGACAAAGGGAGTCCCATAAATTCCATAACTGAATATAAAAAGGGCCAGAGAACTCTATCAAAGGCCTTTTCAGTATCAAGGCTTACTAAGGCTGCAGGATAATTAGAGGTGTGCATCTTGCGTATTATATGATAGGTTCTTTTTATGCTATCAGTGGTATTACGTCCCCCCACAAACCCAGTTTAGTCTCTGTGTACTATTTGCGGAAGTACAGCCTCTAACCTATGGACTAGTATCCCCATGAATATTTTATAGTCTGAATTTAAAACAGAAATTGGCCGGTATGATTCACAGAGTTGTTTTTTTTTACCTGGCTTAGGAATTACAGATATTGTGGCATAGGCCCAGGTGGTTGGAATGGGGGGGTTCCCTTCCAAGACAGAGTTGCAGGCCTTCAGGAGAGATGGCGTAAGTAGGTTTCTGGTGGATTTATAAAATTCTGCTCCATACCCGTCGGGTCCTGGGGCTTTCATCGTTTTGGCACGGGATAGAGCGTTCGTCAGTTTCTGCATCGTAATAGGTGCGAGCAACTGCTCTCCTTGTTCTGGAGAGATCCTTGGCAGGGCAAGGGATCACAAAAACTCTTTTATCCTTTCTGGGGCTACTGATCTTTTTGGAGTATAGAGGGTTAAATAATACGTGATGAATGCCTCGACTATATCATTGAGTTTATTCTGGGGATTACCACTCACTGGGTGACGTATAGTGGTGATAGCAGCAATCTTCCTCTGCCTTCTAATTTGATATGCCAACAACCTATTGGCCCTGGGTCCCACTTCATAGTACCTCTGATGAAGGAAGGTTAAAGAAATTTCTGTCTGCTGTAATACTAACCTATCTAGGTCTTGTTTAACTTGTTTTAGCTGTTGAAGCACAGAGTTGTCACCTTGTTTATGTGCTGCTTGCAGGAAATGTAAAGTTTCCTCAAGGTTAATTTTGTGTTGTATACGCTTTTTCGCAAGATGGGATGTGTATTTAATAAGGTGTCCCCTCAATACTGTTTTTATGGTATCCCAGAGGATACCTGGGGAGGTATCCGGGGTCGTGTTGTCATTAATTATTTCAGTAATCTTATAGGTT
The DNA here is from genome assembly GCA_016271365.2 of Neoceratodus forsteri. Lineage (NCBI taxonomy): Eukaryota > Metazoa > Chordata > Ceratodontiformes > Ceratodontidae > Neoceratodus > Neoceratodus forsteri. The sequence continues at coordinate 125,801,237 of CM028131.1, forward strand.
AAATATTCGTTAAATTGTTTAGACTTTAGATAGGTGGGGTTTAAGTGTCACAAAGTTTTCTTTTTCTGTAACCCCAGCTTCCAACTGCTGATAATTTGGGCATGATCTGACAGGGCAATATCTCCAATTTGGCAATCTATCAGCCGCTCTAATTGCTCTATTTGTGTGTAACATAAATCAATTCTGGAGTATGTGTGGTGAACAGCCGAATAGTGGGTACAGTTTCTAGAGTAGGGGTGCATGTGGCGCCACGTGTCTGACAGGCCCACCTCAGCCATAAACCTGTTCAGGAGCCTTTGTTGCAGAGTTTTCCTGGGTGTATTAGGGTTGGAAGAATTTTTCTCCGGGTTGAGGAGAATATTAAAATCTCTTTCAAGTAATAGTGTACCCCTGGTAAACTGCACTATTCTATCAAGCAGACACCTAATGTCACTAGTCGAGGAGTCTGGCGGAAAGTAGACATTGGCAAAGGTGACCGCTGTTTCCTCCACCAAACCTCGGAGTAGTACCATCCTACCATTTGAATCAATCCATTTTGATTGTAACTGCCAAGAGACATGATGTGGTATTATTGTGACCACTCCCCTCCTTCTCCCACCAACATATGTTGAACCATATACCTCACCCTTCGAGATCTGCCCCAGTTTAACATGCTCATTGCTACTTAGGTGGGTCTCTTGCAGGTAAACAATGTCAGCTTTAGATTTCTTAACCTGCGAGAGGACCCTAGTCTGTTTTACCGGGGTGGAAAGACCATTAACATTCTAAGAGATTAGTTTCAAGGGGGTCTCTTCCATAGTAAAATATGCGTTGAATGCGGGTTTCCAAGAGGCTGCATGGTCCCCAGGGAGCCTCCCCCATCCCCCTCTCCAATCGGCCTGAAGTAGTACTTAAACAGGCACAATCGCAAAGTTACTGTATTATCAATGTTACACTGAACTTTTCGAGAACCTATAACACAGTTATCAAGTTGAAACTGATTGCCTTGAAACTGGCATCTAACATTTTCAAGTAAAATGATCCATAATTCACTCAACAAGTTCATATAGTATACAAGTAAAGCAGAGACTATAGGGTGGAGTGGTGCCAACCGGGCTACAACCATCTTTATTAACAGAACTAGAATTTGTTGAACAAGAACTTCCAAATTGAGAGAGCTACCTTGGCTCTCGGGGGCGAGATATTCTGGCTATGAAGGGGGAACTCGAAGAGAGACCCTTGGCACTTCAATGCCAGATGAGGATGGTAAATAGGATATTGGTTAGTCACACTCCTACCTGCCAGCCTTCTGCAATGGTATGTTGTTACATGGGGAGAAAACAGGAGTACTCACGTTATTAGTGTGAAAAAGGATCAGGGATTAGAGAGATGTTTAAATAAACATCTACTGAAGAAGGAGGAGGAGGAGGGGAAAGAGAAAAAAAAAGTGGGAAAAATAGAGAGGGGGGGGGAGGGATACCTCAGCCCCTAATTTCCACAAAATGATTATCAGATCTAGCCTGGCTAGCAATTTTATCTACTTTAAATTAATAATGGTATCTGCTTCCTATTTTCTACTGTGAGTTTGCCAGAATAGAGCTTGGAAATGGGGAGGGGGGGAGAGTCACTGTCTACTCTAGACTTAGTAAGGGACCAACAAGCTGTTCCACCATTCTTTGTAAGCTCTCATTTCTTTAGTAATAACTGGTTTATAATTCTCTACAGGATTGGTTGATAGTTTTTCTCCATCGGCAGGCAAACCTGTGTGCCAGCAGCATCCACCAATTTAGTGGTTTCACAGCTCTGGGATGTATTAAAACGCTGTTTCAGTACTTCCTGCTTATGGGTGAGAGTTTAAGAGTTAAGCATTGACGGGCAGGTGGTCCGCTTAATCGAGAGACCATCAACTCGTATTGCCTTTACTCACGTCTGCCATCCGCTTAGCTCCTGCGCGGTAAACAGCTATAATATCTAAACAGGTGAAGGGCAGTGAGAGAAACTAAAACCTCGCTAGAGAAGAGAAAAAGAAAAAAAAAAAAAAAGAAAAAAAAAAACAACATTTTTTCCCTTTTTCTCCCTTTCCTCCCTCCGCCTCCCATAGAGAAACTTCCATTTATATAATGAAACTCATTTGCACTTAACTGAAACTCTTCAGAATTAACGAGAGTACATGGGGGGGGGTGCAGCCTCAGTGACGAATCATCAGGAGAGTGCTGTGAGAGGACATCCCTTCTGTCCCCGAATCAGCATTTGGAAGTGTCCTCTGAAAACCGGCATTATGAGTTCCCTGCTCTCACGGAGTCTTGGGCATAGTGCTTTTCCTGTAACTAGCTCACGAATTTCCTTACGCCTGTTACCATAGGGAATCAACTATCTTGCGGATTGCTTCAATGCCTTGTTGTCTTCTTCCGTCACGTCGGCCAGACTACCATACCTGCTGGGCTAACTTTGCTGCTAGGGTTCCTTTGGAGGGCTTATCCGCCTGCAGTTGTATATCGATTTTGTGCTTTTGAAGATCCTCCAGTGCTTCTACTGCTGAGTTGTACGTGAGTTGCCCATCTGGGAAGAATACTGTCAGCTTTGCTAGATAGCGTGTTCGGAAGCGCAGATCATGCTTTTTTAACTCTTTCAGAATGGAAATATAGGCCCTATGCCTGGCCATGATCTCGGGGGCATAATCATTTTCTAAGAACAGCTGCTGACCCTTATATTTCACCTGGCCTTTTTTCCACGCTGTATGCAATATATATTCTTTCTCCTGAAAGCGGAGGAATCGGACCAAGATAGCATGAGGTCTCGTGTTCGGAGGGGGCTTGGGACCTAGCGTGCGGTGTATCCTTTTGAACTCTAGGGTTTTCTCCTCAGATATCTCAAGTGTCTGAATCAGCAGTTGGCGAATGAATCGATGCGGGTCCGTGCCCTCCTCCCCCTCTGGGATTCCCGAGATCCGAATGTTATTTCATCTGCTCCGGCTCTCAGCATCTTCAGCCTGCTCCTGTAAGGTCAGCATGCCTTGGTTTAATTGCATTATTGCTTGTTCTGCTCTGTCGATTCTGGCATCGGATTCAGTGAAGCGGTGGTCAAATTGCTCCTGCTGACTTTCTAGCTTTCCGATATCTGTTCTTAAAGCTGTTGTGGTCGATCGGAATTCACTAGGGAAGTCCTGGAGCTCTGCTAGGACCAAAGTCATCTGCCTCTGCAGGGTAGCCAGGGGGGGCTGTCCGGGAGTGCCATTACTGTGCCGCAAGGTCGATGAGACCTGTGAAGCTTCACTGCCAGAATCCGACAATCTAGCATCATTGGGAACTGGGGGAGGCTTTTTCAGAGTTTTCTCCCCTCGCTTTGCCATTGTATCTTCTCCTAAGGTAGTTTCTGTTTTAAATTTCACAGTTATTGTTGTAAAAGTGGAGGTTTATGTTGTCTGCGGTCAGAGCCTATAAATTCAGGCTGGCATCAAGGGTGTGACGTCACCGGAAGTCAAAATATATTAATTTCAACAAGACAAATATTGATAGGTTGCAACAAGATTACTGTTGTTGCAATAAGGGTTTCCTCAAAACCTTATATCATATCACTATTCTGTGCCCTTTACATAAGTCTCTGCGTGATCAAATTTTAAAAGATTTTTTTGGTGAAATATGCAGAAATGGATTATGATCCTTTATTTATTCTTCTTCACCCCATGACAAGAGGCGATGCGGAGACAGCTGCAACATTTTTCTCTAATGTGATGAAGCGTAAAAGAAAACATTCTCTTGCTCCTTAACTTCAAATATTAGGACCTTTCTAACTGTTCACATATCACTTTAACTAATGCCTAATTAACTGTATGATGGAAGAACACTTATATACAAATGACGTATTTATAGATGCTGTGATGTTTTGTATTTTTTTGCTTTACTTTTTAACATTGTAATGTCCATTACATTATGTACTGGAAGAACAATAAACTGCTACTACTACTAGCTGAAAAATGTCACTCATCAGGTGCTGCACAATGCTTCCACATTTTTCCTCTCAGCACTTTCTGTCACCCTTTACGATACAGGAGTTATTTCTTTGTCCATAGCACTCAAAGTCCAATTTTATCCCACAGGAGAGAGATCTTCGATTTGAGCAGGTGGATTTCAGTGTCCCTGTTATCCCCCTGCATATCCAGCTGTCTCTGGGATGCTTCAGTGTCGTAAACTTGGAGATTTAGGCTTTCCATTTTGGCGTCTAAATTTGTAAAATAATTCTTTATGCGTAACACTTCTGCTAAAGTATGTTCCAGGATTAGGCAAATTGCCGGATCAACTGTTGGACTTAAAGTTGGAGTTTGGGCAGCCACAGGAGCACCGGACATGATTCAGTGAGTTTTTTTAAATTAAAGTTGGACAGGAAGATGAAGTCCCAGAGATGTGAAAAAAAGTCTTACTCATTTCATGAAAATGGACCAAAATGAAAACTAATAATGCTATTCTCCCATCACCAAAATAAGTACAATTCCTCCATCCTCTCCATCCTCAATTCTCCTGGCACCCCCAGAGAATCTGTTCCCTATTTTAAATACCTTGGTATTACCCTTGATACTGCCTTCTCCTTCCATTAACATATTACTGCTACCTGCTCTGCAGTTAATGCCAGAATTGGCCTCCTCTACAGAATTAGGTCCTGCCTTCCCCTGCTGCTCTTAGACTGGCTATCTCCAGCTCTACCCTATCCCTGGTAGACTACGTTATAGTCATCTATAGGTCTGCCTCAGACTCTGCTCTGAGAAAAATTAAACTTGCCTTAAACTAAGCCTGCCACCTGGCCACTGGCTGCGACAGGTTGACGCATACCTGCAATCTCTATCAACGTTCGGCCTGGCTAAATTTCCAAGGGTGTATCTACTATCAGACTTGTCTACTAGCAAAAAAAATCTTTATAGGCCACTCATCCCCTAGTTGTAACCTTCTCCTCTCTCTAGGGCAGTACAGGAAGGCAACCAGACACACTGACAAAACTGCTTTCCAAGTCCCCTTCTATAGAACCACCGCCGGTTAAATGTCCTTCAGATACAGGGCCCCCTTATGGATGAACTTCATCCCCAGTTCCCTTCTATCCATACCCAGGTTGGGCCCTTTCAAAAAAGAATTGCAAGACCACATCCTGATTACATCAAACTGTGACTGCCTGTAATACTGTTATAACTCTCCAACTATTTCCTCTCCTGCACCATAGCCCCGTGACAATGCCCATTGGGCAGCTTTCTGGTCTCTACTACATTTCCAGCTCTCCTTTGGTCAACTTCCTGTGCCTGTTTCTCACTTTCTCCTCCATAGCTCCATTGCTCCTGCCTCCAATATTTATTTTTCTCCTCTGACTTATTTCAACAATTTTGGTTACTCCCATGTCAATTGACAATGCTTATTGTATTGCATCGTTACTAGATAATGCCCTATTGTATAATTTTCTCTCTGTGTATAATTACTGTCATTGTTCATGATGTCTGTAACAATTGCCTGTCACACTTTGCACTGACATGATGCCTTTGCAATAGCTCCTATTATATATTTTTTCTCTTTGTGTACATTTACTGTCATTGTTTACGATGTCTGTAATACTTGCCTTCCACACTCTGTACTGACGAGGAGCCTTGGAAAAAGAGTTCCTGACTTAAAGGGTTGTAATTCCTAGACTTCAATAAAAAAATAACAAAGTTTCCAACATTTAAAAGGTTTTGGAAATGTATCAATTTATGCTTGATAATAGATATGAAAGGCTTTTCAATTAGGCGTCCATCTTAGTCACGAGTCATGACCAAACAAGAAGTCCACATTTAGTACAGTTATACATTTCCCCGTTTACTTCACGTGACATCATGGATTTACACAATTACATTATGGTGCCCCACTCACTGCCGCAGTGAGATTAGGTGATTGGGCTGTGCCAATCCCTGCACGGCAGGAGAGTTCTATCACTACCTGTGAGGGGGCTAAGAAAAATGTACCCTTCATGTTATACAATTACTTAAAATATGAGGACATCTACAGCTATCTCAGTGATCTGCCTCAAGCCCCGTGCCTCCATGGGGGTCAGAGTAAGTACTTATTACTGTCACATCATGAAATGGCGGAGTAAATCCTGTGTTTTGATTGCTTGCCACCTCTGCGTCAAATCTGGTTGATGCACAGGTAAAAACAAGTCCTCAAAAGCAGGACCACATTGTCAAAAAAAAAAAAAAATCAGCATGCCGTTAGAACGCTAGTTTTCAAATTCTACCATGTTTTCTATCTTAGTGAGAGACACATTACAGTACAAAACCCCTCAATAAACATATTTGTTAATGGTTTTCACACTAAAATCTTCAGCAAACAGAATGTAAGCCCCACAAATAAATTATTTACTTAAGCTGCACATAAACAAAAAGTGTTTCTGGTCATACCACACTGCTGCTTCTCTGTCAGCTGTTACAGTATATTTAAACAGCGAATTATTTCTCTCATGTCATGCTGCAGCACTTAAGTTTCCTTCAATCTCTGGCTTGTCTGGCTCTCCCACATTCAACAAAAAATTCTACCCTGCTGTTTTTTTTTTAAATTAATGTTCAAGCTGTGTGGTGGCTGCTTGTGTTTGTCTGTGTCTGTAGCTTAGTTTTTGTGGATTTACATGTTTTTCTGCTTGTGGTAACTATACCATTCTTGCTCACTACATCCGTGAAAGTCTCCTGGACTGGATTTCTGCAAAAAAATCATCATCAGGTATCTTTATCTTCATTTTAAAATCAACTTTTTGGAAGCTATCCCAAGCAAAACATAAGTGAAGCAACTACATCTGACAACCTTGGTGACTCTGGGTCCTGCTGGAATCCACACTTTCATCTGACCTGCTCCATGATCTGTATGCAGGCTTTTCAGCAACCTGTTTGAATGACAAAGAAGCATACAGACAAAGGGATTTCACATCCTGCATATGTGCAGGCACAGTTAATCACCTTCAGAAATTTTAACATTTCAGTGACTCTGGACCTCAGCTGCTGATCATTCTTTTGGCTTTTGACTTATCCACCAGGTACCTATCTGCAAGCGACTGGGTGCAACTGACAAGCTACAACAAGGATAAATGGGCATATCATCCTCTATTACTAACAACCTCCTTGCTCTGGGTCTCTAGACGCCTGCACTGATCCAAGCCGCATAAGCCTCAGAAGTGTAATTCTATTGACTACGAAGTACAGCAACTGTCTCTTAAACTCCTCCTCCTCCTCCTCCTCCTCTTAATATCAGGAAGTGTCCACTCAAATCCTGGCCCTGTCTCCTACAGTACAACAAAGCCTGCCAAAATGGAGGGGGCTCAAATTGCTACCTTAAACATCTGCAGTCTCCTCCCAAAACTGGCCTCCTTCAAATCTTTGCCAGCCAGCACAACCCGGATATCCTTGCCATCGTCGAAACTTGGCTGACACCTAATACTCCGGATCATGCCATCTCTATACAAGGCTACAAGATATTCAGGCTGGATAGGACCTTGAAAAGGGGTGGAGGGTGTGCAATCTACATAAAGGACTACCTCACCTGTCTCCCTGGTTCTTACCCCACCACAGAAACCTCAGTGCAACTCCTCCCTATCAAGATACTACTTGGTGCCCAAAACAAAGTCCTCATGATTGCTGCTGTCTATATCTCACCAAAAGATCCTGATTCTGGCCTACAGGCTGTCCTCGAGTTCGTAAGTACACAACCTTCTGACATCGAACTCCTTCTGCTTGGTGACTTTAATATAAATTGGCTTGCTCCTGATGCAGGGTCAAACAAAGATGCTATCCTAGCAGCAAATTTAACACAAGTGGTAAACTCTCCCACCAGGAAAAACTACAAATCAGGGACCAGCACCCCATTGACTGGATCCTTACCAGCCACCCACCAGATAACCAATGTAAGTGTTCTCCTGACTCGCTCAGTGATCACTCTCAATAATATGTACCTGGACAAATAAGTTTCGTAGCCGCCTTCAAAACCATCTATAGCAGAGTCCTACCTTATGGCAACCTTATTCATCTCAAGACCTGTCTTAGGCAGATAGACTGGTCCTTGATTTACAAAACTCAAGATGTTGACCTAGCCCTTGATTACTTTATTTCTACTTTCAACACTGCCTGTGACACCTATGCACCAGTAAAAAGTGCAAAATCAAAGCACTCACAATCCCTGGCTCACGGCGAGCTATTGGCACAACTCAAAGTAGGATCACCTCTGGGCCACTGCAAGAGCTACTGGCACTCTGTCGGACATTCAAAAGTATAAACAGGCTCGTAACCACTGTACTAAACAGATCCGCTTGATGAAGAGCTCCTACTGCAAGAATGCTCTCTCCAACTCCTGGGGCGAAGGGAAATCCTTCTGGGACAACATAAAGAATATCATGGGTCAGCAGTCCAAATCCTCTACTACAATAATGAATGTGGATGGGACCACTACATTAGACCCAGAGATCATTGCAAACACCCTAAATGATACCTTCACGGACCTTAGTGGTGTCCTCTCATCTGATTTCTTCACTGATGCTGACCCTCCAATTTCTACTTCTATTACTGCCTCTCCAACCCAACCACCCTTCCATTTCAAACTAGTAAAGGCACATGAAGTCTATAAATATGTAAAGAAGGCCATTTCTAAGTCCCGAGCAAGCAGCGACACTATTGACCTTAAACTCTGTCCTCACTCTGGAGGAAGTACTGCTCCCTCACAAAAATTTTCAATCTCCTCTGCTACAGCCAATTCCCTAGGAAATGAAAGCTGCAGTTGTCACTCCGTGCACAAAAGTGGTGATAAGTCACTGTCTGGTAACTATCGCCCGATATCAATACTACCACCTCTCTCTAAGGCCCTTGAACGCTTGGTGGCGGACCAACTTTCAGACTACATGGAAAAGCACAACATCCTATGCACTCAGCAGCATGGATTTAGGAAAGGGCACAGCACATTGACTGCCCTACTTGAATTCTCAGGAGCAATCCACAATGCCATGGACAAAGGAAACCTAACTGGAGCAGTCTACATTGACTTAACCAAGGTATTTGATACAGTTCACCATGGCCTACTTATCAAACAACTACTATCTCTTGGGCTCTCGCAGGGTCCTGGTGACTGGGTAAAAAAATTCTGCTTAGCGCCTCAATCTGTAAAAGTAGCTGGAGTTCTCTCAGACTCAAAACCGGTTCGCTCAGGAGTTCCCCAGGGATCCATCCTGGGCCCCCTCCTTTTCAGCCTTTTCCTAAACTCCCTCCCCAAATCCTGCCCTGAACAAATAATCCTCTATGCCGACGATGCCGTGATTCTTGCCACTCATAAAGATCCGAACCTCTTAAGCCTCAACCTTCAGCATGCTTTTTCCAAAGTTGAGATGTGGTTCCTTGAACATAAGCTGGTTCTAAACCACAAAAAAACTAAATCCATGCTCTTCTCTAACCCACAAAACAAGAAACAGCAAGTCCCACTCACCATTAATACATACCTAGGAAATACCCTTGAACAAGTGCCAATTTTCAAATATCTTGGAATCAACTTTGATCAAGGCCTAACCTTGCAACTCACATTGATAGTACAGCAAAAACTATTAATCAGCTAATTGGGATTCTGTATTGGAACCGACAGCTTCTTACCCATTCTGCACTGAGGACGCCATCCAATCCTCTGTCATCTCAGTCGTTGATTATGGCTTAGTTATATACGGATCTGCCACTACTACAGCACTTAGTCGCATTACAACATCCCTAATAAGGCCTGCTTGCTGCTCACTGGTGCACACCGACGCATCTCCACATGTGAACTCTATGCTGACTCACGGTTGGTTGCAACTCTCAAACCGGATAAAGTACCTTACCTGCCTGATGGCGAAAAAATCCACTCTGGGCCTCACTCCACCCTGTATCCAAGACCTGTTATGCCGAGCGCTTAGCACCTGCTTTACCAGAAGATCAGAACACCAGCCTCTCCAAGTCCCCCGATGCCGGACTTCCTGGGACAAAGATCATTTGCCTATCGTGCCCCTAGCTGGCTAAATGCCTCAGCACTCATATTACTGCCTCCACCTCTCTAGGTATTTTCAAATCAAGGCTTTTCTCTCACCTTCACACCTCCAGCTCCTGTGACTGCCCTGATTAAACCTCCTATTTTCTCACTACCCACCCTGTCCCGTTATTTGACAAAGACATGTTTGGGAAACCTTTTCTCCTGCTATTGTCTGCTCCCACACCTTTCACTTACCCTCTCTGTTCTGGACTTTTCCCTATTTGTTTCTCCTAATCTGGCATGACCTCTTTCTTGTAATAATAATATGATTATTGATATCTCATGTCCTTTTGCACAAATGATTTGATATGTATTTGTATATGTTTTCTTGCTCTTGACACAACACAAATTGTTGTGTTATCTATGTAACCTTTTGTACTGTACCTAATTGACGTGGAACCTTTGTAAAAGAGCCTCTGGCTCAAAGGTAGTAATTCCTAGAACAATAAACAATCAATAAACAATAATGCCACAGACCTGTTCAAATGAAGAACTACACAGTTTGACTCCCTCACTCTCTTGATTGGGACATGTGCCGCTCACTACAATAGATGCGGGAGGCCCTGGCATATAGCCAGTAGAAAAAAAAGCCAAAATGTTCACAGATCAAGTTTGCCACATACTAGCAGCAGGTAGACTGACTTAAAGTTGGGGTGGTGGTGGTTGAACTTGGTATCAAAACTATGGATGCCACAATAGGACAACTGTTCTATAGCAAAATTCAATGACACCATCAGGTAGCAGGGGGAAAGACTATTTTATCTGAAATTAGTAAAATGATTTATTTTGTTAGCCATATAAATATAGTTTTTTAGAGTGAGAAAAAGATTTCCAAAACAAAGAACCCATTTTATAAGCGTAATAAGATGCTCTGGGGTGTGCAGTGAACAGTTCTGACCTCTGATCACACTTCTGAGGGCTGAAGGCCCCTGACATGTGGCCTTGTACTCTACTACGCTCCTGAATGGCAGTCATATTTGTTCAATGCATACCCCATTGTGTCTTCTTGCTTATGTAAGCAGTGGCTTACCAAACTTGGCAGCTGTCATAATTTATGCAATAGTAGTGGACATAAACTGTAATAAATCTGTTAATCTGAGCAACTCTGTGTATAAATGAAATTTATACACACAGTTGTGATGTCATCAGCTGTTTATACACATAGTTGTGGTGTCATCAGCCAATTTATCCACACAGGTGTTATGTCAACAGGGTTCAGCACAAGCACTCAGAACTCATATAGACTGTTTAGCCTCAGTAGAAGTACTAACCATATTCAAATGTGAATAACTTTAAAACAAAAAATGATAGCATGGTACTGTGATCATGAATGTTGCTCTGCACAAAAATATCTACAAAATGATTGGTGTTTCATGTATAGAAACCATTTAGATGTTTTTATAATTAGCAAAAAAAAAAGAAATCTATTTTGTTAGTTTTTCCACAAACACATGTGAATAACTTTAAAAAGAAAAATCATAGCATTGTACTGGGAGAACAAATTTTGTCCAGCACAAAAATATTTGCAAAGTGAGTTATGTTTCATTTATAGTTACCCTTTAGTTTTTTTTATAATTAGCAAAAAACAGCAGACAATTCAATTGTTTTGCTCTTTTTTGACAAACAAATGCAAATAACTTTAAAATGAAAAATGATAGCATGGTACTGTGAGCAAAAAAGTTGTGCAGCACAAAAATGTCTACACATGAGTGGTATTTCATTTGTAGATACCATCTAGGTTTCTTATAATCAGCAAAAAAATGGGGAGAAAATGTAATTTTATTATTTTTTTCCACCCCACAAAAAAAAAAAAGAATTGTGCATTTTCATTATGTACTGTCAAGTTGGAGTGTCCACTGCAACCCCTTAGCAACCAATATGCTAAATAGACATACACGGGGAACATTTTTTAAAAAACAAATGAAAACATCACTAAACATAAATAAAAAAAGCATTAAAAAAATTCTATACTATTGCATAAATGGAATATGCAATGGAAAACCTGTGAACTAAATGATTTATGTGCAGTTGAGCAGTTTGACCTCCGACACCTCATGCTCTTGTGCAGATAAATAATTTATTCCACTCATTTCCATTGCATATCCCTTAGTTATCCATAATATTTATGGGTTTTGTGAGAAATGGTCTGCATGCTCTTCTGGTTCTCCTAGAGGTCCTGTGCTTCACAAAAAATCTAGTAGTTGTGGGTCACTTGCATTCTTCTCACAAAACATGAGCTAGAAACTAATTTATGACTTTTTATGTTGGCTTGCACTTGCGCAGCCAAAATATTGCACTAGTAGCAGATTTGGAGGCATGGTCACTGTTCGGTGAATGCAGGGCACCCATCAGAAGGTGCATCCCTCATTCCCCAATAAGCCAATATGCAGGCGCCACACCAGAAATACATAATGTGGTGAGCACATCTAAGGAAAGTTGGGCTGCAATGAGAGCCAAGCTCATCATGCAGAGGCACCTCCCGACGTGCCTTTCCTGGTGAAGCATTCTAGCAAACATGGCGGTAGTGACTGCCACCACCACCTGCCACAATGCTGACTTTGGGGGTGCTCAATCCCCTTGGCGGCATGCCCTGACCCAGTGCATGTGTTGACGGAGAAGCTAACTCCCTGTCTGCATAATGCCCCCCCCATTTGTTGTGTGTCAAGGGGGGTGCCCAATCCCTCTCGGCTCTAGCCCCCCCTTTAGTATGTGATGATGGGGGTGCCCAATCCCCTGTTGGATAGCCCCCCCAAACACTCAGGTGGCATGCTGGGAGCCCACCCCAGTGTGCCAATTGCCCCTGTAAAAAAAAAAGTCCTGCAATTTTTTTTTTTTAACCTGTAAAGGAAAAAAACGGTCCCTCGCGGTCTGCCCTGCTCCCTCCCTCAACCCTGCGCCCACCCACTGGGCACCCTGCCTCCCCACACCCCCGTCACCCCATACTTACCTCCGGAGTACGGCGCAATGATCTTTGCTGGACCGGGAACACGTCTGCACTCTTCAAAGCCGACCACGAACTGAAGAAATGCTGATAAGCTGTATAATGACATCAATAGGGTTTTTTTCAACTTTGGTGCATATCACAGGCATTTTTTGAAATTTTTGCACCAAGTTTTCAACATGGGGTTATTGCGGCCCCTCCTTATGAATTTAGTCACTGTTATTGTGTTATTCGGTCCCGAAAGGTGATTTCTCAGTCACTGTGTGAAATCACCTTTCAGGACTGATAAACAAAATGACAGTGCCACTGTTCATGAGGTGGGCTCTCAAAAAGCCTATGTTGCAAATTTGGTAAAAAAAATCCAAAAAGTGACTGTTTTATGAGCGTGCATTGCGCAGTTTCCATGCACGCTCGTAATTTCGTGAATTTGTAATATTTTCATTCCAGATTTTCAAGATTGGCATTTTTCCACACCTCCTTATGAACAGTGTAGCTGTCATTTTACATATCCTGGCCAAAATGTGTTTTCGCACTTCCGGCACAGAATAGCGCGGTCGCTGTGCGAAATCAGTTTTCGGATAGTTTGAGAAAATGACAGTGACACTGTTCATGAGCAGAGGTCATAAAATGCGTAGGTTGAAAATTTTGTGATGAAAGTCCATAAAATGACTGCGTTACAAGCATGTGCTGCGCAGTTTCCATGCACCCTTGTAACTTCGCAAATTTGCAATATTGCAACATTCGGCATTGACAAATGCTTGTTACTTTTATTTTACTGCACCCCAACATTTAGCTCTGTACCATCAGAGCTTTTTCAAGGGGATTTATTTCATGCTCTGTTAAAAAACAGATAATACTGATAATTCATATCTACAGTTGAAGTTACAATTAAATATTAATAAATTTAGCACACCTTCTGGATTACAAGATTGCTTACCTTGTGTGTAATAACGTCTCTGTTCTTGCATTCATTTAACATATTGAGTCTCAATATGTATGCTAAAGCCAAAGCAAAACATTACACACTGCTTTTCATGTAGAACAAAATTTATCTGTGCTACCGCCACCACAAAACTGCTTTTCATTTTAGTGCTGCTAAATGCCTGAACCCTTGTGCCTCAGAATCAGAAGCCATGCTGCTATCTGTCAACATGGTCCACTTTTACATTGCAACTTTGATTTTCAGGTACAGTTTCCTAAAAAAGACAACAAAAGCACCCTCAATATTATATTTTAAGTTTAGAAGAGGATATAATTTAATGTAAATGCCCATGAATTAATTCATGGGCATTTGCATATGCTTTCCATGATGCTTTGCGTTATTGGGGTATATGCAATTTGTGTTTTATTTAACATTTGGCTGTCTGGCCAATATCCTCCGGAATAACCCATATCCAAGTCAATCAATCAATCAAGTCTTTATTTAACCAGGCGTTCATCATTGAGCAGAAGCTCATTTGCAAGATGGACCTGGGTGGAGCATGAACAATTGTATATACAGGTCAACACAGGTATTTACAAGGCAATACAGATAATAGTCTTTACAGAGTGCATTTGCTCTGGGGTTCTTTTGTAGTTCTTTTCTCGCTCTACTTTGGGCTGCCCATGACCCAACCAAATAAGATCCCCTATAGGGTGGCTGGCTCCCTCTACCTGGGCTGAGATACAGATATGGCACACTGATGAGTCCAAATGAGAATGAAACACATGTCTGTGTCTGCTGCTATCAGCCTCTGGTGATTGTATTGTGAAGCCTTTTGGCACCATGCAATTCTGCTTAAAGTTGAGCCACTCCAAATTAATTCATGGCCATTTGCAAATGCTTCCCATTATGCTTTGCATTATTGGCATATGTGCAATTTGTGTTTTCTTTAAAATTTGGCTGTATGGCCAATATCCTCTGGGATAACCCATACCCCAGTGCATTTGCTCTGAGGTTCTTTTGTAGTTATTATTTAATGTTAAACACAACTATTTCACTTACTTTACATTCAAATTTTACAACTCACGTTTCTAACTACTCACACTGTCCATGCAGAGGATGCCAAGCAGGCTTCTACTTCCACTTGAGCCCACCATCCTCCAACGTGTGATGACGTCCTGAATTACATGCACACTCATGCACCCCATGCAGAGCAAGCATCCAGTAACTAAGCAGCCAAATTCAATTGCACTTGCAGAGCGCAACCAGGAGGCTTGAATGCAGGCTGCTAACAGAGTAGATGGCTGGGGCCAAAGAGGCACATTCAACCTTACTGTAAAAAGTTAATTTTTTTAACTTGTCTTTTTAAATTTATCAAACCATATTAACCTACAGGTATATAAAACAGCATCATAAATGCATCAATATGGAGACTAACAACCACATATATTAAACCATGTATTTAGGTGGGAGGGAGTTTCAGGGACAAAAAGGTGTGGGAAGAACAGCTGTGTGGCACAAATACATACAACGCTGGTGACATAGTTGTAAGGTTGCTTAGTTATTTGTCACATGCAGTACTTCTTACCCTGCAGTTTTGCACTGACCATTACTGTAGATATCCATACTATCTAAATAGTATTGCAATTGATGAATCTATGTCTAAAACATATCAAGACTACTTGTGTTATGTCCAAAACACTTACCTAATAGTTTTTACTAAGAGGACCTTTAACAGAACTTCTGAACAATTTCATACATTATCGCCTGCGATATAACAAAATAGCATACAAAATAACATCTAGCAGAGGAAAAGTGGTTGCAAACATAGTGTTAACCTATAGTTTATAGGCTTCCCTTTTACATAATATAAATAAGACTCAGTATTTATACACATATCAGCTTGTGGTCATGCCAGTCAATCATATGGGGATCTGTCTCAAATATATAGGCTGCTCTGTATCTTATCATACTACAGGGTCCTGGCTACCTGCAAGAGCTCCTGAACCCTTACTGTCCTGGACGCCCACTCCGCTCAGCTGATGAGGGGTTGTTAGAGATTCCAGGGTACAGTTGAAAACCTCTGGTTCTTGTGCTTTTATGTTTGTAGCTCCAACCCTGTGGAATTCTCTACCGCATCAGATTCAAGAGTGCCAGACCGTGGAGAGCTTTAAGACAGCTTTGAAGACCTATTTGTTCTGCCAGGCCTTTGGTGACTCCATATAATATCCTGCTTCCTTCCATATTGGTAGTTTACTGATCGGAATTGGTTGGTTACAGTTTTATCTGTTTTAACTGTTTTAAAGATTTGTACAGCGTTTTGGTTTTAGATATTGTGTTTGATAAATAAAGTTTATTATTAATATTATTATTATATTCTGATGTACTTGTATCTTAATATATGCAACTAATACTATATTAAATTGCATATTTGACTATCTTTTAGTTATTGTGTTTATAAAAAGCAAATTAGTATACTCTTTTAATTTACATGACCCCACAGTTTGGCTGGCTTAACCTTACATACTGATGACTCAAGAAAGTGTTATATGATATTGTGGTCTGTCTATAAGCTATACACTGTGATCCAAAACCTACCTATGAACATGCTCCCAATTTATGTCAGTAACTCATATCTATCAGAGGATTACACACTTTTAAATTAAAAATCCATATCATCTCTGACTGGTCTAATTTCTTATTGAACTCCCTTCCCCTAACTGTCCTGATTTCCCATCATTTGAACAGAAAGAACAGAAAGAAACCGTTACCAACACAGACCCCCATCGTACTCTCCGCCATAGCAGGAAACAGGACAGTTTGCTGAGATGCCATCAGTAGACCCCCTGTGATGGCAAGTCCACAACAGGCCCCTGCTACCCTGAACTCAAACCCCTGCTAGGGCCTAAGCCTCCAGAGATAAGCACTAGAGGGGACCAGTGCCACCCAGACCCTGTGACCCTTTTGCCATCCTCAGGTCCACAGGCCCCATATAACTGGTCTTAGCCAGACAAATGCACCTGTTGGTGTTAAAGCTGAACTGCACACACTGATGCTTTGGACTACAGCACCATAGTAGAACCGCTTTTTGGAAGACCACAGACCCTATTTATATGCCCCTAGCAGGCAGGAAACATTATCCATGAACGCTCCAAGCCAATGGGCAATTAAAGGTGCAGTCATATACCTAGACACATTGTACTAAGTAGAACACAGACTGCATAAACTAGAAAACAGAACATACCTTGTTAACATTACGGAACACATTTTAAAATCGTGAGTGCAGGGCTTGGCTTAACCCTAGAAAAGCACTATCCTGACAACTTATTTTAGTTTCTGGACATATAACATAGGCTTGAACAGTAGCATCTGCTACATGGACCCTGGTAACATGCCGTGCCTACAGCTAGGTTACAGTCAGTCCAAATGTTCCCAAAGTCAAGAATACTGGGAAATCCATACTAGAACTTTGAAATTCAGGCTGCTAATCTTGAGCAAATTACAACCATTAATCAAGTTAAGTAGAAAATTCAATGTTGTTGCCACAGGAGATACACAGTCATACAAAAGTCTGAGGAATAAATGCACAGAAAAACAAACTCCCAAAACATAACTGTTGATACTACCATTGCAACAGATAATGTCCACGGTCCTGCCAATGTTCACCTCCCTGGTCAACCCCCTTCCCCCAAAGGTGATCTGGTTAGTTTGGTGTAATCTGTCCCTAACAAAACCATGCTGAGTGAGGGCATGAACTTTGCCTCCTACCTGGTGCTACTGCATTCTCTTTGATAATGGCCTCCAGGACCTTGACCAGCACTGATGTTAGGCTGACTGGCCTTTAACTGCCCAGTTCAAACCATGCCCAACTTCTTGGTTATGGAGACCACAATAGCCATGTTCTAGTCCTCTCTGGTTTACATCTGTCTGAAGAGACTCCTGAAAGATTACTGCAAGTGGCACCAATAGTTATTCCTATAGTTTCACTATGACCCCCTGGGTGTATCCTATCTGTCCCTTGGAACTAGCCTGTCTTGATCATTGAAAGGCAGTCAGCTATCAGGGCAGACATGATGTCCATTGGGTGCATTTTAGGTACCACTGATGCTATGGGCCCCTCCCTGTGGGTCCCTTTGGTCAACACGGAGGGGAAGTTTTCATTAAACATCTTGGCCATTGCCTCTGGCTATCCCACATTCCCCCTTTCTAACTCTGTTTACAAGGGTCAGTCCTCACCTTCTCGTTTACCTTCCATGAACGTACTTAAAGAAGGCTTAGTTACAGTGAGCAGCTCCCTCTGCTACCATGGCTTCTATCCCTTCCTTGGCTTTTGTAACTCTAGTTTTGAAGTTGCTCAGTGCCTCTTTGCACTTGCCCTGGCCTGGAAGCAATCTGTCACTTTCCAGCTGTCATAGACCTTCATTTTGTTTAGAGTTAGTTGTCTTAAGTCCCTTTTGAGCTGGGGGGCACTTCTTGGCCAATTTTCCTTATTGCTTACAGGTATGCAGATATATGTAGCTGCTTCAAGCACCCTTTTAATGAACATCACTTGTGCTCTGCTTTATCAACCTTATGCAGCCACTGCAGACCCTTGGAGAACATATCCTTCTTCTTGGAAAAGTCTGCCTTTCTATTGTTTCTGGTCCTTATGGCTGAAGTCCAGCTAGTTTTCTTGGTCACCAAGGATGGAGAAGTTTTCCTGGTTGTGATCACTGCCTCCAACTGATACCTTGACTTTGGCAGTGGAGATGACCCCATCCTCACAGCTGTGAATAAAGCCAAGGGTGGCCTCAAACCTAGTAGGCTGTAGGACATGCTGCTCTGGGATGCAGTTTTTGAAGGTGGACAGAATTCAATCACAGGCTGCTGCTGTCCCCATCAAGATGCCAGTCTATGCCCAGGAGTTTGACATCCTCCATGATCTCCATAGGATTTGATTTGGACTGCTGTCGTAATTTTACAAACAATGGGGCATCATTTTCTACTAAGCTGTGTGGGGGCCTGTAGCAATCCCCCAAATTATCCTTTGGCCACCGTTACCCTTTTGTTTACCCAGATACAATTTGTGGGACACTATTTGCATCCTGATGTCCACCTTGTCCTCCAAAGGGACTCCTTCAATTATAAAGATAGCCACTCACCCCCTTCCTGTCAGATATTTCAGAAACAGCCTGCATTTCTCATGCTTGGTGTACCATCCCACTGGGTCTCAATGAGGTCCACTAAGTCCCGGCCTTCAAAGTGCATAGAAACATAGAATTTGACAGTGGATAAGGACCTCTTGGCCCACCCAGTCTGCCCATTTCCCTGCCTACTGGATAAGCTGCAGATCCTAGTTAACCAGCAGCCTACTTCTTCCTACCCCCACCCCCTAGAATTGCCTTATGACTGTCCCATGCATGCTTGAATTCCACCATTGTTTTTGACTCCATGACCTCCTCTGGAAGGCCGTTCCATGCATCCACAACCCTCTCTGTGAAAAAATACTTCCTTAAATTACCTCTGAGCCCCCCATTTTCAAATTGTGCCCCCTTGTTCTTGCAAACCTCTTTTTTTGAAAGATGCTACCCTCTTGGACTTTGTTGATTCCCTTGAGGTACTTGAAAGTTTCTATCATGTCCCCCTCTCCCTCCTTTCCTCGAGGCTATACATATTAAGCTCCTTAAGTCTCTCTTCATATGTCTTCTGGTGCAGACCCTGCACCATTTTAGTTGCCCTCCTCTGGACAGCTTCCATCCTGTCTATGTCTTCATGGAAGACTGGGTCTCCAGAACTGCATCAGTACTCCAGATGGGGTCTGGACCAGCTGTCTGTCACAGAGGGATAATAACTTCCTGTATTCTACTGGTGATGCCTCTCCTATGCATCCCAGTATCCCCCAACCCTCCTTGCTGCCCTCTCACATTGCTTGCCCACCCTTAGGTCATCTGATATGACTACCCCAGGTCCCTTTCCATTTTGTTGTTGTTAGTATCTCACCCCACATTGTGTACTCTTCCCCGGTTTTTGTTTCCCAGGTGCATTACCTTGCCTCTTAGCAATGAATCTAAGCTGCCATACATTTGACCATTCCTCTAACCTTGACAAGTCCCTTTTCATCCTTTCCACCCCACCTTGTGCATCAACTCTGTTGCAGATCTTTGTGTCATCTGCAAAGAAACATACTTTTCTTCCAGTCCCTCTGCAATGTCGCTTTTAAAGACATTGAAGAGGACCGATCTAATACTGAACCCTACATGTACCCCACTAGTAACCCCTTTCTTTAGAGTGGACTCCATTTACTATTACTCTCTGTGTCCCATTCTCCAGCCAATTTTTTACCCAGGCTGTCATCTTGGGACTCACTCCTAGGCTAGCTATCTTGTATATTAATCTTTTGTGTGGGACTGTGTCAAATGCCTTGCTAAAGTCTAGGTAGGCCATGTCCACAGCCTCTCCCTGATCTACTACTTTGGTCACCCAGTCCCTTGGGCATAAGTCTCTTGAGTTCTCCTATTATTCAGTGTGTGTTCCTCATACTGACCTGCATGCAAGTGAAGACAGTTGCTCTTCAGTGCTTCTTTGACCCCTCCAATGGTCTTATTTCATTGCGCTCAGCTCCTCTGCTGTTCTTTTTTTGATAATCCCCTGTATCTGCCATCTGCTCATGGTGATCTCTCTGGCTTCCTCCTCATCCTCTAGTTTAAATCCTCCATATAAAATGTCACAAAAAAATGTAGAGATTTCATTGGCTGAGAGACATCAATTGACCACATATTAAATCTCTATAAACGCTGGTCAGGTGCCAAATCTCATTTTCCCTCCCAAAAAAACCTAGAGTCATTTTATAAGTGTAACAAGCCCCTCCAGAGTGTGCATCATAGGATTTTAATGCCCTTCCCAGAGGTGTAAAGACCTTCGTCCATCAGTCTCATGCCTTACTACACCCCTGGGGCATACATTGAACTCCTATAATGCACACCCTCTCTTGACATTACTTATAAGCTCCCCTGTCCATTCCCCTGGCTCATACTGTACCCACACTCTTTGTGGTTGCAAGTACATGTGCAGCCCATCCTAGGAATAAAGGCATCTCTTGCCTCAGAATGCCCTCCAGTTGGACACAAAATCAAAACCCTCTCTCTTGCACCAGACCCTTAGCCAATCATTAGCCCACGTAATGGTCCGCTATCACTCCTCACCAGCCCCAAAGACCAAAACGATCATGCAAAAGATTGTTCTGGATATCTTTTCCTTCAGGAAACCCCCAAGTTCTATGAACAACCTATATGATGATGGTCTGTTCCTCTCCCAGCTGAATTGCTTGTTTCTGGATAAAACTCACTAAATCTGTGCCTAAGGGAGGCAAACCACCTCAGGTGAGCTGCCACCTGCCGCATTGAGAATACAGTTCCTGACAATTCCTACCTTCCTGCTCTTCCTCCTTCTTCACAGGTTGGGTGTCCTAGTGCTAGTTCTGCCAACACCAGCCCCATTTAAATTCTGACCATTTAAAACTGGCCAGTCCGAACCTGATACTCTTTTGTGCTGGTGTCCACTGGCTATGGTGTGGCCTCATGACCTTGCCTGCTGACTCCTTTCTCTACTCTGACACAGTGGATTCAGCCACGATGCAATGCAATAACTTGCAGTAAATGACATGTCACAAAATACTGCGTGGCAAAAGGGCTTAATTGCCATTGAATCACACTGTTCCCTGCAGCATACTGCAGTATTTTGTGTTATACTGCAGTATTATTGTGTTATACTGCAGCAGTGCTGTGTTGCACCCTGGCTGGCACTGCTGTATATGCCTTATCCCTGCCACTAGAGATTATAATCACTCCAATTCTCCTCTCAATGTTTTTTGTTTCTGCCAACCACTCCCCAGGCCTATATCTTTATCCAAAGATTCCTCTGCCACCGTCTTTCTCAGCTGCCCACTCACGTTACTGTGTCCCCATGGTGCCTCCAACTGCTACTCCAGCCTGGCAATATACATCTTGAGCGTATCGGCCAACCCACTTTAACTGCACAAGTATTCCCACTGCCATCCATAGGCAGCATGGCATACATCACACAGCATGGCGTACATCGCACCAGAAGCAGTTCCCTCCAAAGGAAGCCTAGCTTCAGCCATAACCCTGATCAGAGTACAGAAAGCTTTCATGAAACCCCCATATAAAACAAAGCTGACCACCGTACTACTGGTCTGCCCAGGTGTGCAATCCAAGCCAAAATAAAAAAAAGGTGCAACAACTACACCTCTCCTGTTGAAACGGCAGACAAAATGGGCACACCTAACTGTACTGTTTTATTATATGTTCATTAATTAATGTAAATTTAATGTTGTATACAGTTTTCTACTGCTTTCCCCTCCTCCAGGTCGCACCTGTACATGAGCCCTGGCTCAGTGTGCCTTTCCCGGTTACCAAAAGTTTAAATAAATAAATAAAATACTGTTAACATTTAGAGGTCCAATCACCTGTTTGTTGCCAAGCTTGCTGTTCTCCTGGGGTAGGTCGTCTGGGACTGTACTTAGATCTCGGAGGACAGAGGGACCAGCAAACAAAAGATCAGAGCTTATAAAAACTCTCTCCCACTGCTGCAGACCCTTTGATGTTAGCTGGAAGGAATTTGGGGATTTGTAATTATAGAAACTGTCAGCCCGCAAGTCAACAGGAGCAGTCTGATACGATCTGCTATGCAGTATGTGAAAAAAAATGTTTTTGCACACAAAGTGCAAATTGGGACCAGTGCCACACTTGGGTGAGAGGTCTTAGTCCTGACTGTTCCCCTTTAGTGCTAAAAACCAAATAAACTACCGTTGATCACCCCTAAGGGTCCTCCTCAGCTGCCAACCCTCCTTTCCATACCCCATGGTTAATATGCAGGTTGCAAATTATTTACAAAATTGCCATCAGGACTACAAGACAATTCCTGCAATGTTCTAATTAGACACGTTTTTGATATTCCCTAATATTGCAATGTCCTAATCAGACAGGTTTCTTTACACTCATACCATGTTTCTGTGTATTGATGCCTCATCATTTTGTTATTGTTAACGTTGTCATTTGTTTTTTGATCATCTTTATGTTCCAGTACACTATTGCCTGTATTATTAATATTCATTTTGAGTCTTGTTTTGACAGTTTCTTCTCCTGTAACTTTTTGCCCTGGATCATGGCTAGAAATGAGATTTATTGGCTCACTATGTGTCACCCTGTTTACCAATTGTTTTGCAATAATATTTTTTTTCTGAAGGCAGACAAATCAATTTGAATGAAAAATGAAGTTGTCCCTTTAGAGCAACTCTGTCTCTCTCTCTCAGACTAGAAGGCACTTTGGGATACACTTTGTATAGAACAAGCATTAAAGTAGCAGTGCACGATAGTGGTGAAAAGTTTGAACTATACTTTTTTTTTTATTCTAGATTGCTCCTTATCTGTTGCCTTTATAATACTCATCTTTCCCCATTTTGAGTCTACTTTAGCATGTTTTTCACATTTGAATAAATAAAAGGAGAACTCCTTTTAATATTGCTCAGACCAGGTTTCATTAGTATTCTCAGCTGTTTTTTGTACACCTATCATCCCATACGGCCAGGGAGCAGTGTCTGGTGCATGCCAGTTCATTTTAGTCACAAGGAAAGTGACCTTAAACAAATGGGTGTTCAGATATATGCTCAAGGAGACTCAAATTGGGGAAATAAGGGTATCAGTCAAGTCAGGAGACAAACAGAAATCTAAAGCAAAATTTAAAAAGTATACGTCAAAATTATCATTACTATAATGCACTGCTGCTTGACGAACAAAGTCCTTTCTAAGTTCAGGGACTGTGATGTCTCTGTCTTTGTGCTATTAGCAACAACTACTTCCTTTTGCTGAAAACTGAGACTCTTGCCAGACACAGCATTTTAGGATCTTTTCAGTGCTGAACCTAGTCTGGTTTCTGCACGGGGATCCTGCCAGACATTAATTTTACACTAGATGCATTAAGAGAATGCTCTGCCCCATCACAGAGTTTCAAGGTGACACATTGCTTTATAAAATGGTCCCTACTGGCTTCCATTTGCAAAATCAGAGGAAGAAATACTGTTTTTACAAAATTTACATCTTGATTTACAACCAGCATAAAAGTGACAGCTGGTACTTAAGCTAAGCATGCCATGAGCACGGTGCGAGAAGAGTGCTTGCTGCCCTCTGCTTGTGTACCATTAAAGATATATATTTGTTAAGTTATGAGTTCCCTTGATGTCCATTGGTCCCCAGTGGTTTGATTTAGCAGGGGATGATGGCTAAATTTACTGCTGGTATTGACAAACACATAAACTACTTGGAACTTTAAGTGGTTGGTAGTGTCTGTTGAGTTCTTAGTGTACACTTGTTAATTACCTGCCTTTATTAGGATGCATGTGCCTCTTCCTGATTTGCTTGATACTATTTATTTATGTATGTATGTATGCATGTATGTACTTACTTACTTACTTAAAGCAGCAATACATATTATTGGTGAAAATATTGGCCTATACATAGAAACACAGAAATATAGAATTTGCCAGCAGATAAGGACCACTTGGTCAACCTAGACTGCCCATTGTTCCATGCTCACAGTATCACAGCAGATCCTAAATCCATTATCCTTCCCCCTTCCTTTCCCCTAAGATTTTCTTGTACCTATCCCTTGTGTTTTTGAACCCCACCATTGTTTTCACCACCACCACCTCCGCTGGAAGGCTGTTCCAGGATTCTGTGAAAGGGTGCTTCCTTACAGCCCTCCTGAATTTACTCCCCTTCAGCTTCATATCATCATGTCCCCTTGTTCTTCAGCACCTTTTTTTCTAAAATATAATTCCCTCCTGTACCTTATTTAGCCCCCTGTGAGGTATATAAAAGTATCTATTATATCCCCCCTCTCCCTCCTTTCTGAAAGTGTATACAAATTCAGGTCATTAAGTCTCTCCTCATGAGGCCTCTGATGAAGACCCTGCAACATTTTCGTTACCCTCTTCTCAACTGCCTCCACTCTGTCTATATCTTTTCAGAGATGTGGCCTCCAAAATTGGACACAGTACTCTATGTGGAGTCTTACTATGGGGTGATCTATACAGAAGCCAGACCACCTCCTTCTTTCTGCTGGTGGTACCCCTGAGCACCTCAGCATCTCACTATACTTCCCAACGGCGTTGTCACACTGCCTGACCACCTTTAGGCCATCCAGTATGATCACCCCAGGTCTCTTTCCTGTTTGGTGGTTGGCGGTGCCACTCCACCCATTTGGTATTAAGTGCATTATTTTTCACGTTATCACATTGAAACACGGATGCCTTATGCCTGACCACTGCTCTAGTTTTCTGGAGTCGCTGCCCATCTTATCCACATTCACTGCCATCACCACCTGTTGCAGATGTTGGTGTCCTCCGCAAAGAGGCAGACCTTCCCTTCCAGCTCCTCTGCAGTGTTACTTATAAAGAAATTAAAGAGGACCAGTCCCAGCACTGGTCCCTGAGGCACCCCACTGGTCACTCTCTCTTCCTCAGAGTGAACTCCATTTACCACTACCCTCTGTCACCTGTCCTCTAACCAATTTTTTGCACATCTAACCACCTTTTGACCTGCTCCTAAGCTACTCAGCTTGCTTATGAGTCTCAGGTGTGAAAGGGTTGTCAAAAGCCTTACTGCCGTCTATATAGGCTAAGCCACTCCACGTTACACAGTCAATGAAATCTATCAGATTCATTTAACATGACCCCCCCACCCCATCCATGAATCCATGCTGCCTCGGCTCCTGTAACCAGCTGGATTCAAGATATTCCACAATCATTTCCTTCTGCAATGATTTCATTAACTTTCCCACCATTGATGTCAGACTGACTGGCCTATAATTGTCAGCCTCCTCCCTGCTATCACTTTTGTCTAGTGGGTCAACATTTTTATCTTATTTTAGATTTCCCCTTATCTTTGGTCTTGCAAGATGAACTTTCTCTCCATTTTGAGTCTGCTTTAGAACTTTTTTGGGGAAAGAAGTTTTAAAACACATGCTTCCCGTAGTCTTTGACACGTAGCAATAGCCTGATCAGGGCAAAGAAGGTAGCCACCAATTGGCAGCATATTACAAAAGCTTGATCATGGTTAAGAGTGGAACCACTGGTTGGGTGCAGACTGCAAAGCATCAATCAGGGCCAAGAGGGAGTTGTTTATTGGCACAAAATTTAGAAATAGAGACAAACACACACAGTATAAAACAACCATTTGCCAGTGCCAAATGTTGTCTTGCTGACATTGGCATCAGTGGCGTAGGAGTTGAACAGATACATAACAGGAATGGCAGTGAAGTATGAAAGTGACGTCAAACCCCACATCACCCTACAGAGACTGACAGGCACTGAGGTGTGCCTTTCGGCATCGGCCATAATGTTCATGGCAGTTCAGCTCATCCTACGCTGCAGTGTGACAAATATCGTGTTGTGCCTTGGGGTCCTCGGGCCTTATGCTCACGCCATTTGGCCATAGCGCTCATGGCATTTTACCTCACCCTATCCTGCAGACACCGACAAGTGCCGAAGTGTGTCTTGGGGTGTTTGGCTTTACAGTCACCCCATTTCATAAGGACATACGCTGAAACGGGTACAGCATAGGAGAATGAGGTGAACTGTGGGGCCAAAGAGTGCAAGGCACACATCAATGCCTGTTAGTGGCTTGAGGGTGAGGGGGATGGCATTGTGTGAGCATGACAGCCAGCAATGCAAAGACACACCCCGATGCCTGTCAGTCTGCACAGGGTGGGACGTTATGGTTAGAAACCCTAATGCCCTGGCCGTTTGTTGGTATTTGCACTACAAATTTGCAGCACGGCATTTTTGTGACCCCCACCTCATGAAAGTGTTTGGGACATCTGCTCATGAATAGTGACACTGTGAGTTTGTTAATCTGTCCCAAATGATGATTTCTCACAGTGACCTCGCCATTCTGTGCCAGATGTGGGAAAACGCCATTTGGGCAGGATGTGAAAAATGACAGCTGTGCCATTCATAGGTAGGTGTGAAGAGATGGCAGTGTTGAAAATCTTGAGTGAAAATATTAAAAATGCTTGAATTTATGAGCATACTAGAAACTGCGCAATGCACACTCGTAACACAGTCATTTAGTGGAATTATTTCACCAAATTTTCAACATAGGCATTTTGGGACCTCTGCTCATGAACACTGTCACTATGATTTTCTTCATATGTCCTAATCATTGGTTTCCCACAGCGACCACGCCATAGTGCGCCACTTGTGTGAAAACACATTTTGGGTAGGATCTGAAAAATGACAGCTGTACTGTTCATAAGCATGTGTGCAAAATTGACAATGTTGAAAATGCTGAGTGAAAATATTAGAAATTATCAAAGTTACGCGTATGCGTGGAAACTGTGCAATGCACGCTTGTAACATAGTCATTTTATGGACTTTTGTCACCAAATTTTCAACATAGGCATTTTAGGACCTCTGCTCATGAACAGTGCCACTGTGATTTTTGTAATCTGTCCCGAACATTGATTTACCACAGCGACCATGCTTTTCTGCGCCGGTACTGCGAAAACACATTTTGGCCAGGATGTGAAAAATGACAGCTGCACTGTTCATAAGGACGTAGAAAAATGCCAATTTTGAAAATCTGGGTGAAAATTTTACAAATTGGCAGTACAAGTGCGCATAGAAACATTACGCACGCTCACTGATCCATTTTTGAATTTTTTCCTGCAAATTTTAACCATAAGCTTTTGTGGCCACCTCATGAGCAGCGACACTGTCATTTTGTTATTCAGTCCCAAAGGTGATTCCCACAGTGACCGCAAAATCACCTTTTGGGATCGAATAACGTCATGACAGTGACTGAATTCATGAGGAGGGATCCCAAAAACCCCATGTTGAAAATCTAGTGCCAAAATTCCCCAAAATACCTAAAATATGCACCAAAGTTAAAAAAAACCCTATTTATGCCATTATACAGCTTACCGGCATTTCTTCAGTTCGCAATTGGCTTTGAAGAGTGCAGACGTGTTCCCGGTCCACGAAGATCGTCGCTGGACTCCAGAGGTACAGTAAGTATGAGGTGAGGGGTGTGGGAGGCAGGGTGGGCAGAGGGTGGGCGTGGGTTGGGGTAGGGGCCACTGGACCCAAGAAGGCATCACTATCTGGTTTACAGGTTAAAAAAAAAAACATTGTGGGACTTTTTTTTTCTTTAGGGACATTTGGCACACTGGGGTAGGCTCCCGCATGCCACTTGAGTGTTTTTGGGGGGCTGTGGCCGACGGGGATTGGGCACCCTGCTGACCATACAGAGTTAGCGGGGTCCATGAGCCGAGGGGATTGGGCACCCCCTTAGCACACAAGAAACGGGGGGTACATTATGCCGATGAGGATTGGGCACCCCCATTGGCAAATTAATTTAGGAGAGGGCATGCTGACAGGAGGATTGGGCACCCCCGTCAGCTTTCAGAGGGATTGTGGAAGGCAGTGGCTACCCCTTGGCTTCTGTTGGGCCTTTGAGAAGCTGACTGGAAGCCGCCACCATGTTGCTTAAGGGGACACCAGATGAGGTAAGCAGTAATTGGCTGCTGCAATCAGGGACTGCCCCGTGACATTCCCTGATTGCAGCAGCTAATTTCTTTCAAGGTGGTGGCACGTTTTCTGAACTGCTGTCATGGACAGTGTGCTATGCCATTGGCGCCATTGAGCCCAGCCACAAAAAGCAGTGGCACCATTGGCTACAGCAGGACAGCACCTCCAAAACCTGCTTCTTTACTGAAGCAACCACAATAAGTTGTCTGCGCTGCATGCACAAAACAACATAAAAAAAAGTTTACCTAAAAAACTTTCAAACAAAGGACAAAAACAAATGAAACTGACAGGCAGACAACACTAATATGAACTTTAGTAGCTCAAGCTGACTATGGAGGCTAGCACTACATGAAATACCCCCCCCCAAGTTAATCAGACAGTATTCAGTGTACTGTAGGTAGGCAAGCACAGACAACAAAGTGGTA
The DNA here is from genome assembly GCA_016271365.2 of Neoceratodus forsteri. Lineage (NCBI taxonomy): Eukaryota > Metazoa > Chordata > Ceratodontiformes > Ceratodontidae > Neoceratodus > Neoceratodus forsteri. Next base: position 125,830,122 of record CM028131.1, read on the forward strand.
GCAAATTGAAGTATAAAAGAAGCAGCTAGGGGCACAAATCACAAATGAACACACCAGAAAAACAAGTTTGTCTGAAAAGTGGGAAAACTATTTCTACAATCTATGTACAATAATGTGATTTCCACTTGGAAGTATAGACATAGAAACATGGAAACATAGACTTTGATGACAAATAAGGACTGCTTGACCCACCCAGTTGGCCCATTTCCCTACCTATCGGATAAGCTGCAGATTCTAGTTAACCAACAGGCTACTAACTTTTACCCCACCACCAGAATTGCCTTATGTCTGTCCCATGCATTCTTGAATTCCCTGACTGTTTTTGACCCCACAACCTCCTCAGGAAGGCCATTCCATGCATCCACTACCCTTTCTGTGAAAAAATACTTTCTCATGTTGCCCCTGAGCTGCCCCCTCTCTATCTTCAAATTGTGCCCCCTTGTTCTTGCACATCTCTTTTTCTGAAAGATGCTACCCTCTTGGACTTTGTTGATTCCCTTGAGGTACTTGAAAGTTTCTATCATGTTTTCCCTCTCCTTCCTTTTCTCAGAAGTATATATATTAAGCTCCTTTAGTCTCTCTTTGTATGGCTTCTGGTGCAATCCCTGCATCATTTTAGTTGCCCTCCTCTGGACTGCCTCCACCCTGTCTATGTCCTTGCGGAGATGGGTTCTCCAGGACTGCTCGCAGTACTCCAGATGGGGTCTCACAAATGGTCTGTACAGAGGGATAACAACTTCCTGTTTTCTATTGGAGATGCCTCTCCCTATGCATCCCAGTATCCCCCAGCCCTCCTTACTGCCTTCTCACATTACTTGCCTACCTTTAGGTCATGTGATATGACTATGACCCGGTCCCTTTCCATTTTTGTTGTTGTTAGTACCTCCCCGTCATTGTGTACTCTTCCCCTGGGTTTTTGTTTCCCAGGTGCATTACTTTGCACTTCTTTGCATTAAATCTAAGCTGCCATTTGTTTGACCATTCCTCCAACCTTGCCAAGTCCCTTCTCATCCTTTCCACCCACCTCGTGTATCAACCCTATCGTAGATCTTTGTGTCATCTGCAAACATACTTTTCCTTCCAGTCCTTCCACAATGTCACTTATAAAGACATTAAAAAGGACTGGTCCCAGTACTAAACCCTGTGGTACCCCACTAGTAACCCCCCTTTCTTCTGAGTGGATTCCGTTTACTATTACTCTCTGTGCCTTGTTTTCCAGCCAATGTTTTACCCAGGCTACCATCCTGGGACCCACTTCCAATCTGGCTAACTTGTTTATTAATCTTTTGTGTGGGGCTGTGTCAAATGCCTTGCTAAAGTCTAAGTAGGCCATGTCCACAGCCCCTCCCTAGTCTACTACTTTGGTCACCCAGTCAAAGAAATCTATTAGATTTGTCTGACATGATTTTCCCACTGTGAATCCATGCTGCCTTGGGTCCTGTGCCCCGCTGGCCTCTAGGTACTCAACAATTCTTTCTTTCAGAAGTGATTCCATCATTTTCCCTACCAATGAGGTCAAACTAACAGGTCTGTAGTTTCCTGCCTCGGCTTTGCTCCCACTTTTGTGAAGGGGAATCACATCTGCCCTCCTCCAGTCCTCAGGTACCACACCATCCTCCCACAATTTGTTAAAAAGGATAGTCAGTGGTGTCAATAGTTCTCCTCTTAGTTCTTTTAGAATTCTTGGGTGAATCCCATCAGGCCCCATTGCTTTGTCCACCTTCAGCTTTAGGAGTTCTTTCAGGACCCTTTCTTCTGTGAATGGACTGGTATTGAACCCCTGTCCAGAGTGCTTCTATTGACTGATTTAGGTACCTCCCCCTCCTTTTCTTTTGTGAATATTGAGTAGATGTATTCATTCAGTATCTCTGCTTTTTCACTGTCATCCTCTGCCCACCACCCTCCCTTTATTAAGCCTCACTCTCCCTCCCTTGGTCTTTCTCTGCTCCCTAATCTACCTATTAAAGGTTTTATCCCCCTTCTTAACTGAGTTGGCTATCTTTTTCTCAGTTTGACCCTTTGCTAATCTGACTTCCTCTCCCACTTCCTTCTGCTTTAACTGGTGCAGTTCTCTGTCCTGCTCCTTCTGTGTTTCCTTATACTTTCTGGATGCTTTCTTTTTCTCCCTAACCTTCCCTGCCACCTCTTTTAAGAACCATAGTGTTTTTTTTCCTTCATTTTGATTTGTTTATTTGCTTCTGTGATGGCAGTTTTGATATTTCCCCATTGTTGTTCAACCCCTCCTTCTTGCCCATTTGCTAGTGCTTTTCTGAGGCAGTCTCTCATTTTGCCAAAGTTAACCCTCCTAAAGTCCAGTACCCTTGCTTTTGTATGGCTTGACTCTATGGCTGTGTTTATCGTGAACCACACTGTTTGGTGGTCACTTGGTCTCAGATGGCTACCCGCTTCTACATCTGAGATCCTCTCTCCATCCCTATTTGAGAGTGCCAGGTCTAAGATTGCTCCCTCCCGACTGGGTTCCAACACTAGCTGTTTGAGGCATGCCCCCTGTAGGGCATCGAGAATGACCCTGCTCTTGGATGTGGCTGCAGCAAAGATGCTCCAGTTAACATCTGGCATATTCAAGTCCCCCATCAACAATACCCCCCCCCTTTTTCTGCCATCCTAAGGATGCCTTCTATCATTTCCTTGTCCATTTCCTCCCCCTGAGACAGGGGTCTGTATACAACCCCTTTGCAGATTGTGGTGCCATTTTCTGTCTCCATGGTGACCCACAATGCCTCTTCTCCTCCCTGTTTATGCTTTAGTTCTGTTGCTTTGATCCATTCCCTTACATAGAGGGCTCCTCCTCCTCCTCCTCTTTTACCCTCCCTGTCCCTCCTGTAGATTGTGTACCCTGGTATGTTGACATCCCAGTCATGGTTCTCTGTGTACAATGTTTCTGTGACTGCCACAATATCCAGGCGTCCCTCTTCCATCAAGGACACTAGTTCAGGGAGCTTGTTACCCAGACTACAGGCATTGGTACTTATTGCCCTCCATTTTATGATGGCCTTACCCCTTTTAACCTTATCCCTGACCTTACTGCCTTTGCCTTTTTCTCCATGTACCCATATCCTTCTCTCTAGCAGCTTCTCTACCTTGGTATTTACCTCACTAACTATCCTGTTTTTTTTGGGGGGGGCTGGGATTTCCCTGTTCTCTTTCAGTGCCTCCCACCTTGGCTATTTTAAATGCTTGCTGGTGAAGTATTTAAACCTATCTCCTAGGATCCTGGTTCCCCTCCCGGACAGATGCAGACCATCGCACCAGTATAGGCCTGTATCCCTCCAGGTGGACCCCCAGTCCCCAATGAATCCAAAACCCTGAGCTCTGCACCTGTTTTTCAATCATTCATTGAATCCCATGGTGTGGCCCACCCTAGCCTCACCCATGCCATAGACAGTTAGTGCCTCCGAGAAGGTTACCTTGCGAGCTGCTTGTCTAAGGACCCTCCCCAACTCCACAAACTCCTCCTGCACTATTGTGATCCCATTCCCTGCCAGGTAATTTGTCCCTAGGTGGACAATGATGTCCAGCTCCCTCTCCCTTGCTGCTGCTCTAGCGATCCTGAGGATTCACTCCCTGTCCCTCTAACCCATGACACTGGAAAGGCACCTTACCTCCCTTTCCCCTCCATCCCCCAGTTGTACCCTTCTAATAACTGAGTTACCCACTAAGAGTTGTTTTCTTCCCATGAGGTCCTTGTGCCACCCTCCTGTGGGTCTCCTTTGTGGAGGTTCCCAGCATTCTCCCTGGTCTCCAGTGCAGGTGCCTCAATAGAGGAACTGTGCTTTGTCAGAACAGCATATGAATTATGGAGAGATACAACTGAAGGGATGCGCCTCTGTTCCACCAATCTCACCCTGCCTGAGCCCACCATGGTCCAACTGCTCCTCTTTCTTGGCAACCTCCGAGGCAGCGGCAGCAGTCCTGATGGTCCCTGGGTGGGAGAGGTGGTCCCCTGAATCCTGGACAACTCAGCTCCGAGACAAACAACCTCCTCCCTCTGCCCAGAGAGGTGCCTGCAGATGGGACAACACTGCATCCTCCAGAATGTCTCACAGAAGGCTGCCACTCCCCAGCCACTGCACTGCACCACTCCCATCATGTCTTACTTGTGGCCTCTCACCTGTTACTTGATATGCTTACTCTTTCTGCTTCCTTTTTTTTGTTTGTTTGTTTGTTTTTTTCTCTCTACTTTCCTACTGCCTTTGTGCCCTTATAGCTCCTACCCTTCCTGTTCTGGGACAGGAAGTTTCTGTATTCTCAGTAGTCTCCTTGTTACTTGCTCAGAGTCAGATCTCCAGCAGCTGGGGGGCGGGGAGCTACTCTTTTCTTTCTAGGATGGTGAGTCTTTGTGCCTCTGTGATCACTCCTTTCTGCTCCCAAACAGGAAGTTCCTGTTGTCAGTCAAATCCAGTGCCTATAAAAGTGGAACTAGCAGGGGAGGAGAGTGAGCTATATAGTCCCAGCAGTAGAGTAGTACATTTTTAGCAGCACCTCCTTCCTCTTGCTGCTCTCTGCCAAAAGCTAACCAGGGAAGTTTTAAATGCAAATGCCTGGCTTTCTGCTGCCCGAGTTACACCCCCTAATTTACAGACCTCTTCTTCACCTAGCTAACTGCACAGATAATAGTTCCCTTCCCACAACTCAGACAAGCACACTAACTCTTGATTTTTTTGATTGTTTTTTTACCCTAATTGAAGGTAAAAAAACTGGCTTTTATGGGTTCCGCTCCTTCCCCTTCTGCTACTTTTAGGTATGCAGCCATAAAAATAAATATTAGGTGGGAAACAGCAGCATTAATGAAGGACCTAAGAAAAGGGGAATAAGAATGTTTCATACTGTGCTGGGATAACATCACTGGTAAAACTGGCCCTCCATGAATCAGCTTCAGCATTTTTCTGTCTGCTTTCTAATTAGTAGATTTTGACACTATGAAGAAGAAACTTCCGGGGGTTAATGCCTGGGAACCTGCAGTTAATTGATCCTCCTGTTCCTGCTTAGTAATTCTGATATGAGGTCAGCTCCATGGGAAAATCTCTTCTTCCAGTGAATTATGTACTGTACCTAATAATGTTATAGTACATGATTAGGGTTTAATATGTGTGGAAAGCAGCCCTTTTGAAAATGTTGTTTTTCACATTCTAAATTGATGTGCAAGTTCCATAATCCCTGCTTGCTCTGTCTCCTGCCACTTTTGTTTTCAACAGATGCGGCTTCACTTGGTAAAAATCTTTAGAAAGAAAAAACAACCAAAACAAAAAGAAATGTCAGCGGCGTTTTTCTGTCCCCTTTCACTTGCAAATTACTGCATAAATTTGCAGTGCATACTGAAATTCTTTTTCCTTTTCCACCCTAAGTGCCTAAATACAGAAGTAAACTAATACAGAAACACACAACCTTTGAAGTTGTCTTTACAATGAAAAACCATATACTATAAAAAAAAAAAAATATTGGCTGCCCTACCAACCTGGCCATGTGTTTCTGTATTGGGGTTGAGATAACAGCATGGACCTCTCCAGCTTCACTAATGAGACCCATATGCTGTTATCTCAACCTGTCGGTGGAAACACAGGCTCATTACGTACATTATGGCCACCCATATGTAGCCCAGGTGCCATTTGCCAGTGGGCTGCTACCCCTGCCTATTGACTACCACACAGGTTAAGAGGCCTGGATTCTGTTTCAATGATTATTGGGGGTTCTTTCCCAGAATAGAAATAAAATAGCCTGGTGACTTCACCCAGAGTGAGATAACAGTGGGCCAGGTGTTTGATTAGTACAACCCCCTGGGATGCTGTACCTACCCACCTCCCTTACAGTCACCCCACACACAGACTACCACTTTGCTTACCAGCACAGAAAAATACATATACTTAATGGCTATCTGTAAAAATATGCTCACCACACAGAGTTTACAAAGAACAAAACACAGCTTTATTTTAGGAGATGGGCTAGGGAAGGGGTACCAGGGCACAGGATTGCTGTAGAGAATGAAAAGTTTGTTTAGGTTAGCTATGCCAGAACATCAATGGTGCCCACCCCCATTGGTATCAGTGCAAACCCCATCTGTCTTGTCTCTCCTGACTGGGTACCCAGATTTAACACAGGCTTGGTAGTTGCCATGGGTTGGCTGGCACTGGGGCCCTTGGAGTAGTTTTTACCAAAAAATGCTAGCTGCTTTAAATCACGCCCCTGTGGCAGAGCAAGCCCTGGGTTACTCACGGGTTTGCAGACCCTGAGACATGGATACTGGCACAGTGGGTTCGAGCAAGCCAGGAAAAACTGCTCCGAGGGGCAGCAAGCAAATGGGCAGTGAATACTGTTGACCTTGGACTTGCTTGAAGAGTCTTGCAGCTTGTCACCTCCTGACTTGCTTGAAGATTCTAGCAGCTTGTCACCTTCAGCCCACCAGGCAGGCCAGATTACAGAGCACAAACACAAGGCCTATTAGGCCACAAGGAACCCAGACCCAGGAGTGACCCCATGGTCTGGCTCCCCAAATGGGTCCAGACTGCCCTAGCACTCAGGCATGCACCTGTGGAACCCTGCAGCCCAGTCTGCCTCACTCAATAGGGTTTTGCAGATTCTCTACCTGGTTTCAAGTTGCAAGTATGAGGATTTCAGTTCCCGCCTTTCGTCTGAGCAGCAATAAGCAGCTCTGGTGTGCAGCAACACATTCTCCAGCTTCCACCTTGCTAGTGGCTTTTGGCTAATAATGTACAGTCTCTAGAGTAGACCTCCACCTTTCCAAAGCTGGATTTCAGCAAAACCAACCAACAGGTTACCGTGCTCTGGATGCCTGCAAACCTGTTTCACCAATGTCCTCAGCTTCAGACCAAGTGCCAATTTCTGATTCTGACATACACACATGTAGTTCCAAATAACCCCTTTTCAAAGGCTCAGAGTTACCACACTGCTGCAGGCTGACTGCACATTCTGGATTCTCCAACCAAAACCTTCATCCAATGCCTTGGATGCTCAGACTGCAACCACAGTTCCTTCAGGCAGAAGGAATTCCCTTTTCCAACTCTCAGGAGTTTGACCACTTGACCAAATGAAGTCCCAGAAAGGTGTCCAAACTTTCTCAGTTCACAATATGAGCCCTTCTTGACTCGATCAGAGCCCAGACCAGACTGCCCAAACTGCCCCATCATTCCTGGGGTTTCACACAAAATCCTGCTTCTGATTGGTTAGATCCTGTTGACAATCACAAATATTAACAGTCATTAACCCAGTTCGATTATTGATTGGTAAATGGGTTTTTGTGCCTGGAACAAAGTTCACACCTCTCCCAAAAGGCATTTTGCCAGTCTTTGGGCACCAAAGAAGCTGATTGGCTGCTACAGGGGGTTAAAGTAGCAAAGATGGCTGTTTGGTACACAGTCCCATACAGTTTCATAGCAGTCCCAACTTCAGAGTGCTCCTGCAGCCAAAACACGCAGTATTTACACACATTTGTGGTACAGTCTTATAGCAGTCCCTGTCTCTTACATTTCAGCTGCTAAATGGTGTTTAAGAGCCTTTTCGTTTGCCCATCATGATGCCATTCCACACAGTCCCCTCAGCTCATTAATCTGGTTGTCCTGCTCATGAATATGCAAATCCCCCCCGTTTCTGAGCTCTTATAGGTGATCTTAAATAAAACAGTACAACCACTTCTGATGCACATCCCTCATGCATCTGACCCCCATTTAACCTATTTTGGGGGTTGAATCCACTGGGGAGGTGATTATTAAGCCACTGCAGTGACAAAAAACAGACAAGAGTGGACCCCGTAGGCACTCTTAATGTGCCAGCAGCCTGCGGCGATCCCACGATGGTTCCTTTGGCCCTCAAAGGACTAAATAACAATAGGGAGGGGGGGCGGACAGAAACTAAAGGGACCCTCTGGACCTGGACTGGCAGCAGAGGGCACCGGGAAGAGTGGGAGCAAGGCCGGGCTCCCAGAACAATCAGGTAAGCCCCACCCAAAGGGGGGGTTACACATACAGTACATTATTCTATGTATGTTCCATGAGATACCAATGCAGCATTAGCGTTTACAAAGCTAGTGCACTGCCTAAAACTAATATTATATTTAAAAGCAGTCAATCATTATCTTTTACATCTGAAGTACTTTTTCTTTACCCTTTGGTTAATTAGAAGATCGGTTACCTCATGTTTGTAGGTGTGATGTGTGGGACAGCACTCTGCCTGGCAGCTGACATATCTAACTCTGGGCCACCCATTACATCATCAGCATTGTGACCTCTGTGATTGTGACATCACTGCTGCTTAGGAACAGCCACTCAGTAGCTGCCAATTCAGTTGCGTGTGATGTAACTGTCAGTGAGGTCACAGTGCTGATGATGTAGTCGGGGGAATATGTCAGCTGTTAGGCTAAGAGCTATTTCACACATCCAGCACCATATTATCACATAAAACTTTTTAATGAGCAAAAGGAAAAAAGAAAAATACTTCAGAAATAAAACGTTTCAACTTACTGCTTCTTAAAATTTGCATAATTTTCCTATTTGCCTGTTTTGGTTTTACTATCTTATTAACAGGGGGGAAGGGGAAATTGTTTAACCAGGAAAGGCACACTAAGTCGAAGCTTTTCTTCAGGTGCAACCTGAGAGCAAAAGGAAGTTAAGTGACTTGCTCAGGGTCACACAGTGTGCAAGTGGAGGTTGATAAGATTCAAACCCAGGTCTCGAGGTTTGCAGCTCAGTGCCCTTAACCAGTACGCTATATTGCTTCCAAGCACAAACACAAACCACATCTTGTTTAGTCGCATCATTGTCAGTTCTTCAGAAATATGTTACCACATGAGTGACCCGGGTTTGGGAGCGAGCCGAGGATTTTATTTGTTTGGTGGCCTGTGGCTGGGGATGTTGCCAATGGTAGCACGTCCTGGCCAGGTGGGGGGTGCAGTGGTAGGAACTGTGTTCCACTTCCAGCCATACACTGTGGACCCCAAGCATTGCCCACAGTACCAGTACATAGTGGTAGGGTAGGAAGAAAATGAAGGCAAAAAGTAAAGAGGATCAGATAGCACATTAACTGCACTATTCTTCATCTGCCGAACTGCTCAGGTATCTGGTAGTTGTCGTTCTGTGGGGCAGATCCACTCTGAGGCAAACTTTCCAGATTGCTGTTACCATGTCTGAAATGAGTGATCCTTATTCAGGGTCATTATCAATATTAGGAGGTGCACATATCCCAAATAATTGTAATTTGTTAAGTATGGATTTATTTGTCCAGGGAAGATAGTGCAGTATCTTGGCCTTTATCTGGATTAACTATACAGGACTATCTGACCATAATCTGAGGCACTTTTACCTGATAGGCCATATGCTGTAAGTGAGTACACACTTGTATTCTGTGGAATTTTCAAATTCAGGTAAAACAGAAATCAAACTGAATTATGAAAAACTTTCCCAAATTCTGCAGAATTCTGTGAGTAGCAGAATTCCAAAATTTCCAAAGTGGAATGATTTTTTGTAGATTAGTGTTTTATACTCTTTATTTATGGGATTTTCAGTATTCATTTTACAGCATAAACATTCGTACACAAAATTTACACCTCTTAGCTCGAGGTGAACACAGGAAAAATAGTTTTGTATTAATCACATAATGCTACAGGAACTAGGCCATGTCATTATACAATTGATCAAGAACTAACTATATCATTAAATTAAAAAAAAAAAAACGATATAAACTTAAGCAGCCCACATTTTCAACATCTCAGTCTATCATTTTCTTAAATGAGTTCCAGTGGTTACAATAATAATAATAATAATAATAATAGTGGTGCAGTATTTACTACTGCAGCATCCATCCTCTTACACAGTAACAGCACCAAATCCTAAATTGAATAAATGAAGGTTCTGAGGTGAGTAAAGATAAAATAACCAAAGATCATTTCACAAATCCATATTTTCTAAGGATGCTATCATGTCTATGAATGTGCATACTGGCCCCAAAGGTAGCATGTCAGGTGAGAACCTGTGTAATTAAAATGCATTTGCTATAACGATATTTTGACTTGGCATCCCTTTATGAGGTTAGTGTGTGCAAAAACTCTCGGCCCATGAATATTCAAAGGGTTGCGCATCAGGGCGCCGGCGCAAGTCCAAAATGCGCCATCTGCGATATTCAGTACGGAGGCTACGCCACTGCTCCAGGTTGCGCTTAGAGAGCAATGCAAATGAATGCATGCTCAACAGGAGGAGGATCCATGCATAACCTGCGCAACCTTATATTCAGTCGGGTTGCGCAGAGTTGTGCATGCGCAACCAACTCTTGTCGCACAAGCTTGAGCCAAAAAAAACAAGTCGAGGCCACTACAAATGAACTGCTGCATTGCAGGCATAACACAACAGCTACCACCCTGGCTGGCCCCCAACTCACTCCTGTGCCCCCCACCAGCCCGATCGCAGGCAAGTACAGGTACATGTCCCCCCACCTCCCACAGCCGATCGCGGCAGAACCGCATAAACCCCAGTGCCCGATCGGCGGCGGAACCTGCATAAACCCCCCCAGTGCCCGGTCGCCGGCAGACCTATAGCCCCAGTGCGATCGCGGGCAGAATGTAACCCTCCACCCAACCCGAATAACTCCCTGGTGGTCCAGTGGACGTAAAGCCCGATCGCGGGCAGAATGTCCTAGCAGAACCCCCAAACATCTCCCTGGTGTCTAATGTCCTCCCCACCCACCCGAAGCCCCTCACCCGCTCCCCGCAGCCGGCGGCGACAGCATCCACCCGCCTGCCGCCCGCCCCGCGACTGACTGTCGGTAGGGCTGCCGCCCGTGGTGCAGAGCTACAGCCATAGGATTCTTTGTGGTTGGGATACTAGCATCCAGTCTACTGTGCTATGGTTGGTGGATCTGGCGTTGAGTTGTGTGGGTGACGAGATAAGCTGGTTTAGAGTCAGAGCTTTGATTTTGATGTGTAGGTTGGAGGAGGGTGTAGGGGTGGTACCAGCTGTCCATGTAATGTTAAAATCACCAAGTATGATGTGTTCCTCACTGAACAGGGGCTCCAGCACTTTTGTAGTATTCCTGTGACCATGTCGGGTAATTTCCCAGGGGAGCAGTAGGAACTTGTGATTATCAGTGTAGAGTGCAGATAGGAAAAGACCCTCAGACATAAGCCTGTAAGATTTTGGGATGGCATCTTTCTGGGTGATAGAGAAACTGTCCCACATTTTATAACAACACTCTGCAATCAGGAAACAGTTCATGCTCCTTCACCCATGTGTCATACACAGCTTTGCTGGCTCTGTTCTTTTTCCCTGCCATCTATCAGGCCAACTGATAGGTGGTGTCCAACTGTTCCTTCATTTGGTGTACAGTCTGGAGATAAGTCTCCAGCCATGTTCCATTGGCCAAGACTTTGAAGTGCAAATCAATGGGCAATCTGGCTTCCCAACCAAACTTAATGTAGTATGGTGAATATCCAGTTGTGCCACTCTGTACAATTATACGTGTGCATACATACACTCACTTGCTGACTCTAATTAACCCTGTTTTTGAGATCCAGCACACCCAGCATGCTGAGTAAAATCTAGTTAAATCTTTCCAGCTGTGGTTTACATTGGGGGTGATATGGTGCTGTTTATGTATCCACCACAGGCATAACAGTTCCTTTACCAAACAACTTTCAAAATCTCATCGCATATCTGAGTGGCTCCTCTTGGGTGCTCGGTAGTGCACAGTGAACTTTTCTATTAGGATTTTGGTAGCTTCACTCTTCCTATGCTCTGGAATAAGATCCAGAAAACCTCAGGCTTGCTTTCCCTGTCACGTTCTCCCTCTTCAAATCCTTGTTCCTGAGGACCTTCTCCAAGGTCTGTCACTGTTTCAAGTCAAGGTCTTAACATCACAATTAGTTACTGCTTTAAATTCTGGACTTAAACCTCAACCATTGCCTGAGGTGCCATATGAGTCCTTCCTCCCTTCTGTCATTGTCCAAATCAAGGTCCCAACATCACGATCTGTCTTTGCTTCAAATATTGGACTTAAACCTCAACCATTGCCTGTGGCATCTGTCATGTTCTCCCTTCGAACAGTCCTTCCTCCTTAGGCCATCATGTCCCACCCTCTCCTAGCTCATCTGACCTTCCCTCCCCACTCCCTATACCCCCCTCCCCTTCCCACCCCACTTACCAGCCCATGCCTACAGTACTTATCAAAGGACTCTTGCATCTCAATCTTCTTCGCACTTTGACGCTAGAGGAACTGCCACTCCTGCTCACTATGACTCCTCCAATGATGTTTACTGTATAAACTTTAGCTCATTACCTTACGTCCATATATCTGTATCCATGCAATTGTATTTAAATGGCACTACCTCCTGTTGAACCTATTGCTATGTTCTGGTGCAAGTATCTTGTCACATGTGACGATTATATGTTATTATGTTGTTATTATTACTATGTACTTGTTATATACGTTCACTCAACCTGTGATGTCTTAACCCTGTTGGCCATTGTTTTGCCCCAGGTCCATCTTGTAAATGAGCTTGTCTCAGTTATGTTCCACCTGGTGAAATAAAGATTTTGATTGATTGATTGATTAATTGGTGACCATGGTGGCCTTTCTGTCCTTAGTTGGATATATCTGTATGCCTGGAAAAATGGTCCATGACCACAAGAATGTTGATGACATTCCTTGAATCAGGTTCCAGATTGAAGAACTCGATACACACTAACTCCACAGGTGGGCTGGTGACAATGTCCGTGAGAGGGGCAACCTTCTTTGACTGAGTTTTCCATTGCATATATCTGCTGTTCTGTTTGCAGTATTGCTCCATTCCACTACCCATATGTGACTAATAGAAATGAGCACGGGCAAGATTGCGTGTCCTCTTACTTCCCATATGTCACATCTTGACATGCAAGGGATTTATTATGTTCTTTCTGAACTTTTGTGGCAGTAACAGTTGCTGTCTAGGAAATCCCTGTGATCCTTGTTTCCTTGCACAGCATTTTGTCCTTGATCTTCGAGTGTGACAAGGCTGTGGACAGGGCTAGTGGGATGTTGGTGTGCATAGGGAGGGGTATCACCAGCAGGAGGAGGGAGGTGGTGCTGCCCTTATATTGCTCCCTGATATGCCTCCACCCGGAGTACTGTATCCAGCTTGACAGCCACATCTCAGAAAGGACGTAAACAGGGTGGAGGCTGTCCAGAGGAAATCGACTAAAATAGTGCAGAGTTTGCATGGAAAGTCCTACAATGGGAGACTGAGTAATCTCAACATATACACCCTGGAAGAGAGGAGGGAGAGAGAGAGAGGTGACATGATTGAGACCTACAAGTACCTTACAGGGGTGAGGAGCCTCCTTCAAATGAGGATGAGCACCAGAACAAAGAAGCATGCGATGAAGCTGGGGGGGGGGGGTTCAAGAGGGATGTGAAGAAATATTTCTTGTAAAGGTGGTAGACGCCTGGAACAGACTGCCATCAGGAGTGGAGGCTAAAATGGTAGGAGGCTTCAAGCATGCATGGGATAAACATAGAGGCATAGAAACATAGAAATTGATGGCAGATAAGGACCACTGGGCCTATCCAGTCTGCCCATTTTTCCTGCCCTCTGTCTAACACTTAGCTACATAGCTTTTATCTGTGATAGAAATGCCTGACAATGCCTCCTGGGTACTGCACCCTGTTATCTGACTTATCCTTATGAATCTACCTTGTAATGCCTGACAATGCCTCTCTGGAGGCAGCACCCAGTTATCAGACTGTTACTACACTCGATCAACTACCGCCTAGCTACCACCTGTATAGGCTAATATGATTCTTGGATGTATCCTACACACTTGTGTGACTCCTTACTGTACCCAACTGTCATAATCTGCAATCAACTGTCATATGACATCTACTGTATGCAATTATCATAATCTGTATTCAACTGTCATAATCTGTATTCAGCTATCATACTCTGTTATTGTTATTGTTTGTACTCGATACCTGACATGGAGCCTTTGGAAACGAGTCTATGACTCAAAGGGTTGTAATTCCTGTGTTCCTAAATAAATTAATGAGTCACAGACCCTACTTGATCTCCAGCTTTACCTCCTTGTTCTTATTGCTAGGGTTCCCCTATGAATGTTCCATGCATGTTTGCCCCACTACCTCCACTGGGAGTCTATTCCAGGCCTCTACCAACCTTTCTGTGAAGAAATATTTCCTCATGCTACCTCTTAGTCTACCCCCTTCTAACCTCACGTCATGCCCCCTCTTTCCTGGACATCCCCTTTTCTGAAAGATGCTACCCTCTGATACCCTATTATGCCTTTCAGATATTTGTAGGTTTCTATCTATTTCTTCTATGCTTGAGGTATCCCAGTCTCTCCTCATATGACTTTTGGTACAGGTCCTGCACCATCTTTGTTTCCCTTCTTTGAACTGCCTCCACCCTGTCTATGTCCTTACAGAGATGCAGCCTCCAGGACAGAACACAGTATTAAATGAGGCCTCACCAGTGATCTGTACAGTGGCATCACCACCTCCTTTCTTCTACTGGTGATACCTCTACCTATGCACCCAAGCATCCACTAGCTCTCCCCAGCCTTGGCACATTGTTTAGCCACCTTTAGGTCATCAGATATGATTACCCCAAAATCCCTTTCATGTTTGGTGACCATCAATGTCTCCCCCATCATGCAATCCTCCACTGGGTTCTTGTGCAATGCATGAATTTGCACTTTCACATTGAATCTCAGCTGCTGCACTCTAGACCATTCTTCCAGTTTACCTAAGTCCCTCTTCATTTTTTCCACCCCTCTCAGCATGTCCACCCTGTTGCAGATCTTAATGTCATCCACAAAGAGTCACACCTTTCTTTCTAGCCCCTCCATAATGTCACTTATTAAGACATTAAACAGCACTGGCCCCAGGACTGATCCCTGTGGCACCCCACTGGTCACCCTCCTTTCCTCAGATTGAGCTCCATTTACCACAACCCTCTGTCTTCTATCACTCAAGCCAGTTCCTATCCCAGTTTACCACCTTGTGATCCACTTCCAGGCTGCTCAGCTTGTTCACCAGCCTTCTATGTGAAAAGGAATTGAAGGTCTTACTGAAATACAGGTAGGCCACATCCACCCCCGATCCACGATCCTAGTCACCCAGTCAAAGAAATCAATTAGATTTGTTTGACATGACCTTTCCTCTGTGAATCCATACTGTCTCAGATCCTGTGCTCTGCTGTATTCAAGGTGTTCCTCAATCCTTTCTTTAAGTAGTAATTACACACCTTTCCCCACTATTCAGGGATGTGAAGAAATATTTCTTGTAAAGGTGGTAGACGCCTGGAACAGACTGCCATCAGGAGTGGAGGCTAAAATGGTAGGAGGCTTCAAGCATGCATGGGATAAACATAGAGGCATAGAAACATAGAAATTGATGGCAGATAAGGACCACTGGGCCTATCCAGTCTGCCCATTTTTCCTGCCCTCTGTCTAACACTTAGCTACATAGCTTTTATCTGTGATAGAAATGCCTGACAATGCCTCCCTGGAGGCTGCACCCTGTTATCTGACTGTATCCTTATGAATCTACCTTGTAATGCCTGACAATGCCTCTCTGGAGGCAGCACCCAGTTATCAGACTGTTACTACACTCGATCAACTACCGCCTAGCTACCACCTGTATAGGCTAATATGATTCTTGGATGTATCCTACACACTTGTGTGACTCCTTACTGTACCCAACTGTCATAATCTGCAATCAACTGTCATATGACATCTACTGTATGCAATTATCATAATCTGTATTCAACTGTCATAATCTGTATTCCGCTATCATACTCTGTTATTGTTATTGTTTGTACTCGATACCTGACATGGAGCCTTTGGAAACGAGTCTATGACTCAAAGGGTTGTAATTCCTGTGTTCCTAAATAAATTAATGAGTCACAGACCCTACTTGATCTCCAGCTTTACCTCCTTGTTCTTATTGCTAGGGTTCCCCTATGAATGTTCCATGCATGTTTGCCCCACTACCTCCACTGGGAGTCTATTCCAGGCCTCTACCAACCTTTCTGTGAAGAAATATTTCCTCATGCTACCTCTTAGTCTACCCCTTCTAACCTCACGTCATGCCCCCTCTTTCCTGGACATCCTTTTCTGAAAGATGCTACCCTCTGATACCCTATTATGCCTTTCAGATATTTGTGAGTTTCTATCTATTTCTTCTATGCTTGAGGTATCCCAGTCTCTCCTCATATGACTTTTGGTACAGGTCCTGCACCATCTTTGTTTCCTTCTTTGAACTGCCTCACCCTGTCTATGTCCTTACAGAGATGCAGCCTCAGGACAGAACACAGTATTAAATGAGGCCTCACCAGTGATCTGTACAGTGGCATCACCACCTCCTTTCTTCTACTGGTGATACCTCTACCTATGCACCCAACATCCCACTAGCTCTCCCACAGCCTTGGCACATTGTTTAGCCACCTTTAGGTCATCAGATATGATTACCCCAAAATCCCTTTCATGTTTGGTGACCATCAATGTCTCCCCCATCATGCAATCCTCCCTGGGTTCTTGTGCCCCAATGCATGAATTTGCACTTTTCACATTGAATCTCAGCTGCTGCACTCTAGACCATTCTTCCAGTTTACCTAAGTCCTCTTCATTTTTCCACCCTCTCAGCATGTCCACCCTGTTGCAGATCTTAATGTCATCCACAAAGAGTCACACCTTTCTTTCTAGCCCTCCATAATGTCACTTATTAAGACATTAAACAGCACTGCCCAGGACTGATCCTGTGGCACCCACTGGTCACCCTCCTTTCCTCAGATTGAGCTCCATTTACCACAACCCTCTGTCTTCTATCCTCAAGCCAGTTCCTATCCCAGTTTACCACCTTGTGATCCACTTCCAGGCTGCTCAGCTTGTTCACCAGTCTTCTATGTGAAAGGGTGAAGGTCTTACTGAAATACAGGTAGGCCACATCCACCCCCGATCCACGATCCTAGTCACCCAGTCAAAGAAATCAATTAGATTTGTTTGACATGACCTTCCTCTGTGAATCCATACTGTCTCAGATCCTGTGCTCTGCTGTATTCAAGGTGTTCCTCAATCCTTTCTTTAAGTAGTAATTACACACCTTTCCACTATTCAGGGATGTGAAGAAATATTTCTTGTAAAGGTGGTAGACGCCTGGAACAGACTGCCATCAGGAGTGGAGGCTAAAATGGTAGGAGGCTTCAAGCATGCATGGGATAAACATAGAGGCATAGAAACATAGAAATTGA
Source organism: Neoceratodus forsteri (assembly GCA_016271365.2). NCBI lineage: Eukaryota > Metazoa > Chordata > Ceratodontiformes > Ceratodontidae > Neoceratodus > Neoceratodus forsteri. The sequence goes on from CM028131.1 coordinate 125,847,379, forward strand.
TGGCAGATAAGGACCACTGGGCCTATCCAGTCTGCCCATTTTCCTGCCCTCTGTCTAACACTTAGCTACATAGCTTTTATCTGTGATAGAAATGCCTGACAATGCCTCCTGGAGGCTGCACCTGTTATCTGACTGTATCCTTATGAATCTACCTTGTAATGCCTGACAATGCCTCTCTGGAGGCAGCACCCAGTTATCAGACTGTTACTACACTCGATCAACTACCGCCTAGCTACCACCTGTATAGGCTAATATGATTCTTGGATGTATCCTACACACTTGTGTGACTCCTTACTGTTCCCAACTGTTAATCTGCAATCAACTGTCATATGACATCTACTGTATGCAATTATCATAATCTGTATTCAACTGTCATAATCTGTATTCGCTATCATACTCTGTTATTGTTATTGTTTGTACTCGATACCTGACATGGAGCCTTTGGAAGCAGAGTCTATGACTCAAAGGGTTGTAATTCCTGTGTTCCTAAATAAATTAATGAGTCACAGACCCTACTTGATCTCCAGCTTTACCTCCTTGTTCTTATTGCTAGGTTCCCTATGAATGTTCCATGCATGTTTGCCCCACTACCTCCACTGGGAGTCTATTCCAGGCCTCTACCAACCTTTCTGTGAAGAAATATTTCCTCATGCTACCCCTTAGTCTACCCCCTTCTAACCTCACGTCATGCCCCCTCTTTCCTGGACATCCCCTTTTCTGAAAGATGCTACCCTCTGATACCCTATTATGCCTTTCAGATATTTGTAGGTTTCTATCTATTTCTTCTATGCTTGAGGTATCCCAGTCTCTCCTCATATGACTTTTGGTACAGGTCCTGCACCATCTTTGTTTCCCTTCTTTGTACTGCCTCCACCCTGTCTATGTCCTTACAGAGATGCAGCCTCCAGGACAGAACACAGTATTAAATGAGGCCTCACCAGTGATCTGTACAGTGGCATCACCACCTCCTTTCTTCTACTGGTGATACCTCTACCTATGCACCCCAGCATCCCACTAGCTCTCCCCACAGCCTTGGCACATTGTTTAGCCACCTTTAGGTCATCAGATATGATTACCCCAAAATCCCTTTCATGTTTGGTGACCATCAATGTCTCCCCCCCCCCCATCATGCAATCCTCCACTGGGTTCTTGTGCCCCCAATGCATGAATTTGCACTTTTTCACATTGAATCTCAGCTGCTGCACTCTAGACCATTCTTCCAGTTTACCTAAGTCCCTCTTCATTTTTTCCACCCCTCTCAGCATGTCCACCCTGTTGCAGATCTTAATGTCATCCACAAAGAGTCACACCTTTCTTTCTAGCCCCTCCATAATGTCACTTATTAAGACATTAAACAGCACTGGCCCCAGGACTGATCCCTGTGGCACCCCACTGGTCACCCTCCTTTCCTCAGATTGAGCTCCATTTACCACAACCCTCTGTCTTCTATCACTCAAGCCAGTTCCTATCCCAGTTTACCACCTTGTGATCCACTTCCAGGCTGCTCAGCTTGTTCACCAGTCTTCTATGTGAAAGGGTGAAGGTCTTACTGAAATACAGGTAGGCCACATCCACCCCCGATCCACGATCCTAGTCACCCAGTCAAAGACAATTAGATTTGTTTGACATGACCTTTCCTCTGTGAATCCATACTGTCTCAGATCCTGTGCTCTGCTGTATTCAAGGTGTTCCTCAATCCTTTCTTTAAGTAGTAATTACACACCTTTCCCCACTATTCAGGTGAAGCTGACTGGTCTATAATTTCCAGCCACCTCCCTGCTCCCACTTATGTGAAGAGGGACCACATCTGCCCTCCTCCAATCCTCCAGAACCGCTTCTGTATTCAGTGATTCATTGAACAGGGCTGCCAGTGGTGCTGCCAGCACCTCCTGTAGTTCTCTAAATATTCTAGGATGTATCCCATCCGGTCCCATTGTCTTGTCCACTTTCAGTTTTGTGAGTTCTTTTAGGACTTTCTCTTCTGTAAATAGACTGGTGTCCATCTCCCTCCCATATTTTTTCACGTTGCCTGACTGTGGACCCTCACCTTTTCCTTCTTCTGTGAACACAAAACAAAAATATTTGTTCAGTATTGATGCTTTTTCCAGGTCTCCTTCCACACACTCCTCTTCTTCCCCTTTTAGCCTTACTATCGCACCATGGTTTTTCTCCTTTCACTAATGTACCTACAAAAAGTCTTGTCCCCTTTTTTACCTCCTTGCTCTCCTGACTGCTTTCCCTGCCTCCCTCTGTTTATCCAGGTACACTACCCTGTTCTCCTTCTGCAATGTTTAATTGCGTTTCCTGAAAGGCATCTTTTTTGCCCTTACCATCCCAGCCACTTGCTTTGAGAACCGTAGTGACTTTCTCTTGCCCTTGTTTACTTGTCTAGTGCAAGGCTGTGTTGCCTCCACTATTGCTCCTATCAGATGGGCCCAGTGCTCCTCCACTTCTGCCCTATTTGTCCCTCCCTGCCAGGGCATGCTTGAGACATATCCTCATCTTTGTAAAGTCGGCCCTCCTGAAATCCAGGACCCTCGCCGTTATGTGGCTTGACTCTGCCACGGTACTCATGCTGAACCACACTGTGTGATGATCATTGGATCCCAGGTGTTCACCCACCCTGATTTCCTCAATTCTGTCTCCATTGGTGAGAACCAGGTTCAAAGTTGCACCCTCCCTGGTGGGCTCTACCACTAGCTGCCTAAGGCCTGCTCCTTGCACAGAGTACAGGATGTCTCTGCTCCTGGCTGAGGTAGCAGCTAAGATGCTCCAATCCCCATCTGGCAGATTGAAATCACCTACCAGCAGCACCTCCCTTTAGCTGCCATTCTGTGGGTGAATTCCACTAGAACCTTGTTCCCCTCCTACCCCTGTGCTAGAGATCTGTATTTCACACATGTGCGAATAGCAGTGCTATTGCCTGTCTCAAGGGTGATCCACAGTACCTCCACCTCCCCCACATTCCCTGTATCTCAGTCACTCTAATACCTTCCCTTACATAAAGAACCACCCCACCTCCCTTTTTACCCTTCCGGTCCCTTCTTAACAGAGTATAACCTGGTATTGCTATGTCCCAGTCATGGTTTCCAGTATATCATGTCTCAGTAATCAGCCTCTGTCATCAAGGCCACTAGGTCTGGGATTTTATTACCTAGGCTGCAGGCATTGGTATACATGGCCTTCCATGTTCTGCCATTTTCCTTTTTATCATCCCCCTGCTGTCTTTTTGCATCCTCTGTTTATCCTTCCTGTTTTCATCATTCTTCCTCCTGTCTTCCACTGCCCCCCCTCTGTGGGTTTTGTTTCCTCTGGTAATATCACAACTTCATGGTCCTCAGTGTTGATGTCACTATACTGTGGGAGTGGGCAGTTTGGTTATCCCTGCATCCTTCTGATACCTCCCTTGCTAGTTTAAATGATTGCCAGTGAAGCATTTAAACCATTAACTGAGGGCAGCGGTCCCCTCCCAGGACAGGTGTAGGCCATCCCCCTTTTACAGAGTCTCCAGTTCCCAATGAAGTTGAATCCCTTTTCTCCACACCAGTTCTCCAGCCAATCATTGAAGTCCTTGGTGCGAAGGTTCCTAGTCTCCCCCTTGCCGTGGACAGGCAGCACCTCCGAGAAGGTCACGGAGCTTACTAACTGCACAAGGCCCCTCGTCAACACCCTGAATTCCTCTGGCACCCTTGCTATTCCTGCCTTGTCTCCAGTCAGGTCATTTGTCCCTAGGTGGACACTGACATCAAGCTTCCCCACCTCGCTACTGCCTTAGCGATTCTCTGGATCCTCTCCCCATCCATTCAAGCTGTACTTCCCGGTAGATACTTTACTTCCCTTTCCTCCACTGTATCTGTCCCCAGATCCACTCTCTGGACTATGGAGTCCCACACTAGGAGTAGCTTCCTCTTCCTTTGGGGTTCTCTTCCACTCATCTGTGGGGTTCTCTTGTGAAGAACCTGCTCGTCCATTATGTTTGCAACTTTGGGTGTTCCAGTGGGATTCTCCCGCTCCTCCAAAACTGCATAGGAGTTCTTCAGTTGCACCGGGTAGGGTATGTGCTTTTGATGCACCCACCTCACCCTCCCTGAGCCCACTGTAGTCCACACACTGCTTTTGCTGGTCCACCTTTGAGGTAGTGGGTGCAGACTTGGTGGCCCCTGGGTGAGGGAGGAGATTGCCTGAAACCTAGCCAACTCAGCCTGAAGGCTGGCAATCTCTGGTCTCAGCCCAGAGAGGTGTCTGCAGATAGTGCAGCACCACAGTTCCCAGAATGTCCTTCTGAAGACTGCTGCTCCACATCCATTGCATTGCACCACTCCCAACACGATCCCTACCTGCTCTGCTTCTGTCTGCCCAGATCTCTGTTAGGGAACCTCCCTTCTCCTTAGTACCATAACCCTTTTCCTAGGGACTATTTGTTACACTTTGATACGATAGTAATCTCAATCTCCACCTGGTCCTGTGCTCTGAAAACAATCAGAGCAAAGCATTTAGAACTGCCTCAGGCTGTCTGTCTGGGTCCAATGTACAAATACACTGAACAACAGGACTGAAATGAAATAAAATTAAATAAATACCTCAGCTACTAGTGATTCTTTACTGTACCAAAATAGTTTGATGCAAAATGTCACCAAAAGACTAGCCCACTACAAACAAACTAGCAAGATATGGATAAATCAGCAGTATTTCAACCCCTCTGGATTCAAAAAAACAAGTATCGGAGTAAAAGTAAGGTACACTTCCCTCAGAACTCAGTCAAGATTGTGCCTCCTTCCAGGCTCCCAGTTCAGTTGTTTCAATGCAGCCATCTCCTGCAATAGGTAGGCCCTTATGTCAATAGGTAGGCATATTAGAAAAGAGTCAGGGGGAAGTCAACTGAGACCAGCTACAGTCAGCGGAAGCAGAAGAGGTAGGGAACACTTGGGCAGACAAGGTGGGTCACATGGTCCTTTTCTGCCGGCAAAGTCTAGGTTTCTATGTAACTTGTGCCACTCCCACAGTAGCAACTGAGTGTCATCATTTTCCAGTATCAGTCAGGTGACATCACCACTCTGCAGCATGGTCATGAGAAAGTAAACTATGGTCCAGTCTCTGATCTCTGCAGATTGTAAGGGCTTAGATGTGGTTAATTGGTTTGAGCTAGACTGCAGTTGCAATAGTGAGATGCGATAGGGAGAAGGGTAATATGATAGATGCCTTCAAGTTCCTGAAAGGAAAGAACAAGATGAACTGTGTAGTGTGATAGGGTGTGGGTGCAGACAACTCCAATAAGGCAGAGACCGGAGACAGAATTTCAAGTTGTGGCACACAATAACCTCTTGTGTGCCATTTGTTTGATAAAAAGAACAAAGTGATAACCAAAATTAAACTCACACTATAAAAAAGAAATCAAAATACTTTCGAAAGCAAAAAATACAAAGAAAAGCCTAGCTCACCAAGAACTTTTAGCCAAACAACTTTCTTTTTACATAGAGTGGAAGTAGCTTACATCCCGTTTCCACCATCATCTATGTTTTCCATCAGTGGAGAGAGAGATAGGACTGCTCTCTCCCAGCTATTCATCTCAACTGAGCACTGGAGCTTCTTAAATATCTCTTAGTGCAGGAATAATTTGAGCACATGACTGGTTTGATCGCCTCTAATTCTAATAACATCTTTTTTTCTAACCCAACACAAATTATTGGGAGATCAAACCTAATGCATGTTCTACATAATGTTTGTATAATACCATAAAACATTTTATATTCCACATACCTGCAGCTTTAAGACTAAAAAACACTCTTGCATAAACAATAACTCATTATAAAAAAGGTTTCTGCCCACAAGGAGGAGTCAGGTTAATCCTTTGCCCTATAAATAAGCTCAATGTTGGGCCGCTGATCTCCTAATAGAAACCGTGCCTTCCTAACCTAGCAAATAGTTTCCGGTAAGCAGAAAAAGCAAATATATTTTTCAGTTACTTTCATTAGCTGATTTCAGAGCCTAAAAATGTATGCTAGGGAACTACTATTATGCTTTAGGCTGCCCTTGCCATTTTGTCAAGTTGGGGAATATTTTATAACTACTTCCCCAGCGTATTAGCTTGTTTAAGAGCTTATTTCTCGAACATCTTTAGGCTTATACCCAATTCGACACCCGCCGAGTTTGTGGTGGCAAGCTTAAACAGATTATTCCTTTCCCCCAGAAACTCTTTCTCTCCGAGAAAGCAGGACTTGAAGGAGGAGTAGCCAGAATTATTCTAATGCCTACCTACCCAGAACTACGTATATTTCTAGTCACTCCCTCTTCCTGACCGAGACTAGACATAGCAGGGGTAGGCTTGAACTAAAGGGGGTGTTTTTTTCTGAACTTTACATCGAGTGCAACTCCACTCCTCTGATGCTCCTCGGAAAATTTCTTTCATAGAGGAGAAATGGAGCGCTCCCAAATAATTGTAGTTGGTGTTTTCCATAACACGGAGATTGTCGTGCAGGTGATTAGTCTTTTCTTCTTTTGCCTGTTTACATTTTAAGTAAGTAACAGGCAGCAGACACTTGTTTACTACTGGGAGAAGGGAGGTAAGTTTTTTTTTTTCCACTTCAAAGTTTATTAATTATTTTACATTAATACAGGAGACAGAAACATTGATAATGAGAAAGTGATACAGCAACAAGTTATTCATTCTGCCTCCACCCTCCCCCACCTCCCTTCCCCCTCTCTCCCACTACAACAGTACCACCTAGAAGCATCCCAACCATATATCTATGTCTAATTGTTAACATCACCACAAATAATAAGTAGAGTGTGTAAGGGATCCCAAATTCGCTTATATTTCTGTTGTCTACTATAAAGACCAGCAATGGCTTTCTCCGTTCTGAGATTAGCTAGTATTTCATGAAGCCATTCCTGATATGATGGGCAAGCTTTATCCTTCCAATACTTGAGGACCACTTTTTTAACTGACATAGCTATCATGGAGATATGAAATCTCCGGGTGTTGACATCAATAGGGGATAAGTCACCTAACAGGCAAATTTCTGGGGTGAAACAATCTTGAAGACCCAACAAGGGGTCCAATTTGGCCTTAATAGTATTCCACAAGGGGGTTACCTTGGGACATTGCCAAAAAATGTGGAGAAGTGTCCCTTTGTCTTGGGAACATCTAGTACATAAATCAGAATTAAGAAGACCCCAATTGGCAAGTTTTGGGGGGTAGTAGTAAAGGTTATGTAGAATATGGTACTGCATGAGCCGCAGCCTGTCCAGTGACACAAACTTATGGCAGTTCCGCCATAGTACAGGCCAATCAAGAGTAAGTTGGGGGAAAAGTGAGGACCAGTATTTTGTGGGACCATAACAACCCCAAACCACCATTGAAAAAGGATTTGGTATAACTTCGAGACTACCTTGGGAGGGCGTATCAACGGAGTAAGCTCCGATAGGAAGGAGAATGCGGGGGGGGGGGTTTACCCAATATTTTAACAATAAGATGCCTAAGTTGGAGAACCTTTAAGTAACTAGATACTGGGATATTAAATTTAGAGATAATCTTGGGTGAGGAAAGCCAAGTCCCATCATCCCCGAGGAGAGTAGATAAGGTCCCTTCTCCCAACTGAGGTAACCATTTGAGGGGAATTCTCTTTTTATTTATTAAAAATGAAGGTGAATTCCATATGGATTGAGATAGGTCCAAATGAGGTCTATATTGCAAAAAGGAACAGAGTTGAGCGTGATGTTGCTATTATTGGGCATTTTCGAATGTCTTGTAAGGAGGAAATCTTGGCATATAGCAAGTTCAAGGGGTCAATTCCTGTGGACTGGATAAAGTCGAATTCAATTTTGAGCCATGCCGGCATCAGGCTATGAGGACCTGGAGTTAACCATTTAAGGTACTTCGATAAGTGGCTAGCCCAGTAGTATATACCCAGGTGAGGAATACGGAGGCCACCATTAAGTTTCTGGGCTGCCAATTTATAGTACACTAAACGAGGGTGTTTGTTAGACCAAATAAAATGGGTGAATAGTCTATGCATTTTCTGAAACCAGGACAATGGGATGAATGAGTTAAGAAGCGATAAAGGATAAAAAAGGCGAGGAAACACATTCATTTTAATTAAACTAATCCGGCCCCATAAAGAAATGAGGAGTTTTGTCCATCTATCAAGGTCCTGAGTAACGGACTGAGTCAGGGCCTCCAGGTTCTTTTTAAACCACATGGAGGGATTATGTGTAAGTGTTATGCTGAGATATTTAAGGGAGACCTGTGACCAAGATAGACCTAGAGGAAGAATATTTTGTTTGAACACCTTGTGGTTGAGAGGAAAGATAGAAGATTTGTTAGGGTTTAGTTTATAATTCGAGAGGCTACTAAACTTAGTGATCATAGCAAGCGTAGTGGGGATGGACGAGTCGGGTGGGACAAATGAAGAAGAATATCATCTGCATATGCAGTAACTTTAACTATGGTATTACGTATCGGTATTCCTTGAATATCCAAGTTTGCTAAAAGATTACAAATAAGTGGTTCTAAGTAGACGTTAAATAATAGGGGGGAAAAGAGGCAACCCTGTCTCATTCCAGAATGTAAGAGAGAAGGTTCCAAAAATGCACCATTCCCTGAAATCCTGGCAGAAGGGGCTTGGTAACAGGCTCGGATCCACTGTACAAAAGTAGGAGGAAAATCAAATGTATAAAGAGTGTGAAATAAAAAGTTCCAGTTCACACGATCGAATGCCTTCTCGGCATCCAGGGATACCAGAACAGCTGGGCATCCCTGGACTCCAAGAAGACATGGGAAAGAGTTTGAAGGTGGTCCGATGAAGACCTTCCCTTCATGAACCCAACCTTTGACATTCCAATCAAATCAGGAAGAACCAGGGTAAGCCTATCAGCCAGGATCTTCGAGAGAATTTTAATATCCTGATTTAAAAGGGATATGGGCCTGTAACTCTATACCCTCTCTAGGTCTTTATCAGATTTAGGGAGGAGAATAAATAGAGCTTCAAACAGGTGGGGATCAGAAGTAGCCCTGGATAATATGTGATGGAATAGTCTATGAAGGGCTGGGGCTATTTGGTGCTGGAATATTTTGTAAAATAATGATGAAAAACCATCTGGTCCTGGTACTTTATCCGAGGGAAGAGCCTGTATCACTTCAGTAATTTCAACTATGGAGATAGGAGAAGAAAGAAGTAACTCATGGGCTTCCGACAAGGAGGGAAGGTGAGACTCTCGGAGATAGGCATCCAGGGCCTCCGGAAAAGGGGGATTTTCCATGTTACTATATAACTGCTGATAGTGATACGCAAACTCCTGGACGATCTCAGAGGGGGACGATCTCAGGGAACCATCTATGTGAGACTGAAAAGGTGGAATAAACTTAACAGATTCCTGTTGCTTAATCCTTAAGGCTAATAGACACCCAGCTTTTTCACCTTGGTCTGTGTAAACAGCCTTGGTGCGAATGATTGCCAGTTCGGCTTTGTCCCTCAGCAAGTCTAAGTACTTGTCTTTGAGAGAAAGTAGTTTCCGCCAAGATTCCTCTGGGGTTTGAGGAGATAGCTTAGCCTCCAATGTACGAATTTGTGATAATAGAGAAAGGAGATCTGCTTCTCGGGTTTTTTTACGCTTGGTTTGAATTTAAGGAAGTATTTTTTCACAGAGAGGGTTGTGGATGTATGGAACGGCCTTCCAGAGGAGGTTGTGGAGTCAACAACAGTGGTGGAATTCAAGCATGCATGGAACAGTCATAAGGCAATTCTAGGGGGTGGGGGTAGGAAGAAGTAGGCTGCTGGTTAACTAGGATCTGCAGCTTATCCATCAGGTAGGGAAATGGGCAGACTGGGTGGGCCAAGCGGTCCTTATCTGCCGTCAAATTCTATGTTTCTATGTTTCTATGTTTGGTAGCTAAACTAATCAATATCCCCCTCATATATGCCTTAAAAGTGCTCCATGTGACATCTGGTGTAGTGGCTTCTATGATATTTACAGTGAAAAAAAGGTCTATCTGGTCTTTAATCTGCTTAAAGATGCGTAGGTCCTTAAGCAATTGGTCGTTTAGCTTCCAACTGCTATCTTTTTTGGAGAGTGAGAGTAGGGCTAAACGGCATATAACCAGAGAGTGATCAGATGAGGGACCTGGTTGGATTGTGGATGACATCACCCCTGGAAGGAGAGACTGGGATATTAATAAATAATCTGTACGAGAGTGTGACAAAGGTATACTCTCTACTATTAGGGTGTAAAACTCTCCAAGTGTCACATAAACCGCATTGATCCAGTAAATCCCTGACTGCCCTCTGCCCAGGTGAGAGTCCCTTTAGTGCGGGTCCCGACCTATCTAGAAAAGGGTCAAAAGCCAAATTAAAATCCCCACCCATTACTATCGGGATAGGAAGCAAAGGTAAGAGAAGTGTTATAAGCTTCATGAAGAAGTTAGGGTTATCTGCGTTGAGGCCATATATGCTACAAAGTAAAAGTGGCATAGAGGAGATTGTACCTTGTACCATAACATATCAACCACCAGGATCCCTAAAAACTTGCATGGGGGTAAAGGGAATATTCTTATTAATGATTATCATGACCCGACAGCTGTTGGTGGACCCTTGGGCAGCAAAAACTTGCCCAATCTGCTGCCTCCGTAGTTGTAAAGCCTCAGTTTCTAATAGGTGAGATTCCTGTAAAAAGATAATCTGAGATCGTAAAAGATTCAAATGTTTAAGTATTTGGTATTGTTTTTGTTTCCTCCTGATCCCTTTCACATTCCATGTAGCGAAATTGATGTCATTGGCCATCATAAATTATAAGAACGAAACAGATATGAGACATATGGGTGTTGATGAGACATTTGATAATAAAACAGTTATCACTGAGTACTGTTGTACAACCCCCCTTCCCCCTCCCTCCTAGCCATTGTCGACAAACAGATCACACTATTAATCTCCCGTACCCACTCTATCCCAGCCCACCCCCATTTCCTAACCAGCTAAACGTTCTGCAACTTCCCATATCTCCACTACTCCCCTCCGACCCCCCCTTAAATAACAAAGTCTCCACTGTATAAGAATTTCCAACTGTTAATATATAGAGGGAGATTGAAACACCAATAGACATACTACAAATGATTCCCTCTCTCTCAATAACACCCTAATACCCTAAAAATAAACCCATAGGCATTAAGACAATGGAAATCCCACAATATCTTATATTCTACTCCCCTCATGTGGTCAAAAGGGAGAACTGCACAAATACTAAATCTCATACTAAAAACGGTAAACTGTACTAAGAGTCCCTCTAATGCAGTCTTTTCAACTGTTAACGTTAAGAAAGGAACGGAATTCCACTTGCCCAAAATGCGATGAGATGAAGTGCCAGATTGAAATAAAATAAATCAAAGAAGAGGAAGTTCAAAACCCCCGGGGGAAGGGCGACCCCCTATCGAGCAAAACCTCGGATTACACCCTGATCTGTCTTATTTTACAGTAAAGGGCAAAAGGCACTCTGTAGAATTCAAAGTTCAAAGAAATAACAGTCCCCTGAGTTCAAAATGCCCGTTGCAGCCTGCAATAATGTGGGTCCATGGACAGACTGTTTCAAACATCCCAGGGCCACTTACTTGGATCATCGCTTCATAAGGAGCTTACAGTGCCTTGCAGACAATTCAAGTGTCCCGAAACAGGTCCGGAAGAGCCGCCTTGAGACCCGAACTAGCTGCCCCCACCTCCTCAAATGACAGCCAGGTTCCTGAGACCAAAACCTGTAACTTAGCAGGGTAAATCCTTCTGAACCGGAGACCCGCTGCAATAATTTTGGATACCAGAAGATGGAAGGCTTGTCTACACTGCCGGATCACGAGAGGGAGGTCCTGGGTCACTCGAAATTTCTTCCCTTCCCACTGGAGGTCCTGGTCGTCTTGGATTTTAGTTAAAAAATGCTGCCGTTCCAGGTAGTTCAAGAATCAGAAGATCAGCGGTCTAGGAGGTGTACCAGGTCGGGGGATAGGTCAAAGGGCTCTGTGCGCCTTTTCTATAGTATTTGGGCTCATATGGAGAAGGGCCATCCACTTTTTCGACCAGTTTCTGAATGAATAAAACAGCATTGGGTCCCTCTTCCAGCTCTGGGAGCCTGATGATGACAGCATTGTTCCGTCGGCTGCGCCCCTCTAGATCTTCAATCTTCTGCTCCATTTTAGTGAACTTCTGGCACAGTCTGACCACCTCCGACTCAGTTTTGTCTGCCCGTTTTTCCAGTGAGACCCCCCTGGCCTCATTGTCTGTCACTCTCCTCATCATGTCTTCCATGGCTATAGGCAAAGACTTGATTTCTGTAGCCATACCGCAAAGCTCATCCTTGAACGGATGAAACTTTGCGACGAAATCAGTGAGTGTAAGCAGTGCCTGCTCTACTTTGGTAGTGGGGTGTGCTGTTACAGTTGAAGCGCCATGAGCCCTCTGCTTCTTCAGGGCCTTCTTGGGCATTATTGGAGGCATATGCCATGGCCCTGATTTCTTCATTTCTACCTCCATACTGCACAGAAATCATCGGACTTGAAGATTTACAGGTAAGGAGGAGTTAGGAGATAATTATCAAACTCAGTTACCGAGAAAAAGGGACTCTAAAAGGAGTTTTAACATAGGAAGGGTCGGAGCTCAGAAGAAAGTGTCCTCTAGGCAAGCTGCATCACGTAACACTCCAGGGAGGTGAGTTTTAACTAACTGAGATAATCCTATGAGGACTTAAGCATGAACCTCCTTTCTCCTCCTCCCCGGATCTCAAGGCATACAGAGAAAATACAGAGGGAAAGTAGAGCGAGAATCTATGATGAGAGCCACCCTATCATAGTGGGAAAAAGAAAAATTGTAATAGAAAAAGAAGACTGCTGCAGCAGAATATTTTTGAAAGTGGGGGAATAGAAAAGGGGAAATGCCTCAGGATTCCATTTTCAAAAACATTTATAAAGAAAAACTATCAGGGCATAACTGCCACATGCAGTACTATTTAACAGAAATAGTGCATTGGAATGGATGGACCTGTCTGCTGGAAATCAGAACCCCTCCAGATCTCACAGGATCCAATGAACCCAGGTAGAACAGAACATTGCCTTTTAGTGTACCAGGTCTGCCTTGCAACAGTGTGGAGATAGACAGCTGTAATTTGGATCTGACATGAAGTGCTGGGGTACAGCTCAGCTCAGCACCTCCATTCCCTACTTCATTTTTATGTTTGCTTGTGCACAGCGCAAGAAACATATTGTGGCAGCTTGGTGCCGAAGCAGGTTCTGAAGGTGCGGCACTGTTGTGGCCAGTAGTGTCATGGCATTTTGGGGCGTGTGTGATGTCCACCAATAATGGGAGGTACAGCCAGTGGCACTAATTTTGAATGTTGCCACCAACTTGAAAGAAAATAGCCGCGCCCTCCCCCACATTACATGCACGCACGCATAATATGTGGCTAATGCACCCCACACACACTGTATGGCCAACGAGAGCCTAATCCTCAGCTCCACTGTCCCCCCAACAGACAAGTGGGTGCCATGCTGGGAGCCCACCCCAGCATGGCAACAGTCCGTATGGCCGACGGGGTGCCCAATCCCCCATCGGCTCTACTGCCCCCACCCCAACAGCCTTCCAGCTGCCATGCTGGGAGCCCACCCCAGCTGAGCAAAAGTCCCAAGGCCATCCAAAGGAAAAAAGAAACCTGAAAGAGAAAACCTTCCCACACTGACTGCCCTACCCCTGCTCCCCACCTGCACCCACCCTCTGCGCACTCCTGCCTTCCACACCCCTCACCCCATACTTGCCCCTCCGAGTTCATGCCGAGGATATCTTCGTGGACCAGGAACACATCTGCACTCTTTCAAAGACAACCGCGAACCGAGGAAATGCCGGTAAGCTGTATAATGTAATAAATAGGGTTTTTTCAACTTTGATGCATATCTCAGGCATTTTTGGGAATTTTTTCACCAAATTTTCAACATGGGGTTTTGGAACCCTACCTCATGAATTCTGTCACTGTCATTTTGTTAATCGGCTCCGAAAGGTGATTTTGCGGTCATTGCGTGGAACCACCTTTTGGGACCGACTTACAAAATTATAGTGTCACAGTTCATGAGGTAGGCCCCCAAAAACCCTATGTTGAAAATTTGGTAAAAAAATTCCCCAAAACAACTGTTTTACGAGCATGCATTGTGCTGTTCCTACGCACGCTCATAAGTTAGTGGATTTTCAATATTTTTTCTCCAGATTTTCAACATTTCCATTTTACCATACCTCTTTATGAGCAGTACAGCTGTCATTTTTCATGTTTTGCCCCAAATATGTTTCCACACATGTAGCGCACAATGGCGCAGTCGGTGTGCAAAATCAATGTTCAGGACAGATTAAGAAAATCACAGTGACACTGTTCATGAGCAGAGGTGTTACAATGGCTATGTTAAACATTTGGTGAAAAAATTCCCCAAAACGACTGTTTTACGAGCATGCGTTGCGCTGTTCCTACACACGCTCATAAGTTAATGAATTTTCACTATTTTCACTCCAGATTTTCAACATTGCCATTTTACCACACCTCCTTATGAGCAGTACAGCTGTCATTTTCATCACATCTCACCCAAAATGTGGTTCCGTGCATGTAGCGCACAATGGCATAGTCGGTGTGCGAAATCAATGTTCAGGGCAGATTAAGAAAATCACAGTGACACTGTTCATGAGCAGAGGTGTTACAATGGCTATGTTAAAAATTTGGCGAAAAAAGTCCATAAAATGACTGTGTTATGAGCGACTATTGCGCAGTTTCCATGTACCCTCGTAACTTCATGGATTTCTAATATTTTCAATCCAGATTTTCACCACTGGCATTTTTCCACACTTCCTTATGAACAGGGGGATGGATGCCATAGCCAGGTGAAGGTAGTGAGTATCTCTGGGCTGACAGTGCACAGAGCAAAGTTCATGGTGTATGAAATGGTTAGGGATTGTGGAGGGAAACCGGATTTCCTGGTGCATTTGGGAACTAATGATCTAGAGGGAAATAGCATTATGGAAATCCAAGCAAGGTTCCAAGAACTTGCCAGAGTCTGTCGGGATAATGGATGCAACATTTCCTTTTCGGAGATATTGCCAGTACCAAAGGCTCAGTGGAGAAAAAAATGAAGCTCACAGAGGTTAATGAATGGCTCAGGAAGTGGGGTGAAGAGAATGGGTTGGGGGTGTTAGGGAACTGGAATGGAGTTTGGGAGGATAAGGGACTATATGCCAAGGACAGGTTTCATCTTGCCCCATTAGGGAAGGAAGTCCTTAAACAGGGATGGCTGACTACATACAAGAAAGGTGGGGTTTAAACTCAGGGGGGAAGGGATAGGGAGGGGCTGACAGAAGCCTCCACAGATGAGGGAGTAGCCTTCAAGCCCAAGGGGAGGGAAACAGACTGGAGGTGGAGGTTTCAGGAGGAGCAGGGGAGGATGGAAGTATAAGGAATCTGGGTGGGGTCGACAAAAAGGATCAGGGATAAGGGTTGGGGGTTAGTGTTAGTAAATGCCAGGAGCTTGGGAAACAAGTTGCCAGAGTTCCAGGCCATGCTGTTCGAGGGGTGGATGTGGCGGCAGTCACGGAAACGTGGGCCAACAAAAACCATGACTGGGACCTAAATGTACGGGGGTACACTATGCTTAGGAAGGATAGAAAGGAGGGCAGAGGGGGTGGAGTGGCTATGTTCATTAGAGATGACATAGAAATTGCTATGGTAGAAGAGGCAGAGGGAAACGTGGAGGCCTTATGGGTCACCTTACGATCCCCAGCAGGAGATAAGGTCAAGCTGGGAGTAGCATATATGCCCCCCGGGATGAGTGATGTTCTAGAGGATGGTTTGCTGGACAACATCATTGCCCAGTGTGGTCCAAAAGGGGAAGGAGTGGTGTTGATGGGGGACCTTAATATGCCAGGTACAAACTGGGGAACCATGTCCTCTAAGGTGGCCAAGGAGCAGAGGCTGCTGGATGGCTTCCAGGATGTGTTCTTAACACAGCATGTGATGGAGCCCACAAGGGAGGGGCATGTCCTGGATGTGGTTCTGGCAGATGGGGATCTGGTAAGGGACATGGTTGTACAGGACCCCCTGACTGGGAGTGACCACAATACTGTCTGGTTTCAAATAAGCATTGGGGGAGTGGGGTGAGATCTAGGACACTGGCAGTGGACTTCAGGGGGGCAGACTTTATGGGCATGGGAAATATTCTCAAGGATCACTTGAAGGGATTACCTCAACGACAAGTGTGGAAAGGAGATGGGAGGTCATAAAACGGGACTTCATGAGGCAGTCAGGATCTGCTTAAGTTGAAACGTAAGGAGCAAGGTCACATAAACATGCTGGTGGTCCAGTGAGGTCCAGGTAGCAGTCAGAGAAAAGAAGGCGGCTTACAAAAAATATAAAACAACAAGAGGGATAGGGATAAGGAAATGTACCAGCTTGCATCTAGAAAAGTCACCCATATGGTGGGGGAGCAAAGTCCAGTAAAAGCAAGGCTGGCACAGGATACATGGAGGGAAAAGGGGTTCTTCTGGTACATTGGGAGCGGAGAAAAAACTAAGGCCATCTCAGCAGATTGAGATCAGAAGAAGGGTGGGTGGAAGAGGCGAGGGACCAGGCAGAGGTATTTAACGAGTACTTTGCCTCTGTGTTCACTAGGGAGGGGGATGGGATATCTACAAAGCAAGGCACAAAGGGGATAGAAGCGGCAGGGAGTGGGATCAGGGGAGCAACAGAAATGGAGCAAAAGGGAGGGAAAGGTACCCAAGGGGTGTCACATCTGGATAAGGATAAAAAGACCAGAAAGGTGGAGGGGACAGATGATGCCATCCCCACCAAAAGGGTGTGGTTTGCCCTCAAGGCCCTAAAGAAAGACAAATCTCCTGGGCCGGATGGCATTCATCCGAGAGTACTATGGGAATTGGCGGACATACTGGCTGCACCCCTGGTGGAGCTTTTCAACAGGTCACTTGAGACAGGGAGGGTACCTAGGGATTGGCGAGAGGCACATGTGGTACCAATCCATAAAGGGGGTCGAAGGAAGTACCAGAAACTATAGACCCATCAGTTTAACCTCGGTGGTGGGAAAATTAATGGAGAGTATACTAAAGGAACGATTGGGGGTTTACTTGGGGAGGTGGGAGGTCTGGATAGTGGCAGCATGGGTTTGTGCCAGGTAGATCATGTCAAACCAACCTTGTGGAGTTCTATGAATGGGTAACATCAGAACTGGACAGGGTAAGCCTGTGGATGTATTATTCTTGGACTTCAGCAAGGCGTTTGACTCTGTCCCCACAATGGTCTGGTGGAGAAACTGATGGGGTTAGAGTAGGCCTTTGATGGTCAGATGGATTGAAAACTGGATAGCTGGACGCACTCAGAGAGTAGTGGTCTGTGGGGAGCCTCGAACCCTACAGAGGTTGGTAGTGGGGTACCACAGGGCTCGGTCCTGGGTCCAATCCTGTTTAATGCATACATATCAGACATCAGGGATGGTATAGGGGTGAAATGAGTCTCTTCGTGGATGACTCCAAGATGGGAGCAGTAGTTGATGGAGAAGAGGGAGGTTGGCCCTGCAAGGGACCTGGACACCCTGGAAAGCTGGGCTCACATGGAAATTAAATTTCAATATCACCAAGTGCAAGGTGTTGCATCTTGGTCGGGGAAACCCTAAACACAGGTACACCCTGGGAGGGGAGGTGCTGGAAGCCTCAACAGGGGAAAAAGACCTAGGGGTCATGGTGGCTACATGTATGAATAACTCTGAGCAGTGCAGGAGAGCAGCTAGCAAGGCAAACAGGATGTTGGGATGCATCGCAAGGGGGATCACCTCAAGGAGCAAGGAAGTGATTCTGCCGCTGTACAATGGACTGGTTAGACCACACCTTGAGTACTGTGTACAGTACTGGAGACCACACTTGAAGAGGGACATACAGCTCCTGGAGAGGGTACAGAGGAGGGCAACAAAGATGATACGTGGGCTAGGGATTTGACTTACGAGGACAGACTTGAGGAGCTCTGCCTGTTTTCATTGGAGGAGGAGAGACAGGGTCACATGATTGAGGTCTTCAAGCACCTCAAGGGAATAAATAGGGTAAACATGGAGGGATCTTTAGACTAAAGCAGGGAGGCATCACCAGAGGGCATGGTTTGAAGTTGGAAGGTGGAAGGGTGAGGGGGAAAAGAGGAGGAGGTTTTTCACTGAGAGGGTGGTGGACCCTTGGAATGCTCTGCCTGGTGAGCTGGTTCAGAGATCCACAGTGGAGGGCTTTAAGAGAGGGTGGGACAGACACAGAAAGTGGATGTATCAGATGATGGCCTGTCCCGGGGGGGTGGGGATGGATGATAGGGGTTTCTGGAGCACAAGGGATGGGAGGGTCTCTGCACCCAACTAAGGATCTAGATTCGAGCAGACTTGATAGACCATAAGGCCTAATCTGCTGGCAAATAGTATGTTAGTATGTTAGTATGTTAGTATGTTAGTACAGCTGTCATTATTCACACCATGGCTGAAATGTGTTTTCGCACTTCCAGCTCAGAGATGCGTGGTAGCTCTGGGAAATCACTGTTCGGGACAGATTAAGAAAATCACAGTGACACTGTTCATGAGCAGAGGTTCCAAAATGCCTGTGTTGACAATGTGCTGTAAAAATCCCCAAACTAATTGCATTATGGGTGTGCGTTGCGCAGTTTCTACACACGCTCGTGACTTCACTGTTTTTTTTTAATATTTTCACTGCAGATTTTCAAGATTACCATTTTTTATAACTCCCCATGAACAGTACAGCTGTCATTTTTCACATCCTGTTCGAAATGTGTTTTTGCACCTATGGTGACAAATGGTGTAGTCGCTGTGCAAAATCATCTTTCAACTAACAAACTGATATTGCCACTGTTCATAAGGTGTGGGTCACAAAAAACCCATGCTGAAAATTTGGAGTGAAAATGCCAATGAACACCTGAGACGTTAGGGTTTCCGACCATAATGCCCCACCCTGTAGAGACTGACAGGCATCAGGGGTGCGACTTGGGATTCTCGCCTGTAATGCTCATACCATTCCACACCCTGCAGCCAGTGAGAGGCATCGAGGTGTTCACCCCATTCTCCTATACAGTGCCCATCTCACCATATTTCCTAATGGAATGGGGTGAGCATAAGGGCCAAAGACCCCAAGGCACACCGTAACACTTGTCTGTGTCTGCAGGGTAGGGTGTGGTGAAATGGCATGGCCGTTATGCCTGATGACCCAAAGCACACCCCAATGCCGGTCAGTCTCTGCAGGGTGGTGGCACAGTTGGCTTCAGTTCAGTACTTCACTGCCATTCCTATTATGCAGCTCTCTAACTCCTACACTACCAATGCCAATGCCAGCAAGCAAACATTCGGCATTGACAAATGCTTGTTTTTAATTTGTTCTTCTTTTAATTTTTACATTTGCTTTTCTGATGGCCTTACTGTTTTCTTTCTGAGATTAGAATGGGGCCAAATTATAATTTGGGCATCCCTTCCATGGCCAGATAGAGAGAGAGAGAGAGTGCACTAGTCAGCTTTTACGATAGTAGAGTGTCTACCTGTCAGCCCTACGCGTACCAGTTATGTCAGGGATAAGATGTCTGCTGTGCTTATACCTCAGTCTTTTCTCACTAAAATGCAGGGCACTAATGGT
Source organism: Neoceratodus forsteri (assembly GCA_016271365.2). Lineage (NCBI taxonomy): Eukaryota > Metazoa > Chordata > Ceratodontiformes > Ceratodontidae > Neoceratodus > Neoceratodus forsteri. Next base: position 125,867,049 of record CM028131.1, read on the forward strand.
CAAAATGTGGGAATATGTGGCACACTGCAACTTGTAATGTGGGACACAGCAAGCAAATGCCAGGGATGTAGACACCACCCTAGACCTCTCCATCTACCAGTTCAATGCTGTCTGTGATAAGCACGTTCCTATAAAAAAGTGTAAAGTTAAAGGCACCAGTAATCCCTGGACCACAACAGACCTCACTGAGCTCTTGAAATTTAGGGACCATCTCAGGCAAAAGGCGCGGGCTACTGGAAAATAATCTGATACCCAGGGCTGTAAAAAAGCTAGACATGCATGTACCAGAGCTATCTGCGCAGCAAAACGTAATTACTACAAAGAAGCCATCTCTCACTCCAGGCCAAATAGCTGAACGTTCTCAAGCAATCTTAAAGATGTCATTGGAAAGGATCGCAGACTAGCTCCATCCATGCTCCTTGTCGATGGCATCCCCACCCTTGATCCAAGAACTATCGCAAACATTTTGAATAACTCTTTTACTGACCTTAGTCGTGTCCTCCCCCCAGAATTCTTCAACACTACCTCATAAAATGATACCTATAAGAAACAAGATCAGACCCTAAAACACCTGCCTTTCCATTTTAAGGTAATATCGCAATAAGAAGCAAGAAAATATATCCTCAAAGCACTTGGGAAGTCAAGATTCAGTGCGGATACCCTTGATCTTAATTTATGGCTCTCATCTTGGATGATATCCTAACACGCCTAAATAAGATAATCAACTTATTTCACTGTTACTCCCAATTCCCACAGCAATGGAAAACTGCAATTGTGACACCTGTACATAAAAGTGGTGATTGAGCCGTGCATGGTAATTACAGGCCAATTTCCATTCTCCCACCACTCTCAAAAGCCCTTGAAAGAGTAGTTGCAGACCAGTTGGTAAACTACATGGAAAAGTACCAGTTACAATGCCCCCAGCAGCATGGGTTCCGGAATGGACACAGTACTATCACAACTTTACAGGTGTTCACAGGCTTCATCCATGATTCTTTTGATCAAGGTCATCTGGCTGGTGCAGTATTCATTGACCTAACCAAAGCCTTTGACACAGTAAACCATACCCTCCTGGTGGATCAACTAACTGACATCGGCCTTTCAAATGATTCTGCAACTTGGTTTAAAAGCTACCTAGATAACAGACAGGGGTTGACCTTAACATTAATTTACTATCCTGGGTACTAGTGCAGATTGTTGCGGGCTAGTGCAGAATCTCTGTTACTTGCCCAGCTGGGCTAGTGCAATTCCTCCTGTGGAAAGCTACAGTTCCATTCTCAACCCAGGTATCAAATAAATAAACAAAATTCCTCCTGTGGAAAGCTGCAGTTCCATTCTCAACCCAGGTATCAAATAAATAAACAAAATTCCTCCTGTGGAAAGCTACAGTTCCATTCTCAACCCAGGTATCAAATAAATAAACAAAATTCCTCCTGTGGAAAGCTACAGTTCCATTCTCAACCCAGGTATCAAATAAATAAACAAACAAACACATAAATATAACTGTTATTTAATTTAAAGCCAGGTCTTTTTCATGGAGGTTTAACTATGTGCTGCCTTAGCATTAGCGAAATAAAAAAAAATAGATAGCTGTGAGTAGTGCATTTACAAACTGTTTTATTTTATACTAACTACTGCTTTTATTTTTTGCTGGTAAAGATCCTTTCTTCTTTCTCCTTTTCCTTTCCTTGTTTAGCTCAGTACTCATGGCAGGTAGATTTGTGACTGTATCCAGGAGCAGCACGGTTCTAGGGTTGCCACCTGTCTAGTTGTAGACCAGATAATCTGGTTTTCATGGTCCTTATCTGATCATCCAGTTTTGATTAAATGTAGTCCAGTTTTGAGGCCATTTTGAGTGCTCAGATAGTATTAAAACCGATTGTATCAAATCATTCACTGTTCCATGCATGTCCAGGTTACAAAAAAGGTCCTGATGTCACTAATCACAGGCCTTTGTTTGTAAAACAAGTCTGTCTAGGAGGTATAAAGTATGGCCATTAAGATCATTAGCAGTAAATCAACCTAATCTTTTCAACTCTGAATTTTAAGTATGGTCATTCCATGATAGGAAACAGTTTTTACATCTTTATATGCTGTAATGGGTTCCTTATTGTTTTTCTTATATTCTCATATGTTTTAGACCCACTTTTTCAAATTAGTTTTCACGTTTTTATTTCCTTTGTCACTGTGTTGAGTATTTCTGTCCTAAATTCTCAGCAGCTGCTGCTTTAATTTTTTTATACTACCAACCTGAACATTCCATGATATTAGCTATACCTTTACAGGCCATTGGAATAAATAGCATGAAATTGTGTGTCTGAAATTGTGGAATGTGATGTCTTAGACATTTGAAAAGAAACAACAGCATCTGATGAGGTAAAGGGAACACAATGTAGTATTGAGGATACCACAAGTACTGATAGTTCAGTTATCAAAAAGGTGGTCAACACATATCAGAGTACGTGGCTGTCATGGAAAGGAAAACTGGAGAGTGTTTAACAGAGAGAACAACAGGTTGTGAATGGGCTTTGTACATCCAGCAGATCTGGGTTTAAATTCCCACAGCCTCCACTTGTATACTGTGTTGACCCTATGCAAGTCACTTACCCTCCCTGTGTTCCTGGGCCACCCCTGTAAATGGGTCTTTTGCCCAATGAGAGTTACCTGGTTGCCAAAGAATAAAAATAAAGAAATAGCAGTATGGGTTGAGGCTGTTGAATTTATCCTTACTGTTTTTTTGGGTGAACATTTTTTAATAGAACTGGGACAATCAAGCATTTCTGGGTTCTGTGGCCAGGGTAGAAAAAGGAAGGAAAAAAGGAAGAAAAAGACACACACACTTTTCACAGCATACTTTATTAACTACAAATCTGAAAATGTGGAAATACATTAAAGAAGTCAGTAACCCAGCTGACATTAATAGAAAGCATGCTGACGAAGACAAACAAATAAAGATTGTGAGTACGAAAAGACAAAGTGAAGCCGTCGATTCCAGCAATATTAGCTAGAAAAATATAACTGGTTGGGGTATGATGATGATGCAAAAGATCTAATGTTCTGCCATTTGTGTATCAAGCATTAAATACAGTTGGGTAAGGCGGGCAATAACAATAATTTTCATTTTGGTACAAATAACTTCCGGCTTGATTTTGTCTCATCCCATAATATCAGTGAAGCTCATGCTAGGGCAAAGGAAAAGGAAGATGCCAGCACTGCTGCTCCAGGGACAAGTAATGCAGAGGGAATGCTGAAGAACACGAATGAAGCACTGCTTAAGCATCTGAATAAATTGTTTTGCACGTGCCATGCAATTGCTAAGAAAGGACGTCCTTTCACAGACTTTGTGTGGATGTGCAGCCTTGATGATATGAAAGGGCTAGATATCAGTTCAGCATATCAGAATGACAAATATGCCTGCAACTTTATCCACTATGTATCTGAGGTTGAACACATGGCGGTATGAGAAAAAATTATGGGAACAAAGTTTATTTTAGTCTTCAGTGACAGAACCACTGACTCTCCAGTCACAGAAGCTGAGATAGTGTATGTGTGGTTTGCAGTTAAAGACACAGTGCAAAATCAGTTGGAAGGTGTCCAGACTGTTGGCAGGACAAATGCGATTACATTTGCCTTTCATTTAACAAATCATTGTTAATCATACTGACTGCGGGCTCCTGCAAACTTCTGCAGGCTAGTGCAATCTCTGGTTCACTAGCCCGACTGGCTCATGCAAAAAAAAGTTAAGGTTGACCCCTGATAACAGATCACAAAAAGTGAAGATTAATTATGCCCTCTCTGAAAGTAGACCTGTCTGCTCAGGAGTACCTCAAGGGGTCATCCTGGACCTCTCCTGTTTAGCAACTTCATGAATAAGCTCCCTAACTCCCTAACTCCTGTCATGACCACATACTGCATTACGCTGATGATGCTGTCAATCAATCAATCAATCAAAGTTTATTGTTTGGCTTAAAAAAGCCTTCAACAATTAAGAAAACACATAATAAAAAAGCACATAGAAGTGTAAACAATACATAAATATTGACATAAATTATACAATACTGTCTTAAAAAATAGTAATTTCTACATACACTGTGCTAAAGCATATTTTAATCATTCCACTTTGATTAATCTTACTGATTGTTCTTGTTTCTAGGCAGTGTCAGTGGCTCAGTAGGTAGCACACTCGCCTCTGAGGCCGGGAGATCAGAGGGCTGTGGGTTCAGTTCCCACATCTGGCACTTGGGTTAATATCCCAGTACTGACACTGCAGTGCAGCATGAGAGGGGTGCTGCACTTCTGAGGTGCCATCTTTCAGATGAGACATTAAACCGAGGTCTCATCTGCCTGGACTGGTGGTAGCTCAGGTGGATGTTAAAGATCCCATAGCATTTATCGAAAAAGAGTAGGGGAATTTCCCTGGTGTCCTGGCCAAATTTCCCTCATTCACTAAAAATACCACCAACAGCTTAATCTGGTTCAAGGTCAGTTGGCATTCATCTGTATCCCCCTCCCCCGGGTCGTGCCTGAAAATAGGCAGGATTTGTCTAGTGTACTTACCCGGTCAACAAAAACTAAATATAAAATAAATAATGTTCTTTAGAATTTTAACTATTTAAAATATACATAAACATAGGGTAACCTTTTCCTTTCAACTTTAAAAACCCATCACACTTAGTGTGGGGCTGATTCTTTTTTTAACTTTATTTATTGCCAAAAAGAATTTAGCTCATTTGTTTATTGTCCATGCATCCTGTGTATGCATTGAAATGAGAGTCAGAGTTTCTAAATCTATATTATATCCATTGTTAATAAAGGAGCCTAACCAATATAAATGAACTATGGTATACCAACCACAATGCTACATGACATGTATTAAATCTTCCCTTCCTCCGATTGCACAACTACAATTTTCATTATCAATCTTTTTATATCTACACCTCAGAACACTACTTTCAGATTGTTCGAATTTATATATTGTGAAGGTTCTCCGCATAAGTGGTTCAGTAAGTACATCTAAGTATGCTTTATATGCAAATTCAAAGTTGTGTTTGACAAACCATTTAGAGTATGAGGAGCTCTTAATTAATTCTAAGTCTTTCTTTTTCCAATAGTTTACTATATTTTTAGGGACGTACTTTTTATATTTATCACTTAGTAAGATTTCCTTCTCAACATATCTTGCTAGTATTTCTAAGTCATATTTTTTAAGTAGTTGTACAGTTTTAGGGAGCCACAATCCATGGGTATAACTCATCTGTAACCAATTTTGCTTTTCTTTCAGACACGTAGCCGATACTCTAGTTGACGGGGAGTCTTGTTGGTCTTATCCAGAAGTTAATCTGTCTTATTTCACATAGTGCTCTAACATCTGTTAATCCTAATTCTGATCTCATATACGGTGCTGGGCATGACCACCCTAAGCCCATTATATTCCTTAATTGTTTAAAGAGGGGTACTGCAAGTTTCTCCATATGTGCAGCTTCCCACTCCTCAGTGCCGTACAACAAATGTGCTTCAAATTTTGACTTTACCGCTATAATTAATGGTTTAATACTTGGTCCCCCAAATTTATTACTAAAGCACGAGAGCCATCATTGTTTTTTTCAACGTTTCCAGACACCGGTGATGCTGTCATCTATACTAGTAATTCTGACCCCAAGACGTTCAAGCTTCAGTTACAACTCAGCTTTGACAGTGTAGAGAAATGGTTCAGTGACCACAAACTCATAATGAACTATAAAAAGACAAAAACCATGCTTTTCTCTAACTCCCTAAATAGGCACAGATCCTTCCATCTTACTATCACTAACAATGTGGGTTCTCCATTGGAATCGGTGCAGAATTTCAGATATCTTGGAATTACTATTGACAGCTCTCTATCGTATAATCTTCATATTGAAAATATTGCCAAAGCAGTTAATAGGCGGATTGGACTACTCTACAGGCACAGGTATTGTCTGACTATGGAAGCTCTAAGCCTGGCCATACACAGCATGGTTGTCTCACTCATAGACTATGGGATGGTCATCTATGGTTCTGCCACTGACACCTCCCTCCACCGTATCAAAACAGCACTAAACAAAGCCTGCTGCCTCCTCACTGGCGTGGTGGATCTTAGCCACACGTGATCTGTATGCTCAGGCAAACTGGCTCCAGTTCAAAAGCAGACTTATGTTTCATACATGCCTGCTTGCTAAAAAAGTAAACCTTGGTCTCGTTCCCCCTGGGGTTCAGAAGCTTCTTACCCCCCACAGCAACCCATGCTAGATCAGATGCTCAGACAACCAACTCTTCAAGATCCCCCACTGCCGTACCTTTCTAGGTCAAAAGTTCTTTGCCTATAGGGCCCCGCGTTGGCTCAACTCGCCACATAATGACATAGCCTCCTCATTCACACTGGGCTCCTTTAAACGTAAGCTGTAGCAGCACCTTGTAACTAATGCCAGCTGTGACTTCTTCCACCAGCAGTCCCCATGCAGTTTGGCTCTATCTGCTCTTAATCATAACTGTCTCCTGCCTCTCTAGGTAAAGTTGGCTCCAATTCACTTCTTCTAAGCCTCCTAATCGCATCTACCTGCACCCACCCCTTCACTGCTCTCTCTACCCCAACCCCTCCCTTATCTTCCTCACTCACTAACCCTCTCCTTCTCTTACTCCGCACTCACCCTCATTCTCCACCCACCCACCCACCCTGTCCTACCCCTTCTTGCTACTATTGCACTCAAATCATAGCTGACTCCTGCCTTCCCAGTATAGTTGGCTCCAGTACACTTCTTCCAAGCCTCCTTATCTCTTTCTCCTACACCTCACCCCTCTGCTGCTCATTCCTTCGCTTCCTACCCTCCTCCACAGCCAACCCTCTCCTTCTCTTACTCCTCTCCCACTCTCCTTTATCCACCCACCTTGCACTACCCCCTTCTCCCTCCATGTTCTGACTAGGCCTTATGGGCTGATTCTCTCTTTATTATTGTTAAGTGGTACTGTTTCTTGTTTTCTGCCCAACTCTTGTGTTTACTTATTGTGCTGGCATACATTATACAATGCCACTCATCTAGTCACCAATTCCTCTGTCTGTTGTTGTTTGCTGTGATTTGTTTGTACCATTCCTGACACTGTAACTATTGTATAAGATTACCGCCTGTTGCAGCTACCCTGTAACATGCTACAGCTACTTGTAACTTGCTATGTAACCTTTTGACGTGAAACCTATGTAATGCTCTCAGCTCAAAGGTGTTAATCCGAGAATACAACAAATACAATAAAATAAAATAAATAAAAACATGGAGATACATGTTCAGAATACTGTGAAAATGGATATATTACAATAAACTGAAACTCTGTTCCCCGAGTTTCAATAGCCAGACACCATTTGCCCAAAACACACGCCCAATATGCAAAATTCACCTGCGGCACAGGTAATTTAGTGTTTCGGGGGACTTTGCCCCCACACTCTCCATTGTGGGGGGCTTTGCCCCATGCAAATCCTTACATAATATAATCAACTCTGCCATGGGCAGATTTTGCATATAGGGCAAGTGTGTTTTGGACAAATGGTATAGGGCTAATAAAAGTCAGGGAACAGAGTTTTGGTTTATTGCAATACTCTTGTGGAAATTGGTGCAAGTATTTGCACAAATATTTATTTTTGTTTGTCATCTGAAAATAATATGAATTTGTTTTAATGTCTGCTTTTGTAATGTGAAACAGTCCCTTCTTTGTAAGAGGAGCACCTTTCCCATGTGGGATGGTGCAGTTCTGAGTGGTGCAATGAGGGACCCTTGAGAAGTATGCTCATAGTTTGTACCGCCATTGCTTTGTCTATTTATTTGTAGGGGTATAGTGAAGTTAGACTTTGTCAACAAAGTTGTGACAATTCGACTTTTTGTGACGCTTCGTACAGTTCGCATTGTCAACATGAAATTCAGCTTCGCAGACTTCACAACATTTTTCAGGTTAAGTTGCATTTTTTCCCCCCTGAAGTTGCAACTTTGTAGGTGAAGTTTGGTTACTTCATGGGAAAAAGTACCAGTTCACTGTTCCGAAGTCATCACTTTGAACTTCGCAAAGTTCTGTCGAAGCGAAGTTTTCTCAACTTTGCACATCTCTGTTTACTTGTCTGTGTTTATGTGAGCTGCTCAGCTGTCTTGAGGCTCCACTGGGAGTGCCAGTGAATGCAGCTCTGCACCTCTTTTTTGTTTAATGGAGCAGGGGTGTTCATAATCAGCATGGTGGGTGCTAGCAGATGGGAAGGGATACAGGTGTTTATAGTGGACAGTGTGGGTGCCAGGAGATGGGTGAGTGTAGGGGGTTCATAGTGGGATAGGGTGATTGCCAGTGTGTGAGTGTGGGTAGTGGGTTAATTGGCATGATGGGTGTTAGCAGATGGGAATGGATAAGTGTATTTTATATTGGACAGTGTGGGTGCTAACAGATGGGTGACTGTAGGGGGTGCATACTGGAGTAGAGTGGATGCCAGCATATGAGTGGAAGTAGTGGATTTAATACTAGGGCAGGGGTGTTCTTACTGGAGAAGCATGAGTGCCAACAGAGAGGGCAGAGGTATACAACATGCTGGGGCTGTGTGGGTGCCAACTGATGTGAGGGGGAAACAGTATGCATATTGGGACAGGGTGGGTGTTAGCAGATTCAAGGGGTAGTGCAATGCATACTAGGCCGGGGGGAGTGTCGGCGGGACTAGGATGTGAATACCGCTGGAGCAGAGTGGGTGTCAATAGCTGGGATGTGAATGAAATACCTACATACCGAGGTGGAAAGACTGTCAGCAGAGAGGCTGCAGATATGTGCATATTGGGTCATGGCAAGTGGCTCCAGTGATACCATGCTCCTAAACAGATGGTAAGGTAAAGGAGCAGACGTGGAGTCTCCAAATCCAAAAAAGGGGAGAAAGCTCAAAAGGATATACAGAATGCAGTATTTAACACAAACTGACACATTCAGATTAGAAAATACTTTATTTTTTACTTTTTAGTGCATTTTGTGATTTTATTTCATTTAACATTAATTACTTAAAGATTCCGATTTGAATCAGAACCAGTCAAAACTTATCAGGACTATGACCCGGATCCTGGTTCTGCTAATAACAGTCAGGACCTTTTTGGGTGGACACACCCCTAATTGTGTATCTAGAACTCAGGGAAATAGGTGGAAGCTGGTGGGAGGGGAAATACAGGAGGTAGGTGAGGAAATTATTTTTTACAGCGTGTGGCTGAGCCGTGGAACAGCCCACTGGCTGAGGTAGTGGGTGCCAAGACCTTTAATGGCTTCAGACATGGCTGTGACAGAGTTAGGGTTTAATACTCAGCAACGGGGTGGCAGCAAGGCAGGGAATATGGGGGTTAGTAGTGTGGGCATACATCTCTTACAGGCACTAGGTCATGGTGCTAGGATATGATATTACAGGCAGACTGGGTGGACCAGTGGTCTTTTTCTGCCTCCAACGTCTATGTTTTTTGGTTTTTTTTTATTCTTTGGTAGTGAGGTAAGACCCAGTAGGCACAAGTGCCTGTTTTCAGTGGTGACCGGGGAGCACTAGGAGGTTGTATGACTTGCTCAGTCGCACAGTATTCCAATGGAGGTTGTGGGAATTAAACCCAGGTCTGCAGGTGTGCATGCTCATTCACAGCTCATTACCCTAACCCCCTAACCTCTAGGTTATACTGCCAGACCCCAGTCTTTCTATGTAATAGGCCAGTGATAAACATTCACTAGAAGCCACAAGACCATTCATAAGACTATTAATACTGAGAGATTATATTTGCTCATTGGTCTCAAACTTCTTGCACAGCGCTTTCATGGCATCCTCTGAAATGAGTATCCCATCCTGGCATTCAGTGTTAGATGTATGTGGGCATTGTGACAGTGCAGAGGTATCCACATGGATCAGTCATGATCTGTACTCTACACAATAGTCATATATTGACAATGCAGATAACCACCTGTGCAGCGGCATCCAGCTTTGCTGTGATCTGTATGTATGGCATTGGGTCGTTGTACTTCTTAGCAGTGATGTGTACTTCATAAAGATTTTCATGGAACTTTTTTACAGTGGTCTGTCTCAGTGCTAGCAACTCTATCTTATAGATAGGGTAACTCTGTTCTCATTGCGCCAAGCTTTTACTTGCAAAGGCCTTTGGGTAGGTTTGATAGGTCATGGTTTCTAGTACACTAAGACAGGTGTCCTTATGCAGAATATCTGGTTTTGCTGGACTGGTATATTACAAGACAGGGGTGTGTGTGTGTGTGACTAGGTAGGCCAAGTGGTCCTTATCTGTCATAAAAGTCTATGTTTCTAAGTTATGGTCAGTCAACAGATAATCTCATGAAATTTGCTCTCACAAGATGCATCCCACTGGGGACCAAAAGGTTTGTAGGCCTTGAAATAAGTTTTGGGTTAGGCCATATCCTTTGAAGTCACTCTCTTGGCTTCATTCTCTGGTAGGTAGGTATTCCTGTCTTAATAATGGTCTCACTACTTGGGTATACTTGGTTTACTTTTTGTGTGTGGAGAAACAACCGTCCTAACCCCCCTCCCAGGATATCCCTAGTCCGTGACATGTCTAGGTTTGACGTAGGCAGCTTTATCACCTCCATCAATAATACTGACTGGCAACCCATTAACTCACTCCCAGATATTAACCTTGCCCTAAACGTCTATATCTTAACCTTCACTCAGTTAGTTAACCAACATGCCCCTCTGAAAAGCTGGTCCAAGGGCGTCAAGGCTCCATGGCTTTCCAAGGAGATTCGTACGCTCATGTCGCACCGTGATAAGGCTTGGAGCGCTACAAAAAAGTGAACTCCCCTTGGACTGGCAAGTCTATGGACACCTCAGGAATAAATGCAAACATTCCCTGCACAAAGCCAAGTGCTTCCACTTTTAATCCCTTCAAATGGAACACCTCTGCAACCCAAAGAAATTCTGGCATCAAGTAAACTCCCTATTAAAAGGGAAAGCTGTTAATACCCAGAGTTCAATCCATGCCAACAGCTCTGACCTTACTGACTCTACTTCCATTGCCTCCAGCTTCAATGAATTTTTTACAGATCTGCACAAATATACTTTGCTCTTCCATAACCCCTCCTCTCCTAACTCTGTCCTGCTTCCCTCAACTACACTTGTGAACCGCCCTGAATTCCACCTAAAACTTGCCACTCTCAAAGAGGTCCAGAAGCTTCTCTCACACTTAAATCCAGAGAGCTCGTCTGGACATGACTCTCTGGAGGCAACATTTCTTAAATTGGGTGCCTCTGCCCTTGCTCACCTGGTTAGGAACCTATTCAGCTGGTCATTCATCTCCAACTCGGTACTTGATAAATGGAAGGTGGCAGTGGTAGTCCCAGTGCATATGGGGGGTCCAATACTGTTGCCAACAACTATAGACCTATATCTATTCTCTGCCATCTAGCAAAGATACAGGAGTGCATTCATTATAAGCAGCTTCAGGACTACCTGGAATCTCACAACCTGCTATCCCCCATCAACATGATTTCAGAAGGAATCACAGCACTCCATCGGCCCTGATAAAAGTGACAATGGATATATTTCATGCTATGGACAAGGGTTGTGCCACTGGTGCCATCTTCGTCGACCTCACTAAAGCATTTGACCTGGTAAACCACGGTCTCCTGCTCTACTAACTACACGTCATAGGTCTGGATTAAAAATGCCCTAAATTGGGTAAGAAGCTACCTATCTTGCCACTGTCAAAGAGTTAAATGGGATGGCTTCCTTTCAGAACTTAGGCTGATAACCCATAGTGTGCTGCAGGGATCCATTTTGGGACCATTATTATTCTCACTCTTCATTAACGACCTCCCTCGATTTTGTGGCAGTGCCACAGTACATCTTTATACAGATGATGCAATTACCTATCGGTCATCACCAGACTTCAACCAAATCAATCAAGAACTTTGCCACTGACTTTGCCTCCCTTGAGGACTGGTTCAACTGTAAGCAGCTTGTTCTCAATACCAGGAAAACTAAATGCATGCTCTTCTCCCCCCATTCTACCTCCAAGCTTGCTCCTCCCACCCTTAACATAACATCAGTCGTAGGAGAGGCCTTGGAGACAGTCCCATCCTTCAAATACCTGGGCTTCACCCTGGACTCATCACTCTCTTTTAACATTCATATCTCCAATATAGTTAAACATATGCATCAGAAGCTTGGACTGCTCTATCGGATACGCCCGTACAGTTTCTCACCTCTGCCTCCTGCCTAAGAATTGCTTCTTCTTCTCTTACTCCCCTCCTAACCTGTGAAGCCCCCCCTGCTACTCTCTGCTAATACCTCATCTCTCGCCCTTCTCTCCCAGGCTTACCATAGGATTGGTAGGTTCGCCTTGGGGGCTAACTCACGATCACACCTCTGTGACGTCCTCTTCTCTGTAGGCTGGTTGCCCTATGAAACTAAATTGAAGTACTTCTCCATGTGTCTCAGGTTTAAACTTGTCCACTTCTTTACTCCACCCTGCCTTAGAGATTTGATATGCCTCCGGCAGGCACCTCGAACCCTTCGCTCCTCCTCCATCCCTCTGCTAGTCCTCCCCAATCTACGTCTATCCCTCACCAGGAGGTCCTTCTCTTTTGCTGCTGTCTCTGACTGGACCTCCCTCCCTCCCCACATCCTAACTAGTCCCTGTCTTCCTCTATTCAAGTACAATCTGCATGCCTCTCTCAAAGCCTCTCCCTCCTGCTTCCGCTGAAGCTCTTAACTTCCCCTACCTCGCCTGACCACTAACCCCTACCCCCTCTCCCCCCTCCCTAATCAGTCACTAATAATTGATGGCCCTCCTCTTCCCTTTCTCTTTGTGCTCAAATGTGACACCTATGTATAGTTTAGTCCTGATGTATATAGAATGTATAGGTACTGGATGTAGATAGTGTGCTTGTGACTAGCTCTACATTATTGTATCCACTGTACAATGTATGTCAAGTTTGATACTGTACTGCACTGACTCTCTGTACAACTGTTCTGCTTTACTGTACCATTTACGACCCCCGGTTGACCCTGAAAAAGGGACTATAATTGTGTCAGTGGTCCTACCCGGTCACCAAAACTCAAATAAATAAATAAATAACTAAATAAAGTAAATAGTCCTTGATAAATCACCTGACATGCTCACAGAATTCTTGGAACCTCTGTAGGTCTTTTATTTTTTGGAGTCAAGGCCAGGTGATCAATGCTTCGACCTTACTACGGTCAGTTCAAATCCCACTATGAAAAATGATATGCCCCGTGTACTTTAAGGAGCTCTGGAAAAACTGACACGTGTCTATGAAGATTTTAAGCCTGAACTATTCAGAATGTTCTAGGTCATTAAACAGACATGACTGACGTTTCTCCAATGTCTTCCCAAAGATGATGATTTTGTCTCAGTAGACTAAGCACTCCAGTAAATTTATTTCTTACATAGTTCTTTCCATAAGGTGCTAGAATTCAGTGGGTGCTGGTAATACTCTGGGGGCATATGTAACAACCCAAAGAACCCAAGCAGGCAATGAAGTCAGTTTTCTACCAGTGTTCTTGGGCCATGGGTAATTAGATAATATCTGCTGATCAGATTCAGTACAGAGAACCAGTGATTTCCATTGTCACAATCCAAGGCAATCTGAATTCTCAATATCGTGTGGTGATCTGGCACTGTTCTTTTGTTGAGTGTTTACTAGTTCATGTACTGTATATGCATACTGTTCCATTCTTCTTTTGGACAACTTTGATGGGCGATGCATATAGCTTATGGACTTTCAAATTATTATTTTACCTAATAGTTCTTGCGGATATACTATGATATCCTGACACTGACTTGCCCGACACCCTGTAGCCTGACTCCAAAATCCCAAAACTGAAAATCCCGACAGTGGGATTTTGCCTGTTTTCCTTGTTTCAGGGGGCTTCACCCCCTGCACTCCTTTTAGATAGGATTACTAACTCGGGGGGGGGGGGGGCAAAATCCCACTGTTGGGATTTTGTGTTTCGGGATTCCTTGCATTGGGCTACAGGGTGTCGGGCAAGCGAGTTCAGGATAATGTAGTGATACCACTCTCGCAGGTATCTTTGAACATCATTAATGTCTGCTGGTGCCAGACATTGAGACCTCTCTTGAAAAGGGTGACGGTCATATGATTTATATTTGAGCAAAATGGTATACACAGTTTACACCCAAAGGTGCTAAAAGATCCACGGCCTGAATTGGCAGCACCACTGACAGATCTGTTCAGGAGCTCCCTGGAAATGGGAAGGGGGGGGTCTGGGGGATTGGAGGTCCTCTGATATGGTCCCTCTGCTCAAGGATGGGGTCAGAGTGGACTTAGGTAACTACAGGTGTGTGAGTTTTACCTCAATTACTGGTAATGTAGCCCCCATAAGGAGCTCTTCTCCTTGTTTAGGTGGCTTGTTAAAAGAGTACTACAGTCAGAATTTGCAAAAACATATGTCGTGCAGAGTGTTTTAATTTATGTGTGTAGTCCTAGTGTGTCCCTCCCTTTGTCTGCTGTTAATTTTTTTTTTTTATAAACTAGCCTGCTAGTTTTATGGCCCCTGGGGATCTCCATTTTAGCATGGTTTATTGCTCTTCTTTTTCCTACAAGGCCTCCTATCCCATGTGACAGTGATGGGCAGATTGGATGGGCCTTGAGGTCCTTATCTGCCGTCAACTTCTATGTTTCTATATACCCGGGGCTATAGAGTCAGCAAGTAATGGTTATGGGTTAATTTTCACAGTAGCAGAGCTACGATATTAAGTAACTTTTCTTAGTCAGTAAGAACTAATGGCTACATTTGCAGTTTAGCAAATACGGGCTAACTGAGTGGGTTGTTCTATAAGAAAACAGCAAGAGTCTTTACTAACTATAGCATTGATGATCTGGGGTGATTTGTGTGCTTTTTATGGCTGTGTGTAGTTTGATGAAATGGAAAGTTTTAAAAGCAAGACAGTTACTCTTGCTGGCTAAACTTGACACACACATAGAAAACAAAAATGTTGAATTAGAGCTATTTAGTGGAGGCTAGAACATCAGGCTCCTACATCTGCTACTTGCTGAATCAGTAGTCTAGAATGGATCACTGTCACATGGAACAGGAGGCATTGTAGAAAAAAGAAAAGCAATAAATCATGCT
The DNA here is from genome assembly GCA_016271365.2 of Neoceratodus forsteri. NCBI lineage: Eukaryota > Metazoa > Chordata > Ceratodontiformes > Ceratodontidae > Neoceratodus > Neoceratodus forsteri. The sequence continues at coordinate 125,882,188 of CM028131.1, forward strand.
AAGATGGAGAGCCACAGGGCCATACAATTACCATATGACTAGCAGGCTTATCTAGAAAAAACTCTTACTAGCAAACAAAGAGAATGACACACCAGGAATAAACACACAAATCAAACCACTCTGCACAACATATGCTTTTGCAAATTTTGACTGTAGTACTCCTTTTAAACCATGCAGGTCTGTGTGGCCTAACTAGAATCCTCTAAAGTGTTAATTTTCTGGAGTCTCAGGGGGCTGGGCCAGCTGGCTTGCTCCAGTTTCCTGAGGGGAGGAGCCAGCAGCCTCTGGCTTGGGTCGGTGATCATGGGGCATATATTGCCTGCTCCCTGGTCTTGAACCTCTGTTCCAGTGTGAAGGCCCACAAAGATATTATTGAGGACCCCCAGGAGGAGAAATCTTCCTCTAGTTTCATCAAGTCAGAGGCCGAGAGATGAGTCGAATTGGTATACCCCCCCCGACAGTGACACCAATACAGCGATCTACGTCGCTGCCGACACAATTGACAGCTCATTGACAGGTCACTGTATTGGTGCACTAGAGACAGGGGCACACTGTCTCCTGGTCCTTCACCCCTCCCCGAATCAACTCTGACTCAGAGTTGATTAGGATTGAAATGAAGTCACGGGGGCAGAGGCCCTCACATGGGGGGTTGGGGATAGAAAAAATGGACTGGGAGTCCATTGGGATTTATGTCGACCACAACTTGCTTGTTGTTGAACTGCATCATAGAGCCAGTAGAATTTATGAACCCTGTAGCTTCATTTTTAGTCTGATCACACAAATAGTGTGGGGAGGCCAGCCCCCATGGCAACAGTGCCTAAACTGTGCTGAAAGCTTATGAACTTAAGGGCTGGGGTCTCTGCCTCACCCACTGCAGAGGGACAGGTAGTGGGTGCCTGGTACCAGGTTCAGGGAGAATTGCTGTCTATTCACCGGCTAGCTCTAAGGAACCAAATACCCCTTTTCTACATAAAGGAAGACTGCCCAAGTCAAAGCCTGATGCTCCCATCCATGTGAATATGAAGCATGTTCTCGGGAGCCCTGTGGGATTCCTCGCTGCAGGGGACCCAGTAAATTGTGCAGATCCTCGCTAGTAGCCATGTGATAATTCAAACTTGAACTCATCTGTGAATAAGAAATGACCAAAGAACTACCTGTTTGCCCTTTGGGTTGTTGAAACAACCCCAGCTAATCCTCAAATGGACTTTGCTACCTCCCACATGTCTTCAATGCCACATGCTTGGTGACATGAGATTCAGAGACTGCAAAGTGTGAGAGACTAGGAGTTAGTGCAGCCTGCCCCACAGGGAAAACAAAGGGATACTGGTTTAAAGTTTACTCCAAGTTTGGACATTGCCCTTTGTTGAAAAAGTGTTTTGTGTTCTAACCCTCCTCCCTCCCTTGGCTTGCGGGCAGCCTGTGTGTCCTGATGTGTCCTGGAATGCTTGGAGGTCACTAAATGCCTAAAGGTCAAGTAAGTGAGTCAGTGTTGTATATGCTTTCCTCCCTGTTTTACCATGAGATATACCCTAGACGGCAGGGAGTAAGGACTTACAGTAAATTTCTGAAGAACTTGGTTAAGGAAAAATAGTGGAATGTCTGAAGTCTAAAGGGTTGCTGAACAGTAAATAGCATGGGTTTTTAGCGGAATGATTGTTGCAGACCACCCTTATAGTTTTCTTTGACTGTGTCATCATGGCAGTCGATAAGGGGCAGGTGATAAAATGCTTTATTTTGACTTCAACAGGCCTTTGATTTTCTTCCATATAGGAGGCTAGTTAGAGAATGTGAAGGATCTAGGAATAGGGGAAGGAATAATAAAGTGGATTGGAAACTGAATGGGGGAGCTAAGAGAGGGTAGTAGTGAGCAGCCTCAATATTCAAACTGGTCAGTGCTGGAATGAGTATAGCAAGGCGACTGGAAGTTGCCATGTTAGGTAGGAGAATCAATAGCTGGATGAGGGAGATGATCTTACCCTATGTGCAGTACGTTCTTGGTGAGGCCCCATTTGGAGTACTGTACTCATTTCTAGAGTCCGCATCTAAGAAAGGGCAGACACTAGTTGGAGATAGTGCAGTGAATGGTCACCAGAATGATTCAGGATCAGCAGAGCAATCAGCAGAGCATATGAGGAAAGACTGGCAGACCTGAACTTATACTCACTGGATGCCAAGAGAGGGTTCTATGTAATAATAGCGAATATTTATTTATTTTTTTAAATTCAGTTATTTATGCTCCCTGAACCCTGGCAGGGGCTTCGGATCTCCAGAGGAGGGACACTGTCTGGGGTCCTGCCACACCACACTCGCCGATCCCGTAAGTTCCCCCATGGCTGGCCCCTCCTCATGGTGGGGCCAGGGAGGTGGAGATCCCTTCCCAGAGACCCAATCCAGAAGCTGGGGTCAGCCCTGGGTGCGGAAGATCATCATGGAGCCCTGCCAGGCTCCTTTTTCCATCCTGGTTCTCCCGTCCCCTCTCACTACCGATGTAACTATGTCGGAACATGCCTCCCAACCCATATTGCACTCCAGTTACTACTAGAGGGCAATCAGCTAGTGGGACAATGTGGGACCCTACCCCTGAGAGAGGAGAACAGTTCTCTGGATGCTTCATCCTCTCCCCCCCTGCCGTTGACCCCCGGTAGCCCTGGCTCGTTCCTGAACCCAGGTCGCCGGCATGGAGCAATGTGTGGCATCCAGCACCTCAACCCTCAGCACCACCGGGCTGGTGAGTAGTGAATATTTAATGGTGACTCATGCAAGGGCGAGTACATTTCACCACAAACAAGATAGGCTATGCAGCCACCCCAGCAATTGCCAAGACAGCGTCGGCACTATGCAGTGCAATAGCGAAACAAGATGAAGTAACATTTAATGTGGGGGGAGGCTATGCCACCGCACCTCTCATACTAATGTAATCAACTACAGAGGCGGTCATGGGGGAAGGGAATACATGAGGGGGGGTCACAGTATACAGGGGGGATACCACAGCTGGGGCAACATCAGTCGGGGGAACCACAGGACACAACAGGAAATAAAAAAAAATGGAACAGCCAAAACATATGAAAATACCATTTTCGTATAGGCAGTCCTGAACCCGGAACCATTATCATTCTAGGCAGTGACTGTATCTGCCATGCCAGGTAGCCAGCTCAGCAGCAGCAGCAGCAGTCTTTATTCCTTCATTTAGCCAACATCACTCTACAACTCCCTCATCATTCACCCTTGCCATTCTGTTGCTCCACACTCACTAGTCCCTCCAATTGTCATACCTGCACACTTGCTACTCCAATGGGCACGCAAATTGAGTTGCTCATATTTTAGCAGCTCAATTTGCTTCACCCATATATCAGGATACCCCCAGAGGGAGAGGGGGCATCATGTTTTATTAAACTGGGGCTTACAGCGTACTCCGAAGGTGACCTTTTGACCCTTTTTCCCCGAACTCAACCCAGATGAGCTCTGTGGCACTCTTCCAGCCTCAATATCCTCCTTTTCTTCCACAGTGACTCCTCTCTTATGAAGAGAGCCATGCACCCCCTTTCTGTAATGCCTGTCCCTTCAGCATAGCCTGAAACCCTTCTGATACCTGGGTAATTTTCTTCCTCCACCATCAGATCTTTGTGAATGCCATAAATCCTGCCCTTCAAAGTGCTTCAGACCCTCAAGCTTGCTGATTTTGATGGCTGTGCTCCTCATATTGGTCTGCATGCACCTCACCTGGGGCTCTGGTCACTTCTCCACCTCATGCAATGCTGGTGTCCCATACCAAGCACTTACATCGAGACCCTCTTCTGAAACTCTCGTTTAGTACCGTCTAGAACTGGCATGTCTCCAGCCCAAGCTCCACCCCAAGCTTGGAGCCTTGTACCATAACAAAGATGGCCTGTCCCATCAGACCTGCCAGGAGCTGGTTACCAAAACGGTGCTCCTGGCTTTTGACTATGTGGTGGTCTACGATATTGCTCCTGCTTTTCTCTTGCCAGAATGGACGCCCTCTGTAATGCCTTCTGTTGCTTTGCTACCAACTCCCCTCTTCGTTCTCATCACTCCTCCCTATCCCTCCTCACCTTAATATCATGTCACCAGACCCACTGTATCTCCTTAATCTCCAAATACTTGTTTGGGTCTCTATCATCGTACCTAGCCACACTTCTCTAACCCATTCCCTCTGCCTCATACTCCTTCCACTCCAGGGATCCTCACATCTTCTCCCTCCCTCACCCTAGCTCCTCTGCTGGGCAGTCAGCCTTCTCCTATCAACTCTCCTTCCTCTGGAACCAGATCCCCTCCTCTCTCCATCTCCCACCCTTCCCTGTTTCCCTTAGGTAACAGGTAACACTCCTCCCGAACCTCTCCTGCTCCTGTCAGCCCCCTACCAGTTCTGCTCCTGGTACTGTTTTCATCCCTGCCATGCCCCCCCCCCCCGAGTCTGTTCAGGTCACTATAGCTGCTGCACTTATTTGCATCACCCTGCTTTTGTCATTATAATTGGGTATTAGTGCTGCTCATATGACCAGCTTCTGTTCACCATTTATTGCTATTTACACTTCAGTCAATCATTTTATTGTTTGACATAATAATGCTGTTACAATTTAAAATCATTTCACCTTCATCATTAAATTTGACATAACTTCCACATCATTTATAAATTACAATTCTTCCTTATTACAAAACATTTCTTCATATATTTACACCTGCATCTTGTTGAATAGTTCACTGTTTGCACTTTATCTTTGGAATGCATCTCTACTGCCATTTTTGGTTTATTGTATCCCAGTTCCCTTTTTCAGGGGTCACACCAGGAAATGAGCCCTGGCTCAGCGAGCCTTTCCCAGTTAACAAATTCAAATAAATAAAAGAAATAAATAAGTCCCACTTTTAAGCCAGTGCATGGACCATACTGCACGGGAACCCTCAACTAAAAAGGAATTTTCTTGGGCTATGGTATATAGCCTTAACATGAGATGGGGTTATATCAGTAGGATCAGGATGATTCAAAAGAAAACTTAAAAAAAAATGCATGATGGGCATAAGGAAACCATGTTGTAGAACAGCGTGTACATGCTATCTCAGTTTGGCCTTGATCTAAAATGTACAATTTCTAGTCTGTGCAAAAGAGTCATCAAAACAGTGAACTCATTCAAACATTTGTAGCCTCAAATTATTTGACATTTTGCATCTCTACGTGATGTTCCTCATGGGTCAGAGGTCAGATGCTGTGTGGGTGAGTCACAAGGGAAAGGAGGGAGGACAAGAAAAGGGGAAAACAGCAGCCAAAAGCACATGAAGCTGGGGCTTGGCCTGCATGTCACCATGCATTTGTCCTGACCTATTTCCCTTGCCTCCACTGATAGAACATACCATACAGTCCTAGTCTGATGGCAGCCCCACCAGGAGGTGTGTTTCCCTCTTTGGGTGATTGGGCTTGGAGGTGACATCTGTAAGGGATGATGGGGGGTCTGCTTCAATGTGTGCAGATGGGCAAAATGTGGAGTGACGCTTCTGGAAAGAAGGAGTTGTAGGTTCATTGATGGGGGATACAAAGCTTAACAAGAAAATATATATATATATATATATATATATATACACACATATACATTAGAGGCAAAAACTTCATTTAATGCATTAGTTAGGGTTGTTCCACAGTGACAAAAGTGAGGAAATTTGGTGTTGGGTTGAAAACCCCTTGGACCCCCATCACCCCAACCAGCACTGGGGTGCGCATTGGGTCGTCAAACCTAACTCTCACCCCATCACACATGTAAAGCAGCAGAAGTATAGGAGAATGGGGTGAGAGTTAAGACCGATGACCTAATGCATACCCCAATGCCAGTTGGGGTGGGCGGTCCAAGGCGGTTTTCAACCCTAACACCGATTTCCTCACTTTTGTCGCTGTGGAACAACCCTAACTAATGCATTAAACAGAGTTTTTTGCCTCTAATTTCCCTTATTTTTGAGAATGATAACGAGAAATAGTGAACGTAATGCAGCGGCAGGAGCGGCCACATCTGCGCTCCTGCCACATAATGTCTTGTGGCATAGTAACAGGAACAGCAACGCAAACAGAAGCGCTAACAGTGGCGCACATGGTAACGCAAGCGTGAATGAGAACAGAAAGGGTAATGCACAAGGTGGCATAGACAGGAACGGTGTGCCACATGATGTGTTGTCACATAGTAACATGATGCCTGCAAATGGAAATGTCAATGGGCATGGTGACGCAAAGTGAAACAGAAAGAGTAACAGTATTGTAGACACAAATGGCAAGAAATTACAGAAACGTAAGTGCAAATGAAAACGCAAAGGATAACTCACATGGTGGCGTAGACATCAACAGTAAGTGAAACGGGTATGGAACCGCAAGTGGAAAGGGCAATGGTAACAGTAATGTAAACGCACAGGCTGGTTTTCCCCAGAAGCTGCATGGAGAAAGACAGTGAGTACAAAGAATGTATGCATAATAATGAGTATCGGAGCAGAAAATGAGGACTTGGAATACTAAATAGGTAATATCTCAGGAACCATACGACGAAAAAAAATTTAAAAGTCATATGATTTACAACTGTCCTGGAGCTAAGCAATTTCTGACAAAAAGTCCATTATCTACGCACCGTTTCCGATATCTAAGGGTTCTGAAAGAAGCGTAATGACAGCGATAATGTTATCCATGGAAAAAAGAAGTTCAGAGTGCCATAACTTTGCTTCCTGTAATTTTTTCACCAAACCACTGAAAGGCACACCTGTGCCAAAGGATTCCTGTAATGCGTTGGGTGCCATAATGTTATCCTATGGGAAAAAACGTCAACTTTGGAGTGCCGTAACTTTACCGCTGTGTAATATTTTTTCAACACAACACTGAAAGGCACATCTTTGAGATGTCGGCTGTGTTCCCTCCAAATTTCAGCCCAAAACTCCCAACCCCTTGTCTCAGTGTTTACGCACAGAGGTTCTTTGTCTTTTAAATAGTTTTTTTATTTTAATGGGTTCACCACAATATATCCCAGGCACACTGCCTTAGGGGTAGCTGGTCCATTCCACTGGGGTGTCAAACAGACGAGGCATACTGATGAGTCCTGGTAGGACGAAACACGTGTCTATGTCTTCTGTTAGCACCCTTTGCAAACTGTGTGAGAGGCCTTTCGGCACCATGCAATTCTGCTTAAAGTTGGACCAGCATAACATTCTGTGGTGATTTGCATATGCAGCCCATGATGCTTTGCATTGTGGGGGCATGTGTGTGATTTTGTATTTTCTCAAAACTCCCAACCGTTCGTTTGCAGCGGGGTGCCAAAGAATTGCTGTCATTTCCCCACAACCTAGAAAAGTACTGTCTCAATTTGCGAAACCTTTCACAAAAATTTGCGACACTTTCATGAGCACAAAAGTAGTTTGTGAAAGTACTTTTTCCAGAAATTTGAAAAACATATTTCTGGGGAGTTTTACCCCAAAATAAAGACATGGCTAGCATCCTCAGGCTCCGACTAGGTGAATACAAAAAGAATTAGGTTGCTAGAGTGTCCCAAATTTAAATGGCAAGCATTTTTCTGATCACTAACTGAAAACAAGATGGCAGATTTGCGAAAGTAAGAGGGCAATTTGCGAAAGTAAAAATGCATTTGCGACACTGTCGAACTTTTAGTTAACTTTTCCCATTGGCTTATAATGGGAAATTGTTTTTTGAATAACTTTTGAACCGTTTAATATTTTTTCACGAAATCTTCAAAAGGCACATCGGAGACCCCGGCTGCATGTTCCTTGAAGATTTCAGACCAATCAGCGCAAACCGTGCAACCTGTAGGTAACCATAGAATTCCAGAAAAAGCGTAAATGCACACGCAGATCATGCTTAATAACTCCATAGCCGTGTATCCGACTGGTATGAAACTTGGCAAATCCCAAGGTGTAAGGTTCTTGATTGTGTATTCCAAATTTCAGGCAAATCTGTCAAACAGTTGCAAAGTTATTAAGGTGCAAAATTTTGGGTTTAACATGTAAATGGCTCCTCAACCCTAACTATGGTAGCACTACAGTGCTACTATAATATATATGTATATATATATATATATATGTTAGGGTTGAAACCCCTTACCCTCCAGCCCACCCTCCCAACTGGAATCAGGGTGCCTATTGGGGTCAGAAACAAGCTGAGGAATAGGAGAATGGGGTGACAGTTAGAACCGATGACCCCAATGCACACCCCGATTCCAGTTGGGGGGGTGGGCTGGAGGGGTGCAAAGGGGGTTTCAACCCTTACATCGAATTTCCTTGCTTTTTTCGCTGTGGAACAACCCTAACTGATGCATTAAATGGAGTTTTTTGTCTCTAATTTCACTTATTTTTGAGAATGATAATGAGAAATAGTGAATGTAATGCAGCGGCGAGAGCTCGGGGGTGATGTCTTGTCGCACTGTAACATTGTACCCGCAAACGCAAATCGTAATGCACATGATGACGCAAAGCAAAACAGAAAGAGGAACAGTACTGTAGACAGAAATGTTAAAAACAACGGAAACGCAACCACAAATGAAAACACAAAGGGTAACGCACATGGTGGCATAAACGTGAACGGTAAGTGAAACGGGTATGGAACCGCAAGCAGAAACGGTAATGGTAAGAGTAATTTAAGTGCACAGGCTGGTTTTCTGCAAAAGCTATATAGAGAAAGACAGTGAGTAGAAAGAATGTATGCAAAATAATGACTCTCGGAACACAAAAATCAGTAGTTGTAATAGTAAATTGCTTATATCTCAGTTACCGTACGACATAGAAAAAAAATTAAAAAGTCGTATGTATTATCACTTTTCTGGCTAGTGTTATACATAACCCTCTATATTTTTCTGACAAAAACTCTGTATCTCACACCGTTTTCGAGATATGGGCCCTCAAAGGCGCGGCGCACGCCGTAATGTTCTCCTATGGGAAAAAAACAGAAGTTTGGACTACCATAACTTTTGAACAGTTTAATATGTTTTCACAAAATCTTTGAAAGACACATTGGGTACCCCAGCCGCACGTTCCCTGAAGATTTCTGTCCAGTCGCGCAAACCATGCGACCTGTAGGTGCGACCGTAGAATTCCAGAAAAAGCGTAAACGCATGCACAGATCATGCTTAATAACTCCGCAGCCATGTATCTGACTGGTACAAAACTTGGCAGATCCCAAGATGTATGGGTCTTGATTGTGTATTCCAAATGTCAGGCAAATCTGTTAAACAGTTGTAAATTTATTAAGGTGCAAAATTTTGGGTTTAACATGTAAATGGCTCCTCAACCCTAACTATGGTAGCACTACCGTGCTACCATAATTATTCCAAATCAATCAGCCAGTAATAAGCAATTTCCTAATTGCAATCAACATTCTTTACAGGAATGTTTATCCTTATGCAGTACGTGTAATAGACCTCCATCAGTCAAGTACAGTGTGGTGCACCACCACTAGGAGTGGGCCACTTAGGACTGTTAATGAAAGTTTTTGGGGACCACTGGGCAGCGGTCCAGAGGGGCACCAGAAAATCACTCTTACTCACAAATCCCAATGTCTACACAAAATCAGAGTCAAGCAGTAGGGGGTTTGTTTAAATCTCTGCAGGCCATCTCTGGCTGCATCTTCACCCATTGTCTCCCATGGGGGAGATCACATTCAAATTGCAAAGCTTGAGCATTACATTTCTCTTCATTGTAAACCACTCAGACAGCTGACAAATGTCCTTTCTGATGTTACCAGGGCAAACAGTGATGGTTCTCCTTGCAGGGTCCCCTTGTACCCCTCCTCTAAGTCCCTGCTCATAGTGTGGCAAACATTATCTCCCTGGGCAAGAGAAACAGCATTGTCAATTGAGTTTCATTGGCACACATGTAGGGAAGGTTAAGGAGAAAAGGTCAGCATTCAGGAAATATAAGGAAACACAGAAGGAGCAGGACAGAGAACTTTATCAGTTAAAGCAGAAAGAGGCTGGGAAGGTAGTCAGAATAGCAAAGGCCCAAACCAAAGAAAGGATAGCCAATTCTGTTAAGAAGGGGGATAAGACCTTTTATAGGTACATTAGGGAGCGAAGAAAGACCAAAGGAGGGATACTTAAGCTTAATAAAGGGGAGGGAATGTGGGTAGAGGGTGACAGTGAAAAAGCAGGGTTACTGAACAGAATATTTCTGCTCAGTATTCACAAAGGAAGAGGAGGGGGAGTTACCTAAACCAAACAAAAGAAACACTCTGAAGATGGGGGTTGATACCAGTCCATTTACAGAAGAAAGGGTTCTGAAAGAACTAATAAAATTGAAGGTGGACAAAGCAATGGGGCCTGATGGGATTCACCCAAGAATTCTAAAAGAACTAAGGGTAGAACTAGTGACATTGCTGACTACTCTCTTTAACAAATCATGGGAGGATGGGGTGGTACCCAAGGACTGGAGGAGGGCAGATATAATTCCTCATCACAAAAGTGGGAGCAGGACAGAGGCAGCAAATTACAGACCAGTTAGTTTGACCTCAGTGGTAGGGAAAATTATGGAATCACTTCCGAAGGAAAGAATTGTTGAGTACCTAGAGGCCAGTGGGGCACAGGACCCAAGGCAGCATGGATTCACGATGGGAAGGCCGTGTCAGACGAATCTAATAGATTTCTTTGACTGGGTGACCAAAGTAGTAGATCAAGGAGGGGCTGTGGACATGGCCTACCTAGATTTTAGCAAGGCATTTGATACAGTCCCACACAAAAGATTAATACACAAGATAGCCAGCCTTGGAATGGGTCCCAAGGTGGTAGCCTGGATAAAAAATTGGCTAGACAACAGGACGCAAAGGGTAGTAGTAAATGGAGTGCACAGTGAAGAAAGGAGGGTTACTAGTGCGGTACAGCAGGGTTCAGTACTGGGACCGGTCCTTTTTAATGTCTTTATAAGTGACATTGCAGAGGAACTGGAAGGAAAAGTATGTCTCTTTGCAGATGACACAAAGATCTGCAACAGGGTTGATACACAGTATGGAGTGGAAAGGATGAGAAGGGACTTGGCAAGGTTGGAGGAATGGTCAAATGTATGGCAGCTCAGATTCAAAGCAAAGAAGTGCAAGATAATGCACATGGGAAACAAAAACCCAGGGAAGCGTACACAATGGGGGGGTGAGATACTGACAACAGTAAAAATAGAAAAGGACCTGGGGGTAATTATATCAGATGACCTAAAGGTGGGCAAGCAATGTGAGAAGGCAGTAAGGAAGGCTGGAGGGATACTGGGATGCATAGGAAGAGGCATCAATAGTAGAAAACAGGAAGTTGTTATCCCTCTGTACAGACAGTTGGTGAGACCCCATCTGGAGTACTTTGTGCAGTTCTGGAGACCCCATCTCCGCAAAGACATAGACAAAGTGGAGGCTGTCCAGAGGAGGGCAACCAAAATGGTGCAGGGTCTGCACCAGAAGACATACGAAGAAAGACTAAAGGAGCTTAATATGTATACTCTTCAGGAAAGAAGGGAGAGAGAGGACATGATAGAAACTTTCAAGTACCTCAAGGAATTAACAAAGTCCAAGAGGTAGCATCTTCCAGAAAAGAGATGTGCAAGAACAAGGGGCACAATTTGAAGATAGAGGGGATGGCTCAGGTGTAATGTGAGGAGTATTTTTCACTGAGGGGTTGTGGATGCATGGAACAGCCTCCCTGAGGAGGTCGTGGAGTCAAGAACAGTGGGGGACTTCAAGAATGCATGGGACAGGCATAAGGCAGTCCTAGGGGCGGGTAAGAGGAAGTAAGCTGTTGGTTAACTAGGATCTACAGCTTATCTGTTAGGTAGGAAAATGGGCAGACTAGGTGGGCCAAGTGGTCCTTATCTGCCGTCAAATTCTATGTTTCTATGTTTCTATGTGTGACCACCAACCAGGAAAACTCAATGACTTGCCGGCAAATTTCTCCTTGAGTCTCCCTCCACTTGTTGGCTACTTTATCGGATACTACCACCTCCTGCTTCTATGTACCTGCAGCCTAGAAGCTTCATGTGTGTCCCATAAATTTGGATGCTAAAAATCCATTAGGGGGTCCTCCTATTTAACACAGTCCTTTATATCTTCAAGTTACTGCCCAAACATTTCAGTCACTTTTGTCTCTCTGGAGGCATCTCACTCTACGCAGGAACAGCAGGTTGCACTGAAGTTCTGAGAGTACAAAAAAATCTGATTTACTCACACACTAAATAGCAGATGCTGTTCTTCAGCTGTGCCTCAGTTGAGGGCTCTATTTTGAGTGGCCTCTTTCACTTCAGTAGAGGTTTTGGTGTCTTTTCCTCTCAGTACAAAAAAAAAGATACAGTCCTTCTCCATCAGCCAAATTGGAGAAGGTTTCAGACCAGAAATCAGGAAAGGAGAATGCCCTCAGACCATTCCACCCCATCATCATCACACACAAAGACTGCCGGGGAGTCAGTAGAAGAGGCTCCTAAGTCTGCAGCACAGCAAGAGGTGTCACCAGCCCCTAGAGACTTTGCAGTCAGCCACTACTTTATTCTCTCCGCCTCATCCTGGGCAAGTATTGTAGGGGACAGCTAAGCATATGAAAGTGACACTTCTTCCTCAGCAGAAGCCTGCCTGCTACCTGCCATGGTGCCATAGTAGCCTAACCTCGGAGCAGCACCACCATAAACTCCAGTAGATAAATTGTCTTTATGCTTTGTTACAGGTTGTAACACACTTGCATGACTGATGCAGGGACTGCCTATTACAGACTTACACTTGGGGACACTGAGATTCTATTGATACTGACATGACTGCCTTCTAGGGTGGGGGAGAGCAGGGGGGTCATTGCATGTTTTCATAGGGCATGTTCACATAAGGCAATGTTTAAATTTGTGTTGCTGCTGTCACATGCTCCAGCCCCCCCATCTCTGTTTGATGCTGTGTTGTATGGAGCTCTTGATGCAGAGGGCTACTCTTAGCAGAGGATTCCAATCCTTCGCAATATAACTCTGTATGTATAGTTCCTACATCACAAGAAGACCTCCCTTATCTCAACTTCACATCTGCCCCATACTTTCCTCCCTGTTAGTATGCATAAAGATAGCCTCCACAACTTGCTGTGTTACCCTCCCAGCCCACCATTGATCTCTTCCATTTGTGCTGGGATATCATTAGTTTATGAGTCCTGGGTCCCTCACCCATCTTGTAGCTCTATTCCACAGCATGTCCCCTCCTTCTCTGTGATCATTTTAGGGGAACCTAGCAGTTGAGGTGTGCTCAGTGCCTGCTACCTAGCCACTCTGACATGGACCATCAAACCTTGAGCTCTTCCATGTGAGTGCCAAGGCACCCCCAGGTCTAGCCCTGCACCACAATGATTAGGGTAATCAGCAGGGTGTAAACCCACATCTTGTACTACCAAGGGGTTTGGGCAGATACCTCGGTGGGTGTCCTTCACTAATCTCAATAGTACCTCTGTGGTAGGGCTTGGAGGGTTTGACTGTTCCTTGACTGTTCCTTCCTACTTACATGGGAAGTGTACTCACTTCCTGGCATGCAAGGATTGTTCTGATTCATCAGAATCAGTGTTTCTAGAGGACAGCCCTGGCCCACTAGTCTCTGCTGTACCATTCAGACCTGCGTCTTCTGTTTACCCAAGGGACACATGTTTATTGTTCTACCTGTTCTTACATAACAGGTATTTAGTCTGTGTCACAGTTTTGTAAGTTGAAGTTCTCTGACACTTTAGATATTTTGGTGATCATACAGTTTTCTTTGTTGTATAACCTGTTTGTTATTTGTGTTATTAACAATCTCTCGCTCTTTTGAAGGGAGGGGTCTGTTCTATCTTCAGCTGTTATTTTATCAGCTGGATGACCTTAGTCAGGTTGGACCCTTATGACAGCTCCAGCACTTGACTCCTCAGTGGGGATTGTTTCCTGGAATATAAAAGATCTCAACCATGCAGTCAGACACAATATACCAAAATCTGCAGAACCTCAAATCGAGAGCAGATGAGGCAATACTCTGGGAGATGCACCTCCCTGGGAAGAATGCTCACTGGATGAAAAAGGGGTGTGTGGGACACAAGTTTCATAGCTCTACCTCCAACATGTCGAACGGGGTTGTGATACTAGTCCAGAAGACCCTTCACTGGTCACTAGAGCAATCATCAGACTCCTGTAGGGAGATGGGTAGCAACATTGCCAACTTTCCCTGGGGGAAGGGTGATAGTGGTTAATATATACGCTCTGAATCTGGATAGCGTCAGTCATGTAGTGGTGAGTCTCAAAGGGGACCTTCCCCTCCAATACTATGAGGGGGTGACTTCCTGATCCCTTCTTTGATCGACTGAAAGTAGCCCCAATCAGCAACCCCAAGGTACACACTGCTCTAACCGCAATAATGAAAGAATGGGGCTAGTAGATGTGTGGTATAGGGACAATCCTGCAGGTCAAGATAATACCTTTTATTCTCCTGTACATTCCCCTGTACATGACTCTAACAGTTGTGCAGACCTGTGGCTGGTAGATGGCGGGAGACCCAGGGGGTGTCCAGCCCCTCCATTGGTCAAATCATCACTTCGGACCTTGTCCCTATGGCTCTCTGCTTTCAGTTTTTGGGAAGAAGGGTGGACTACCCTCACTGGATATGCAACCCCTTACTCCTGGAAGACAGTTCGAGATCTGAATCACACAGGAAGTCAACTACCACTTCCAGACCAATACACCTGGTGAGGTCTCAGCTGGCACAGTGTGGGAAGAATTTAAAGCCTTCCTAAGTGTGACAAATTATTTCCTACTCTGGTGTAATGAAAAAGGAAAAGGATGCAGAAGCAATGGTCCTCAAGCAAAACCTGAAGAAGCTGGAATCCAAACTTAAACTGACCATGAAACCAGGTCACTAACTAAGATAAGCAGCCTGAAATGTAAGATTAACACATTTTCTCCCTCGGAAAGCCAAATGGCAATTGCTCTGTTTCAAAAATAACTTTGGGGAATTGTAGAAAAAGGGATACCTTGCTAGCATTTAAGGTGCACAAGCAGCAGGCATAGGCCTGGATCCTCCCTGTAAGGAAACCTGATGGCTCCATAGCTATGGAGCTCCTGGAAGTCAATGCACTAATGAGAGGGTTCTATGAGGAGCTCTATACATCTCACCAAAAAGACAACCCCATTCTCTTCCTCCATGACTTCCTAGGAGCCACCACACTCCCCCGGCTGCTGGATCAAATTAGGAAGAAACTTGATGCCCCTCTAACAGGGCAGGAACTTAAAGGGACAATGTCAAGCCCCTTAGGCTTCACAGTGCCCCAAGTTTAAAAAATAAATTTTATCATTGCCAACATTCTGTAAAGATTGCTGAAGTAGCTGATAGTTTAATTCTGATTCTTTTTTCTTTTAAAAAATGAAAAACAGACTGCCCGCCCTACTGGTGTTACCACACAAAACATGTTTGTTTACATTCTTTGATCGGCTCCCACTGCATCTTTCCAGTACTTGGGAACATACCCAACATAGTCTCGCCACTCATGATGCAGTGGGAGTTTAGGAGGCTATTGCAGCACAAGTGACTGCACTATTTTGAGGTGTTTCTACTTATTTAAGAAGTATTCAATAAGATAAGTTACAGGATTGTAAACAAAACAAAGTTGTTTATAAATATACATTACCATGCATTTCAGTTCTACTAAACAAGCAGACAGACAAAACAAACAGCAATATTAATGAATATTGGAGAAGGTAAGAAATCATAAAATGTGGAGTTTTAAGTAGAAATACTATGATGTAAAACAGGTTGACAGTGTCCCTTTAAAGCTGCCTCACTCAGGTTAGTGATGGGGAAGGCACTAGGCAGGACAGGTTCACTATAGATCTCTATCAGGTCATGCCTGAGATAGTCATCCCTCCACTTCGAGCTGCCCTACAGGAAGCACAAACTTACACTGCTTTCCCCCAAACCACAAAAGAGGTAATAATTACTCTACTCTTGAAAAAAATCTACCAACCTGCTAAACTGCACCAATTACTGGCCTATCTTGCTTAGCTTCACTGGCATGAAGATCCTTGCCAAGGCACTAGCCACTAAGCTGGAGACTGCTGTCCCATTCCAGATCCACCACACCTAGGCAGGTACGACAGGTGACAATAATAAAAGAACATTTCTCAGCCCAAATTCTTTTGCTGAATCATCAGAAATCCCTGTAGTGGCCTTGGCAGTGGACTTTCACAAGGTATTTGACTCAGTTGAATATGGATACCTGCAAGACCCCCTGTGGCTTTGGATCCTCATTTAGGGCATGGGTCCCCACACTTTATTTTGAACCAATGACAGTAGTCCTTAAGAACAAGAATATACACTCCCATTTTACTCTACAGAGCGACACTATACAGGGTTGTTCCCTCTCCCCCTTATTTTCTTGCTCGCCTTGGAACCCCTCACTTGGAAGCTGCTGGACATACAGGGTAGATGCTATTAAAGGAATGCAGCTGGGCAAGGACTCATACCTTGCTAACACTTATGCCAGTGAAATGCTGCTCACACTGTCACAATCCCACCTTTCCTTGCTACCAGTATTGGAAGCCCTTAATGCAGTTGCCGGTGTGTCAGGCCTTGTGATCAGTCTTAGAAAGACCACTCTGTCACCCCTCAATGAATGGTGTTATGACTTGTGCTGTAATGGGCTACACAGTACCTGGGAGAGCAGGAGGCTCAAATAACTGTGGATTAGGATTCCATTCAAAAGATCAGACTTGGCTACCAAGAGCCTAGCCCCGCTGCTGACTGAGTTGGAAGTGGAGACTCAGTGATGGTTGAAGCTGAACCTACTCCTTATGGGTAGCATAGAGGCCATAAAGATGTTTGCACTTTCAAAAGTTGCATATATTTTCTGCAATCTACCCCTCTCAAGTACTTTAGTAAGATAGACTGCACTCTCAGTGACTTCCTCTGGGTGGGGAAGCCTCCCAGATGGAACAGGATCAAGCTGAGCCCAGTAAAGGAGGTTGGGTATGCCATAGTTCCACAGGTACATGCTGACCTGCTGGATGACCCAAGTGACTTAGTGGCTTACACCTTTTGATAAGCATACCCCCAATGGGTGGAGCTAGAATCAGCAGCTGGCAGGGTACCATGCTTCAGTATCCTTTTAGACTTGAAGTTGGTGCAGCAACTCATCTGATCCTTAAGGCCACTGTGGATGCTTTGGATTGGGGCATGACTCTGACTGTGGTCCCTACACAAGCCAGTTCCCTGTTATAATTCCATCAGCTGAGGGATAGGTATGGGGTACCACAGGTGAATTCATGGAAATATGTACAGCTGTGTGCAGGCCTTCTGGCCCTGGACAAGGCCACCTGTGGTCCCCAGACTTGGATATGATTAAAGAAGCACCCCCTCTCTCCAAGTTGAAGGGTTTAGAAGGAAAAAGATACAGAACCCCCAATGATGTGCAGCCACCCATTATGTAGAAATTCAAGGAAGGGTAGGAATGAGAACTTGGGTAACCCATCCAGAAAGGTAGCTGGGAAGACTGCATAACTATGGCCCACAAAACTTACAGAGACACCAAGGGTAGACTAATTCAGTCCAAGATTCTCCACAGGTGGTACAGAACCTTAAAGACTCTTCAAACCATGGTCATTCTCTCTCTCTCTCTCTCTCTCTCTCTCTCTCTCTCTCTCACTCTAGATGCTGGCAGTGCTCCCAACTTGATGCTGGTCTCCTTAACATCCTATGGGACTGTCCACATTTGGATGCTCTGTGGAAGGGAATTATGGAGGACTGTTCAAGAATTTTAGGCCGACCTATTCCTCAATCATTCATTTATTTATTTATGTATTGAGTCTTGGATTACAACACCTTTGAGCAATACAACTCATTTACAAAGGTTCCACATCAGTAGTACAAATACAAAACAGGGTAAACAATGGATAAGTAAATAGTGGACATCAAGAATATATATTAAAAAAATGAATACATTGAAAACAATCCAAATAGCACTGAATGTTACTCAATATACAGTAGAGTAGGCTAAAAGAGATGGCAGCCTGGGAGGCCTTGTCAAAATCTAGGAGAGAAAGTAATGGGGTGTAAGGTGGGGGAATGGGAGAAACAAGAGGGAGACGGAGATGAGTTACACAGGAGGCAGAGCGGAGTTGCAAAGGGGGTAATGGGGATAAAGAGATGAGGGGAAGGGGAGGTGGATGGAGGGAAATAGGGCAATTGCAGAGAGAAGAGGGAGTGCTGTCGAAGTGAGGGGGAGGAAGACAAATTAATAGTAGCGGGAGAAGAGATGGTATTTAGCCAGGGGAAGTGGGCAGCCTAGTAGGCCTTGTCAAAAACCCGAGAGAGACAGTGAGTAATATGGGTGGGAGAGAGGTAAGAGAGAGAGAAATATAGGGGGAAAGAGGGGAAGAAGTTGCAAAAGAGTGGCATGAGATAAGAGAATTGGTGGGGGGGTAGAAGAGGGAAGTTAAGGAGGAGCAGGGGAAGAACTCGAAGATGCGCGAACAGGGACAAAGCCGGGGTGAAGGGTGGAGGGGAAAAAGCTCGAGGGTAGGATTGAAATGAAGTACCAAGTGTTAAAAGTGCCAAAATGTAGAAGTACAATGATAACATAAGCAGAGGGCTGCTAAGGGTGGCAGTCACACATACTCAGTCAATAGAGTTAATAGCGTTGGTCATCATCTCCCAGGTTAGTGGACTTTCCAAACCATTTCAAATTGGTTCTTGGAAGCCATCATGGAAGCCAAGCATTTCATTCTGAAGTGGTGGCAACAACCAGCAGCCCCCTTCCCTTATCAGTTGGCACTCCACCCTCTTAAAACTAACATTGTTTAAGAGGCTCTCCTTCACTACAGGGAAATTAGTGATCTGCAACAAGAAATAGGTACCCTTTCTCACATCACATGTCTGCTTGGTCTTCCTTACTCCACAGGGCACCTGCATGATCTCCCCCCCCTCACCACCAATCATTAAGCAGCAGAGTTAAAAGAATGGGGTGGTAGGGAGCCAGTGAATCTAAAGAGTATACCAGGTTGTATGTCCCAGGCATTCTGCTGCACTGGCACCCGGGAGAGGATTGTCTCTCTTGTCCACTGAAAGAGTATGCCTGTTTGCAAGATCTCTGGCTGAAGTGGTTTGCAGGAGGGATCACTGTTATCATAGCTAGAGTAGATACTGTACCTACCATAGCTATCAGTCTGGAATGTGATGCAAGGGGAGGAGTCCCACATTCTCCTGTAATAGTTGAAAGATTCTCCATTTCTTGTGTATTTACATCAACTGACTTTAATTATCTGAGTAAATCTAGACTTTTATTGATGAATTATAGACATGGACAGATGTTATGTTTACTGTAAAGTCTTCTTTTTTTGTTATATAACTGCACTGGAGTTTCACAGTGTTCTCATGTCTGTTATACTTATGACATTTTCAATTAAATCTTTCACTTTAATAAAAACAGTTGGGCTTGGTTAACCCAGGAGCACAGCAGTAGCACTAAGCCAGCGTCCTGGGTTTGCGAATATTCTCAGGCCACTTGGGGACCAACCAGTGTGGGGTGGATAGGGGTACTGACATTTCAAGGGCAGCTCTCCTCCCTGAGAAAGGGGAGTATTGCATCCCACTACTTGACTGACACCTGCTGGAGGCCAGATGGCAGTACAGTGGGAGCACATATGGGGGGGGGAGAGGCAGCTGTGGGATGCCAGGTATGCATGTGTGCTGCAGCACACGTTGGTACACATCAATGTACGCTGGCACTCTTGGGGAAGAAAACCAGGATCTGGAAGAAAAAGACCTGGGGTGGGATTTTCAAAGTCTGGGGAAACTGGCGCATATACAGAAAAACCTTGTGCAAGGGGTCTTTACTTGCAGACGTGCAGGTTTCTTCTGCATGCACCATATTTTCCATCATGGAGCTGTTTTGCAACCAGCTCCACTCTTTACGGCAGGTTGTGCCTGTTTTTCAGGTGCAGTTGGATCAGAATGCCACACCTGATAGTACCAGGCATAACATCCTCTGCAGCTGTGTCAGCCGACTGTGTGCACCATGGGCTGAAAACCGGAATGGCTGCTGGTGCAGATAATTATTTCCATAGCAGCAGACTACAACACAGGACTTAATCCCAGGGCCATTTTCAACTCTTTGAAAATCCCGCCCCAGCCAGCCCAGTGGCCATGATGGTGACCTGGGTTCGGGAATGGACTTGGGTCATCAGGGGTCGACAGGGGGAGGATAGGAATGAGCATCCGATGGACTTCTGTCCTATCCTGGGGAGGGTTACGGATTGCCTCGCTCATGTAGCAGTCCCCAGTGGAAACTGGGGGCACTACAGAAGCAGTGCACCAGAGGGAACCAAGAAAATTGGAAAATCCGCACCGGAAGTCTAGCCGGATGACGGCTGCTGGCCCCAGACATCCCCAAAGACTCTCCGAGAAGCCACAGAATGCCTCTGCAGCTCTGTGGATGGCTGTGAATGTGAGATAAGGTGGTGACGGGGGGACAGTAGGGAATGTCTGTGGACCTTGGAAGCCTGAAGCAGAGGCAGCTTGGGCGCACGTAGGGGTGATAAAAACAATAATAAAAAAAAATAAAACAACCACTGGTCTGCCATTACACCAGACCCCCGCAGGCACACAGATGAGAGACATGAGAGGCCACCCCACCACCACTATCTTAGTCGTGGCTAGTCAGTGATATGGCTGGGGTGCTGTTGGGTGAAACAAGTGGGTGAAAAAAGCTGAATTAAAAAATCAAGAAAGAGAGCAAGAATGGGTCTAAAATGCACCTGTCTTGGTGCTATGTGATAATGGCAATCACGGAATACTGATTGCTGTTTCAGGTAGTGTACATCACCAAAAATGAATTTCAGCGATGCACGCTCATGGCAAATGGAAAGAGGGTGCCCAAGATCAGCGGCTTTCTCTTTAATGAGGGGGAATGTGCCCCCCCACACCCCCGCCCACTAATGGATTCTCAATTCCAGGGGGGTACATGTCGGGGAGGGTGATATATTTAAAAGAAAAAACACCTTCCAACCGACTACCCTCCCCACCATGCTAGTAGACCAGCTTAGCAGCTGCACACAACACCCCCTCCTGCATATCTTCTCCCCCTTCATCTCCCCCTACACGTGTACATGTGTGTATACGTGCGTATGTTTCCCATCACCCTACCTCACCCACTCTGGTATCCGGTTGCTACCCTGCCAGGTATCCCTGAACACCGGCGTTGTAACTGAGTCGCTATTTTTGTATGCGCTCAATTGCGGTCACCATGTTCAGTGGATACCACTGGTCTCATATCCTTTCAGTCCCAAACAGATCTGAAAGATGCCCATCTAATTCTATTCTCACACTGGATTATGCTTTTGTATAAAATGATATTAACATAATTAATAACTCCAGATCCAGTCTTGCTACTTCCAGCTTCGATCAAAAATATGTGCCAATTTAGTGTGTCAACGGGGACTTGTAAGTGCAGAAAGTCACAGGCAGATTTGCTTGTTTAGCTTCTGCATATTTATATCTTATACAGTAGTTAAGGAGAAAGATTAGGTCCAATGTTGATCTTTCCAGATGAAATCCAGCCGGCACTTCTGGGAAAATATAGTTTCCCATGACAAATTACTTACACATCTGGAGAACAACATTGAGGCAATCAATCATGCAAAAATGGGACAAAAGTAAATATTGATGGTTGTATTCATTGTAAGAATATACACGTGCCACATTCCTAAGACTCTACAAGTAATTCACGTGTGCACTTTGTCCCTGTTGTAAGATTCTCATAGAACAGTCATAGCATGCTTAAAAACTCCCCTTGGTGAACATATGTATGAAATAAGATTTAAGAATATGAAGTATCCTATTGCCATACATTATACTACCTATCTTCATTGTTTAGCCCCTTCACATTTTGTGAGTTGTAAGGAAGGGCTCAAAACTGTTCTGCTGCTGGCTCTAGGTAAAGTACTCTTGATGTTCCTCACTTTAGCTCTAGTCACACTGTCACAGCAATCTTCTAGTGTTTCATTTGTGGGGAAAAATATTTTTAGTTTCACTCTGCTTTGCCGCTATCTGTTACCATTTTGTATCCGTAGTACGATTTGACACCCGTAATGCAACACATCTAATGATGCACTGGTGGCGATGCGTACACTGTTTCACTCCCTCCCACAGCATTATGGTGCAATTACAAGGCAGAAACGGAAAAGCCTGCTTCACAGACTGCAGATGGTATAGTATGCAGTCAGGTTTAACTATGGGACAGAGGAAGTTTGGTTCAGAACAGGTATAGTAGGAGTTTAGAAGTTTCACCTGGGTTCAGAGAAAGTAAAGTGACAGTCAAACAGCTTGAGAATCACACTTGAACATTTGGAAAACCACAGCACATTGTGCATGACCACATGTCTGCATAGGGCTGTGATCCCAACAAATCACCAAGCATTTGTTTTAAATAGAGGTGCTCAGCTAGGGCCCGAAAAAGTTGGAACTCCCCAAATCCGAGTATTTTCTGTTTTTGAATCAGTTGGATTTTCCACTTTCAGCTCTGAAATCTGATCTGACGGTGGCTATCAAATTGGCTTACACAAAATCTGATTGATTCAACCCGAGATTTGTGTCCACTGACACCTTCTTCCTGTCCCATCCCTTATTAGGTAAATTAAACAAATACTGTGCCTCCCGCTCCTTAGTCCTTCCGGACTCCCTGGTGTTCAGTTGAACCCCATTCCCTCACCCCATCCCTGGCAATGAAATCATCTCCCCATCCTATTTCCTTCCCAATTCTCTATGCAGCAACATCCACACAGCACCCCCTGCTCCATCCTGTCTCCTTCATGACAGGCACAGCCCTCCACTCACCTCCTCAGCTGGCCACCATCTAACTTGCATCACAAACAGGAGGGTGATTTACTCATGCCCCAGTGTTGTGTGTGGTTGAGCATTCTGAATTAGCAGCACTGCAGCATAAGAAAATCAGCTGCCTTTTTATGATACAATAAGTTAGACAGTGACTGATACGAGCGGAGGGCTGTGCCAATCACTAGTGGTGGTGGGGAGTGGACAGGATGGAGCAGGGGGTGCTGGGTAAATAGTGCTGCATAAGGAATCAGAAGTCTGGAAAGGGAGATGAATAATTTGATTGCCAGGGATAGAGTGAGGGAGGGCCACTTGACACCAAGGAATTTAAATTTAGGAGGACCAGACTATGTCAGATCAGTCAGATTAGATTTGAAAATTTATACTCCAAAATCTGAGCCAGGCTCAGATCAGATCTTAGCTTAGATGTTGGATTTCCTGACTATCTGACAAAGTCTGATTGGATCAAATTTTCTGATATCCAAGCAGCTCTAATTGTGACAGTTTGAAAAACTTAGTAAAGGCAAAGGTCTTTTCTAACTTTAATAACTGAATTTGTTAATTCACATTTCACAACTAAACACACTCTGTGGTCATTTTGTATAAGAACACAGAAACATAGATGGTGTTGTCAGAGAAAGGCCCAATGGCTCATTAAATCTGCCTGTTACCTGCGTCCATTGGCTCACCAGTCTAATGTTGGGTTGGATCAAGTCTACAACAGCCCTAACTGTATTTTGTTATACCTTCACTAGCCCACTCATCCTCTTCCCTTAACTCTCCACCCTCACTCTCTCCTCTGGTTCTGACTATTCCCCTGTGCCCATCCCACTTATGTTTAAAGCTGGTGATGGACTCTGCACTGACCACTTCTCCTGGCAATTAATTCCACCCCTTCACCACCCTGTCTGTAAAGAATAACTTCCTTACATCCCTCCTGAATTTCCCCCGCCACCTTTCATCCAACACCTCTTTCTTGCTCTGCCCTTGCTCCTTGTAACAAACTCTAGCTAGAGCCAACATGGCTGTGGCGAGCTTCTGAAGCTCCAGTGAGCTAGCACCACCAACACCACCGAATGCCATCCGTAAGATGGTGACAGCGACACAACTGCTTATGTACGGCATTCAAGCATGCGCAGTTGTGGCGAATGGCAATATGCCATTCGCAAGATGGCAGCACTGGCAGAACTGCACATGAGTGTGAGGTATGCAGGCGCAGTTCTTGTCCTGGAATGCAGAAGTGACAGCCTAAATGGTGTGGCTGTTACTCCATAGCAGCCAATCATGGTGGAGTGTTACAAGCTTTGTTAGACTTTTGGAAGGATACTTCCTAAAGTCCAATGGAAGGTGCTACGATCGGGTGTTTTAAAGGCACTGAAAGCAGAATGGCTGTAGGGTCCACCCACAGCCATAAAAAGGGCACTACAGTCCACTTTATTACTATTCCTTTGGAATTTAAAAGGTCTGTATAATGTGCCCTTCTCCCTCCTGGCCTCCAGTGTGTACATATCGAGAACCTCCAGCCTCTCCTCTTATGTCTTCCCCTGCCAAGCTGAATCATTTTTGTGGCCTTCCTCTAAATAACACTGCAGATTTCCCTATCCTTCTTCAGGTGTGTGCTCCAGAACTGTGCACGGTACTCCAGATGAGGTCTCTCCATGGATCAATACAGGAGCAGCATGACCTTCCTTCTGCTAGCAAACCCCATCCCTATATCCCCCAACATCTGATTTGTTTTCCCTGTAGCCTTCTGGAATTGAGTATGGTATTTTATACTGTAACTAATAATGATCTCCAGGCCCCTTAACTCCAATGTCTTCTACACCTTCACTCACCCCAAACAGTACTGCTTTTGGAACTCTTTTTACCAATGTGCATAACTTCACACTTGTTGGCTTTAAATGTGAGTTGCCACATCTTGGATCACTTTTTTAGTTTGTTCAACTTCTCACTACCTCCACTGTATTCCCCTTGACACTGATTTTGGTATCACCATGAAAAAAAAAAAGATTCTTCCCTGGATTCCCTCCCCACATGAATATGTTGAAAAAAGTCAGGCCCTAGGATCAACCCCTGTTGTACCACAGTGGTAACTTTGATAACTCCTGAGTATTCCCTGACAACTACCACACTCTGAATTCTCCCCCCTTGGTAATTACCAATCCACCAATTTAATTTGTCTCCCATCCCCAGATCCCACAGCCTTTTCACAAGTCTTCCATGGAGCACAGAGTCAAAACACTTTCTAATGACCAGATATTTTTTATTTTATTTATTTCATTAATTGGATTTACAACCTTTGAGTCAAAGACTCATTTAGAAAGGCACCTCGTCACAGGAAGAGTAGACAAAAATTGATGGTGAAGGACAACATTGGAGAACGATACAAGTGAGATACAATAAAAGAGAGCACACAAAGCAATTCCAATAATACATACTGTAGGTGTACAGAGGCTTGCAATTGGCTACAATTTGATCTAGCATGCATATAAAAAATAAGATACACTCTAGAGGGTCTAGGGAGCGAAATACCTGGAGAGAGTGAGGGGACCAGGGTTGCTGGGGGGGAGGGGGTAGGAGGCAGTCCAAAAGGACGTTGTCTGTTACAGAAGGCCAGATGAGTTCAGGCTTTGGGACCGTCAGTGGCACTTACAACTCCATGTGTCAGTGAGGTGGTTACGGAGGGTGATTTTGAAAGAGACGATTTTGGGGATGCTTGTGATATGGGGGGGGAGGGAGTTGTAGCAGGAAGAGGCTCTGTAGTGGAAAGAACTTTGGGTGAGAGAGGTCCTGGTTCTCGGAACCTGGAAGGTGGCCTTGGCTGAGCTTTTGGTGGCAACCGACTGGGAGGCCAGTTTTAGGGATGTAGCAACCCCAGGACAGGAGAGCCCAAGTAGTGATTATTTTGTCCAATATACAGGTGTGGTAGTGCAGGCACTTATCAAAGGTGAGAAAGTTAGAAGAGGAGTAAAGCTGGCATGTGTGCTTTCTGCTAGGGGCATCAGTCAGGAGCCTACAAGCCTTGTTTATTGAGGTCTGGACTTTGGTGAGGGTGGTGGTGTCAGCCGCAACATAGATAGGAAGCCCGTAGTCAATCAAAAATAGGATGAAGGAGGTGATAGCCAGCCAGAGGGCATTCTGAGAGAGACAGTCTCTGTGGTGGTAGAGGAGTCCAATCTGGGTGTTTATGGCAGTGGACAGGGTTTTAAGATGGGAGTGGAAAGTGAGTGCTGAATCTAAGGTGATGCCCAGGTATTTGTATGCAGTTACATGTTCAATAGGGTGTAGGGTGCTAGGAGGATGGGGGGGCATTTCTGGCATTACTCTGGTGCTGGGCGAAGACTAACACCAGAAATGCCCCCCCTTTATGGCTTGAACCTTATCAACAGCCTTTGTGACCTCAGTTGAAGAAATATGCCAGGTTTGTCTGGCATGAGCTGCCTGACATGAACCCATGCAGCCTTTAATCCTATAGCCGTCTGGCTTCTAGCCACACCACACACAGGTGTAGCTCCTTTGTAATGGTTTCTAGCAATTTTCCTAGGATTGTTGTCAGGATAATTGATGGTCTGTTGTTCCTTAGGTCCTCTTTACTTCCAGTCTTGTGGAGTGGAACCACATTGGCCATTCTCCAGTGCACTGGACTCATCATTGTTTCTGTGGAGCAGTTAACTCATTGTCTCCTAGCAGACGCCTGTAGTCTTCAGTAAAATACACTGGTGTGTCCTAAGGACGTCTGCAGAAGTCGGTTACTGACTCCCAGTGTGCCCTTGCAACGTCTGGAGAAGTCATTTATATATTTTAATATATAGTATAACAGAATATAATATATATTTGACTGCATAGCACCGTTGGAAAGGTAATTTTATGCTGAACAACTTTGTCACTGATATTTTGTGCATATCATGTATACTTTAGGAGTTATTTGCATTTGTTTATGGTATGGTGTGCATGGCTTATGTTGCCTGTTTCAGTGAAAAAAATATATTTTTTGCTGTTTCAACCAGCTTAAAAAAAAATTACATATCATTATTTGCATACCACCATTGGGAAGATAATTTTGTACTGAACAACTTTGCCACTGATATTTTGTGTATATCATGTATACTTTAGGAGTTATTCACATTTGTTTATGGTATGGTGTGTATGGCTGACATGTTTTCCATCAAGAGCCACCTAAGCAGCTTGAATAAAATTCACTTTTTTGGCACTTCAGCAGGTATAAAATAAAAACCGTACTGATTACAACTGGTTGCATAGCACCATTGGAAAGGCATTTTTGTGCTCATCAACTTTCATGTTGATACTTTGTGTGTATCATGTATACTTTTGGAGTTATACACATTTGTTTATGATATGGTGTGTGTGGTTGAGATTCATCCCTCAAATCTCACCAAAGCACCTTGACTAAAATGGGGAAAAATTACGTTTTATAGTAAAAAGATATCTTTTTTAACAAATATAATATCAAAACACCATCTAATGTCTGTATGCTTAATTTGGTGTTGATAATTTACATATTTTCCAACAAAAAATGGCTTATGTTGCCCTTTTTTAGTGAAAAAAATATTTAGTTTGCTCTTTCGTCCAGCATAGAAAAAATACAAAATTACTTATTATTACATGCATGCCACCATTGGAAAGGCAATTTTGTGCTGAATAACTCTGCCACTCATACTTTGTGTCTATCATGTACAGTTATTGAGCTATTAGCATTTGTTTGCGACATGCTGACTATGGCTTGATATTGCTTAGAAAGGCCCAGGATTCACTGTTAAAAGTATACAAGATATTCAGGAGGCAAGTGGTGTAATCTCAGAGTGAGCCTATGGAGGCAATGAGTTAAAGAGGTCAGTTACTCAGTAGCTCCACCAGGAACTGGACCACCTCCCTTAGCACCTTAGAGTGCAGTTCATCTGGACCTGGAGATGTGTCCACTTGCAGGGGCCAGAGCCCCTTAAGTATACTTTCCACTGCATATCCCATCTCCAATCCTTGCACCCTGTCCCCCTGGCAACAATGCTACACTCTGGGAGTGGTCACTCCTCCTCCTCCTCCATTATAAAGACTGAGCAAACATAGTCATGCAGAATATCTGCCTTTCTCTTATCATCTCCCTACACCCCCCTACTTCTTTTAATCTGATGACTCCCCCCCCAAACACACACACACCTTTGCCTTCTGCTGTTCTTTGACACAGTGGAAGATAATTTTGTGCCCACCGTTATGCTCGCTGCTATTTCAGCTTGATCTCTACTTTTGCTTTGCTTTTCACTTTGCTAGCCTCTCTTGTTTTCTCCATGTAGAGTTCCCTATTTTCCATTTGCTTGTTCATCTGGCATTTCCCAAAAGCTGCTCTCTTTATTCTTATTGTGGTCTTTGTGCTTATTTTTCTTTTCTGCCAGCCTCAAACAGGGGCTAGTTCCTTCCGTGTTTCCCTGCTTGCTAATTTCCCACTTGGTCTCAACCCCTTCCACTTCCTTCACCCCTCAGGTTTGTTTTCTGAATTAACGCCCCCATATTTTTTAAATGTTATCTTCAGAACTCCAGGACCATTGTCTTTGAATTTGAGAGTTGGGTTTACAACATGATGTTAAGCCACACTGAGTTGTGGTCACTGGTACCGAGGGGCTCCTTTACTCTGATCTCCAATATGCCTTCCTCACTAGAGAGTGTTAAGTCCATTATGGCCCCTCTCCTGGTAGGCATCCTAACAACTGGGTTAATAGGCACTCTTGCATTACCTCAACCAAAGCCGGGCTCCATGCAATTGTGTCCAGTGTGATTTTCTAGTCCATATCTGGAGGTTAAAGTCTTCCATTAGTATAATCTCCCCCTTTGTGACCGCCCTCCTCATTTCTTCTCCAAGCATCCTATCCTCATTATGTTTGCTTGCACGCATGTGCAAGAAACATAGTGCCATCATCCGAGATTTTGGAGGTGTGTCACCTCCTCCTCCAATTCAGTCAGTGTGTTGGCAGGCACGGCCCCTGTAAGCCAATGCATACTGGAGCTGTCTGTGACAAGCTCCAAAATGCAGTGGCATAGAGTTGAAAGGGGGAGCTACGCTTGAGTGAGCAGCGATAAGATATCGCCTGCTCATGCACAGCTCCCAATACACACACATACACACACACACAGAAACGCATGCATACTGCGTGGTTGCTCCTCCCCACACACACGATAGCCGACGGGTGCCAATCCATCGGCTCCACTGTCCTCACCCCCAGTACTGGTGCCATGTTGGGAGCTCACCCTAGCGTGGCAACCAATCATATGGCCGATGGGGTGCCCAATCTCCCTGGCCGGCCCACAGCCCCCAGCCATCCTTGTGCCATGCTGGGAGCCCACCCCAGTGTGGCAAATATCCACGTCGTCTTTTTTTAACCTGAAAAATAAAACGGTCCTTGGCGCTTCTCCCAGCCCCTCCCGCAACCCGCACCAACCCACTGCACACCCTGCCTCCCCACACACACCCCTCACCTCATACTTACCTCTGGAGCTTGTCGCGATGATCTTTGGTGAGACCAGGAACACGTCTGCACTCTTCAAAGCTGACCGCGAACTGAGGAAATGCCGATAAGCTATATAATGGGCTAGATAGAGGTTTTTCAACTTTATTGCATATCTCAGGCATTTTTTGGAATTTTTGCACCAAATTTTCAACATGGGGTTTTTAGGACCCCTTCTCATGAATGATGTCACTGTCATGGCGTTATTCAAGCCTGAAGGGTGATTTTACAGTCACTGCACAAAATCACCCCTTGGGCCCGAATAATGCCATGACAGTGAAATCATTCATGAGAAGGGGTTCCAAAAACCCCATGTTGAAAATTTGGTGCAAAAATTCCAAAAAATGACTGTTTTACGAATGTGCATTGTGCAGTTCCTACGCACGCTCGTAAGTTCGCGAACTTTCAATATTTTCACTCCAGATTTTCAACATTGCCATTTTACCACACCTTCTTATGAGTAGTACAGCTGTCATTTTTCACATCTTGCCCAAAATGTGTTTCCACCCATGTAGCACACAGTGGCACAGTCGATGTGCAAAATAATGTATGGGACACATTAAGAAAATCACAGTGACACTGTTCATGAGCAAAGGTCTTAAAATGGCTATGTTGAAAATTTGGTGAAAAAATGCCTAAAAATGACTGTTTTACGAGTGTGCGTTGTGCAGTTCCACTGCATGCTCGTAAGTTTGCGAATTTAATATTTTCACTCCAGATTTCAACATTGCCATTTTATTACACTTCCTTATGAACAGTACCACTGCCATTTTTCATATGTTGCCCAAAATATGTTTTCGCACATGTAGCACACAATGGTGCTGTTGGTGTGCGAAAGCAATGTTTAGGACAGATTAAGAAAAATCACAGTTACACTGTTCATGAGCAGAGGTCTTAAAATGACTATGTTGAAAATTTGGTGACAAAAGTCCATAAAATGACTATGTTATGAGTGAGCATCGCGCAGTTTCCACGCACCCTCGTAAGCTCATGACTTTGTAATATTTTCAGTCCAGATTTTCATCAGTGACATTTTTCCACACTTCCTTATGAACAGTACAGCTGTCATTTTTCACAACATAGCTGAAGTGTATTTTCACACCTTCAGCGCAGAAATGTGAAGTCGCAGTGGGAAATCATTGTTCGGCACAGATAAAGAAAATCACAGTGACACTGTTCATGATCGGAGGCACCAAAATGCCTGAGTTGACAATCTGCTGTAAAAAATCCCCAACCTAATTATATTACGGGTGTGCGTTGCACAGTTTCTATGTACGGTTGTGACTTAACCATTTTTTTAAATATTTTTACTGCAGATTTGCAACATTGCCATTTTTTACACTTCCCCATGAACAGTACAGCTGTCATTTTTTACATCCTGTTCGGAATGTTTTTGCACCTGTGGTGCTAAATGCCGTAGTCGCTGTGCATAAGCAGCTTTCAGCTAGCAAACTGATATTCCTCCTGTTCATGAGGTGGGGTCACAAAAAAAACATGTTGAAAATTTGGAGTGAAAATACCGACGAATGCCTGAGGTATTAGGACTTCCAGCCATAACGCCCAACCCTGTAGAGAATGACAGGCAACAGGGGTGTGACTTAGGATTCTTGCCTGTGATGCTCATACCATTCCACACCATACAGCCAGTGAGAGGCATCGAGGTATGCCTTGGACTCTTCGGCCCCAAAGTTCACCCCATTCTCCTATATCACACTCATCTCACCGTATTTCCTAATGAAATGGGGTGTGCATAAGGGCCAAAGACCCCAAGAAACATCGTGACACTTGTCAGTGTCTGCAGGGTGGGGTGTGATGAAATGGCGTGGCCGTTATGCCTGACAATCCAAACACACACCCCAATGCCTGTCACTCTCTGCAGGGTGGTGGTGTGGCTGGCTTCAGTTCAATGCTTCACTGCCATTCCTATTACGCAGCTCAGTAACTCCTACACTATCACTGCCAATGCAGCAAGCAAACATTTGGCATTGACAAATGCTTGTTTTCTGTCTGGTTTGGTGACCTGTAAACCACTCCACCTTAATGATCATCCCCTTATCTGTCACTAACTGTATATTTCCTGTACTCTCTGATTGTCCATGTTTTCATGGACCAACAAGGTTATCCATGGGCATCCTATTAATTTCTGCTCCATTCTCATCTTTGTCCATGATACACTGCATCCATGATCTATCCACAATTCATGGATGATGTTCACGGTTGATGCACAAATGCCAGGAAAAACACACAGTGTAGGGAGACTAATCAGGAGCACTAAATCTTTTTTTAAATTTGGTAAATAAAAAAAAAAGATTTCTGATAAAATAACATTTTAAATTATTTTAGATAGCAGCCATGATTTTCCACAATCTAAACATGGGAGGCAGTATAGCACAGTGGTTTAAACCTCTGAGCTGCAAACCTGGAGACCTGGGTTTGAATCCCACAACCCCCCACTTGCATACTGTGTGACCCTGAGCAAGTCACTTAGCTTTCCTGTGCTCCCAGGTTGCACCTGTAAACAAGCTTTCAGCTTAGTGTGTATCACCTGGTGAAACAAAAGTAAAAAAAAAAAAATGTTTTTAGAGTCCAGGCTTGACAATGGTTTTCATGGTTTGTTTTTTAATTATGGTATTAGTCAAACTTAAAATATACAGTCAACATTGTTTTCTCACATTAGCACACTAGTTATATCATTTAAACTATTTATGGTATAGCTTCCATAGTAAAAGTGTATAAAATCTTTCCAGTTGTCAGTTTAGCCTCAGTTTGAGATCAGGAGAACCAAAACCCTGTACAGGGGTCTAGGTTATTTCAGGAGGTATTAAAAGTATAAACCCCAAGGGTGAAGATAAGAATAAAAGATGCAATTCTTTTGATTTATTTTATTTCTAGTTACCCTCATTTTAAGGTTTGCATAATCACTATACTCCATCCAAAGTCTTGCTAGGATCAGTTTAATTTGCAAACTAACTTATGCCATCTATCATCATAGGTATAAATGACAACTGTCTAGTATATCTTTTTTTTTTAAGTCTCAAAATATATTCAAGTTGTAAATACATTCCTAAAATCTGTTTTTTCAATAGACCAGTTTAATTAGTAAAATATTTTGGTTCCGTTGCAGTTCTTGGTCAAACTTGCGGTATAATTTCTCAAGCATAATCTCTGTGTATTATGACCTTTTGCAATATGTTTTCTGAATGTTCTGGACACACCCTGGTTAATTGTGGTTCAGCCATGTTTGGGAATGGCTTGTCCATGGTCATAAGAGCTTGGGATAGCGACCACATTTGCTTACTGTATTTGCATATCAGAATGCAAAATGTGACAACTTTAATTATTATAAGTAATCACAATAAACATTCTTTTGCAATTTATGCTGAAATAAGGTTTACACAAAGAGAAGAATAAAGCTTGGAAAGCGCATTGCATCTTAAATAGTTCAGTTTTATTTTATGGTGATATAAATAACAATTTGGACATTATTTCAGTTATGAATGAACAGCGACTCCATTAGAAAGAGTAACAGCAGCAACAATGGCTAAGTAAATAAAAGCTACGTCAAAAGTCTGTGTGGATAATATGTATTCATTACATAGAGACTAATGCATAGGCGAATGAATGTTATAAATTTTGCTTTAAAACACTTAAGGTGTGTGATGACCCATAGGCCCTGGGGGAGAAGCTCAAGAGATTTATGTGGTCATCACATACTTCACGTGTGTAAAGAAAACTTCATGAACATGCAGTCACCTGTGTTTTATTTTTCTTATAATAACTGGTGCAGGGATATAAGTACAAAAATCAAAAAATCAAGATTCTCAACAGGAACAGTAAGACATGAGCACTCCAAATTTATGAATAACTGGGTATAATTCACACCTGGTGAACTTGAATAATTCTCAGTTAATATTGACCATAGTCATCCACCATCAGTGGATGTCCATAGATAACCAGGATTAAAATCGTGCACAAACAATGAATGAGGATGGTCACTGACCATGTATAAATGTGGTTTAGCCACGTAAAAAACTATGGTTTAGCCATGATCTTAAGAGTGGGGTGTACCAATTGTAGTACAAGGCACCAAAGTCTGCAGGCTGGAGTGAAGGTGATATCCTAGGTAGAAGGAAAAAAGACCAGAACTGGAAGCTGAATACTGCAAAAGTACATTTTATTCAAACACCTGTGAGAGCAAGTGCATTAACTCCAGCAATTTGACTACAAAAGAGTCTTTGTCTGGGTGTGGGGCTCCAGATACCTGACTAGTTATTTATCCAATTAAAGTTAAAGGTGCAGTATCGCATTAACAGCAAAGGAGCTCAGCTGCCATACAGTCATTTCTATATAATGTGCACACAGAAACGCAAAAAAATGCCACAATATACAGTAAATACTTGTATTAGTAAAACAATCAAAAGTACAATTTCTATATAGTGTGTAGAAAACAATGCATAAAAGATCCCAAAATGAAAGACAATATAGATATATGTATTAGTAAAACAATAAAAAGTACATAACAAAGCAATATATATACAGACACATCGCTAGGGATGTTAAATCAAATACCAGAAGGCACTGAGGAAAGTGAATGGTAAAAAGTAAACAGATAAAAAGTAGGTGAGACATCAGAGTCGGATGCCAAATGTATGATATAGGTAGGGATCTATGTGAAAACGGTGAACGCCTAAAGGCGATCGTCGTTATCGCTCAGTCAGAGTGCCAAACACATTTTGCACTTGGACACCCTGGCACACCAGCACAATGGCACCAGGACATATTTTTACACCTGCAACCCCCTACTTAAGGATTCTCAACTCGGGGGTGCATGTTGGAGGAGTAAGTAGTAAAATAAAACGTTCGGGCAGGCGCAATAAACATCGCACCAGCACCGGACCCAGTACCTCAGCTACCCCAGCCATTGCCCAATCCCCAACACCCACGCCACAGCTCAACTGATGACTGCAGTGCCACCCCCTACAGCCTCTCCACCCTCAGCCCAAGCTCATAGCTCGCCTCCCATCCTGCAGACACGCATAGCACATCCTGTCGCCTAGTTCACCCAACCCCTCATCCAGTCGCCCTACCCGTCAGTCGCCGTGAGTGGATTGCATTAGGAAGGTGTCACAATAATGGATGGCACCCTTCCTCATGCGCCCACTTCACAGGTTACCTATAGGTAGCACTATGTACATAAACTAGGAGTTTGAAAACTTGGATACTGATAGCCAGCCTTGATCTCACCATATGTTCACTATGCTAGAGTCTTTAGATTCTCGGGCTCCATCATCCCCATCATCTTATTCAGCCTTTCACCTTCTTATTCCCACCTTAATTTTCCTGGATACCAGTATCCAAGTTTTCAAACTCCTAGTACTGTATATGTACTTGGCATTACCTATACTTCATATGTTTGGCATCAGAATTTGATGTTTCACCTCATTTGTATCTGTATAATTTAATTCACTTTGCTCAGCGCTGTACATTATTTCTTTGGTTTGACATTCTGATATTTACTTTGACCTCCTTAACTATGTGTACATACAGGTATATTGCTTTATTATATATTTTTTATTAATACAGGAAGCTATATTATCTTTCATTTGGGGGTCTTTTTGTGTTTATGTGTGCACACTATATAGAAATGGTACTTGTTATTATTTTACTAATACATGTATCTATATTATCTTTCATCATTGGGGTCTTTTATGCATTTTTGAGTGCACACTGTATTGAAATGGATTTGTGGCAGCCAAGCTCTTTTATTACCTGGAATACCTGGAGAAATCTAGGGAAGTGAGCAGAGCAGTTTGGACTGCCAGTGCTTCAAGGGAACTCAGGCTGGCACAAGGTATTGGAGAAGGGGATAAGAACTTCTTCAAGTACATAAATGAGAGAAGGAACTGCAAGGATAAGATTTATAAGGCTCAGAAAAGATCAAGGGTGGGCAAAGAAGGGGGCAGATCAGGCGGAAGTGCTCAATGACTACTTCTGCTTGGTGTCTACCAGTGAGAAGCAAGGGTCAATGTCGCAGGGGATGTGAGGGTGGGCTCGGGAAGGGGGGAGGGATTAACTAATGGGGAAATCCCAGCAAGCAGTATACTGGAAGGCCTAAGGGCTCTATGGGTTGATAAAGTGCCTGGATCAGATGGCATACACCCCAGGGTTCTGAAGAAATTGGCAGAGGTCCAGACACAACCACTGGCTGACTTGCTCAATCCCTCAATGATGACAGGGTGCGTACCTCATTACTGGAGGATGGTGCACATGGTTCCCCTCCACAAAAGTGGACCCAAGGATGAACCAAGCAACTATAGGCAAGTCAGACTTACATTCATTGTGGGGAAGCTAATGGAGACTATCCTCAAGGAAAGGCTGGTAACCTTTCTGGAACTGAATGGTCTGCAGGACAACAGGCAACATGGGTTTGTCTCAGGCAGATCCTGTCAGACCAGCCTGGTTGACTATTATGACTGGGTGGCTTGGGCACTCGACAGGGGCAAGGAGGTGGATGTCCTGTACCTGGACTTCAGCAAGTCCTTCAATTCTGTGCCACATGGGAGGTTGATTAGTAAATTGGTATACCAAGGAGCTGGGGAGAAGATGGTGGATTAGGTCAGGAACTGGCTGCAGGACAGGCAGCATAGGGTAGTTGTGAGGAGGGAACTCTCAACTCTAAGATCTATAAC
Organism: Neoceratodus forsteri; assembly: GCA_016271365.2. NCBI lineage: Eukaryota > Metazoa > Chordata > Ceratodontiformes > Ceratodontidae > Neoceratodus > Neoceratodus forsteri. The sequence goes on from CM028131.1 coordinate 125,918,202, forward strand.
CAGTGGAGTACCACAAAGCTCGCTACCGGGCCCAGTGTTGTTTGACCTTTTAACTGCAGATGTCTCACGTGGAATCAAGAACAAGATCAGACTTTTTGCACATGAGACCAAAATCAGTGCAGTAGTGGATGACACAGAAGGGTGGCAGGGGCTAAAAGACGATCTGGCTAATCTGGAACACTGATCAGACACATGGTAACTGGGTTTCAATGCAAAGAAGTACAAGGTCATGCACTTGGGAGGAAGGAACCCAAGGAATTGTTATTAGCTGGGGGGGGTACAGTTAGCCATTACAAAGGAAAAATATCTTGGAGTGATACTAGGTCAAATTAACCACTCAGCACAGTGCAGGAAAGCAGCAGCTAAGGCTAATTAAATGCTGCTGTGTGTAGCCAGGGGTATCACCTCTAGGAAGGGGGGAGGTAATCCTGCCACTGTACAGGTCATTGGTGAGGCCGCACCTGGAGTACTGTTGGCAGTTCTGGTGCCCCTACTTAAAGAAAGATGTTAAATTGCTGGAAGGGGTCCAATGAAGGGCAACCAAGATGATTCTAGGACTGGAGGACAAACCCTATGAGGAGAGGCTAAGGAGGCTTGACATGTTCTCCCGGGAGCAGAGAAGGGATAGAGAGGACAGGAAACAAACCTTTAAATATGTGAAAGGCTTAAACAAGACTGGTACAGAAGGAATTCTAAATTTAAGGGGGGGTGGACACGAATGGGGCACAGTCTGAGGTTGGAGGGTGGAAGATTGAGGAGGGAAATGAGAAGGCATTATTTCATGGAAAGGGAGGTGTCAAGGTGGAATGCGCTGCCCGAAGAGGTGGTATCTTTAAAGTCAGTGGACTGCTTTAAGAGGGGATGGGACAAGGTCAGGCGGGAGGTCACTAAGGGGACACAGGGAAAAGGGGTGTCAGCAAGCACAGGAGTAAATTTGGACAAAAAGGTATGGGTGGGAGGGGCAGCTGCAGTGTAATGGGCTGTTAGCTGCACATTCGAGCGGACTTGATAGACCAACTGGCCTGTATCTGCTGTTTTTTTGTGTGCTTGTATGCTGTTAATATGGTACTGCACCTTTAATAACAACTGTATAAATAACTTGTCAGATATCTGGAGCCCCACCCCTGACAAATATTCTTTTGTAGTTGAAGTGCTGGAATTAAAGTGCATGCTTTTACAGGTGTTTGAATAAAACGTACTTTTGCAGTATTCGGCTTCTAGTACTAGTCTTTTTGCCTTCTACAGTACCTGAGACATCCTGTTCTCTCTGTGGTGCAGCATTTGGTGCCTTGTTCTGAACTGATATATTGGCATGCGCAACTCTGAGTACCTGAAGCGCATTGTTCCAAGTGTTTTGTGCACACCAATTCAACCCCACTCTCCCCCGTTAGGGAGATGTCATCTGTGGCCTTTAGGATTGGAAGGAATATTTATTTACATAACACCTTTCCAGGGCTCAAGACACTTTGCAAGTTTAAATAAGTAGTAGATCATATCAAACAACCTTATGAATGCAGGATATAAACCCAGCTCAGGATATGCCCAGAAAAAATTGTAAGAGCTGCCTGACCCTGGGATTTAAAACTTTTAACTGAAGAGGTATAATGGATTGATTTTTGAACCATATTTCAGAGTCTCTGAGCAGCTACAGAAAATCTTTGATCACCAGCAAATTTCAGTCTTACTAATGGGACATACAAAAGTCCCTGGGTACCCGAGCAGAGAACTCTGGGGTCCTGATAATTCGGCTGAGTTGCCAGTAGCTCACGAATTTGGAAGGGGCCCAGTCCATTTATTTATTTTCAAACTTTATTTTTATTAAGTTATAAACTGAACAAGCCAGCAAGCTTTACAGTTAATGACAGCAGGATTCAAGGCACTATTACATACAATAGTGACAAATACATGTTAGCATCAGGACTGAGCATGATATTAACATTTGATGCATCATGTGGGGTACCACCAAGAGTAATTTAAAGTTTCAAGAAACTGTCCAGAAAATCATGAGGATCTTAGCCATGCCACGATTGTGGACCCCCTGAATTGAAACAAGATATTAACATGTGTAATAATCATGACCTAAATTAGTCATTGAACCCACAACACCTCTATTTTTAAAAAGGTAGAAGTTAGTGTAACTAGCACCCCTCCATACAGCTCAGACTAACAACCCTCAAGTTACTGGACCATTGTAAAATAACGTTACATTGGAACAGGAACGCGATTCCTCTGTAAAATATTTTTAGGCATCTATGATAATATGATTGAATTTTTTTTTCCCTTCTAAACATACCCAGGTTATAAGATGCGATATCATTTTGAGGCAGAATAGGCATCTACCTGGAGAGAGGGGAAGGCCACCTCAACAGCTATCTCTCCACACGATCATTGCCATGTAAACTCACATGCTACCTTAATCAGTATCAATGGTGTGCAGAACGGGAGAAAAACACATTTAACTGACAATAGTCCATTATTGCTTGGGCAGTATATTCAAACCTCCTCCTCCAATTCTTCATTCCGTTCTTCAACAGCTTTTCTTTCCTGTTGAAACTCCTGAATCATTCAGTCTACATTTTTCTTAGCCTCCACCAGATTGTTATATTGTAATGTTTTGTTACCATAGGTGATCCTTAAATGAGCCAGTGCGAGGAGTGTATGCATCACTCTGAGACCCCCGAGTTACTGGCGAAGGGGGTCAACCATCTTTCTTCAGACAGATTGGTTAGGACCAGTCGGGGAATATCTTGACTGTATGCTCATCAACTGTAATCAGAAAGTTTGCCCGGGCCCATGCAAGAACCATATCCCATACCTCCGAACCTGAGGTAATGATCATTAGGGTCTGAGGTGTGTCCCAGGAACCCTGTGCATTCCAAAAATTAATTCTGTAGACCTTCCTTATTTCCTCAGGATCAAAGGCCAGTCCCTCTGGGAGACTGTTCAAGAGCCAGGATTGAACATATTGACGAGGATCTTCCCCCTCACAGCCTTCAGGTAGGCCCACTGTGCAGATGTTCATTGCTCATTGTGCATTTTCTATTGTTTCAAGACAGGCTCTAAGATGTGCAGATTCCATAGTCATCCTGCTAAACGCTGCCTGTGTTCGGAAGGAACAGTCATCTGCTTCTTTGGCTGTTGCCACAGCTTCACTTATTTTAGTTTCCTGTCATCCCATCCACTCAAGGGTCTTTTCTATATTTTGGTCCATTGCTCTCACAGTGTGTAGGACTGACTCCCATGACAGGGCCTCTCCTGCCCCGCTCAAGCTGGAAGTAACAGCAAGCTCCGGTGCTGTTTTGGAGGCCTGGTGTGGTGGCAATGTTTGTTTTTGTCACTCCTTTTTTTACCAATTATTTTACCAGGTGAGACACACTAAGCTGAAAGTTTGTTTGCAGGTGCAACCTGGGAGCACAAAGAAGTTAAGTGATTTGCTCAGGGTCACACAGTATGCACCTAGGGGGCTGTGGGATTCAAACCCAGGTCTCTAGTTTTGCAGCTCAGAGCCTTAACCCACTGCACCATACTGCCCATGTTCAGTCTGATATCAAACTATACAGGTAAGCAAGCTCTTGCCAGTAATGCTGTCGGGGTGATTGAATCTGCACTTTGTGGAGGGTTGCAAATGTGCTGAAGCAGTGCTAAAAGCATGTCCTGTCTCAGGCTTGGCTCTTTAGCGCCCCCGTCCAGTCCATTTATGACCTTATATGCCAGCAGAAGGATATTAAATGCACAGTGCCATCTTATCACCATCTTTACACTGTCTTTTATTTTATTCATTCATTCATTCACTCATTCATTCATTACTAGGATTACAAATACCTTTGCACCAGGGGTTCTTTTACAAACGTTCCATGTCATAAAGGATAACAGTAAGGTAAAATGCAGAGTAAAATATGGCATGAGGAGATACAGAAATGTAAACTAGCAAACAGGTAGTAAACTGATAATAGTTGAACAGTGCATTAGATAAGAGATAAGTAGGTAAAACAATTGGTAAAAGCAGCAATAACACAAATGATGATTAGATAGAAATTGATGAGGCAGCATTTCAACAATAACAACAGAAATATTCAGGTAAATTGCAGTCTGATACAGCAGCCATTGCCAACATAAGAGCAAATCAAGGAACAAGGTCAGCGTGTTGTGAATGCAGTGGTGGGGAAGGGGGGTTAAAAAGGAATGGTAGGGCATTCATTAAACTATGAGTGCAATCAGCAAGGTATCAGATCAATACTGGAGTCCAGCAGAGTGGGCTATGCCCATCAAGAGCAATCCTGGAGTGAGGTCAAAAAGGAGGGGATGCTGGAGAGAAAGAGGGGAAGGGGAAGTAAAAAAGAGGTGAGCACAGGAGGGTGGCAGAGAGTGGGTCAGTTGGGAGAGGGGGGCAGGGGAGAGGGTGCTGGCAGCTACACCTGCCAGGAACCAAGGGGTGTAGCAGAAATAAAAGCAGGTGAGACAGGGTTACACTATCACTGTGAAAGAAAGTAGTGGCTAGCAGGCGCAGTCGTAATCTCAGAGTGTACCCAGGTGACCACGCAGTTTTGATTTGAAGGTGCCAAGTCTATCTTTAGGTACAGAGTCAGCCATCTCTTACCTGCACCTTGTCTCTCCTGAAATACGAGTACCTAGGAATAGCTATATTGGAGTCATAGTATTCTGTCGCTCATGTTTCTGTTATTGCCAACAAATCAATCTGTGTTTCTGCTGCTACCACCAGGAGCTCCTCCCTTTTATTTCCCTGGCTCCTTGCACTCATACAGACTGCCTTCTAAGTTTCTATTTTCCATCCTCCCCTGTGTTCTTCCAACTCAGCCAGCTGTCCCCCTTGGTTTACTCCCCCCTCTGCAATTGTTCTTCCCTCTGCTCTAGATACCTTCTCTAGTTCTAGTTTCAGCCTGCCAAAACATGGTTTTGGTGTGTGTGCCTAGTGTGAGCGGTTGGCTTGAAACACATTTTAATGTGCGCAGTGTTTTGTATTTACCTTAGTTCCTGGTTATCATGCATCCCTTTAATCATGGATATTGGCATGTTCCCTGTACCCATTGTACTTAATCTTGTGGAAATTTTAGTGGCACGTTCATTATGCATGACCAAACTTACTATGCGTGAAGCTTATTCAACTTTTATGCTTCCTCTGTCATCTTACCTGAAGATCTCCACTTCCTTCCTATCCCCAGTAGATTGTAAGAGGTCTTCTACCCATAACCTGCTGTTTAGACACTCACAAGCTGACGCAATCGGAGTATGGACCTTCTGGCTGTAACAGCTGCTAGGCCCTTTGCTTTTAACTAGTTAGGCCAGACAGTTTTCATCCAGACCCCAAAATGCAGTGTAAGACACACCCGAGTAATATATTTAAGCAATAATGACCAAGAAGCCAATAATTTCCGAGGGATTAATGACCGGTTAGGGGATGGGTGGCTCAAGACGCAGCCGAGGGCAACCTCCCTCCAGCTGGTTGTTAATCCAAGGAAATGACTGGCTTTGAGGTTCTTATTGTGATTACAAATCTAATACCCAATAACAACTCTCTTTTTTTTTTTTTTTTTTTTGATTTTATTTAGGTTTTAGCTATGTGGTGCGAGCTGTGCATGCCACACAGCATCAGTCTGCAGTGGGACAATTCATTTCCAAAATGTTAGTGACCAATCCAGTAGCCAATCCAGAGCCTTATTAGGCTCATGAATAATTAATTAGACTTATAATGCACCTTAATTGTGGCTACTATGGCTGGTCTTAATTTTTCCTACAGACACTATTTCAGAATGTTTTCCCCACAATGTAGCATGCTTATTTTGTCTTAAAATATCCTCCTGTTTCAGTTGTTGTGCCTACTGCTGGCAGACTGTTGTAAAGCATATACAAAATGCATAACTAACCTTCAAACTTAGCCATGTAACTTATTCCATTCTTCAATTTTATTTATTTGTTTATTTCAGATTGGGATTAATACCTCTGAGTCCAAGACTCATGCACGAAGGTTCCAGGTCAGAGAGTTACATAAGACAAGAACAGATAACACTTAGGTTACATAGGGTTGCAGTGATTACAAGTACATAAAAGATGCAAATTACAATAGTCCAAGGTTAAACATTAGCTGTAGTGGTCAGCCCTGGTCCTGGGCTCCTGGGTCCCTACATTAAGGGATCAGTAGAGAGTACAAAGGTGAGTGCTACAGAGATTACAGAAGTAGGATGAGAAGTATGGCCATAGCGGAATAAGTGCATTGTACAGCAAGCTATACATGGGTGATACTTGACCAGTTGTAGGACTACCAGGGACGGCTGAGTTGGATAGAGGTAGAGTAGAGCAGCTAGAGAAGGCATTATCATGACAACTCATAGGAGTCCAGTGAAAACATGGGGGGAAGGACTGTGGATACTTTGGGGAGGGATAGGGGATGAGGTGGAGGCGAGGGAGAGGGAAGGTCAAAAGGTTGATGGGGCTAGGGGCTGGTAGATTGAGGAGAGTTGGCTAAAGGATGAAAGAAGTGGGGATGTAGTAGAGTGAGAGCAGTGTTGGCAAGGGGGTATTAGCAGGTAATACAGGTGAACTGGAAGGAGGAGCTAGGATAAGGGCGTGGAGACACTGCAACTGCTTGTGCATTTACAGGCATTCTCACCAATCAGGTGTGTACACAGGCCTTGTTTGATTTGACTAAACTTGCTCTTATTAAGCAGATCCTGAGGGAGTTCATTGAACCACTTTGGTCCATGGAAGGAGAGGGTTTTCTGTGCAAAAGTTGTCCTCTTAAATGGCACCACTAGCCCACCTTTTTCTGCATTTCAGGTCCTAATGTTAAGTTGGGCAGTTACAAAAAGGCTGGAGGTAGATCTAAGGGTAAGTCCTAGCCAGGATTTCTTTGTGAGCAGACACATAGGTTTCATAGGTTTCATAGGTTTATTCAAGCCAAGGATGGAAGTACCATCCTATAAGGCTCGCCATCCAGTTATTATTGACATAAAAATTTACTATCTCTAAAAAATAGGTGTATCCCATTCTTGAATTCCTTCATAGTTGTACTATTAACAGTTTCCTTTGGTAAGTTATTCCAGAATCCCACAACTCTTAAACTATACCAATATTTCCGAAAATTATGTTCCCAAATTTGTTGGTACAGTTGTTTATTATGTTTCCTTAAACTAGTCTTCCCTAATTTATATGTGAACCCTAGATCTTTTAATAACTTGTCATCCTCAATACTCTTGTATAGGAAGCATAGGTCACCTCTTGTTTTACGATAGTGTAATGAATAAAGATTTAGACTAACCAGTCTATTAAAATTTATTTCATTTTCTAGTCCGTTTACTTTTTTAGTAAATCTTCTCTGGACTCCCTCGATATTTGATATGTCCTCTTTATTATAGGGTGACCAAACCCTTGCACAATATTCGAGGTGGGGCCTGACCAATGCGACATACAGGGGCATCAACACACTCCTATCTCTACTCGCTATGTGCTTAAGTATACAATTTAGAATCTGGTTCGCCTTCCTCAGCTGATTTCTACAGTGAACTCTAAACTTCAAGTCTTTTGTAACTGTGATTCCCAGATCTTTTTCCTCAGTTACAACCCCTACTATAGTATTATCTATTTGGTAAGTTGCTTCTATGTTGTTTTTCCCCAAATGTATGACCTTACATTTGGTTTTGTTTAGCTCTAACTTATTACTGATTGTCCAATCATGTATTGTGTTCAGTGCGTACTGAAGTACTAATATATGTTCATCTTTATTTGTGACCACACCCAATCTGCAATCATCGGCAAACTTTTGCATCCATATATTATTATTGCTGATCTTTAATGAGGAAATATATATATTACACAGACTGGGGCCCAACACAGATCTCTGAGGCACTCCACTGGTCACTACAGCCCAGTCAGAGTATTCCCCGTTTATGACCACCCTCTGTCTTCTATCCCTCAGCCAGTCAGAAATCACCTACATATGTTGTTTGGTAGTTTTACACTTTCTAACACCAGCAATAATTCCTTGTGTGGCAATTTATCAAAAGCCTTAGCAAAATCAAGAAAGACCACATCCACGGGGTTCCCAATGTCCAATTCTCTATTAACTTTTTCATAAAAGGACAACAAATTGGTCTGGCATGATCTATTCTTCACAAATCCGTGCTGTATAGGATCCCTCATGTCCTGTGCCTCCAGGTGTTCTTTTATAATGTCTTTAATTATATTATCCATGAGTTTTCCGTATTGATGTCAAACTTATAGGCGAAAGTTTTCTGGTCGAGTATTAGGTCCTTTTTTTAAGATAGGTATAATATTTGCTAACTTCCAGTCATAAGGGACAGAACCAGTATTAACAGATGTTTGAAATATATATGTCATAGGATGGGTCAATTCACATGCCAACTCCTTTAGAATTTTGGGGTGCAAACCATCTGGATCTGGAGATTTATTTGGATTAATTCCAACTAACTGTTTAAATATGTTGTCTGGGTTTAATCTTATTGTTTCTAGCTCAAGAGGTAGCTTTGTGTTGAATGTATCCATATTGTTTGAATTATAAACCGAACAAAAATATTTGTTTTGAATATTCGCCATTTGTTGATTAGAAGCTGTGGATCCTTCATCAGTAGGAAAGGGACCTATACCATTTGAAGTCTTCCTCCGATTGTTAATGTAAGAGAAGAAGGCTTTTTTATTATCCTGCACTCTCTTAGCAAGATTGTACTCATATATGGTTTTAGCCTTCCTAATATTAATTTTGACTTTTTTTTGACATTCCTTATACTCTGTGTATAATTTAACCGTTTTTAAAACTTTTAGCTTCTTAAATAGTCAATTCTTTTTATTTATTAATTTTTTAATTTTTGTGGTGAGCCAGGCAGGTCTTATAGATCTGTCCTTATGGTATTTGGTAGTTACAGGAACAAATTCGGTAGTTAATTCCTCCAATTTAGCTTTGAGAGAATCCCACATACTTTGTATGGGTTTATTGTCAAATTCAGAAGTCCACTCCCAGCATTCCAATTTGGTTTTCATATTATGGAAATCAGCTTTCCTCATATTTAGTTTTACAGTAGTTCCCGTAGGTTTCCTAGTTTCAGTTTCCTTTATATTAAATGATACAATATTATGGTCACTGCTACCTAATGGGGCACCAACTACCACAGAATTTACTATGCCTTCCATATTAGTAAAAATTAAATCGAGAATATTATCTGGTAGACAATCCGGTGTCGAAGAGGAAGCTATCCTGGTCGCATGATAGAGGGAAAAGACATGCGTCTAGTGATCCTCCCCAAGAACTAGGTGACGAGCCTTAAGTAGTGTTATCACCATGTTAAGGACAGTGTCACAGCCAGCTCCATAGATAGTAAGACTGTAGTCTATGATAGACAGAACTGAGCAGTTTGTTACTAGTTTAAGGGCTTCTAGGGTCATTGAGTGCAGGTGGCAATAGAGGACACCCAGTTTTGCATTAGCGGTTTTGACAACCTGATCAATGTGTACTCCAAATGACAGGGTGTCATCAAGATGAACCCTAAGATATTTAAAGGAGCTAACCTGCTCCAGAGTGTCACCTTTGAGGCTCCTTATCTGCAGCAGCCCGAACTTCTTTTTCTGCTGCACAGAGAAGAGCATACTCTTAGTTTTTTTATAGTTGAGCAGGAGCTTATCGGTGAACCATTTTTCAAGTCTGTGGAAGCTGAGTTGCAGCTCGGCACAGATGGAGACTTGGTTTCTCCCTTTGACCAAGATGACAGCATCATCCGCATAGAGCATGAGATGTGATGGGCAATCAGTAGGTAAGATGTTAATAAGAAGACTGAAGAGGAATGGCCCTAGAATGGACCCTTGGTGGACACCCAAGCTCACTTCCCTTGGCTCTAATAGGATGCCTTTGATTTTAACATGTTGAGTGCTGCAGGAGAGGTAGCTGTTAAACCAAGTCACCACGCCGCTCGATAGGCATACAGAGAGGAGGTTTTGGAGTAGAAGTTGATGATTGATGGTGTTGAATGCTTTCATGAGGTCTATGAAGACAGACCCCACCGCCAAACCATCCTCAAAGGCATCGTAGATTTGGGAGGTATAGTCTGTGAGTAGAGAGACTGTAGAGTGGTCTCACCTAAACCCATGTTGCTAGGAACTGAGTAAGCTGTGCAAGCAATAATATCCGACAGGGTGGGTGGTATTGGGCAATACCAGACTGCCCAGGGGCGTAATGAGGCCAGACGCTGCAGGCAGAGAGCCTTATAGCCCTGGAAGGTATGGTATTGCCACTACCGCCCACCCTGGAGGGTATTATTGTGCTTAGAAAATGGGGACTGAATCACATTTATTTACAAAAAATATATCTTTTTAAGTTTAAATGATACAACTCTTGTGATTCTTTTTTTTAATAAAGCAGTCCTTCTGCCTATTTTTTTTCCCTCTACTGTCTTTTGAGCAGGTTGTCATGGTTATCCCCACACACACACACACACACACTTTTACTTTTTTTTATTTCATCGAAGGCTTTTGGGTTTTTTTGCATATGAATTCTGGAATCGAGGAGCTGTGTTGGCAGGCGGTGAAGTGAGCAGAAGTTCAGGGAGTGAGCATGTGAAGAAAGCAATGGGAGAGGAGACTCTGGGAAACAGATCACTGCCGCTAGGAGAAATGCCTGCGGAAAAAATGGTTTCTTTCTCCTTTACTAGATATGCACCAGAATCAAGAGAAACACTTTTTTTATGTTCCTTTTTGTTTTAAATGATGGACTGTTTTGACTGTGCTGGGTTGTGCGTGGTCATGCAGCGAGAGCGGAGATCCGAGCCACAGGAGTGCAAGAGGGAGGAAAACTACATGGGACCGCGAGGGAAATAATTTGAAAGTAAGAAGACTGGCAGGGTGAGTGAAAGGTGACAAGCTGCTGTGCGTATAAAGAAGGGAAAGAAATATAAAGCACCTAAATCAAAAAAACGAGTGTTGTGTGACAGATGGGGTGATTAAAATCTCGCTAAGCGAGACAGAAAATGGCGGCGATTTCAAATTTTAACAGGGTACTTTTAGCCAACTAGGCAGCAGAATGGACACTGGGATATATTTCAGTGGGTAAGGGGGCAATGCAGGATGGTACTTTTTACTAACAGGGTTCTCACTGTTAGTTAATGTACCCCTGGTAGCCAATTAGATTCTTTGAATTTCTTAGCCCATTTTCTAAACTTAGATAGATATTATGTGAGCTGACCACTCGCTCAAGGGCTTTAGAGAGAGGTGGGAGGATTGAGATAGGCCTATAGTTTGCCAAGTTGGTAGTATTGCTGTTCTTAAAGACAGGGATGACTTGCGCCTCCTTTCACTTGTCAGGGAAAACACTTGTCCTTAGGAAGGCATTCAATACTTTAGTGATAAGAACAGTTATCTCATTTAGTACCAAAGTTAGCAGCTTCTAGTAATTGTTTCCTAGCTAAGGCCCCTGGCAAGGCAATTCTCTGCTAGCCCACCAAATGCTGGGCAGGGCACTGCACCTTAATTGTGGCTACTGTGGTGGGTATTAATTGTCACTACAGACACTACTTCAACGTATTTTCCCCACAATTTACCCAATTTCTGTTGACTAAAAATAGCCTCTTACTTTAATTACGTTGCCTACTACTGGCAGATATTGTTTTAAAGCAAAAGTTAACTCTCCTAAATGGCTAACAAAAGACCTGCCTAACCTAATGAAACACAGAGACAAAGTATGGTGCATATTTAGACTGGCTCACCTATAGGCAACTGAGGAACATGTGTAAACTGAGTTTAGAAATGTAAATACCAAATGCCCTAAGACAAAAAAAAAAAGACACACCTGACATCACAGCTGATGATTGCTGTCTTTTTGACTTGTGTCAGATTATAAATGCCTTCAACCAGTTTTTCACTGATCTACACAATTTTAAACCCATATCATAGCCTCAAAACTCCCACCTCTGTTATACCTGCTTCCCCTGGGGATGACTACCCTGAATTCCATCTAAGGTTAGTAACTTATAAGGAAGTCCAGAATCAGCTAAACAAAACAAAACCTGAGACCTCAGCAGGGCATGATGGTCTAGAACCATGAGCGATTAAAATAGCAGCCTCTGTCATTGCAGCCCAATTGAAAACATTTTACATGTCCTTAAAGGAGATAGGAAATGATTTTTACATAGTTAACTGCCCTTGTATCTTCATTTCCATGCCAGTTATGTATTCTGACATGCTTTGATGATTTTTTTAGTGAATAAATTATCTAGCTGTGGGGTGCCCTCAGATTTACACTGAGTTCCACTCTCCTCACCAGCTACTGCTCTTTCTTTTTAATATCTCTAAGACATTCTATGACATCAAATACTTACATTCCATGCTATTCATATGAATGGCCTGTAAAGGAATTTGTGATGTTATAGAACATTCAGGCAGTATGAAAAGAGAGAGCAGCAACTACTGAGTAGAAAGGGATTCAGGGCACTTACAAAAGCAACAAAATTAGATTAGTAATTTAACAAAAAAAGGTCAAAAGCATATCCGAACACTGGGTAGCCAATAAAAGGTGATCTAGAGGTGTAAAAACTGTTTCCTATCACCTTTAATGCAAGGGGTTGTACCCGGAATGGAAAATGGCTCCTGCGTTCCCATCCACAAAATTGGGCCAAGAAACCTGGACAACAATTACAGGCCTGTCTCGATACTAAGCACCCTGGGCAAAATATAACAAAAATTAGTCCATGCTCAGCTGAGTTTATATATTAAGGACCATAGTCACCTCACTAGTGGTCAGCATGCTTTCCATAAACACCACAGCCCTGACATTGGGAATATCTGATGGGTGGCTATCAGAAATAATTTTTATCTTCGTGAGTGGTCAGTAATCTCTTGACTGTCACCAGTGGCAAAGCCACAAGTGAGGGTTTGAGAGGTCACTGATCACAAATGAAGATAAAAATGATATCTGATAGGCCACATATCAGAGGTAGCTACCTGTCAGAAGTCTATCAGACGTTAAGTTTATACAGTCTATGACTGTAAAAACGGTGGCTGCTGCACAGTTCAGCAAAGCATGAGCTACTACGCTCAGTACACATACAGAGTGACATATCCCTCTAGGAGGATAAATGAGATGAAGTACCCTACAAGCAAGATAAAAAATGTATCTTGCTAGCTTGAGTTCTGTGCCTCTGATAGTGTTTTTATCTTAGTGAAAATGGTAATGTTTGTAACTGTATAAAAAGCCTTTTCCAGTTTTACAAACAACATCTCCTGTGCTCTGAGTGTAGGGCAGGTCACTGGTGCAATCTTTGCGGCTCTCACAAAGGCCTTTAACCTGGTCAACCATACCCTACTGTTGCATAAGTTGCAAAAATTCAGCAACTGCTTAGAAAATCATAAGCAATGTGTAACGATAAAGTGTACACTAGCCTCCCCTAAAAATATTACAGACAGCATTCCTCAATGATTTACTCTTTGACATTCATGATATTATTATTTTTTTTTTTTTTTGCTATTTCAGCCTATTAATTTTAATTTTTACATGCACATGCAGGGCAGGTAAGGTATGTGACTTGAGCACTGGGTAAGGAAAATGGGCAAACTAGATGGGACCGGCGGTCCTTATCTGCTGCCAAATTCTATGTTTTATGTTTCTATATAATGCAGATTTACATTTTATAAGCACAATAAGACACTCTAGAGATGTACATTAGACAGTTCTAATGCATGGCCAGGAACTGAAGGCACTCAGCCTGTGGTCCCATGACTTTCTAACCCCTGGCCATGCATTAGAACTGTTTAATGCATACTCCATCATGTCTTATTCCTTGCTTAATGGACTTCCAGGTGCTAAAGGCACTTGGTGCAAGTGCCTTGTGCCTCATTATGCACCTAAATGTGCATTAATCCCTGACAACTAACACCCATCGAGTCTTATTGCTTATTGCCCCCACAGAGATGCCTGTGCTGCCTCTGAGGCAGTGCTGCCCCCAGGGAGAGTTGCTGCCCCTTTGGCAGAGCTTCCCTTGGGGCGCAGTTCATGGCAAAAAACTTGCATCTGCAGGATGGGACAGACACATAGGAATAGTGCATAACTGGACAGACAGGGGAGCACTAACAGGAGTACAGTTCCCAAATTAGACAGGCTTGGGCAAACGGGATGGGCTGCTAGTCCTTTATCTGCCATCATATTCTATGTATGTAAGTAGTCAGTTGTTACATTTTATTTCTGAAGCATGTTTTGCTTTTCCATTTGTTCCATGGAATGTTTTCCACCTGATAGTACTGGGTGTTGCATGAAGAGCAGTACTTTACCTGCAGACTGACATGTTTAGTTCTATTCCTCGTCATACCTCATCAGCATTGTGACGTCACCTATTGTGACATCAAGCAGTGACCAATCTGTTAGTAGGTGATTGGCTCATCTTAGTCAGCTGTGATGTCACAGACATTGAGGTCATAGAGGTAATGATTTATGAGGAGGAGCAGAACTAGATACTGCGATTTGAATAATTGCCTGGACTGTTATCCTCATTGTCTTGTCTACTTCTCGTAACCCTGTATCACCTGACTGTATGTATTGTATCGCTTCTGTACACACCTGATTGCATGCATTGTATTGCTTCTGTTCCCTGGGACGCCCCTGAAAAAGGGACATTCAGGGTCCAGTGGGCCAATCCGGTCATCAAAATTCAATAAATAAATAAATAAATATATGTCAGCCTCCAGGTAGAGCACTGTTCCATACATCACTCAAGTATTGTCTTGTAGAAATCTTTTAATTAGCAGATGGAAAAATAAAAAATACCTTGGATATAAGAAGTAATCGTTGACCTAATTTTGAAAGTTAATATTCTTTCAGGCAGTATGTCAACTTTTTATGTAACTTGAGGTGTCGAATTACATAGAAAAAAAATCTGTTCTGCATACATTTCCACTGGTTTGCCACCTGCCTTTATTTCTCTAAATCATCACAGGAAATATATTTCTAAGCAGCTTTAAAAACCTCTCTTGGAGAAACTCAGAGCCTTTTCTCAGCAGGGTTAAGCCCAATATTACAAGCTTAAAGTTGCAATGACAAAACAAGCAAAACCACTTAATTCTGCTTTTTTTTTAATATGGCATGGAAAGATCAATGGGATTATGTGTCATTGCATTGTGATGGATGCCAACATTTGTTCAAGTTCTTAATGCACAGTTTTGTGCTTTTAAGAAATGTAAAACATTAAGGTTTAGCTGGATCAACAACTGAGGCCATCCTTTATTTTAAAGGTTGAAATTTAGTTGGCACAATATTAGTTTACCATTATAAAATGGCAAGAAAAGCTGACCTGCTGCTGCATAGGACACTTCAGTAACTTTGAATAAGACATACTGTACCACGGGCATTAATTGTTCTTAAGCATCAACAGCAGGTCAAGCTTACTCTTCTTATGTGGTAACCCAGAGAAAAGGAAAAGAAAGACATTGTATAAATTGTATTCATATTTCTTGAAACAGTAACAGAGCATAATACCAAAACCTGGAGTTACTCGGGTGGGGTGGGGGGAGTTATGGGGGCCTTAGTAGGTCCTTGAAGTACTTCACCACGTCCAGTGAACTATTGGCTGCAATATGTCCCAAGTATCTTGCAACTTTTGTATACATCTATTATTATAGCAGGAGAGTCTAGTCAGAGATGCCTGGGATTCCAGAGCTGTGAACCACTCTCTAAAAGTTGGTACAATAGTTGTTCTCCAACGCTTCAGAATCAGCCATTTGGCTTCCACCAAAGCCTGAATGAGCCATAACTTTTGAGGCTTGCTGAGTTTAAGGGCAGCTGGGAAAGTTCCCAATAGCCAGAGCACGGGATACTGGGGTGTGTGGGACCCTAGGTTGGTTGTGCTAAACACAGAGATCTGGGCCCAAAAGGGTTGTAGGGGAGCACATTCTCACACGATATGTAACAGGTCTGCTTTTGGTGCTGAGCATCTTCAGCAGTAGTCCTGGGCGATATACCGCATTGTTCTTAGTTGCGTATGGGTTTGATATCAAAAATGAAATATTTTATTTTGGATCAGAAGACTCCTTTGATCCCAACATGCTTGGTATGTCATTATCCACCCCTGCATCAACTGGTGATCAGAGATCATGGTTTCCAGTCTATGTTGCCACTTGATTTTGGCAGGTAGTGATGGGTCTGGGCCGCTATCCCTCATGAGCCATTGAATAACCCCAGCCTGACCTTTTGGTTTTAAGATCCAGCAATGGATCGGAACTCTCTCCTGAGGCTTCAAATAGCCTTGCCACATGTAGAACAGTTGCAGTGTTTTTTGAGCCACTGCGTGTACAGGCTTCTAATTTGTGGATATCTTCAAAAATCACCCTGGTGGAGCATATACCTGTCTTTTAGTGATTGGAAAGAATCCATAACCCCCCCAGTAGTCTCTAAGTTACAAAATTTGATAATAGTTTTGTTTTCCAACCCTTTCCATATCATTGGTTCATGGTCAATACACAGGTTCGGATTGTTCCATATCGGGACATCTAGGCCTGGATTTAAACAAAGGTTTGCTTTTTGACCCATCATTTGCCAGGATCTATGTGCGGCCTGTATGATAATCAAAGAGTGGAACTTCTTAGGGAGCGAGAAGCCTAGAAAAGCTGATAATGGGTTCTTCTTGGAGGAGGGATTGTTCTATCACCAGCAAGGCTGGGGGGGCATTGTCATGTTTCCCATACCACATGAGATTTTTGGCAGAGATGAAGGCATATGAGTAGCAGGTGAAGTCAGGACGGTTCCACCCCCCCCCCTTATCCAGGGTGCCCTCAATTTTGTTCTGCTGTATCGGGGGACAGTCCCCAAAGGAATTTACTTTAAGGGCATGCAATTTCTAGGCCCATTTCATAGTGGCGGAGGAAGAGAAAGATGGGCCCCAGTGCAGGTTGTAATTGTGGGCCCCCACGCCGCCACCCCCTATCCCAGTGCTGCAACCCCCCTTCGGCCAGGCCACCCCCCCAACCTAGCCTAGTACTGCTAGCAGCTGAGCCTAGCAGCGATGGGCCCACACTGCCCAGGCAGCCAGCAAGGCCCAAGTCCAAATGTGTTTTGTTTTCTTTCTTTATAGCCACCAGAAATCACAATCCAGTCCAATCGATGCTGTGCTACTACTTCCTTGACCTTAGCCCCTGCCTACATCATTTAGTTTCTTTACTTCAACAAAAAGAAAGATTGTGATTGTGTGTCCCCACTACTCAACACACACACAGACACTGCATGTTTAGCTCACTCTCCAATCTGCACACCATGTTACCCATCTCTTGTGCTGCAGTGCAATATATAGCGCAGCTTGGCCCTGCCTATCACAGACTGATTGACAGTGTCCCTGTCCAATTGGACGTGTCAGCCAGCAGCCAGTCATGTGGTGCAGAGCTTAAGCTTGCTAAGAACCATGCTGCCCTTTGTGTGCCTCGCTGCCTGCCTTCCTGACCCTAGTAGGCCTCTGCCTCCCTCCATTAGTTCCCCACACAGACAGTACAGCAGCATGCGGCAGCAGCAGTGAGAGACAGAGTGAGCTGAGAGCACTCCATAGTCCACCATGCTCTTGCGACTCACGAGTGAGCGGCAGCGACCAGCCGGCCATGGGCCCCTGCCACCCCTCAGCGCTACAAACAACAACAACCCTCCCCTGAGCCAGCCACTTGCAAGGCAAGTTCAACAGTCATCCTCCCCCCCTTCTGCCAAGTTCCAACCCGAACCACCCCACCACCCAGACCCAGCCACAGACACAACAACACAAGTCAAGCCTCCGAGGTACAGACTCGGAGTGTGAGAGAGACAAAAAGCACAGAAGAGAGTACAGAGAGTGTGAGAAGAACTGAATGAAGATTGACTACTAACTAGATGTCTGTTGTGAGCAGTAAATGTACATTGGGGGTGGGGCTGGGGTGGAGGTCGGACTCTGGGGCCAGACGGTGGGGCCAGGGGATGCTCTGTGACTCTGTGCACTCAGGGCAGTCTTATTGCAGCAGCAAGTGAGTGAGCGAACGAGTGACTGGGATCATCATCACTGTCCTGCACTGCAGGCACACCAGCACTGCGGGTGCTCTCTCGTCTCTCTCTCTCGAGTCTCACTCTCTGTCTTTGCTGCTGTGCCTCAGCACAATGCAGTGTGAGTGACTGACAGACTGTGTTGTCCTGCTCGCTCCTGTAAAAGTAAAGTTACCATGGTGCTGGCAACCCAACAGCTTAGCTTTAGAAGTAGTCGTCCTGGTCCCTATCCGACTCAGTCTTGTCACGTTGCAACGCAAGCGGTGAGATGGACTCTCTGCTGCCATCTGCAGTACGTCGTCAGGCAGCACAGGTCAGGCGCAGCAGCACACCATCAGTTCAGTGACTGGAACTGGGAGGGTGACTAAAAATGTCAGTTGAATCTTTATCTTTCGCAAAAAAAAATGTTAAAATACTTAATAAACTTACTGGGCCCCTAAGTCTGTCTGGCCCCTGTGCCACTGCATTGGCTGCACCGGCTATTCCTCCATCACTGCCATTTCATTGGAATTATAATTGGCAGATGAGAAAGTAGATGTTAAACTTTAGGGGCCATCATCATCTTGATGGCAACGATTTTCCCTGCCATCGGTAGGTGGAGATGTTCCCATCTCTCTACATCCTGTTGTAACTTAGCCAAAAGTGGATTCAAGTTTTTGTCCACCAGGGCATTTAGATTTGGGTAAGCTTAATTCCTAAACATTTTATCCCTGTCAGAGCCCAATGGAGTCCTAACAGGCCCAAGGCGGGTGGTGAGATACGGCTGTTTAAGGGTAGAATCTCTGATTTGGATACGTTTATTTTGAGACATGAGTATGCCCAAATGTGTCCAGAGTGCCTAGGATATGGGGTAGGTTCTGCATTATGGTACTTGTTAGAATCAAGCAATCATTGTCATACATTTTTCATGTGTAATTGAGCCTCACCAACTCTTATCCTGCAATTCCTGAGTTAGCCCTGATCGCAGCTGCCAGGGATTCTATTGCAAGCACAAACAGCAGGTGGGGAGAACGGGCAGCCCTGTCTCATTCCTCTATATAGGGGAAAGGTGTCAGACATAGTACCAGTCATAAGGACCCTAGCACTAGGCCTATTGTTCATAGTACTGGTCCAGGTGGTAAAGTATGGGCCGAAGTTATAGCTGTTCATGGCTACGTGCAGGTATCCCCACACCACTGAATAAAAAGCTTTTTCAAGGTCTGTGGCTGGAGGGGGAGATAGCTGCAGCAGCTTGCATTATTGAAATTAGGGCACGAAGATGGGCTGAGCTGGCCTTCCCCTTAACAAAGCCAGCCTGTGAAGGGTGGATGATTTGTGGAAGTATTTTTTCAAGTCTCATAGCCAGTACTTTGGCTAGGACCTCGGCATCCGTGTTTATTAACAAGATCAGTCTGTAGGTAGCCAGAAGGGATGGGGCCTTGCCATCTTTTGTCAGCACAGTGATTATGGATTCTCGTAGCGTGCTTGGGAGCTCTCCTATCATATGGGCTGTCTGTAACATATGGGTAAGTGGGAGGGGGTGATTATTCATCTTGTTAATTTAGAGAAGTTGACAGTGAAACCACCCCCTCCTGGTGCTTTATGAGGTGCCATTAGTTGGATGGCAGTGGAGAACTCACCTTCTGAAATCAGGGCTTCTAGTTCTTCTCTTACTTTGGAGGAGAGTGTGGGGAGGGGGAGGTTGGCCATAAATTTATTATATCTGTTGGGGTCCCATTTAGCCTGGGAAGAGTAGAGATCGTTGTAAAACTCAACCATTATCCTGTTGATTTCTTTCTGATTAGAGGTAATGCAAAGAAGTGCAAGGTAATGAACCTGGGAAACAAAAACCCAGGGCAAGAGTACACAATGGGGTGTGAGATACTGACAACAGTAAAAATGGAAAGGGACCTGGGGGTAATCATATCAGATGACCTAAAGGTGGGCAAGCAATGTGAGAAGGCAGTAAGGAAGGCTGGGGGGATACTGGGATGCATCGAGAGAGGCGTCAATAGTAGAAAACAGGAAGTTGTTATCCCTTTGTACAGACAGTTGGTGAGACCCCATTTGGAGTACTGTGTGCAGTTCTGGAGACCCCATCTCTGCAAAGACATAGACAGAGTGGAGGCTGTCCAGAGGAGGGCAACCAAAATGGTGCAGGGTCTGCACCAGAAGACATCTGAAGAAAGACTAAAGGAGCTTAATATATACCCTTGAGGAAAGGAGGGAGAGAGGGGACATGATAGAAACTTTCAAATACCTCAAGGGAATCAACAAAGTCCAAGAGGGTGGCATCTTTCAGAAAAAGAGATGTGCAAGAACAAGGGGGCACAATTTGAAGATAGAGGAGGGACGGCCAGAGGTAATGTGAGGAAGTATTTTTTCACAGAGAGGGTTGTGGATGCATGGAACAGCCTCCCTGAGGAGGTTGTGGAGTCAAGAACAGTGGGGGAATTCAAGAATGCATGGGACAGACATAAGGCAGTCCTAGTGGGGGGTAGGAGGAAATAAGCTGTTAGTTAATTAGGTTCTGCAGCTTATCTGTTAGGAAGGAAAATGGGCAGACTAGGTGGGCCAAGCGGTCCTTATCTGCTGTCAAATTCTTTTTCTAGGTGAGTCTTCCTATTTTGCTTTTTAGGTGAGGAATGTGCCTTTCTGCCTGCTTTTGCTTTAACTGGTATGCTAGTAATTTGCCGGCCTTTTCCCCCACTACCCAGTACAGTATTTGTGCTGAGTCTGCAGGATTTGGAGTTGGGCTTTCCTAGTAGTCAGAGTGTTGAGCTGAAGTATCAGAGCTGTTAGATCTGGTAGTTTAGCCGAATTGTTCAGGACCTGGGGGTCTTTTTTATATTGTTTTTCTAATTGGTCAGACTCAATCTGCTTTTCTAATAGAGGTGACTTCCATCTCATGCTGCTTGCATCTGTAGGTGGCGTAACTTATAATACCTCCCTTGTGGTGGCTTTATAAGCCTCCCATACCCCAAACACTGAGGAGGACCCCCTAGGGTTCTCCTGGAAGTAGAGCTCTGATTCATTTTGAATCCACTTAGTGAACTCAATGGGCTGTAGTAGGATAGGGTCCAGCCTCCATAGCAGAGGTCTATGTTGCCGAGGTACTGTGAGGAGGCTTAGAACTAGGGGGGTGTGATCTAACATATACAAGGGGGCAATTGAGATGTCAGCCATAGCAGAAGTTATAGAAGAAGAAGTGCACCAATGGTCCAGTTGGCTAGCCATCACTTTAGATTTGGAGAAAAAGGTATAGTCATGATCAGTAAGATGGGTGAGCCTCCAAATGTCTAAGAGCTGGTGTAAGGAAAGTAAGTTTTTCAGGTTGCGGAGGGCCTGAGTGTGCGGCTCTGGCTTTGCATTAGACCTATCTGAGATTATGTAACAAAATTCAGGTGAGTCCATGTTGGGGGCAAAGATATTTGCTAGAAGGACAGGTCCTTAGGGGGAGTCAGCCCTCACTAGTACCCAGCAGCCTTCCTTATCTGTTTGAACTGATTTTTACATTTGCTCACGCGCATGCGCAAGGAACATCTTGCAACAGTATGAGTTTTGGAGGTGTGTGACTCTCCTCCCCAATGCAGTGATCAGTGTAGCAGGCGCGACCCTAGGGGACCAATACATGCCAAGCTGTGTATGATGGCAATTCGGCTGTGTTGGTCTTCACATCAAAGAAAAGGTCCGCTGTAATCAGCAGTGGTAGCGTGTATGCAGTTGGCATACATAGCCGAACTGCTGTCATGCACAGCTTGCCAATCCCTCCCGCTTTCTCCCTCTGCTAATGTCCTCCCTCTCCCTCCTTTTGTCCCCAGCCCCCACCTTGTGTGCCGAGGGAGGTGCCCAATCCCCCTCAGCTCATGAACCTCCCCCCAGCACACCCCTCCCAAAAAAAAACAAATTGGCACGCTGGGAGTCCACCCCAGCACACTCATGCCCCCCCCAACACACACACTGTATGGCTGGAGGGGGTTCCCAATTCCCACTGGCTCTACTCCCCCCCAATAAACAGGTAGGTGGCATGCTGGGAGCTGACCCCAGTGTGGCAAAAGCATCTTTTTTTTTTCAATTTTTGTAAAACAAGAAAACGGTCCCTCAGTGAGTCCTGGGCCCTCCCCGCCAACCCGTGCCCACCCTCTGTGCACCTACCTCCCCACAGCCCCCCCACCCTGTACTTACCTCCGGAGGCCTGCACAATGATCTTCGGTGGACCGGGAAACACGTCTGCACTCTTCAAAGACGACCGTGAACTGAGGAAATGCCGATAAGCTGTATAATGGCATAAACAGGGTTTTTCCAACTTAGGTGGATATCTTGGCCATTTTTTCGACTTTTGGCACCAAATTTCAACATGGAATTCTTGACACCCCTTCCCATGAATTCAGTCACTGTCATGGCGTTATTCAGTCGCGAAAGGTGATTTCACGGTCACTGCATGGAATCACCTTTTGGGACTGATTAACAAAATGACAGTGTCTGTGTTCATGAGGAGGGCTCTCAAAAAGCCTATGTTGCAAATTTGGTGAAAAAAAAGAAAAAAAATAACAGTTTTACGAGTGTGCATTGCGCAGTTTCCACGCACACTCATAAATGTGCAAATTTGTGATATTTTCACTCCAGATTTTCAACATAGGCATATTTAAACACCTCTTTATGAACAGTACAGCTGTCATTTTTCATATCCTGGCCGAAATGTGTTTTCTCACTTCCGGCGCAAAATATCATGGTCGCTGTTGGAAATCTGTGTTTGCTACAGAGTAAAACAATCTCAGTGACACTGTTCATGAGCAGAGGTCCTAAAATACCTGCATTGAAAATTTGGTGGCAAAAGTCCATAAAATGGCTGTGTTATGAGCGTGCGTTGCGCATTTTCTATGCTCGCATGTAAGTTTGTGAGCGTGTAATATTTCCTCCAGATTTTCAACATTGCCATTTCCCACATCTCACTTATGACCAATACAGCTGTTATTTTTCCATCCTGGCCACGAAATGTGTTTCGCTAAAATACAATACTTGTGCTTCGCTATTAGGAAATAATGTTGATACAAGTAAGAAAATCATGATGACACTGTTCATGAGCAGATGTCCTAAAATGCCTATGTTGAATTTGGTGCAAAAATTCCAAACAATAACTGTTTTACGAGTGTACACTGTGCAGTTTCCACGCGCACTCGTAACTTTGCGAATTTGTCATATTTTCACTCAAGATTTCCAACATTTGCTTTTTCTCACACCTCCTGATGAACAGTTCAGCTGTAATTTTTCACATCCTGGCTGAAATGTGTTTTCACACCTCCGACGCAGAATAGCACGGTTGCTGTGGGAAATCAGTGTTTGGTGCATGGTAAGAAAACCATAGTGACAGTGTTCATGACCAGAGGTGACAAAATGCCTATGTTGAAAATTTGGTGAAATAATTCCACTGAATGACTGTGTTACAAGCACGGGTTGCGCATTTTCCACACAGGCTGATACCCTTGAGCACACCCAGGGCTTTAGGGTTCCTAAGACAGACACTTAAGAAGTATGAGGGTGGAAACGTTGGTAAATGAAAGAGAAGTTGCACAGAGGTACTCTGTTGGGATATAGATGCTAAAGGGACATGGATACAATTGGGGGGGGTCTGCATAAATGCAAAAAGCCAATGCAAATACTTACAAGTGAACGTTCGGCTTTGACAAATGCTTGTTATGAAACAAGATTGATACCCCCCACTTGGCTGACCCAGAGATGCTATGGACTTCCCACTTTATCCAGTCCCTGTTCAATTTCTGGGCTTCTGTCTTACTTAATTTAGTCTCCTGAAGGAATGCTATTTGGATTTTTAATTTTTTTTAGTCAAGCCAAAAAGTTTTTCCGTTTAATGGGGGAATTTAGGTCCTTGATGTTCCAGGACATAGCTACCACATCTGGGATATGATCCATGATTAATGGAGGTTCAGTAAGCAAATAGATAAAAGGGTATTAGGGGGACGGGCACCATGACCCATCCCCTGAGAAACAATACATCCACATTCATCATTTGCCAAGTATGTCTGCACTGTATAAATTCACCATAGAATCTTAAATATACCCTAGAAACAGCTGTGTAGCTACATTCTATCACTGCTTCATTAATGAAGTGTGAAACAACTCTGTTTCTGTGTGCCATATACTTACGACCTACTATATTTAAGGAACTTGCACATCTTTTTGCATAAACAGTTATAACTATAAATAAAATCGCTAGAAACAACACAAGAACCATTAGAATATAAGTTGTCTGGTAAGGCCTGGGGAGCTGATTGTCCATCAGCATGCCAGTGGCCAGAATACTCCACTCTGGGGGAGAAGTGTCTTCTTTAAGAGCTGGGCTACTCCCAGTAAGCATATCATCAAGTACCTGCTGTGGTTAGATCCAGCATGCAGTACCCCATGCCACCATAAGACATGATCAACTTATATATATGTGGGGATCCCATATGCCTACCAACTCCGGGTGCTATCCCTGAAAGAGCGATATAGTTAAGGTGAAGCTGGAGGGGAAAGGAGGAACGAGGATGGCTCCTTTACTTAAGGAAGGTCTGCCGAAGGACTGAGGAGTGGAACCAAGGGGCGGGGTGGAGCAATGAGCTATTACTTGAATCATATTTTAAAACAATCTGGTGCTTATATATGGATGTCTGAGATCTATTCACTTGTCCTGTAGCGCCTTATCAAAATTAGGTGGCAGCCTCCTACCACATGATCGATGGGGGGAGCTAAACACATAAAATCAAAGCTTAAAGCCCCCTCCCATCCTAGTGCCACCATGGTCGCAAAGAAGACTGCAGTAATATAAACAAGAAGGACCCTATCTGAAGCTTATTACAGTATCTAAGCTCTGAGAAGGGACCATAGAGTGCTATGGCATGAGTGCAGTACTGCACCACATAGCTGTTTTAGCGATGCATTACCTCATAGCACTTCAAACTAATGTCTAGCAGTCCAGGGAGACATGCTGAAGGGGGGCATGGTATTCTAAATAGCCCAATACATAATGCTCTGCATTATATTACTGAAGGCTTGTCATTACCATTCAGGGTCTCAGCTTAGTACAAGTGGATGTGGTCCGAGTGTGCAGCAGTCCACCATTACAGCTGAGAAGCACAGCATCACATTATAACAGAACCTTCCTGGACGAAGGGCGTTCGGTTAGTAGTTCTCTATCCCTTATGCCAGGGCTGCCGAGAGACCATGAAGTGGGACAAAAGGGCTTACTGTGTGAGGGAGAGGTGCTTCCTTCATGCTAACCCATGTAGTATACAGGGATACAATCTGATGTTTCCTCAAAGGTGGCCAGGAGCCCTCCACGTGTTGCACAGCACACTATCGGTCTCAGTCAGCAGTCACAGATACTAGATCAATGTGTATGGAGGGGGAATAAAAGTATAACCATCAAATCTTAGTGTCCCCCCCTCCCCTATAGAATCTGAGCATTTAGACAGCTAAGATGTTAGCCCACAGGATCCCCCCGAGCTTATTGCAACATTTAAGCTCTGTGAATGGGTCAAAAAGTGCTTTGCCACGCACTGGTCAATTAACCACATGTCAGTCGCAGCATCGCATCTCCTAAAAGAGCTATAACCTAGGGTGAATTGAACAACCTTAATAAAACATTTACACAATTTACTCACAAATCAGAGCTAGCCATGAGTGAGGCAGCAAGCATCTTCAGCAGAGGCAACTGCCATTTCATCCTTCAGCGAAACTTTCATGTGGTTTAGGTTGTGAGCAGGCTGACAGTTCCTCAGGAGACTCAGTGATAAAGTCAGCCCACTCCTTGTAGATTGGGGCCCAGTCTGTGATGTGATCTTCAGGATGCAGAAACCTAGCCTCAGTGGAGTGCACAGTTCCAGAGTTCATGAGGTCTAGGGCCATCAGCATCAATTCCCTGAGGGCCTTGAAACAGTTACTGATCTTAACTAGTGTGTCTCCGGGAGAGGTACTGTTGCTGCCGGAAAGACATTGTGGGTGCTGGCGGCTTCTGGAACTTGCCCTGTGGTGGGGACAATGTACTAAGGTGCACTGTTTGCTCCAGTTCCCTTGTCTCCCCTTTGGACCTGGTGCCACTCCTGGCCATTGGGTGTAGAGGTGGTGGCCTGTGTCCACTGCTGGAGTTGCTTTGTGGGACCCTTTGAAGAATCCATGTCATGGAGGGCCTCACCATGAGGGAAGGTTCTAGGATGGTCTGGAGTAGGACCCTCACCCTCGATATCTGCTAAAAAGTTCTTCCACTTCAAGGGGTGACTTGAACATGATATATTCCCCTTTGTAGAGGATGTGGAGAAGGGCAGGGTACCTTAGGGACATGGTGATGTTGAGTCGGTGCAGTCTATCCTTAATGGAGCCGTATGTCCACCCTTTTTTTGATAACTCAACTAAAAAATCCTGGTAGAACTGTACCCGACAGCCATCCCACAGCATATTATTATTTTCTCTGGCTGCTGCAAGTAGAGTTATTTTTCTGGATAGTGGGCAAATTTAGAAAGGATGGGATGCATTCTTTTTTCCTGGCGAGGTCTAGGAGCTCAGGAGCGGTGGACCCTCTCCAGTTCCAGTGGAGCACCCACATTCACTTTCAATATAGAAGGCAATGTGCTCAGAAGAAAGGCCATCATGTCCCTGCCCTCCGCTCCCTCTGGAATACCAATAATCCTGACATTTTTCCTTCACGCTCTATTTCCAGATTGTCAACCTGGTCAAGTAAGTATTGCAGTTGACTATGTTGTTCTCTGAGCTGGCAGGTGTGGGAATGCAGAGTTTCTGCCTGTCGCTTCGCTGTAGACTCCATGGAGGTGACTCTAGTGCAAAGTTTTTCTAGCTTTTATTTTGTACTGGTAGTTGTAGCTTTTAGCACTGAGGTATTCTTGCAGGACTTTATGTAGCAGCAAATTTATTATCAGCATTTCCGTCTATAACTTAGAGAGTTGTGGCATGGTCCTGATTTATGAATTCCTTGCACCCCTCTCTGATGATGGCAGACAGCTGTTGCAGAGTGAATTATACAAGGTGGCTTGTAGCTGACAGCAGGCCACCAGCGTTGTATAACTGATGTACGTTTTTACTTAGTCCAGCTTCTTCCCAACTGTGCCCAAGCTGTCAATTTTTATATGAAAATGTTCACCTTAGAAAGCTGCACCTGATAGTGGAGGTCAGACTTGTTAGGATGCTCCCTCTGTTAACAGATGCTAAATTATCCTGGCACTGCTGTTGAACAATTGAGCTCCTTACATTTTGGCTGGCAAGCTCTGCCCCCTAAAAATCATTTTTAATAAACTGTACATAGTCTTTTAAATAACAAGCTGCACTGCCAGAGTCACAACATATATTTTCTTCTTTTTTTAAATTCAATATACTTTATTTGTTTTATTCTTTAAAGTATACATGTGATTTGTAAGGTCTTTCAAGTCTGACATATATAATGAATTGTACATTTGAACTTAGGGTTACATTGGCCCAACAAAAACTAATACTACTATAGCTACAATAAGACTATCTAACTTTCTAAAGTCCCTTCTTCCCCCCCACCCTCTTCCAATCTAGATACATTATCCTTACAGTTTACTCTACATTAGGTTCTGTTGTATCTATATATCATACTGTAGCAGCACTTCAATTTTCAAGTGGCAATCAATGATAATGTATAAATCTTGTTCCATTTTTTGTTGAAACTATTGGGACAATGTCAAAGACTTGCAATCATTTTTTTCTAATCTAAGGTTGAATAGGAGCTCGTTAAGCCATTCTGAATAAGGAATAAGCTGGGAATCTTTCCAATGCTTTAGCACCAGTTTCTTTACTGAATAGGAGATTAAGGACATGGCATATCTTCTTTCTGATACTAAAATTTGGGAATAATCTCCCAATATACAAATTTCAGGTTCAAAACATTGAACTGGACCCAATAGGGGATCTACCTTGTCTTTAATCATTTGCCAAAGCGGTTTAATTGAGGAACATTCCCAGAAAATATGAAAAATAGATCCCTTGCTAGTACCACATCTGTTGCATGTGGGGTCCTGCAGTTTACCTATGGCAGCTAATTTTGCTGGAGTAAAATATATGTTATGCAGTATATAGAATTGAATGAGATGTAGTTTATCATTTGAGGTATGAGAATATACTGCTTGACATATTCTGTTCCAGTTAATCTGTTTTTCTGGAAATTGGTTTATCCAATATGTGGATGTTCCTTGAATTTCTGGGAAAATAACTGGATATACCTCTGCTGTTACTTTGGAAACTGCGTGTGGACTCCATGCCAACAAACACAGTGTATTAATAAGGTCTGACTGGTCTATATTCCATTTATTCATTCCCAATTTAGTAGTTAGTAGGTTTCTGATTTGGAAACCTTGGAAGACTTGTCCAGGAGGGAGGTGTAGGGAAGCAAGCAAGTCTGGTGTAGCTTTAAGCTTGCCTTGTTCCAATAGGTCAGAGATTTTAACTTCTGTCTTAGGTGATTTCTCTCTGGATCTTAAGTATTGCCCATCAGTAGTGAAGTCTGGGTTTAAATAAAGAAGTTGGGATATATCTTCAATATTATTGTATTTGAGGGCTTTACACAATTGGGTATGTACTTTTAATGACATTTGTATCAACTCATTATTCAAGACTGCCCGACCCCTTTAGGGAGTGATGTATAAGAGGCTTATCGGGGAGATTTCGCTTTGTTGAATTATCTGGCGTTCAATTTAGAGCCATACTGGCACATATTTTTGGTCATCTGTTGCAAGAGTAGGGGGATACCATCTGAGGTATTTAACTATGTGACTCGCCAGATAGTAATGAAAACAATTAGGCAGTCTGAGGCCTCTTTTCTGTTTGGGTGCACTTAGCTTATTATATGATCTTCTTGGTGGCTTTGATAACCAGAGACATTTAGAGATGATTTGCTGTAGCTTTTGGAATGAGGATTGTGGAAGAAAGAAATTGAGCATATTCAGCGGATAAAAAATTCTGGGAAGTATATTCATTTTAACTACACTAACTCTGCCCTGTAGCGAGAGATACATAGGGGCCCATCTATCTAAATCTTGCTGTATAATATTCAGTTGGGCATCCTGATTCAAATTTTTAATTTGGGATACATTTGGTGTTATTGTGAGTCCTAAATATTTGATTTGAGTTACCCAATTTAGCTGAAGGCACACTATATACGACTGGTATGTATGGGAGTTTAATGGCATTACTGTGGATTTATCTATATTCAGTTTATAGCTGGACAGGACTCCGTATGATTCCACTATGGACAGTATTGCAGGGAGGGAAGTCTCTGGGTTTGTGATATGTAGCAAAATATAATCAGCATATGCTGATAGGCATGGGTCCCAGTCACCTATCTGTATACCTTTTACTAAAGGGGAATGTTGCAACTGATATAGGAGTGGTTCTAAATATAAATTAAAAAGTAGTGGTGAAAGGGGGCATCCTTGGTGTGTGCCGGAATATAAAGGGAATATTTCTGAAAAAGTTCCATTACAGTAAACTTTTGCTGCAGGATAACCATATAGAATTTGTATCCATTGGATAAATATGTGAGGAAGACCAAATTTCCTCAACACCTCAAATAAGAAAGTCCAACTCAGCCTGTCAAATGCTTTCTCTGCATCCAGAGATATCAAAGCCATTGGATGGGGTGCCAATCTGGATGCAGAGAAAACATGGAACAACTTCCTAAGATAATCAGCCAAAGAATGGCCTGCCACAAATCCCAATTGCTCTGGACTAAGTAGTGGTGCCCAAACTTTTGCCAGTCTATTAGCCAGAATCCTGGCAAAGAGTTTGATATCATAGTTCATTAGGGAAATTGGACGATAGTTAGTAACAGACAGCGGGGACTTATTTGGCTTGGGAAGTACTATTATGAGGGCTTCTAGTAGTGAAGGGTCAGAAAGCCTGGAGTTACATGTATAGTTAAATATGGCAAGTAGGAGAGGTGATAATTGTTCTTTAAACACTTTATAAAAGTGAGGTGGGAAACCATCAGGTCCCGGGGCTTTATAATTTGTCAATAAATCAATGGTTTCTAGCACCTCTTGGTGAGTTATGGTTCTCATTAGGGTATCTGCTTATGACTGTAACAGAGAAGGAAGTGGAAGGTTTTTGAGATATTCTTGGATATCTGCTATTTGAGGGGTAGGGTCTTAAGGGGAGTATAGGAATCTGTAGTAGCCCTCAAACTCCTTGACTATTGACTCTGGGGTAGTAAGAAGAGAGTTGTCTTTAAGAGTTGAGTGCTACTACAGTCCTAGACTCCTCTTGTTTCCTCAGTCAGAGAGCAAGCAGATGGCTGGCTCTGTCTCCTTGCTCAATGTATTTAGCATGAGTTTTAAATACTGCATATTGTGCTTGTTCCTTCAAAAGTCCAGAGTATTGGTTTCTTAGTTTTGTTAATTTTTCTAGGAGATCATCAGTTTGTATAGATAGTTGTTGGTTCTCTAGATGTTTTATTTGAGAAAGTAGTGAGGAAGAGAGTGCTTCTCTCTCTTTCTTACAGATGGTAGAAAGTCAAATGCATTCTCCTTGAATCACACATTTTAGGGCACACCAAAGCTTATCAATACTTTGTATGGTACCCGGGTTATGTGAGAGGAATTGTTCAATTATGTCTTTAAGGGAAAGTATTGTTTGGTCATCCTGAAGTAATTGAATATTTAGTTTCTAGATGGTACTTTTTGTTTTTTGTATAGAGATAGAGCCTTCCAACCTTACAGGTGAATGGTTAGATAAGGTCCTTGGGGCCATACCACTACCCACTAGGCCCTCTAAAATTGTGCTATTAACTAAGAAATAGTCAATGTGGGACAACGAGCTATGTACCGGGGAGTAAAATGTATACCCACTTACATCAGGGTCTAGTAATCTCCATGGGTCATTAAGACTATGAGTTGTCATAAACTCCCTTGCCACCCTCTGTGTTGGCGAGAGACTAGAGTTTTTGTGTGTTGATTTGTATAATTCTGGGGAATAAACTAAGTTCCAGTCTCCCGCCAGAACAGTAGACAGCAGGGGAAAACAGCCTAGGGCATTTAAGAGTGTTGCAAAAAAGTCTGGGGAATCAATATTAGGTCCACATATTGATCCTAGTATAATTTCAATATGATTTAGAAGCCCTTTCAAAAATATAAATTTTCCCTGTGCATCAGCCTGATACTGTTGCACTTTAAACTGTGTATCCCTGGCTATAAGAATTGCTACCCCTCTTTGTTCAGTGGCATTGCCTGCTGTGAAAACTTGTCCCATTTGCTTCCTCCTAAAGAGGTTGCCCACTTGTTCTAGAAGATGCGTTTCCTGTAACACAGCTATATTACAGTGTAAAGACTCAAGGTGCCTAAGAATTTGATGCCTTTTAACTTGGTTCCAAGCCCCTTTGACATTCAAACATATAAATCTTACTGCCATTTGAGACTAACCTGCAAAATGGAGTAAAAGGGGTAGTCCCTAGAGGAAAAAAATTACTTATACATTATAAAACAAAAGTTTGCAATAAACATCAAGGAGAAGAAAAAAACACAGGAATCAGTCTGAATGTTATTTTATTCAGCCATCGCATGGTGAAGCATCATTACTGATATATCTGGGTCTTTTGTGTAGAGTTTTGTCAGTACTATAGTTTCTCTACAGTTCATTGTGTTACTTATAAACCTCCTTCAAATTATTATTTCACTGTCCCATTTAAGCTGCTGTTTTTCCAATACATTTAGCATCTTTCCATTCATTTAAAAAGTTCTGGGTAAAACTTTTTTAAGTCGGTAGATGCTTTGTTTGCAGAATCAAAGGAAATCCACTGCCCATCCTTTTTGGCTTGTAGTGTTGCTGGGTATCGCATGCAAAACCTTACCCCTGCGGCTATAAGTTTAGTTACTGTAGGGTGCATTTCTGCGTGCTTTTGTCTCAATGAAAATGGCAGATCTTGTGCTATTTTAATCTTTTTGTACCCCCACTGGACTTCTTCGGCATCTCTAAGTTTGTCTAGGATTTCTTATTTGTTGAGGTAGTTCAACAATCAGAACATCAGAGGTTGAGGAGGGAAGCCTGTTGGAGATGTGGGCTGCAGAGCCTGATGCGCCCTTTCTACTACAGTATGTATGCTGGGCCATTAGAAGAAGGCCCAGCTACTTTGGTACATAGTTTCTGCACAAATGCAATAGAATTAACTCCCTCCTCTCCTTCTGGGAGACCCAATATTACAAGGTTATTCCATCGCAAGTGATCTTCAAAGTCTTCCAGTTTATCTTAATTTTTTTGGAGACACTGTCACAAAGATGTGAGTTCTGGGTCAAGCTGAGCCCTCCAGTCATCCAGAGAGGAAATACAGGTCTCACTATCCCCAGTACGTATTGTAAGCTGTGCCATCGTGCTTTTAAGCTCATTTAATTCTCCCACTATCGTTTGGCAGGACTCCTGTATAGATGCTAGGCCCTAGAAGAAAATCACCTCCATTAATAGAGTTGAAGCTGGAGCATCTCCAGAACCACCTACTTTAGTGTGCTTTGCTGGCAGTTCTTTTTCTGGTGATGGTGTTGGGGGGGGTGTATGTGTGCTTGGGCAGCTGAGTTTTCATTTTTGCTGTTCTATGTGATATATCCAGTTCTCTAGTGGAGTTTCCGATAGTTGTGAGTTACAAATGTCAAGACAGTAGATTAGTTCCCTGTTTAGAAGGATTGAATAGTATAATAATAATAATAATAATAATAATAATAAAATTTATTTAGTTAAGCGCCTTTCAAATTTTTCAAGGCGCTGTACAAAAACATCATAACATCAACACATCAGTACATACAATGAAACGATACAGCCAATATAAAATATTTAAAAATAAACAAATTACAGTATAGCAGGGAATGCCCGATCCCATAAAAATGACTTTAAAGCCCTTTTAAAACTATCCACCGTTGTGCTTTCTCGGAGCTGGCAGGGCAGAGAATTCCAGAGGGTGGGAGCCACGAATCCAAAGGCACGGGCTCCAGAGGACTTCAAATTCACCCTTGGAATCTCCAGCAACCCATCGTCAGCTGAGCGAAGCTGTCTCAGAGGGGTGTAGGGCACCAGAAGCTCTTTCAAGTAGTCAGGACCTAACCCATGTAGGGCTTTGTAGGTCAATAGACCCACTTTAAAGGTGATCCGCCACTGTATTGGCAGCCAGTGCAGAGTGTGCAGCACTGGGGTAATGTGAGACCTTCTTGACACCCTAGTCAGCAAACGTGCTGCTGCATTCTGCACTAGCTGCAAGCGGCGGATATCAACCCCAGCAAGCCCTAGGTACAGGGAGTTACAGTAATCAAGACGAGATGTCACAAAGGCGTGGACCAAAACTGGCAAGTCACCTGGTGGAACCAGGTGCCTAATTCTGGAGATATTTCTAAGATGAAAAAATAAAGTCTTGACAACTGCAGACACCTGATAACGAAGGGTCAAACCAGTGTCAAGCTCCACACCCAGGTTACGCACCCATTCAGAGGTAGGGATCTGGTCTGCCCCAAGAATTAATCCAGAGGGGGACCCTGCCCCTAAACCCTCAACCCTGTGACCGGGGTCCACCACCATAACCTCAGTCTTTCCCGGGTTCAACTTCAAACCACTGGTATTCATCCAGTCTTGGATATCTGTGAGGCAGTTATTCAGCACCGAGATAGCACTAACCTGGTCTGGTGCAAAAGACAGGTAGAGCTGGGTATCATCAGCATAGCAGTGAAACCTCAGCTCATACCGTCTTACAATGTCTCCGAGGGGTAGCATATATACTGCGAATAACATGGGGGAAAGCACCGAACCCTGAGGTACCCCACAAGGTAGAGAGAAGGCCCCGGATGAATATAAACCGGAGACCACTCTCTGTGTTCTCCCCTGAAGGTAAGATGAAAACCATCTGAGGACCACACCTGAAAGCCCCTAAATGGACCTCAGGCGTTTGAGCAAAACCCCATGATCCACAGTATCGAAAGCTGATGATAGATCAAGGAGAACCAGAATAGAGCGGTATCTCCGATCTCTCGCCATCAGGAGATCATTGAGCACCCGAACCAGAGCAGTCTCGGTGCTATGCCTCTTATGAAAACCAGACTGGAGAGGTTCGTATAAGCTATGGATGGTCAGATGGTTATCCAGTTGAGCCGCGACAACTTTTTCAATAACCTTCCCCACAAAAGGGAGGTTAGAAATCGGGCGGTAGTTAGCTAGGTCATTCGGGTCTAAGGAAGCTTCCTTCAGAAGGGGAGTCACCACCCTTTCCTTCAGAGAGCTAGGGAAAACTTCTGACTCCAAAGAACACCGAATAATCCAAGCAAGGACCGGGCCGATAGATTCACTACATCCCATAATCAGGGAAGTAGGACCCGGGTCCAAACTACAGCATGTTGGGCGCATCTCACGGACAATCCTCATAGTGTCTACGAAATCTGGAAGATTAAAGGAACTCCAGGAAACTCCAGGCTCTGCGACAAAACACTGATCAACTGCAACAACCTTGGAGTGGGGTTGGGGACACTGCCTCCGAATGTCTTCCACCTTATTCGCAAAGAATCGAGCGATCTCCTCGTAGTCAATCTGCGTAAAAATTTGTCGGATCTGTCAACAGACCGGGTTGCACAGTCTGTCAACAGTTCTGAAGAGCTGAGCCGGTCGATTCCGAGCGACAGAGATTTCCCTGGACAGGAATTCTGCCTTCTTATGGGAAATTTCTGTTTGGTAGAGCTTATAATGCTCTAGCAAAATAAGATGGTCGTCCTCAGAGGCAGTCTTCCTCCACCGATGCTCCAACCTATGCCCCAACCTCCGCAACCCTCTCAGCACCCCATCAAACCAAGGGGCAATGGGACGGCGCGGAAGGGGGCGAACACGGGTTGGTGCAATCTGGTCAAGGGCAGCCAAGATGGCCCCATTGTAGGCCACCACCAGCCACTCAGGATCAGAGCACAATTCGTCAAACAACGAGAGGTCAATAACCGTCATCAGGTCTTCAGGGACAACATCCCGCAATGGGCGGTATTTGACCGACTCCACAGGGGCCGACCTACCCAGGGTGGCCTCAAAATTGAATCCAACTGAGTAATGATCAGACCAACCGACTGGTTCCACCACCAAATCGGATGCCTCAATCCCCAGGAGGAAAACCAGATCAAGAGAGAGTGACCTCCCTTGTGAGTAGCAGTGGAAACAACCTGTGTGAAGCCCAGTGATGTCATCACCTGGAGGAAATGTTGACCAAAAAGCGAAGATTCATTGTCGACCCATGCATTGAAATCGCCTAGCACCATCAATCTGGGCGATTCCAAGGCCATGTCGGCGGCGAAATCTGCTATTTCCTGCAGGAAAAGTTTCTCATCCCCGGGTGGACGGTAGATGAGAACAATCCTGCACCCCACACCAGCTACCACAGTACGCTCAAATGATCTGGCTTCCTCAACTGGAACACCAGTTAGGCCCAATTCGGTCTTAAAACGGGCCGCCACCCCACCCCAGCGATCAATCTCGGCGATGTATAACCGAGAACCAGTAGGAACAGCAGCGCCTAAAAGCAGGGCCGCATTCCCATCCAACCAGTTCTCGTAATGCAAGCCAGATCTGCCTCAGCGACAAAGTCCGCAATAAGAGCAGTCTTATTGCAGACAGATCTGGCATTGCACAACAACGCCCGAGTTGGACGAGGTTGACGAATTGTCCCAACCACTTGCCCTCTAGGAAAAGAGGTGCCCTTGGGTATGGAGACCAGAATGGGACTACCATGCTCCAGAAGCCATTTCGCCCCAGGGTGTCTTCGAGGTTTAACCACCCCTATGGGAGAGCACCGCTCACTCCGCTGTCCACAACCCCCAACACCCCTCCACTTCCCCCTCCCCCTTCGTACAATCCCCAAAGCCCGACAACGATGGTAAACCTGAGCTGGCAAGGGGAGGAAAAAAGGGGCAGAGGGTATAGAGAGCGGAGGCCGTGTAACAAACAACTGGTGGAGCTGGCAAGCACATCAGGCTGCTCAACAAAGTTTAAACAAATAAAGTAAGTAAAACAACAAATAAACAACACCACCATCCACCACTAAAACAAAAATAAAAACCAATATTCTAATATAACAACTATTACATTCAATTAAAAAGTTATTTTATATCCACAGCCCTCTCACTGCCAGGAGACAGAAAATAACAGTACAATTCTACCAACTAAAAATAAAAAATAAATAAATAAATACATACAGGGAAAAATTTAAAGACCACCCTCCGGGACTCTCTCACCGGACTGGAAAGGGTGGAAGACAGGATGAAAACAAGCACTCTCACTGCTTACATTTTCCCTCAAAAATAACTAAACATCACATATCCTATACACTATGATAACATCAACAAATAAAATACAAAAATACAATAAACCAACATTCATCAACCACCTAAACTAAACAAAAGTAAAAACTATCAACAGGTCACAGGAACCAACCAGTCCAAGAGGATCAGAGGCCCACTGCTTCTACTCCAGGGGAGGAAAACCCCTCGGCCAGCCGCCCCAGGAGTGTAGAGGAGAGAAGATAAGGACCGGCCTTCTAGCCAATCCCACTCCCCCCACTGCGTGAGACCCTAACCCCGGACCACCAGAGCCCTGCAAGCCACCTAAAAATCAATTTCTCAAAAAATATTTAAATAGACAGTAGCTATATCCACAGTCACTTATCTTGCAGAGTCTTCTTCAAGCCACTTCTTTACACTCTGGAAGATCCAACAGTACTGGTCCCGAGTCCTTAATACATTCCATCAAACAAAGTTTCCAGGCAGGATTCGAGGTATGAGGGATTCAAATTCAAATCAGTTTCCAGGGAAAGTCATATTCCAAGCCACAGGATCCAGCCAGTTATCCAAGGGGCAGTACTGGGCTATAGTGGTGACCCACCACTACGACTCCAGGCCGAATCAGCCCCCCGACCGATTCCACCCGGGGT
The DNA here is from genome assembly GCA_016271365.2 of Neoceratodus forsteri. Lineage (NCBI taxonomy): Eukaryota > Metazoa > Chordata > Ceratodontiformes > Ceratodontidae > Neoceratodus > Neoceratodus forsteri. The sequence continues at coordinate 125,955,125 of CM028131.1, forward strand.
CTAGGGGAATAGGGACAAAGGGCCAGCCCTCCAGCAGGCCCTGATCCCAGCCCCTGTGTAAGTCACCAACCCTACTAGCGCCCCAAAAAAGCCAATGGACCAGACTAAATAAGTTGGAACACAGTTAAACAGGTCACAGAAAAGAAAAGCGGCTTATAGCACAGTATTCCAGACGTGCAAACTCCGTAGGCTTTGCAAAAACTTTAGAAAGTCCTTAATGAACTTGTTCCCGATGACTCCCGACTCTTCCAGATCCCATATGGAAATAATCCTCGAAAAATACCAGGAAGGGTCACACTGAGGAGAGTCGTGTAAAACAAAGCCACCACACTGCCAAAAAGGCAGCTAAGTACCCAAAACGAACTTCAACATCAAGCCACACAGTATCCTAGTGTCACAAAGTCCAGACCAGGAACATTGAACCACGAACACTCAAGACGTGGTTAAAAAGTCGCGGCAGACAAAATAGATAAAAGAGGCGAAAGGCGAACAAAGTAAGCCCCCAGCACTCAACAACTTCTCCACAATCCAGATTTCAATCGTAAACACGAAAGTGCTCTACTAAAAGCCCCCAACACTCGGTAGCTTTCCACGGTCCGAATTTTGATCAAAAGCCCAGTGATGTTCTGGAAACAGAATGTAGCCAGGTCTTTAAGTCCTTTATAAAACGGAACACTTAAAAAGTAATACTACTAAGAAATAAACGAAATAAAACGAAACGTAACAAACAGCAGTCCGACGGCTAGCCCAGCGTGGCTGCCATCTTGTAGATGTAAAATGGTGCAGGGTTGCATCAAAAGCCTAGTAGAAGGGGAGGTTTTGCAGCGAGGGGTTAGCGGAGTGATGAATGGCATGTCTATCTGGTAGCCATCACAACCCTATATATTTTCTTTTTTTGTGAACTCTCTTTTATCACCGCTCCACTGGAACTCTCTCAGGCAACCCTCACTCACCGCCAATCGTGCTACCACCCACCTGAGGCTCATCCCACTGGGAAATCGGGGACAGAAACTCCCCCACCTACCTGGTCCATTGACTGGTCCTCCTCGCCAGAGCCAAGGTAGGATGAGGGGATTGGAACAGCCAGTGGGTTGAGACAAGCATTGGGTGTGCGGCGGTGGGGCACTGGAGGACGCTGTCCCCTGTCCAGGGAGCGGGTCTTTTTTTTCTTCTTGTTGGTGTTGCAAGGGCATGGATGTGCAATGGCATCCTGCTCATGCCAGGCACACTCCCGCACCTGTGTGATAGACACCTGCCACTGCCCAGCCCCTACTGCCATGCCTACTCAGACTTTAGCGCTACCCAGAACACCAGGGGTCTCTAGTGCTGTGAGAGGCAGAACCCACCCACCCCAGGAGAGGAGAGAAGAGCAGTCCTCCGGATGCTCAGTCCTAATCCTCCCCTGCTGACTCCTGATGACCCGAGTCTGCTCCCAAACCTGGGCCACGGGCGTGGTATCCAGCACCTCAACTCTCAATGTCACCAGGCTGACGTCACAACATTCTTTTCTCTCCTGCAGTGCGGTCCCCCATCTGGAGGGTGCCCCCAGCCCCATACCCTGGTGTTCACCAACTGGTGCTGGTGCTTAACCCCAGGGTGTACCCCCCCCCCGGCAGGGCCAGCTGGGTTCTCCAACCCCCGCTGGAGACCAGATCCAGTGTGGCCAGCACCATGGCTAGCTGGGAGCAGGGCCTAAGAGGCATCCTTCTTCATCCGCCACACTGCTTTTTTCCTCATTTTTGTCCCCCTCCATTGCGGGTGCATGGCCTGCAATGACACCTATGATGGGGTCACGCATGCTCCTGCGAGTGCCCACATCGGCGTCTGCCGTGCTCCTGCCCCACATTGTTGCAGCTCCTTATCTCCAAACTCCAGCCTCTGATAGGGGTCAGGTGTGCACCGGCTGCTGGTCCTCCCCCCCCCAGAGATGGAGAGTAATCTGTCAGATGCTCAATCCATCTCCTCCCCTGCCGACCCATGGCAGCCAATGCTCATTAACGTTGAGGTTCTTGCTGAAAAAGACAGTGTCTTACCTCCATCTCCCGGTAACCAAAACCACAGCAACCAACTGTCTGGTACTGCATAATCAGTTTTGTGCAGTACGGTACCACCTAAATGAAATTAATAAAAAAAGGAGCAAAGTTTACCTCCATATACTGGAGAAAAAGGGGGGGGAACACCTTTAGAAAACTAGCTGTCGTCCGTGTCCAACTATGCATCCTACATATTTAGCCAATTGCCCCTGCATTGTGATAGCACTGCATTAACATCAGCATCAGTAGGCTGACACTGGGATAATCAGATATCCTGCTCCAGTGATAACACCTTTGAATATTGGGCTGTATTGGTGCAGTGCAAATGCGCTGCACAGGTGCAGCACAAATAGCAGCAGTGCAGAGGAATGCACTTTCACAGCACTGAGTATAGTGCTGAACACAGCTGTGGGTGCTAGGAGGACACCCATTATAGACATGCAACATAGCAGCATAGGTATCAAAATAAACATTGCTGTATAAAAGGGGCAACAGGCCATAAAACAAGACATCAATCAATCAATCAATCAATCTTTGTTTTACCAGGCGAAACACCATTGAGGTGAACTCACTTACAAGGTGGACCTGGACAAGGTACACATAGTCTATAACAACAATGTAGTTAAATTACATAATAGAATGGTTAGACAACATAATTAACATCAGAATACAATGAAGGAGGAGTCACCAACTACTACATAATGTACTCAGAAAATATATATAATATATGCATACATAATATGCACAGAAAAAATATACAATATATATAAAGGGAATAACAACAATAACAATAAAAATAACAATAAAAACAAAGGGAAGGCAAAATAAATAGGGCAAGCACCCTTAAGGGGGGGGGGGATAAATAACATCAGAAGGGTATGCACCCATCAATAATGTTTACAAATAAAAAAGGGCACCTGTCCATAAATAATATTAAAAAAAGAAAGGCCATCCGTCCATCAATAAGATGAAAACAAAACAGGGCAACCGCCCATCAGTAATGCCACAAATTAAAAGTCCAGTGCCCCATCAAGGGTCTGCAGACAGTGGTGGTGGTGGTGGTGGTGGCTGCTGCTACAGCTCCCAGATGTTAGCTGATGGTAGCCCCTCCCACCACCAGACCCGAAGCTGCAGCAGGTGGACCTGGCACCTAAGCAGGGTGTCCTGTTCCTCCTGCAGCATTACATCTCTCCATCCCCTCCTAGCTCCTGCATCCCTCTGGGCACCTATGAAAAGAAATACACTGAATTCAGCCAGGTGTACACACGGGTGGAGGGACACAAGAGTGGCATACTGTGCATAACAGAAGTACAGCCAGCAACTCACAGGCTACCATGCCACACATAGGTGGAGGAAGTCAAACTGCCACAATGGAATGTGAGTGGCATACCAGAGACAGCATTGTTGACCCAAACTCTGGAGGAATGCACATACATGGAGCGTGCTATGCTACGACAGAACATGTCTGAGCTGTGCAAGGAATACATGACACCAGCAGGTATGCCAGATGTAGAAATGCAACACAAGCAATGGCAGAGCCAAGCCAGAACATGATAGGCCATGCCATGGCCTGAGGTGTTATGTGCTGCACCAACATATCTAGCACCCTGCACACCAGCGATCCAACATACAGACCAACATAGATGTACAGGACAACAGACATCCATGAGTCACCCTTGTCAGCTGCAGGAGCAGGTAGAGGCATATATGTGTTACCCACAACACAGCCTCATAAGGATGGCACCATCATACATCACTGTGTGCAGGAACCAGAGTAACATGCGAGTGCAGTGGTGTTGTGCATAGATCACCCCTTACACACCATACCTCATCAGCACAACATCAATGTGGGATGCTGAGCCACCTTGAGGCACCCCCCATTCTAGCAGATGCTGACCCCCACCCTAGGTACAGGGTTGCCACTCATACAGAGCCAGTAGCCCTGCAAAGAGCCAGTTGTGTCTCACTGTATGCATGCCCCTGCCCATTTACGGGGGAATAATCATACCCTGGGCATTATTGTGTTGGTTAGACACTGCCTACTATGCATTACAATGTCGATCACATGTGGTAAGGTACATGGAACGCCCACCAAGGCCCACTCTGCCACCAACCCCATGACACATTATCCCAGCCCTGTTACAATGCAATGGTTGGTCACCCTGTGTATATGGCACTGATGCTAGCATAGTTGTGGTTGGACCACCATGGGACCTGTATGGGTCACACAGCATTTTATTTTTTTTTATTTTTTCTTTATTTTAGTCTTTGGTAACCAAGTAAGGCCCACTAGGCACAAGTGCCTGTTTTCAGGGGTAACCTGGGAGCACTGGGCAGTTAAGTGACTTGCTCAGAGTTACACAGTATGCAAGTGGAGTTGTAACCCCTGGGTGGTGCAATCCCAAAGGCTACTACCCCTGCCTGCATGATTAGTTGCAGGTTAAGGGGCCTGGGTACTGAAAATGGGTGCCTCCACCCAGAGGACAGGGTTGGTGGTGACGTAGCTGACCTGGGTACAGCCCCCCGGAACACTGTGACCCCCCTCTTTCCCCTCTAGTGGCCTAAACAATGAACAGAATTCACCGGTACAATAGCCCCCAAACCACAAATATATCCCCACTCTGATTGCACTTACCACCAGGGCTGGTTCCACCTGTCTGACCCTGGAGACCCCCTGTAAAATAAGATTATGCACAGCCAGCAACAATACAGTGCTATTAGTACAGAGATGCATCACAAACAGTTTAAGTGTAAAAAAGAGCCAGATCTGATTTATTCAGGGGGGATTGAACAAGGGAGGGGCGTAATCAGGTTAATTGATCTAGCAACTGATTCAATCAGGCTACAAGGCATGCACTTTAGAGTCCCTCAACACAGTCATACACACACTCTGGGTACCCAGTTGTTGATGCAGGCTAGCCTGATGCATTGCCTGGGGTAGGCTGGCATCGCAGCTGGTCAGGGCCCTAATGATGGGAATAACGAGTCATGCACAGTAACCCACAATTTGTAATCTCGAACCAGATGGCTCAGTTCATGATAATCAAACAAAACAATCAAATTAGATGACACACTTTGATTTAGCTGATATTGCAGGGAGCTACCCTGGTGTTTACTCATGCTACCCAGTACAGGATGCAGGATGGATGAAATGAAGAGTGCAGAATTACTTGCTGGTTTGCCAGGAGAAGCAGGGCCCACACAATTCACTGTGGTGTTGTTCCTGTTTATGGCACTGAGCAGGGGGCTGATCCCCAGGCAGGTCTCTCATCGATGATCTTCTCTGCAGCATGTGTAGCTGGCCGGCCTAAGGTGGCAGAGCCCAGGCCAGGAGAACAATTCAGATGGCAGTCCGGTAGTGCCGGATTCAGCTTCCAGCAAGCGTGACACAATTGGAAAGTGGGGAACCAAATCACGACCCACTAAGAACATTCAGCTCACTTATAGTAAATAAAAAGCAGTGCCAAAGTTTGGATGACAGTCCGGTCACAATCACAGTGTCTCCACAAACCGTATGATCTGTGGTGGTTTCAGACTTCCTGACAAGCCGATTGCGTGAAGCAAATCTTTGGTCTTCTTCAGGTAACAGGGCAGTCACAATTCAGTATTTCTGGTCACAAGCCGGTTCAGATTTGGTCCGATTAATTTCACTAGCAGATCCCTCAGAAGGGAAGATGAAGATGGCAGCCAGACACAGCCGTCCCACCAGTTTCCAGCTGCTCGAATGTCTTGAGCAGCTCACTCTCAATCTCAGCTCCAAACTCAGACTGACTCTCTGCTGCAGACAGGACCGGGACTTCCTTCTGATTCAAAAAGGGTTTGGTTGGTTGATTCATCTGTCTGTGAAAGCAAGGGTTCCCCCTCCAGGTCCATTTAGGTGCCAAAATGAAACAAGCATTTTCAATGCCGAATGTTGATTGTTTATATGTGCTGTTTAGATATTTGTAAGTTAAAGTACCATGACTAAGAACTGTCATGTGCCCCCCCCAAAGACATCCACTGTGTCTTTCTGTTGAGTATTCACGGAAGAGGGGGAGGGGCAAGGGAAACAGAATTACAGTAGTTGTAAAGGTGTGAAGAGGTGGACAATAGTCCATTCACAAGCAGAAGAATCCTGCAGAAGGTGAGTAAATTGAAGGTGGACAAAGTGATGGGACCAGATGGCATACAACCAAGGATATTAAAAGAACTGTGAAGGTAGACAGCAGTACCTCTGGCAGCCATGTTCACTGAGTCATTCAACACAGGCGTGGTACCAGAGAATTGGAGGAGGGTACATGTGGTCCCTCTATAGAAATCCAGCAGTAGGGAGGAGGCTGGGAACTATAGGCCGGTTAGCCTCACTTCACTAGTGGGGAAGATCATGGAGACATTGGTTAAAGAAAGGATAGTGGGGCATCTAGAAACCATCGGAGCCCAGGACCATAGGCAACAAGGATTCACAGTGGGGAGGTCATGTCAGACAAATATGGTTGATCTCCTTGACAAAGGAAGTAAATCCGGGTGGGGCAGTGGACAACACTTACCTTGATGTAAGCAAAGCCTTTGACATGTCCCACATAGGAGGCTGATAAACGAGCTGAGTAGGCGGGGTATGGGGGAAAGGGTGGTAAACTGGGTTAGAAACTGGGTAACAGACAGGAGGCAGAGAGTGGTGGTAAATGGTGCGCAGTCTGGGGAGAGGGAGTGACCAGTGGGATGCCGCAGGGAGTAGTCCTGGTTCTGGGGCCAGTCCTGTTCAATGTCTTCATTAGTGACATTGTAGAAGGGCTGAAGGGAAAGGTCTGCCTGTTTGCAGATGACACTAAGATGTGTAACACAGTGGATACTCCAGAGAGGGTGGAGAACATGAGGAGGGACCTGGTGAAGCTTGAGAAATGGTCTGAGGACTGGCAACTGAAGCTTAATTCAAAAAAGTGCAAAATGATGCACCTGGGACACAGAAACCCTGGGGAAAGGTACAGGATGGGGGGGGGAGTTGCTGACAGTCACAAAGAAGGAAAGGGACTTGGGGGTTCTTATTTCAGATGACCTGAAAATGTCAAAGTGGTAAGGCAGCTGGGAGGGCCAGTGACATGCTGGGGTGCATAGGCAAGGGTATCACCAGTATAAGGAGGGAGGTAGTGATGCCATTATATAAAACCATGGTCAGGCTTCACATGGAGTACTGTGTGCAGTTCTGGAGGTCGCACCTTCGTAAGGATATTAACAAGCTGGAGATGGTCCAGAGAAGGGTGAATGAGATGGTACAAAGCTTGCAACACAAGACTTATGAGGAGAAATTAAGGGACCTCAATATGTACTCACTGGAAGAGAGGAGGGAAAGAGGGGATATGATAGAAATATTCAAGTACCTCAAAGGTATAAATACAGCTACTGAGAAGCAGGAGACAGCTGCTATAGGCATATATGCCAGCTTGTGTGTGATATTCTTTTGTTCTTATAAATCTGTAATTTCCAGTATTTCAGTAACCCCATGACCACACTGCCTTCTTTAAGCAATTATATGCTGGTTGATGCCTGGTGTCAGATGTCAGACAGAGGGCTCACCAGATTGTGTTGCCATTTGAAAAAACTTCATAGAGTGTTCTTTTAATGGTAAGCATTTTGGAAAGCTGGTGAAGGTCTCACAATTTTTATAACGATTTTATCTCCTTATGTGTGTCCCCTTTGGTCCCCCCATCCCCACACCCCAACAGTCACTAGTGGCCACAGCTGCAGTATTCTTCTTGCCAAAATGGTGGGTGAGAAACATAGAAACATAGAATTTGACAGCAGATAAGGACCACTTGGCTCACCTAGTCTGCCCATGTCCCTACCTGATGGATAAGCTGCAGATTCTAGTTAATCAACAGCTTACTTCCTCCTACCCCCCAGTAGAATTCCCTTATGTCTGTCTGGGAGCAGCTGCCATCACAGTCTGTGAAGTCTGACGTCTTTCAGTGCCGCTTATTGGTCATCTTCCAACAGAGGCGAGGTGCTGCCAGCCCAAAACTAACTCAGGACAAGCAGGTTTCAAGGTGAGGAAGAAATGGAGTGAGCAAGAATCAAGTACTCATTAAGATGTGGCGTCGATTTTAAGATCAGCATACTGGTGTGGACACTGGAAATAGAACCCCAGCTCTTTAAGCAGCCTTATGAAGAGTAAAGGCTTCTCGAAGCAGTGGGGTTCTGTTTATTGTACTGTAAGTGGGCTGCATCTAATTCGGTAATTTACTGTACGTTACATCTGGATGTATGGTAGGCCCAACTTCAAATACACGCTGCACCTGAATGAACACATGGTGCCACAGAAACATAGAATTTGTCATCAGAAAAGGACCGCTCAGCCCACCCAGTGTGCCCAAAGTGTTCTCTACCTATGTGTAACTCCTGCCTGTATATGTTACTGCATGTCTTATTCTGTCTGCATCCATCAGGACCTCCTTGTGAATGAGCTTGCTTAATGGATTTTTCCTGCAATTAACTTTTTTTTCCCCAACTCTCTTTGTCGCCACTGGGGCCGGAACTCTCTCAGACCTCTCCACTGGCCAGTGCCGCTCTACTGCCCAATGTGAGCCCTGCCATCCTCAAGGACATTACTTTCTCCCTGAACCCTCGGAGGGACATAGGGCTCGAGGAGATCGAAGGGGCGGTGGAAAGGCTCTAGCGTTGGGCGTGTGGCGGCACGACTCTGGGAGGGCCGTCGTTATCTGGACCAGAGGGGTTTTCCATGTTTACGCCCCCGACGTGGGACGTGCAATGCCACCCAGCTCGAGACGTGGGTGCTCCCACCCATGTCCGGAAGGCAGCTGCCCGATGTCTACCCCTTACTAGCGAGCCCATGTGCGCAGCAGTGCCGCTGGTCTCCCCCGGGGTCCGCTGCTGCACCTGGCTACCCAAGGATCCCTCCCCGAGAGAGGAGAGCAGTCCTGCAGACGCTCGATCCTCTCTCTCTCCCCTGCTGACCCCCGGCGGTCCAGGCTCATTCCCGAACCTGGGTCATCGGCGTAGCTTGAGGTGTGGCGTCCAGCGCCTCAACCCTCAGCGCCACTGGGCCGGCCCTGCAATGAACTTGAACCTACTTCACTTCCCTAGCCTTATTGATCTCTGTTGACCCCCTCCTTCCCCTTTTTCTAATATACCCCTATGTTTATCCCATGCATGCTTCATGCCCCCTACCATTTTAGCTTCCACCACTTCTCCTGGCAGTCTGTTTCCTAGGCATCTACCATCCTTTCAGTAAAGAAATATTTCTTCACATGTATCCTGAATGTCCCCCCAGCTTCATTGTATTTCCCTTGGTTTGGGTGCTCATCCTCATTTGAAGGAAACTCCCCAACTGTACCCTCTTTATCCCTGTGAGGTACTTTGTAGGTCTTGATCATGTCACCTGTCGCCCTCCTGTCTTCCACAGTGTACATGTTGAGATTCTTCAGCCTTTCCTTATAGGGATTCCTGTGAAAATTCTGAACCATTTTAGTTGACCTCCTCTGCAAAATCTCCACCTTATGTCCTTTTTGAAGTGTGGACTCTAAAACTGGACACAGTACTCCAGCTGGGGGTATACCAGGGAGTGATACAATGGCAGCACAACATTCCTCCTCCTCCTAGTGGAGATGCCACTCCTTATGCACCCCAGAATCCAATTTGCCCTGCCCATAACCTTGTCACACTGTACTGCCATCTTGAGGTCCTCTAATATAATAACCTCAAAGACCCTTTCATGTCTAGTGAGTATCAGTACCTTTCCCCGTCCTATGCCCTAGGCACATGATTTTACACTTGTTGGCATTAAACTCCAAGTAAGTAAGAAAATGACATTGATTTGAATGAATTGCAGGCTTTTAAGCAGCTTTTCAGGGAATATGTATGCATTTGAGTGGAGGGAGGCTCTGCTACTATAACTAGTTGCTCTTGATTTGGTATAATGTGTGAACAGACTAACCCTGCTCCCCACTCTGTGTGGTATATCAGAGATAAAGAGCCCAAATAGCATTGGCTCAAGCATTGAGCCCTGTGCCACCCCGTTTGTCACTGCTCTGGGTGCCGAGAGCTACCCACCACCACCACCCTCTGCACCCTCTCCTGTAACCTGTTCTCTATCCATTTAGTCAGACCACCTTCCTCCAGTACCCTTCCTTCTCCTCACTCTTCTCCTCCTAGGCCTGTGTCCCTCCTCCCGGTAGTCCGCACCCTTTCTCCTCCTTGTTCTTACAGGGTGGTGGTGCCTTCTGTATTACACTCAGACCACGCTGCCTGCCCCCTTTCAGGGCTACTACACCTCTATCTTTATCTATATCTAGAGTGGTGACCTCATCAGGCTACCCTGTCCCAACCTTTCTACCGACCTCAGTCTTTTGGCCACCCTCCACCCCCCTCATTTGTTTAAATCCACTTTATTAGAGATATACCCCTCTAATCCTACTTTTTTTTTTTTTTTACATATTTTCTCAGTGGGCTACAGTCGGCTTGGTCATCCCTACTGACCCCCCTAGCCCTGCCCCCAACATCAGGCCAATCTGCTCACCTCCACGGATTACCCGGTGGTGGGGTGGTGAGGAGTTGACCAGGTCAACCCACGGAGCAGGATCCGGTTGAGGAGGCACTATCGGGCGGGCTGGGGGGTCAGATGCTCATGCTGCATAACCGTGAGCCCATTTTCCACTTCTTCCTTTGCAGAGTGCGGGCATGCAATGACGCTTAGGTACAGCGTGCCAATGTCCGCCACACTCCACCACCCTTTACTACACTGCTGTAGTAGTGCCTGCGGTCATCACCAGGGGCTGCTACAGAGTGGTGGGTCCCTGGATCCTGCCCCGGGGTAGGAGAGCAGTCCTCCGGATGCTCAATCCTATCCCTCCCTTGCCAACCCCATGTGGGCCGGGCTTGCATCCGAACCCAGGTTGGCAGCATGGCACGAAGTGTGGCATCCAGCGCCTCAACCCTCAGTGCCAGTGGTCTGTCAGCAATGCTGCCTTTAATACTCCCTTCCCCTTCCTGCTCCAGTGTACCCTGTCCCCCGCGTACAAGTCACTATTCCCCCCAGACCCTACCCCAGTTAGTCACTAACCCATAATATTTCCTGTGGCATCAATCCCTCAGCCACTCGAACTCCTCAAGCCTACCCTTCCTTACTATGCTTGCACATGTATCAGCAATACCTCCAAGAATGCCACCTACTTCCCAACCCCCTCACACTGCCTGACCAAGTACTCAAACCTCCCCTTCACTGCTTCCACAGTGTTCCCCACCAAGTCGATTGTACCCAAATACAACAGTAAATGAGGTTTCTTCCTCCCCCTTGCTGCACGCTTGAGCAGTGCCTGCCCTGCCCCTCCTGCAGTCAGCCTGGGGACAGCTTCAACCCAAATAAGGCTGTGCCTTTGCCCTTTCACCCCATCTTACCCATTTCAGCATAGAATCCCCAGGAAGTAGCCCCCACCCTTACCCCTTTCCTTCTAATGCCTTTCACCACCCCAGTATTCGTTCTTCCTTGCCCTTAATTACCCCCGCCAACTGCTCCCTCTGTGACTTTTGTATCTGTACCCCATACTTCTGCCTCACCTCTTTTCTCTGCCTTATTCCTCCTATCCCACTTGAACCCCCTTCCCAGCCTGACTACTTCCTACTGGGCTTCCCATGTCGACCTCCCCCCTCTCCTGCTGATTTCCAACCCCTCTCCTATCCCCGCTGTTGTCAATTTAGAGCCCCCATTCCCTTCTACCCTGATAGTGATGCCCCTCCCATCCTTCCCCCTTCCTGTAGCCTTCTCTCCTTCAGTCATCACTCCCTCCTTCCTTACTAGCCCCCTTCCACCCTTTTGTCATCGCTATATCTTCCCCTACCTGTTGCCATCCCTCTTATGCCCCAGTTGTCCCCTTCAGTATGTTCCTGCTCCCCCTCTCTGTCCCATAGCAGAGGTTCGAATATATTTGTAGTCGATATCTGTCCTACATCTCTTCCTCCTATTGGTTCTCCCCTCCTTCTTGTTCCCCTCCATGGCAACCCTGGTCCCTCCCTACCTGCAGCCACCTGCTCTCTCCCCTGGTACTCCTTGTGGTCTCTTCCTCCCCCATCAGGAGGCCGCCCCACCTTCACCTCGGGCACCCCCTTCCCTCTTCTCTCTTTTCTGCTAATGCCTCTGACACTGCCGTTGGTTTCAGTCCTTAGTTATTCTTTCTCTATCCACCTTTGCCATCCCCTATTCCCCCCTCAGAATGCCTACCATATAGTGTTGTCAGAACTTGTTTGAGAAAGATTCGAGCCATCCTCGAACCCTGGTGTTTGAGTTCTAATTTAGAACTCAAACACTACAGGGTTTGCAAAAGGGTTCGAATCATCCAAAATCTCACTTTTCTGTGTGCTTTACGCATCCCTCCTATTCCCATTCTCGTCCGACATTTACACTCACTTACCTCTCTAGTCTCAGAGCAGTGTGGTGTGACTAGAAGAGGCAGCTCTAGTGATGTCACAGGGTGGGGTTTCCCTCAGTGTAATGCAGTTTTGGTACAGTAATCTCTGAGATATTGTGACAGTTAACTCTTGTGCAATTGGAAGGTTGGGCTGCGTGTGAAGGAACCTGGCAGTGCACGTTTGTTTCGGTACCGGGTCAGGATTTGGTGTCTCACAAAGTAACCTGTTTGAGTGAGGTGCTGTTTTAAAACCTTTAATAACCTCAAAATATACAAGCAGAATTCTTCTAACAGACATGGGTGGCAGGTTTGAGCATTCAGACTGAGGGAAACATTCTGTCGTGGGGAAGTAGTACATTACTTTCATTTAGGATTGGTCAGTGACTAGACTATGCAGTAAACTCATTCACTGAGGGTGCTTTGTTTGAAGCCCTTTCAGTCTGAGCCTGATACCACCTGACCATCTGCTATGCAGTTAGGTGGTGGTGGTAGAGCGACTCGAGTCAGTCTCGTGAGAGCATGGGTGTAGGCAGCCATACTCCAAGCACTCCATGGTGTGCAATTTTATTTAAGGGGGGTAGCAAATAGGCTCTGAACTGCTTCCTTTTTCCATGAAAACTAACAAAGAAAATACTGAACCTTTTTGTCATTTTATTCATATGAGTCAAAACTAGAAGGACTGGTCACTAATACTCTCTTTGCATCCCAAGGACAATACAACTTTACAGGCTCTGGGCTGGTATGTGGGTGTCTTAGGGAACAATGCATGGCATTTGTATTTACCCATGCATGACAACAACCATTGTCATGAGATACAAAAGTTGTATTTACTGTGCCAAATGAGGCAACAAACACGGTCCTGGTATACATTTGTATATTGTCTGGCTACACCCTCTGGGGGAGTAGCTTACCCTAACAAGGGGGGTGGGGTAGCCGTGAGTCCACTTGGTGTGCAGATCTGAAATCCCTGGCTACTCCCCAGCATGACAGGGATCAAGTGTGGTGATGGGTGAAGTCATCTGCGCAGCTGTGGCTTCATTTGCATTCAGTTTTGTAGCGGAGAAGGAGCCGCAGCCTGTGCTGTCAGTTCAAACTTGTATCGTGAACTTATTAAACCTATCGTGCACATGGCCATTTCCTGAAAATTAAAAAAAAGTTAATGGGCTGGTGGGGAAAAGGAAGGGTGCAGTACTCAGGACTCAGGGACTCAGGATCGAGAACTGAGGAAAGAAAGTGAAACTTGGGGGGGGGAGCTAAGAACGGGAGAGTACAGAGGACTGTTTACTTCAGATCAGAAAGAATAATTAACTTACAGAAGACTGCTGCCTGGAGACTGCCTGTGTGTGAGTGCTCAATCTGCATTGCACACAACAAGCATACTTATAGTTGCTTGCTGAATTTCTTCACAAATCACAATTATATGTGACTCGTGGCACTCTTGGGAGGAGGGAGATCTCCTGGCTGGGAGAAGGGTGAAGAAAAGAAGGATTTTTCCTGAGAGGGAAAAAGAGGTTTGTGTAAAAACTTGATGTTTTATTTTAAGCCCACAAAAAAGGAAAAAATAATTTGGTCCCAGTCCCACCCAGAAGTTGTCTGGAAGACAGGGTCTCTCAGCCAGGGCAGTGCTGGGGGGGGGGGCTTCACTAAATGTTCTGGCATTATCCTTAAATACACAACAGAAGCCTAAAAAATATATATATTTCCCTGTTGGGAGGAGAGACAGAAAAATCTCGTTCCTCGGTTTGTGTGTAGCTCCGTCTCTTGTGGTCAGCCCATCACCCTGCTGCTGTGCACCCCTTGACTGCACTGTACCTTACCCAGTGTGTGTTACCATGTGAGGCCCAGTGGCCAGTAGTGTGGTGGCATTATCCTTAAATACACGACAGAAGCCTAAAAATATATTTCCCCGTTGGGAGGAGAGACAGAAAAATCTCTTTCCTTGGTTTGTGTGTGTAACTCCGTCTCTTGTGGCCAGCCCATCACCCTGGTGCTGTGTGCCCCTTGACTGCACTGTACCTTACCCAGTGTGTGTTACCATGTGAAGCCCAGTGGCCAGTTGTGTGGTGGCATTAAGCTTAAATACATGACAGAAACCTAAAAATATATTTCCCCATTGGGAAGAGAGACAGAAAAATCTCTTTCCTTGGTTTGTGTGTGTAACTCCGTCTCTTGTGATCAGCCCATCACCCTGCTGCTGTGGGCCCCTTGACTGCTATGCGTATGCCTATATCCAGCAGCCCAATCATTCTGTAAGCCTTGAACCTGGGATCCTTTAGTTGCAAACCATCATATTCTTCAATTACTTTCAGTCCACTGCATCACAGTGTCACACAACCAAAATAAAATTTTGGAGTTGTAGCCAGCGATCACAGATCACATTGCATGGATTCACAGCGGGAAGGTCATGCCACACAAATCTGATAGATTTCTTTGACTGGGTGACCAAAGTAGTAGATCAGGGAGGGGCTGTGGACATGGCCTACCTAGACTTTAGCAAGGCATTTGACACAGTCCCACACAAAAGATTAATATACAAGATAGCCAGCCTAGGAGTGGGTCCCAAGATGACAGCCTGGGTAAAGAATTGGCTGGAGAATAGGACACAGAGAGTAATAGTAAATGGAGTCCACTCTGAAGAAAGGGGGGTTACTAATGGGGTACAGCAGGGTTCAGTATTAGGACTGGTCCTCTTCAATGTCTTTATAAGCTGACATTGCAGAGGGACTGAAGAAAAGTACGCCTCTTTGCAGATGACACAAAGATCTGCAACAGAGTTGATGCACAAGGTGGGTGGAAAGGATGAGAAGGACTTGGCAAGGTTAGAGGAATGGTCAAATGTATGGCAGCTTAGATTCAATGCTAAGAAGTGCAAGGTAATG
This sequence comes from Neoceratodus forsteri, assembly GCA_016271365.2. NCBI lineage: Eukaryota > Metazoa > Chordata > Ceratodontiformes > Ceratodontidae > Neoceratodus > Neoceratodus forsteri. The sequence continues at coordinate 125,970,431 of CM028131.1, forward strand.
CACCTGGGAAACAAAAACCCAGGGAAGAGTACACAATGGGGATGAGATACTAACAACAAAAATGGAAAGGGATCTGGGGTGTCATATCAGATGACCTAAAGGTAGGCAAGCAATGTGAGAGGGCAGCAAGGAGGGCTGGGGGGATCCTGGGATGCATAGGGAGAGGCATCACCAGTAGAAAACAGGAAGTTATTATCCCTGTGTACAGACAGTTGGTGAGACCCCATCTGGAGTACTGCGTGCAGTTCTGGAGACCCAATCTGCGCAAGGACATAGACAGGATGGAGGCTGTCCAGAGGAGGGCAACTAAAATGGTGCAGGGTCTGCACCGGAACACATATGAAGAGAGACCTAAGGAGCTGAATATGTATAGCCTCGAGGAAAGGAGGGAGAGGGGGGACATGATAGAAACTTTCAAGTATCTCAAGGGAATCAACAAAGTCCAAGAGGGTAGCATCTTTCAAAAAAAGAGGTGTGCAAGAACAAGGGGGCACAATTTGAAGATAGAAGGGGGGTGGCTCAGAGGTAATTTAAGGGAGTATTTTTTCATAGAGAGGGTTGTGGATGCATGGAACGGCCTTCCAGAGGAGGTTGTGGAGTCAAAAACAGTGGTAGAATTCAAGCATGCATGGGACAGTCATAAGGCAATTCTAGGGGTTGGGGGTAGGAAGAAGTAGGCTCCTGGTTAACTAGGATCTGCAGCTTATCCATTAGGTAGGGAAATGGGCAGACTGGGTGGGCCAAGCGGTCCTTATCTGCTGTCAAAATCTATGTTTCTATATTTCTTACTCAGGAATTGTGTGGGTGTGGATGTGTTCACTGCAGTATACTGGTACTGTTATAGCTGACATCAACATAGATGAAGCATCTAGTGCTGGTGTTGGAGCAGGTGTTGGTGGTAGTGGTAATCCTGGAGCTAGCAGAAATAATCAAAATGTTTCACGTGATAAAAATTCAACAAACAGCAAAACAGCAACAGCAAAGTGTGGTAAAGGGGAACCTTTTAAGAAAACCTTTGCAGCTGCAGGGGTCACACGGAGAGGCACCATAAGGTATGCCATTTGTGCTGTTAAAATCCCTGTGACTAGCAGTAATAAAGCAAATGACAGTGAGTCCCTCTCAAACTCAGACTCAGTAGCTCCTTGTCTCAGTCCGACACTGTTGTGTCTTGCGACATATCATTACTTCCTCAACAAAGTGAAATGAGCAAGTCTGCTGACAATGAATCAGGTAGTGCACTTGCAAATACATCCAGCACTGTTGGCAATGAAAAGGACATATCCATTAAATCCACCACTTCTGTGTCAGCCAGCAACGAAAATCCATGAGTCTTCTGCCCATTCTTCTAGCACAAAGGAGCATGTCACTGGTTCTGTTAGGACAGGTGAAAAGACACAAACAGTCTTTAGCTATCTTCCTAGCACTCAAACAAAATCTGTCACATCTGAGGTGTGGAATTATTTCTCTGTCAGTAAAACTGATCCATGCAGAGCAATTTGTTCCCTGTGTAAACAGAGTGTAAGCTGTGGTAAAGTTGTGTCATGCCTTGGCACTACAGCTCTTAAACGCCATCTGAAAAAACATTCAGTTTTGCTCGATCGTCCAAAACCCATGTCCTCCATCTTCCAGACCGCATGTGAGAAGGGTCAGGAATCTGAAATGGACACTGAATTGTCTGAACTTGATGCGGACAGAACCACTGCCAGCCCTAGGATCGCTGTTACCACCAATGCCAGCACCATTAGTACCAGTTGCACATCCAGTGATGGCACTGAATGTGTAAGTCCTAGTCCACCATCCCAGCGTCCATCTGTCCATCAAAGCACGGTGTATAATAAATCAGCAGGAACATGTTGTAAACAGCTAACACCGTCTCAGACATTTGAAAGGAAGAATACCTTTACTAAAAATCATCCAAAGACCCTTCATCTTAATCACAGACTTGGTGAACTGTTAGCTGGAGCCCTTCTCCCATACTCTTTGGTAGATCACGAGGATTTTAGGGAGATCTTGAAACTAGCAGAGCCTCGTTACAATGTTCCTCATCGAAGGTACTTTTCCTATGTTGAAATACCAAACATTTATCAGGCTTTAAAAGTGACAGTGATGCTTGCACTTAAAACTGCAGAGGGTGGGGTTATTCATGTCACAACAGGTATGTGGACCAGCACTTAAAACATAGATTACATGTCCCTTACCGCTCATTGGGTCATGTTTTCTTGTGGTTCTTCAAAAACAAAGACACCCCAGAAGATGGTGCTACTGCATATAAAGAAGTTTGGGCAAAGTCATACAGCTGCAAACATCTTGCAGGAACTAAATGACCTCCTTGATGAATGGGTTTATTCTCATGGTCTAAAATGTGGCTCATAGTAAGTGACAATGGAGCCAACATCTTGAAAGCAGTACAGGATGAAGGATTTATGCATGCTTCTTGCTTTACACATTGCTTTTATTTAATTGTCACGGGATTTCTCAGCAATGAAACACAAGTGGATGGTATGATTGCTGTTTGCAAAAAAATTGTGACTCACTTTTCCCATTTAACCAAGGCTACACGGACATTGTCCGAACTGCAAAAAAAAACTCAAGCTGCCCCAGCAAAATCTGATTCAAAATGTTTCCACTCATTGGAACTCAACACTTTATATGCTGCAGCACCTCTTGGAGCAAAAGCAAGCTGTACATGAGTATTGCTCCAGTTACATTATTGGAGATGGCATTATGCTGTCTGTGCTGCAGTGAGGCAGCTACAAGGGACATGTCTTCTGAAGGCGAATCTGTGAGTTAGTTTATCCGACTCATAATGCTGATTTCACATCACCTTAGTGTTCTAGATCTACAAATGGAAAAAGACAGATTTGAAGCTCAGACAACATGTCGCCTGTATCATGGGAATCTCGTAAAGAGAATGAGCGAGCACTTCAAAACCAATGACAAATTAGTTGCAATGACAAAATCAAAACACTACATCCTTGCAACTCTCTTAGATCCCAGGTTCAAGGCTATACATCTTCCAAAAACAGATGATATAGAGCAGTACAAATGTCTATTGCTAGATTAGCTGCAGCACTCACAGGAGTCAAACACAGACAAGCACAGTACCCTCAGGTTGTCATCACCAAAACATGCAGGTTCATCTTCACAAAGGGATACAGAACTGGAAAAGTCACCAAACATTAACAGTAGTTGTTCCACAACTGCCACTTCTTCAACCCTTAATAGCAAGCTAAATCTGTGGCAAAACCTTTCCCAAATTGCTGCCATATCAGCTTATGCTGATTCCTCTTCTGAGAGGTCTCTGTCCATCATGGTAGACAGTTACCTGCAAGAACTGCCTATTCCTATTGATGCATGCCCTTTTGAACACTGGAGATCAAAAAAGTCGATTTGGACAGAGCTGTATGATGAAGCCTGTAAATATCTTGGTTGTCCTGCAACAAGTGTCTCTTCAGAATGCATGTTTAGTACAGCTGGCAATATTGTGACAGACACCAGAAATAGGTAGCTGCCAGAAAATGTACACATGTTAACTTTTATTAAAGTCAATAAGACAAGATTTTTCAGATCCCTACAAGAGTATACAAACTGATACTGAAGTAATTAATGTTGTGGATGTTGATGGTGAAGACAACTCAGATGGTGGTGGCTGGTAAATACTGTGTGGGACAGAGTCTCTCTGCACCAAAAAGGAAACTTTTACAGACTGTGATGACTTTGGTTGCCTCTCTCCTTTCTCGATTTACTACCTTGGACTATACGCCCCACAAACTTTCACCATTTCATGGCAAACTGCTTTGTAGCTAGGGTCTAAAGTCAACAAGTTTTATATACAGGGCAATTTTAACATCAGTGGGAACAGGCCCAAATTTGGCATAAAAGGGACACTGTCATGTCAATCATTTCTGTATCATATTATTTATAGTTAAAGTGCAAACATATATTTTTGGATTTACCTTCTGTGACTTTGTGGTGCATCAGTATGGGCTGGGACTGGGGGCGGTCTATTTTTCAATTTTAAAGAGGACAAAACAATGAGTTCTAATTGGTAGCTGTTTATTATTTTTTTTCAATTACAGAAATGTTAGCCATAAACCAAAATGATCCATATGTAACTTATTTTACTGAATAAAAAATTATGGGAAAAACTGTATTTTGTATTGTTATGTTTCTGTGGGCAGCATCCTGTTACAAGTCTCTTCCGGGAAATAGAGTCATCTGGAGTTTTACCTATGTCATGGTTGAACACATATAATTCTATAAGCATAGGTCTCATACCACAATAGCTCGTGTTTAACATTCTGTTGTACACAGACCATGGCATAATAGCAACAACTCTCAAATTACTGGTTCCATGAAGAGGACTGTTCAGAATGTTGTCCATAAGAAGAAAGCAATTGAAAAGACAGTTTTTCACATAAGTGTTGTTTATTAAGGGACAGTTAAGTATGCCTCATTGGGAGGCAAGAGTTTCATTTTTCTTGAGTAAGCATGTGGTAGTTTTAGCATTTGAGAGGGGGAGGAGGGTAGAATGGGTGCTGGAGGGTGGAAGGGGCTGGAGGTTGGTTTAACATGGATGCAAGATGGAGAAAGATGCCATGGATGCTAGTGCATGGGTGAGGGTTAGGGTTGGTTTTAACATGGATGCAGGAGGGTGAAACATGGCATAGTTAGTTCATGGGTGATGGTTGGGGGAGTGGGTTTTAACATGGGTGAGGGACGGAGAAGGGTGACATGAATGGTAGTTCATGACTAAGTGTGTGGGTAGTTTAAACATTTGGGTGAGGGAGGAGGGTGGAATACGTGCTTGAGGGGGTGAGGGTTGTGGGTTGGTTTTAACATGGGTGTAAGGGTGGTATGGGTGCTACTGCATAGATGAGGGTGGTGGAAGAAAAGTGGAATGAGTGCTGGAGTGAAAGGTGGGTGTTGTTTTAGTCCATTCATTTACAGATTTGTGATCGGCTGGGGATGGTGAGGAAAAAGATGATGACAGACCGATGGTATGGGAGGGCTGTACTGACTGCCCACTGTGGAACCTACTATAGATATAATATATGTATATATATATATATATATATTTTTTTTTTCTTATTAAATACATTGCAAACTGCTGCCACATCCTTTAAAAAAGAATAAAGGAATCAGAAATAAAAGAAAATCTGAATCAGCAGTTTTCAAAGAATGTGACCTATCATAAAGTGTTTTTTCTTTACAAGTAGTGATAATTTGATACATAATGGGGTTGACAGACACTGTCCCTTAAACATCACATGCCAACTACTGCAGCTACATTAAATGTTCCTTAAGTTAGTATGTGGTGAGGAAACCACTTTTTTATTTATGTGACTGAAATACAGATTTTATTGACATATCAGCTGGAAAAATGCATCATCTTAGAAAGTTGTATATATTACTTCAATTTGCCAACAAGAATGCTGGTATATGTATGCATTATGTTAGAAAATTGCATGCATTTTTTGCCAACAACAATGACTGGCATATTTTTCTTTTATTCAAATGTCTTGACTGACTACATTATGACATAATATGTTTTGCAACAGTTCCATGTGCTGTGGCTGCAGTGCCTTGGCTTGACTTTGTTATAAAAGCTTTCTTTTAAACATAGCAACTTTTGATTTACTCATTCAAAACACAAAGCAGCAAATAGCTGAGATTAGGTAATATCAATTATTTTTTCTAATAATTCATGACGATGAGTATATATAACTGAGTACATAAATGGCTAATATGCCTCTTTCACTAAGGAACTATGATGCAGCTGCTGCGGGAAAACTTTAACATATGGGTGGGTGGGTGGGCCTGTCACGTATTAAGTTGCTGGCTTTAGCAAACAGAAGAAACCATAGATAAACCTAGTTGTATTCCTATCAATGTCACACATGACCATTTCTCTTCCCCTTATATTAAACAGTTTTTCCTTTACATGTATTTCATTACTATCTTCATTACTGGCAGCACAATTACAAAATAGGGCTCGAGTTCTAAAAAGTTCTAAAAAAGATTAGAACCCTAGAACTATTTCGAAAGTTCAAGACTAGAACTAGAACCCAGAACTTCAGAGGGTTCTGACAACCCTACTACCATACTCATCTGCCATGCCACTTACATTCCTCCCTAACCTCCAGAGTTCCTCCCTCAAACTACCAGTCATCTACAGACCATACCCCCCATCTTCAAAACCCAGTCCAGGATCATGGCAGACCCACACCCTGTACACCCCTCCACCCTTCCAAAGATGCCCACCTTATTGACATGTGGCACCTGCCCCATTTTTGCCCCCATCTTATGATATGGGCTCTCACTCTCAGGTTCTATACCCTACTACAACTGTTAGGCAGCTATTTACTCAAATTCCTGTCTCCCCCCCCCCACACTAGTCCCCCTACTGACCCCTTGCCAACCGGGGTAATTCAGTCTCAAATCTCATTAGATAGATACTGTATTACTGTAGCAATTCTAATGCCTCCTTGTCTGTTTTTCACCCCTCAGCTACTATACTTTTTGTTCTCGGCTCTCATATAGTTTCATTTAACCCAGTTAGACATCCTGTTGCACTTCAAGTATTGCTCAGCTCAGTTAGAGAAATCAAAAGAACAAATAAATATGTATTATTACAATAATCATAACAGTATAGCTCAGTGCTTAGGTCAGTTAGAGGAAGAAACAGAACAACTAAATCTGTATTGTTACAGCAATCCTAAAGTATCCAATCATTGCTTTGTATCCACTCCAGAGACCCTGCTGTAATATAGGACCACAGAGGACATGGGAGGAGGGTGGGCAACTGTAAAATCCCGGCAGAGCTCCATTGAGCTCACTCACTCCCCTCTCTCACTCACTCATTCTATTTCTCCTGATGCTGCAGGCTGCCCTTTTGTACTGGGGTCCTACTTGCATTGGTGCCTTTTTGTGGCCACAAAGAAATCTGCAGCAGTCCCGACACAGCTCCATTGAGCTCGCTCACTCCCCCTCTCTCACTCGCTCATTCTGTTTCTCCCAGTGCTGCAGGCTGCCCTTTTGTACTCTGTTCCAGCCTGCATTGACTCGTTTTTCTGCCCACAAAGAAGTTCACAGGTGTCCCGACAGAGTTCTGTTTAGGTCGCTCATTCCCCCTGTGTAACTCACTCATTCTGTTTGTCCTGGCACTGCAGGCTGCCGCTTCGTACTGGGCTTCAGCCTGTGTTGGTACCTTTTTCTGCCCACAAAGAAATCTGCAGCAGTCCTGACAGAGCTCCGTTGAGCTCGCTCACTCCCCCTCTCTCACTTACTCATTCTGTTTCTCCCAGCACTGCAGGCTGCTCTTTTGTACTGGGCTCCTGCCTGCATCGGTGTCTTTTTTCTGCCCATAACGAAATCTACAGCCGTTCCGTCAGAGCACCGTTCCGCTTGCTCACTCCCCCCCCCACTTCCTCATTCTGTTTCTTCCGCCGCTGCAGGCTGCCCTTTTGTACTGGGCTTCTGCCTACGTTCCCACCTTTTTCTGCCCACAAAGAAATCTGCAGCAGTCCCAACAGAGTTCAGGTGAGCTTGGTCAGTCCCTCTCTCTCACTTGGTTGATCTTTATCTGTCCCAAACACTGATTTCCCAAAGCAACTGTGCTATTCTGTGCCAGAAGCACAAAAACACATTTCGGCCAGGATGTGAAAAATGACAGCTGTATTGTTCATAAGGAGGTGTGAAAAAATTGGCAGTATTGAAAATCTGGCATGAAAATATTACAAATTTGCAAAGTTACAATGGTGCGTGGAAACTGCGCAACGCACAGCTGTAACACAGCCATTTTATGGACTTTCATTACCACATTTTCAACATAGGCATTTTAGGACCTCTGTTCATGAACAGTGAGACTGTCATTTTCTCAGTCTTTCTTGAAACTGATTTCCCACAGCGTCCACGCTATTAGGTGCCAGAAGTGCGGAAACACATTTTGCCCAGGTTGTATAAAATGACAGCTGTACTGTTCATAAGTAGGTGTGGAAAAATTGCAGTGTTGAAAATCTGGAGTGAAAATATTATAAGTCATTGTTGAAGTTACAGTGCGTGCAAACTCGCAGCATACGGTTGCCCTGATCATTTGTGGACTGTCATCACAAAATTTTCAACATAGGCATTTTAGGACCTCTGCTCATAAAGAGTGTCACTGTGATTTTCTTAACATGTCGTGAACACTGATTTCCCACAGCGACTACGCTATTCTGTGCCGGAACAGTGAAATCACATTTCGGCCAGGATGTGAAAAATTACAGCTGTACTGTTCATAAGGAGGTGCAGAAAAATGGCAATTTTGAAAATCTGGAGTGAAAATATTGCAAATTCATGAAGTTACGAGCGTGTGTACCAACTACGCAATGCACACTTATAAAACAGTCATTTGTTGGATTTTTTCCACCAAATTTGCAACATAGACTTTTTGAGAGCCCACCTCATGAACACTGGCCCTGTCGTTTTGTTAATTGGTCCCAAAAGGTAATTCCGTGCAGTGACCGTGAAATCACATTTTGGGACCAAATAACGCCATGACAGTGGTTGAATTCATGAAAAGGGGTCACAAAAACCCCATGTTGAAAATTTGGTGCCAAAATTCCAAAAAATTCCTGAGGTATGCATCAAAGTTGAAAAAACCCTGTTTATGCCATTATACAGCTTACCGGCATTTCTTCAGTTTGCGGTCAGCTTTGAAGAGTGCAGACGTGTTCCCGTTCCACCAAAGACTGTCGCGCTGGACTCCACAGGTAAGTATGGGGTGAGGAGGGTGTGGGGAGGCTGTGTGTGCAGAGGTGATGCGGTTAGTGGGAGGCACAGGGAGACTGAGGGACTGTTTTCTTTTTACAGGTTAACAAAAGAAAAAACATTGCAGAATGTTTTACAGGGTATTGGCATGCTGGGGTGGGCTCCAGCATGCCAACTGAGTGTTTTTGGGGTGCAGCTGTAGACGACAGGGATTGGGCACCCCATCGGCACAAGTACAAGGCAAGAGCTGAGGGAATTGGCACCCCTCAGCACAAATCTACTGCTTTTTGTGGAGGGAGATATTATGCCAATGGGGAGGGCCCCCTCATCGCAACATGAACTAGGACGGGACTGAAGCTGACGTGGTGATTGGGGCCCCGTCAGCAAAAACACACACTTGTGGGGAATGTCTGCCAAGGGTAGGGGCACCCCTCCGAGCAGGGCTGATTAATATTGTTTGTAAACATGGCAGCAAGCCGCCTCCATATTCTCAAACAATATTATAGTAGCAATGTTCCGCCCAGCAATGACAGGTTGCTCCCTCATTGCAGCGCAATGGCTGACGCTGCAATGACGAGGGGCCCCTGATTGTAGTGGCTGAAACATTTCAAGGTTTTGGCATGCTGGCTGAACTAGTGTCAGCAACAGTGTGCCACCCTATTGGGGAACAGGGGACAAGCCTCAAAAGGCAGTCGGGGCATTGACCACAACAGTGCCATGTCTCCACAGCCTGCTTCTGCAGCATGCTGCTGCAACATGTTTCTTGCACATGTGCGCAATCAACATAAAAACTACAATTTCTACAGAAATTCACTCCCACAAGACCCCTGGGGACAGACTACATTTTAAGGTCCCCAAAAGGTACTGATTGGTGCAATACAGAAATGTTCATCCTGCAAAGAAAGGCAGGTTAGACAAACTATAATGCCATTATTATTAGAGCAGCTAATCAGCAAACAATTACCAGTTCTAACAGAGCTCCCTCTGCACCATTAGCGATGGCAGAACAGAGCAATATTATTGCAGCTTGGGCAGGACTCGAGCTTGGAAACACTCAGCCCTTACCCAGTTTAATTATACACTACAAAAATAATGTCTCTTAAAGGGACAGGCACAGAGGCTAACAGGGCACTCACATGCAAGCACATTTACACCTGTAAAGACATAGAACACCCACCTGGCAGTGGGCATTTAAGCACACCCAAGGAAGACTTTTGGGAACCCCCATTTACAGGGGGGTTACAGGAGGTTGTGAGAATCAGACCAAGGTCTGGTCTGCTGGATGTGCCAAGTTCATTCACATCTCATTAATCTAACCTCTAGGCTATACTGCCAGCCCACATGTCATGTCACAGTGGTGTACCAATATAACAGTGGCCTGTGCCTACCACCACCGGGCAGATATGTACAACAGACCTGACTGACAATGACAGGCATAGCACCTGGGTCTGCCAGCATAACCACAAAGACCTGGTGCACCAGGTTGGCAGCACAGGGGGCATGACACCCCATGGTGTAATGCATGCCAAGGCATAATACACACACAGGGAGGCATACCTGCTGAAAGGTCATATCCAAAAGTAGACTACACAGACTCTGACACATCACAGTGTCGACTGTGGGACAGTGCCCCAAGGGTTTGGTGAGTGTTCCCAACTACAGTTGCATGGATGCGGTCCCAACATGCATGCATGCAACTTGCTGAGACACACATGGATATCCCCATCACACATCAGAAGCATGCAAGTGTAGCCATACAACCCAGGGGTGAAACAGAAAATGCAGCTTACTTACGTGGATGGGTGTCCGGGGAACCTCCTTTGGCTGGTTGGCCATGCTGGTCCCTATCATGGCCCTGTGACCGCTCTTCCCTCTGCTGCTACTGACTCACCCACTGGTGCTGCCTGGCTTTGTCCTGTCCCTGCTGAGCCCTGGCATCTGTGGTGAAGGACAAGGGAGTCATGATGAAGAGCAAGCAGCAGAACACACGGCACAGTACCATAAACTCTACACATGCCTATATACCAGTACTGTGGGCCAACAGCCACATGTGCATGGTGTGGACAGACAGGACTGTGCAGTGTCATATCCTACCATAGTGCACAGCCATGGCACATCACAGACAGGGGAGTCAGGGCCCATATAAAGCAGGAGTGCTGCATCCTACTGTTGTGTAGCTGTGGCCTTGCACTGTGTATGAAAGCCAGTGCAGTGCCCATATCCAGCCGTCCTCTCCACCTCATCTGACATACCCATGCATGTCAGCTACAGGCTATGTACACCTCACAGAACACAGTAGGATGCATGTAGCCACAAGTCCCAATGCTATATGCACAAGATGGACTCCATCTAACACAGAAGGGGGAAATGTATTTTTGCTTACCTACTCAGACGCACATTGGAGGAAAATTGAAACTTAGCATGAGGTGGGAGGTAGACCTATTAGTTCCCTTTCAAAGGAAGAAAAATATGACTGTACTTCATATAACTTCCTCTCATTAAATGCCAGGAGTTTAAATAACAAATTGGGTGAATTAAAATTATCCATGGAACAGTTGAATGTTAGAATATGTGCTGTTACGGAGACCTGGTGGAGCCCACATGATCCATGGGAAAAGCAAATAAATGGATTTAATTTGTACCACAAAGACAGGAAAGAAAAAGAGGTGGAGGAGTTGTTCTATTCATTTCCAACAAAATAAATTCTGAAGAAATCAATACAACTAAATGGGATAAAATAGAGGTGTTACAGCTCAAAATATAATTCTGCCATTTACACGTTGTTAACATTGGGGTCATATATAGATCACCCACTGTTACACCGGACCAGGAGGAACAATTACTGGATTTTTTGGATACAATTGGTAGAACTAAAAGTAACGTTGTAGTAGGTGATCTTAATTTACCAGGCATAAATTGGACAACATTACGGACAAATACTACTATGGAATCACGATATCTAGAATTATGCTTGCTAGCAGGAATGAACCAGTGGGTAAATGTCAATACTAGAGACAGTCACATATTAGATCTTGTGTTAAGTAACCTAGATGGTAATATAACATCTTGTAAGGTTATTTCCCCCCTTGGATCAAGTGACCACTCTATGGTTTACTTTTCCCTTGACTCATTAACAGACACTATTGTAAGTAGGACTAGCAAATATGACTATAGTAAAGCTGATTTTGATAGTATGAGAACATATCTCAAAAACTGGAACTGGGTAGAGGAATTTCAAAACAAAACACTCAACTCCATGTGGGATCTGCTGGTGGGTAAAATAAGCTCAGCTACCCAAACTTACTCCTTTAAAAAAGAGAACGGACGACACCAAGATCAAACCCAAATGGATGTCAAAACATATACGGAAACCGATAAAGGAAAAAAATAGGGCATTTTATAAGGCCAAAAGATCGAGAAACAACATTTGCTGGAAAATATATAAGGACCTTTTAAAAAAGTTAAAAAAAATGTATTAAAGAAGCCAAACTAAAATATGAGTTAAGCCTAGCAACCAGAGTCCAGGATAACTATAAATCTTTTTATGCATATATTAATGACAAAAAAGGTGCTTGTAGACCTATTGGCCCACTACATGCAGTGGATGGCAGTACAGTTACAGACCAGTCTCTTCTAGCCCAAATGTATAATGATTTCTTTATATCAGTCTCCAATAGTAAATCATCTCCTAAATTAGAACATTTGCAAACTGTACTAGAAGTAGAATCACTGATAACAAGTGAAGACATACTTAAAAGGCTCCACAAATTAGATCAGAATAAATCACAAGGTCCGGATGGAATACACCCAAGAATAATTAAAGAACTGGCAGACCTCTTGGCTGGACCCCTGACGGTTATTTTTCAAACATCATTAAAAAAGGGCTAGTGTTGGAGGCATGGAAACAAGCAAGAGTGGTTTCCATTTACAAGAAAGGGAGTAGACATGAGGTGTCCAACTATAGACCAGTTAGCCTGATGTCTGTCTTAAGAAAAATCTTCGAGGGTATTTTAAAAGATTATTTTGTGGACCATGCCAAAAAAACAGATCTGGTAGACCCAGTACAGCATGGATTTCCACCAGAAGGTCCTGTCAGACCAACCTGTTGGAATTCTATGGAAAGGTTAGCAGGGCAATGGGTGAGGGACAGCCTGTGGATGTGGTGTATCTCGATTTTTCGAAGGCTTTCGACAAGGTTCCCCATGGAGAACTTATTGAAGCATTAATACTACAGGACTTACCAGGAAAAATAACAAAATGGGTAGATGCATGGCTTACCTGTAGAAAGTAGTCAGTAAACGTAAATGGGACCAACTCAGCATGGGCGTATGTGACTAGTGGAGTGCCCCAGGGCTCTGTCTTGGGGCCCTGCTTGTTTAATATATATATTGCTGCAATGAAAGTCAGCAATGGAGTCTGGGTTTCTAAGTTTGCTGATGATACCAGGGTTGGGTTTCCTATTAATAACCAAAATGATGCCACAAAACTACAAGAAGCACTAAATATGCTGGAGTCCTGGGCATTAGATAAAAAACTGCTGTTTAATGTGGACAAATGTTGTGTTATGCACCTTGGGAAGGCAAATAAACAGATACCATATACACTTGGAGGACAAATATTAAATACTGTGGAACAACAGAGTGACTTGGGTATTATGGTTACAAACAATCTATCACCTAAAATGCATTGCAATTCAGTTATTAAAAATCAAGTGGCATTTTACTCTGTATAAATAAACATATTACATCTAGAAGTAGGGATGTTCTTTTGCCCCTTTCTACATCATTGGTGAGGCCGCATTTGGATTACTGGGCACAGTTTTGGTCACCCAGTGGAAGAACCGAGATAGTGGCACTTGAGAGAGTTCAGAGAAGAGCCACTCGAAATATACCGGAGGTTAAAGGTCATGATTATCAAAAGAGGCTAAATATTCTGGGTTTATATTCCTTGGAATATAGGCGTTTAAGGGAGGATATGTGTTTAATCTAAAAAGCCACTATTGATCCAGATTTATGGGAACTACTGGGTTTGAGGTACAGGGAATTGTCGGGTAATACTAGATCACACCCTCTACAACTATATGTGGAATGTCCAAAAACCAGAAAAAGAAAATCCTGGCTCACGCTGAGAGTTACCAATATTTGGAATAGGTTGCCATTAGAGGTGGTGGCTAGTGTAACTTTGAATGCATTTAAAAACAAACTCGATAGCTTCTTACTTAAGCATAATATTCAGGGTTATTAATAAATGGCGAGCAAAAGGACTAATGTCTCTGTAGCTCTGTACTTACCTATGAGACCTATGAGACCTAAGTCACATACAGCAGGGGCACAGGAAGCATACCTGTGCAACAGTAAAAGAGGCCATTGTACCATAGCTGTAGTCCAGCAAAAACGGCTGGTCCAAGAGTGACACACCCTGTGTTATGTAATAGTACACCAGGGATGATGTGGCATAGGTGTACCTGTACACATGCTACAGAACATGGACAGTGTGCACAGATCAGTGGTCTCTGCAGGGTGCCTTGGTTACATATGCCACCATAGATACATGCAGTCCACATGTTACATGACAGAGGCATCAGCCCTGACACTGCAACCATGTCACTGTGTAACCACACACCCTTGGTGCCATAGCAGGTGCATGTCTCATTGATTCCAAGCTGCTTATGTAATGTACAGGACATCGAGGACAAGTACTGTGACGGTGGTCCTATATACCTGAATGGGTAAGAATGGGCTATACAGTGGAGCAGGTCCATAGGACAGAGGGGGGCACAAGAGGGACACACAGGTACAGTGCACAGTCTCTCAGGAACACAAACGCAGAGGTCTCTTAACAGTGAAACGTTACTACACACAGGTCGCAACCCAAACCATACATAGAGCCCTCTGTACTCACCTGGCCTTGGCACTGTGTCACCCTTCACAATTGCCCATAACTGTTGAAGGTGGTATGACTCCCCACAGCTCAGATCATTGTAAGAGTGCCTACACTAGTCAGCAGCACAGGTGACACCTATGCAGCCTGTGAGGCGCCTACCCACAGAGCCCACAACTAGCACCTGGGCCTGTCTGCATCTTCCCCCTCTCCCAGAAGCAGATCCTCTCTGGCCATCACAAGGTCCACCAGGTTGCGAAGCTCTGTGGCAGACAACCTGGTGTCCCTCTGCAGCACTGGTCTCCTCCTTCTACTAGTCATGGTAATGGCATCAGTAAACATGGTTCCAGCCTTCACACTATGCTACTGACAGATGCCAAGAACTGTGGGTGTGGCCTTCCCTTTGCCCAATACATTTCAGTGTTTGTGCATCACTAACAGCAATTAGTGCATCGCTATGCATGCTTCCAGTGGGTGTTCTGCATGTATCAGGCATGTAGTGGCATGTGTGAATGGTGCACAAGCGCAAACCTGTTCAGCACATGCGCAATGCCATAGCATGCCATTGTATTGTGCAGACAGGCACTGTTTCATGGCATTTCTCCAGACATGTGACATCATGTATGCACCATATATGGCCATAATGTTAGCACTAATATGATAGCACTGGGGCAAATCTGCAATATTCAACCAGGGTATGCGAATTAGCTAATTTCATAGTCAGAGGGTAAAGTCAGTATTTACTGTACATGTCAGTACTGGAATGTATTCATTCATTTGCATGTCACATTCTGACTGAAGTGTTTAAAAGGAGCAAAGTGCACCACCCAGATTCCACAGAGGAACTGCAGGCTGCTAGAGGTAAGTGCATTGTGGAACGGCCTACAGTAGGGACATGGGTGATGACAGAACTATGTTTGTGCTGTATCTCATAGAAGAGTCTTTATGCTGTATCTGGACTACACTATTGCTGTCTCTGCACAAGGCCTGGATCTGTGTTAGGCAAGCAGCTTGCGGTGTGTTGGGACCGGCAATGCAGGACAGCGTACATGTCTCAGACAGGGGGCACTGAGGCCTGCACACCACTGTACCTTTTCTGAGTGTGCAGCAGTGTATATGTAATGCTCAATGCTGTTGTCTCTCCACATTCCAAGCAGGGATAATGGATGCTGCAGAGAGGAGAAGAAAAAAGAAATTCATTGAGGAGGTGCTTCAGACCCTGGCTCGTGAATATGTGGCCCATGAAGAGATATTAATATGTAAAAGAGGAGGTCCCAGGCTGCAACAGAGGTGGCATGGTAAGCAATAACAGAGGCCATCAACACAGTAGGGTGGAAAGAGGGAGCACCCATGCAGAGATAAAAAAGCACCTCACAGACGTGAAGAGGTAGACCAAGAACTTAATGTCAAAGGTCAGGTGAGACTACAGGGCCACAGGTGTTGGCCGGTGGATAGCTGTCTCCCTGTCCCCAGCATAGAAGGTAATTGCAGCAACATTCACTGCTATGGAGGAGGTTGGTGTGTCAGGGGGTGGATATGAGAGCCAGGTCAGACTGGCCGAGCTATGTGACTAGCCACATTTACACCATCACTTTGGACACTTGTGACTGTGTGTGTATACGCATGCGGGGTGTGCAGGGGGGCACAGGTTCTGTTTGACCTGGACACACAGACAATTGGATATAAGGCACAGATTTGTTGTATGTGTAGACTAGGTGGGTAAAGTGGTCCTTATGTGCTGTCAAAGTCCACGTTTCTATGTTCCTATTTGTACCCAGCCAACCATAGCCATACTTATGCATCCTGTATGGTCCCTGGGTCAACACATTGTTGGGTCATTACCGGTGCATCTCCCGTCTGTATCTTTATACCTGTTTATGGTAGTGGCTAGACCTGACACGGAGCTGTTATTGGTTCATGGTGTAGGTGTGGGTGACACCAGGAGCTAGTGTATCATACTGACATGTAATAGTCACATGTGTGTCAGGTTGTCTGCTTTTCAAATTTGCTGTGGTGCACCTAAGCAGACCATGACTGTTGGTTGTGTTCCTCATGGGAAGTGGGCCATTTGTTGGTATCCTGGTGTGCCAGTTATCTATGGGGAAATCCAGTACTGAGCCACATGTGTGTGGTCTGCTGTGTGATTACTGGTGATGGGGTGTGTGGGGTGTACAGCACCAGGGATATATGGCCACTGCACTGCAAAGGCAGCATAGGTGTTAATACACTTTACACTGGGCCTGCATGCTGCCATGGTTAGCATGTAGGTATGTACATTACTCGACAATAGCTCTCCCGTCTGTTCTCTCAGCAGGTCACTCTTTGATAGTGGACACCATCCCAACAAATGGCCTAGGACCATCACAGCAGTGACTGCCTTGCTGCCCACCCATGATGTGGTGAAGCCTGACTCCAGTGAAGAGGAGGAGACCACAACCAGTATGATGAGAATGAAACACTCAGTGAGGAGTGGAGAAGAGAGAGCGGTACAGCTTGGACCATGAGAGCTTGCCTTACCCTGCTAGCACACCGATGATTTCAAACCACCCCCCACCCCCAACACAGCCATCACCATGCTGCCCCTACCTTTGGCACAGCCACAGTTGTGCCACCCCTGGACCCCACCTCTACTGAATCCCAATGCCCAGTACAGCGTGCAGGTTCCAGTCACCTGAAGAGCATGTAGCACTGACCACAGCGCCAACCCAGGCCACACAATGGCCCCAGCTGCAGAGTGACCTATTCCCCCGAGACAGTCCACTGCAACAGCAGAAGGCAGCTGCTTTAGTCAGCCATGGGAGTATAGGAGGGTGTGCAGGCAGTATGGGTATGCACACATTGCCTGCTGCAGGACAACAAGCAGCGTGTAAAGACCTGCCATGTGGAGCATATAGTGGCCTTAGTGGACCTGTGACTTTGATAGACTGGCTGCTGCTGTGCTTGGGACTGCAGCCACACTCTCAGACATCACAGGGGCCGTGCCAAGCCCTGGTCATTTATTTGGTGGTACTGTTGCCCCGTGGCAGATGCCTCGGTGTACCACCACTCCCACGGTGCAGGCATCAGGACGTCCAGCATGCCCAGGACATTGTGCACCCCTAGCCATGGATTGCACCTCAGCTGGATCGGTAACCCTTGAGGCTGTGGTCATGAGCAACTAACACTGTCCTCATGATTGTTCCCATTGTGTGGACAATGACCCCCTCTGCTACCTTCC
Source organism: Neoceratodus forsteri (assembly GCA_016271365.2). Classification (NCBI taxonomy): domain Eukaryota; kingdom Metazoa; phylum Chordata; order Ceratodontiformes; family Ceratodontidae; genus Neoceratodus; species Neoceratodus forsteri. The sequence continues at coordinate 125,988,279 of CM028131.1, forward strand.
CAGATACAGCTTTTGTGCAGCCTCTGTCTCTGTGGAGGTAGTGTGGGATGCTGACAAGTGATTTTGCACTGTTTTTAAGAAAGTAACTGTTTAGTAAAGTCAGTACCTACCCTTAATAAGGGAGTTAGCCTATGAAAAGTTGGTTTACCTCTTAAAAATAAGTTTCACATGATTGAAGCACTGTCTCTTTAACAGACACTTGGGTAATTAAAAGATTCACTTTACTGGGTTTCAGGGACTCTTGAGAAAGCGCTTGAGTGAAACTGGCGGGGTCACTGTGGGCTGTGCACTGCTTTGCACTCTGTAAAGGAAAGAGATGGGTGGAAGGTTGCTGTGTTCAGTCTGGTTTGGGTGTGGGGCCACTAGACACCAGGGAGTTAAATGTCAGTGAGCAAGTGGAGGTTGGGGAGTGCCACTAGAGACCAGGGAAAATTTTTTTTGGTAGCGACCGGTGATCAGAAGGCGGGGAGGGCACTAGACATCAGGGAATCATTTATTTGACAGGGGGCCGGCGATCGATGGGTGGGTGTTGCCACTAGATACCAGGGAAAGTTTTTTTTCTATTTACTGGGGACAACACAGAACTGATCACTGAACTGAGGAATAATTACATGAATTGTGGATTGATGTATTAGTTCCACAGTTATAGGTGCCGACTACAGGGGGGTTGAAGGGCTGAAGCCCCCAGGCTGCAGTGGGGTTAAATTGAGGCAGAAACAGTCCGGAACTATTTCACCTCATCAGCCAACTACCACTTTAAGAATTTAAAAATCTCCTTCCAGCTCAGTCAATCTGTTTGCACCACTTCAGCCAGAATTAGGACTGGTGCTGCTGCGTCAACTCAGCAGTTGCTTTCCCTGCTTAATGACGCCAGATGGCTCTGATTCTCTCAGGCTGTACTGGAGGATAAGCGTGGGCTACTTGGTTCTTTTTTTTTTAACGGGGTCCCTCGCTCGCACAGTTACACTTTCTATGTCACTATAATTGACCGTCATGGTTGGTCAGTCTGGTCATTATTAGCTTGCTAAGCACGCTGTGGCAAGGCACTCCTGTTCCTCAGGCTCGGCAGTTGGGGAACCTGAGCACACAGCAAAGAACGGGGACATGGGCCTGGACCAGTGGAGCAGCAGCAGAGACAAGGGGAGCAAACCGCTTTGGACTCAGTAAGTCACCAGTCAGAAAACAAGAGGATGAATCAGACTGCATTCCTACAGTCAGGTAGGAGTCAGGATCAGGGACACACATGATGTGGGGAGCAGGAGCAGAACAAGGACTGGAGCCGCCTGGATTTATTATACCAAGTCCACGGTAGGCAACAGGCATCAACTTTGATTGAAAGGCAAGGCAGTTGCTTGACTTGGCCACCTGCAGGCCCCCCGGCTCCCCCTCCCCATAGCGCACTGAAGAAGAGACGCAGCTGTGGCAGAAAAAATCAGATTGATCTCCATGTGGAGCAGGGTTAAAAAAAATAAAATCCAAGCAACGCCAAATCAGAAGAAACCTACAGGATATTGTTAAACACTTGCTAAATAATAATCATTTTGAAACATGTCACAGGCATCAAACTCACTGCTGCTGCCTGTATGTTGTTTTAACCTTGCTACTTTTAAAAATAATTAGCAATATCCTAATCTTCTTAATGGTTTGGTGTGATGCTTGAGCTCAGTTTTTCTCTTGATTGCTGTTTCTGTGGCTCTGCAAGACTGTACCTCTGAGCAAGTGAGCAGCTGTTTTTTTTTTTTACTGCTGCCTTGTACAAATAAACAAACTGAGGATCAAAATAATTACAAATCAGAGATCAAAATAATCAATGTCCTGGGGCCTCCAACAAACTGCCCTTGGAATCATGTTTGTTGCAGTGCCTGGATATGAAGCTGGTGGCGTGACATGTTACCATGTGGAAGCGTGTGCGTCAGTGGGGAAAAATGGCACAGTAAACCTCAGCCTCTTGCTTGCTCCTCTTCTTTCTCAAGGGTTCTGTCTTCAAACTACACCTATGCGTAGGGGTAGGGCCCATCAGAATTTAAGGGGGCGATTTTCTGAGTTGCGTATAGCTAATACTGGCTGGTATGGCTGAAAACTAGTTACTGCCAGATTTGATGTAATTATCAAATCTGTCTTGTGTGCAATAAAATGTTGGTGGTACTGATGATGATTTTGTCCAGTAACAGTAACTCATCGTGACCCTGCTAGTTAACTGACATTTTTTGGGCGTGACAACAGTAAGCAGTGGTGGTTGGAAAATCAACTTCTCAATTGATACTATTGAGCACGGGTAGTCTGTGGCACAAAATAGTCAAGTAAAGGATACATCAATATCATTTAGGCAATGGGTTACAGGATTCATGGCCATGTACGTTCCTGTTGTTGGGGGGGGCTTTGACAACTCATAGTACATATGTTTTACTAGGTGTTCAAGGAATTAACTGTCTTGAGGACTGGCTTACTAGGATTACAACAATGCTTTCAGCACCATTCCTCAGTGCAGACTGATGGGCAAGCTTTGGAGTCTGCTGGTTCTGAACACATTGTTAACCTGGTGATAACAGACAATGGGAGGTGGTACCTATAGTTCAGCACATGGAAGGGTTGTTACAGAAAAGGAGATGTTGTAGATTAAGAGATCATGGCATGAGACTGGAAGGGGTAGATTGTCTAGATCAAGGGGCAATGTAAGAAAGTACTTCTTTACAGAAAGGGTGGCAGAGGCACAGATCAGCCTCCCAGCTGAGATGGTGAGGCAAAGTTGGTGGGGGGAATTCAAAACTACATGGGATGCACATAGGGGGCTGTGTGCTAGAGGTTTTTTGACAGTACTCATTACATTTGTTTTATTAAAATGTCACCTACTTTCCACAGACCTGGGATAGGAGAGGAAGAGAAGTCAACTTCAAGTTAAAATGTGCTTAGGTATTTTTGCATAGCAACCTCTACCATCCCCTATTGTGTGTCAGAGGCCTTTTGACAATACACATTACATGTGTTTATGTAAAATGCCACCCACTTTCCACAGACCAGGGACAGGGCAGGAAGAGCTACCCCTCTCCTGTGGGAAGTGGATGGCATTTTAATAAAACAGTATATTTGCCAAATATGTTTTACTGAGAAAAGATTTTGGAGTTACAGTGTAGAAAAAGTCACCAAGTCAGGGACACCGCCAGTGTTCCTGACCGGGTGGGAAGTGGTCCAAGGTGGTGAGTGACAACACCAGAGGATATGCCAGTACCTGGGGAGAGGTCAGAGTGGCTGAGTGACATCACTAGTGTCTGCAGCACTCACTGGGGAATGGGTCTGGGTGAGTTACACCATCAGAGGCTATGCCAGTAGCTGGGGAGGGGTCAAGGTAGGTGAGCGACACCACCCATTGCTAGGCAGTAGGTCGTCAAGGTGATGAGTGACAACAAAATTCAGGCTAATTTTATTCATGTGCTAGCATTGAAACTGTGTTTGTTATGTTGTGCTATCTCTTCAGGAAAACCCTTAAAATGCACCATAGAGCACCAAAAACCCCAGAGCTTCTGGGGGCCTTGGCGGCCCCCAGACCCCCTGCCATTTCTTGAGCCCCCTTCCCGCCATAAAAACAAAAGTCTGCTATTATGCCTACACACTTCATAGATGTTATTCTGCAGTTTAGTGAAAAAATGTGGTGAAATGGGAAAACATTTACCAAACAGATTCGGAAGATGTCTGATTTTGCCAAAGGCGGAAGTTCAGAAAATTCCATGAAAGTTATGATATTTTGTGGAAATTCACTTAAAGCGTAATTCTCAACTTTCACCCAGCTCTAGATGGCTTGCTATTTTATTTCAGCCTTCTTTACACCCCCCCTGCCTGGATGACATGTTATTTTCTTTCAGCTCTCTTTACACCCCTTCTGCCTGGATGGCATAATATTTTATTTCAGGCTTCTTTACACCTGGGTGGCTTACTGTATTATTTTATCCCCCTTTACACCCCCTGCCTGGATGGCTATTTTATTTGTGTAAATTATACCTTTCATTGTATTTATCTCATACTTAATTTAGTTATCTGCCTAACAATTTTGTGCTCCGGAAGTTGAACTTCTGTTATGACATTGTGCTGAATATGACCAGGTTGCTCCAGTACTTGTCTGTACTATGGTGATGTCATATATTTCTCCTAATGTATTCATTGTTTTTTTTTTGTAACTTGCTGTCTATTTATTACCTGTACCTCTCCCAGGTTGTGCCTGAAAACAGATAATGTTTTTGTCTAGTGCAACTACCCCATCAACAGAAACAAAATAAATAAATCCCCCTTTAACCCTTCCCAACCTGGATGGCTTACTGTTTTATTTCATCTACCTTTAACCAACCCCCGATGGCTTTTTCTTTTTTGTGTGTTTCTGACCATCATTACTATTATTTCATTAATACAATTTCTGAAATCATTGCAGTCTCCTGTGTGGTCTGTACATAGTGTCTCGGTCAGAAGAGGTCTTTGATCAGGTGGTCTCTATTTTACGTGACCTAGCCATCATGGGGTTACACCAGTGCCACTACTCATTCTGACCTCTGACTGCAGCTTCTTCCACCCAGTGCTGTCACCCATCCTCCTTTCTGTGGCCCCTCTTCCCAGTGCTGTCATCTGCCCTCCTTTCTGTGACCACTCTGCCCAGTACTCTCACTCATCCTGACCTTTGGCTGTGTCTTCTCCATCTGGTGCCATCACCGATCCTGACCTCTGGCTGTGTCTTCTCCATCCAGTGCCACCACCGATCCTGACCTCTGGCTGTGTTTTCTCCATCCAGTGCCATCACCGATCCTGACCTCTGGCTGTGTCTTCTCCATCCAGTGCCATCACCGATCCTGACCTCTGGCTGTGTCTTCTCCATCCAGTGCCATCACCGATCCTGACTTCTGACTGTGTCTTCTCTTATTCAGCTGCTGCACTGGATTGTCCCAACTTAGCCATGACCAGAATGAAATCCAGCCCCATAAGCTTGGGCTGCATGTAGAACAGTATGTCTTCCTCAATCACAACTCCAACATCCTGAATCCTGCCTACTCAGTCAGCTAATCTAGTTAGATGTTCATCACTGGCAGTGCTTGGAGAGGAGGCATAACTGAGGACTTGGATCCCCAGAAGCTTCCACCACAGTTTCTTTTCTGTACTCCATGCCAAGAGATATAATAATTCCATGAGTTAGAGTGGGTCTTGCAGTTTCATTCTCCTAACCTTGTGGTTCTTACCCAGAAACTCCCATTTCATTTCATCAATAGGTCTCCATCGATGGCATCTCTGACTTGGTGGTAATAATGCAGAATAAACCAAAGGTATGTTACATAACCACTATACCACACCAGCACATTAGAAATCAGATGCTCCATGAATTGGCAGCTTGCTGGGTTCACTGGTTGGCTGATCGACTACTCCCACCAGCCACTAAATAGTATGGCTGGAGCCACACCTCAGGGCTCTTGTCTGTTTCTATTCTCCCACCTCCAACCTCTCCTCCAACTCTGGCAGTCTCCTGAGTGTTCTAGGCTCCTTACCCAGGAACTCCTATTTCCTTTAGCCATATTTTTCCACCTATGGCACCTCTAACTGGGTGGTAATAATGGTGAATAAGACAAAAGTACACTGCATAAGTGCTACATCACACCAGCACATCAGAGATCAGATGCCCAGTGAACCTTAAGTAATAATAATAATAAGCTTTGTTTTTATGCGCCTTTTGAAACCAAGGCACCTAACAAAGTTACAACCACATAATCATAAAATGTCACCACATCATAATCAACAAACATCTTAAAAACAGGTAATCATAGCATTTTAAAACTTCCAACAATTAAATACTATTTCCATCAGTTAAATACCATATGCTTGACTCCATAGCCAGGTTTTATGTGCTTGTTTAAAATCCTCCACGATCATGTGCTCACGTAACCAACAGGGTAGAGAATTCCAGAGGGTGGGGGCAGCATACAGAAATGTCCTAGCCCCAGAAAATTTCAGACGTACCCTCGGAATCTCTAGCAACCCCTCATTGGCTGAGCGGAGTGATCACTAAGGGCAGTGATGAACCAGGAGCTCTTACAGGTAGTCAGGGCCAAGTCCATGTAGAGCTTTAAAAGTCAGAAGACCGACCTTAAAGGTGATCTGCCACTGAACAGGCAGCCAGTGCAGTCAGCGCAGCACTGGCGAAATATGGCAGGACCACGAGGTACCCGTCAACAGCCATGCCGCAGCATTCTGCACTAGTTGCAAGCAATGGATTTCTACCCCAGGAAGCCCTAGGTAGAGGGAGTTGCAATAGTCCAAGCATGAGGTCACAAAGGCGTGGATCAGAGTAGGAAGGTCACCGGATGGAACAAGGAGTCTGATCCTGGTGATATCCCTCAGATGGTAAAATAAGGATTTGATGACTGCTGACACCTGAGAGTGCAGGGTCAGCCCATCATCAAAAATTACCCCCAGGTTCCACACCTGCTCAGAGGCTGGTAGTGGTTCGCCCCCAAGATATATACCCGAGGGTGAACCCCCACCAACTTTTATCCGGTGACCTGTATCCACGACCTGGGCCCAACACAAGGCCTTCCTGAGGGGACGGGTCTCAGAGGTAGTGAACAGCTCAACTGGCCTTTGGATCTGGAAGAATGGCACTCCTATGAAAATTCATAGTCTTCATCTGAATGAAATGTCACTCTGCTGTTATTTAACTAAAGAAGGGAATTCTTAAAATGATGTGTTGGATATTTTTTTCTCTCTGCTGTCTCCTCTCCTTCTCTCTCTCTCTTTCGCTTCTGGATTTTGCCTCTTACTTTTCTGGATAACTGTAATTTTATATTTACTGTATGTAAGTATGTGTGTGAAGAATATTGGAAAAACTTTCAATAAACTTCTATTTAAAAAAAAAGGTAGTGAACAGAAGCTGTTTTATGGTACATATTTCCCACTTCTGTAAAGTTTGATCAGGGCTTTAGCTCTGTCTTCTGTCTGTGGCAAAAAAGACACCAAGTTTGAAAAGGGAGCTGCCACTGGGCTGTGCAGAGGTCTCTGTGGGAGATCCATACATGAAATTGCTGTTCTGTGGGGGCGGGTCGGAGCTCCGTGGCCATTCCGGGGAAGCAGCAGGTATGGGTCAAAATGCTGTGCCCAAGGTTACTTTTATGCTTTTATACTAAACAAAAAATGAGGAAGTCAAAGGATTATGCCATGGGTCATTTTAAAATTCTATACTAATCTAGATATTCAAATAGCAATTAGATTTCTATTTATTATTTAATAAAATACATAGGACAAAAAAAGGGGCATGTATGTATTATAACTTAAAAACGTTCCTTATTTAAAGGATGATAAAATGTATTAAATATTAGCAAAATCATGAAAGTTTTCTAGCATGTATTTCTTGTTACTTGTTTCACAGGTGATGTGTTTAATTTATGGTAATTTGGACACTAAATATGTACTATAAAACAGCTGCTATTCACTACCTTTGAGACCTGCCCCATCAGGAAGGCCTTGTGTTGGGCCGAAGCGCTGGGGAAGTAGGGTGTTTGTCCTGGGCACCTTGCTGCAGAAATAATTAAAAACCTCTGACTTCGAATTCTATCCGGTGTAATTCGTGGTTTGAGTGCAGAGTTTTTTGTGGATTTAATCAGCATACCTGCTCCTTCCCTGGAATGGCTATGAAGCTCTGACCCACCCCAACAGAACCGGAATTTCAGGGATATAAGTCAGCATACCTGCTGCTTCCTTGGAATGGACATAGAGCTCCGATCTACCCCCACAGAATAGGAATTTCAGGGATTTAAGTCAGCATTCTTACTGCTTCCCTGGAACGACCAAGGAGCTCCGACCCACCCCACAGAACAGGAATGTCATGTATGAACCTCCCACAGAGACCTCTGCACTGTCCAGCGGATGCTCCCTTTTCAAACTTGGCACATTTTTTTGCCCCAGACAGGAGACAGAATAGACCCTGGAGTCAGTTGAAAAAACAATTATGACTGACTTACCACACATTATGACTGATTTTTTTCAACTAGTTTAAAATTTATGACTTCGACTCACTAAAGAAAATTCAACCAATTTTTTCAACTCCTACCATTGTTGAATTTTATGTACTAGCAAGTCATGCAATTAGTGGAAAAACTCTACAGCACATTCATTTACTTAGTGAATACAGTAGAAAGTTGTACTTTTTAAGTGTAATTAGTAGAAAACCTTTGCACTGCATTCTTTTATGTTTACTCAATATTGACTCTACGTGTAACAAATTAGGACCGCCATATTTTTTTATTTAACCAGGAGAGGCACACTAAGCTGAAGCTTGTTTCCAGGTGTGACCTGGGAGCACAAGGAAGTTAAGTGACTTGCTGAGGGTCACACAGTATACAAGTGGGGGCTGTGGGATTCAAACCCAGGCCTCCAAGTCTGCAGCTCAGAGCCTTAAACCACTGCATAAACTGCCTTCTGACCCAAGAACTGCAGTTAAGCCCTTATGTTGAGTTAAAGTGGTTGATTTAAAAAGGTATTTCATGATGGAGAGGTGAAGGGAAATAAGGACTAGCACTGCAGTAGTTGAAGCAATATGTGTGACTGAGGTGATGTCAGTCATCCCAAGTCCATTTTCTATCTTCATTATCAGCACCAGAAGGCATTTAATATTATTTTGCTTGTCCCACTCAAAAATTTCACAATCGGATTACAAGCAGGACTCAGAGTAGACAAAGGAGATGATTGTCACATTGTACAACATCATAACCCACAGGAGGATTACAATCATAACTTTTAGCACTTGCCCAACCATGACTGAAGCTGAATTTTCACTTGCCCCTATTAATTTCAATATTGGCTCTCTTTGTAGTTTGTGCTTACCTTTTAAGGTCATTTACTAGCCAAGGACAGGGCTCAATGAGACCTGCACACCACTGCAAACCCATTAACAATTCTAGGAGCTTCAGTTTACAACCTCAGGCTCATAGTGACTGTCACTGCCCCAATTTCTGTACACCCATGTGGCAGGGGGTATCGTCCAACAGTACTTCCCCAATATAACACAACCTACACCTGTGTTGCACATGACAGTTTACAATATAAATGCACTTGCACTGGAACAATTAACAAAGGCACATAAATCTACAGTATTTTTACTGGTTTCAGACAGTATTCAGCCTATGTACAATACAAGCTTTAACAAACACTGAGGAATTAGGAAGAAAACAGGAATGAAACCAATAAGACTGAGCAGAGGGCAGTGATGTATAGTAACATGACATGAGTAGCTGCCTTACTTTCTATGGCAAGGCATTGACAGCAACAAGGAAATAAATGTGCAGAAAGGGAGGAAAGCAAGGTCTAACTTAGCAGTGTCAGTGACTCAGTGGCTCAGCAGGTAGCACACTTGCCTCTGAGGCCAGGAGATTATAAAGTTGTCAGAAGGCTGTGGATTCAGTTCCCACACTTGATACTTGGGTTAAATCCCAATACTGACACTGTAGTGCAGCATGGGGGGGGGGGGGGTACTGTACTTCTGAGGTGCTGTCTTTAGGATGAGATGTTAAACCGAGGTCTCTGTCTGCCTATTCTGGTGGTAGTTCAGGTAGATGTTAAAGATCCCATGGCACTTATTAAAAAGAGTGTGGGAGTTTCCTGGCCAAATTTCCCCCATTCACAAAACAAAATACCACCAACAGCTTAATCTGGTTAAAGGCCAATCAGCATTCATGGGGGGGGGGGGCAACTGGGGAAGGGCAGCTGCAGAAAGTTGGGGGTGCTAGCTGCAGACTGGATAGACAGTGTGGCCTATTTCTGCTAGCAAGAAGGTCAGTAACTTGCTATTTGCAGATGTTGAAATATTTTAATTTTAGCAGTCTATTATATGGCTCCCTCCCAGTCCCCGCTCCCCAGGCTTTTAGCTTTTGGCAGCTAAAACTGGAGATGAAGCAAGCTGCTAGTGTGTCATATAAGCATCAGTAATTTCAATTTTCAACATACATACATACTTAATGGGTTAAGCAAAGGTTATAATGAGAAGTAGAAGAGGGCAGAGGAGGTGAGGTTGAGGGTTACCACCTGGCAATCAGTGAATGGCTGGCTAACCCAGTGCCCACCGCCCACTGCCCAGCCACTACTCGACTCATATAGACTCAGAAACCAATTAACATTTCCAATGGTATATTATACAAAGGCATCAAAAATACTGTTCTCTGATTGGCTGGCTGGCACGATTTAAAACATGTAAATCGTAGCATCACCACACTGGAAAAAGTGCCTGCCAGTCAATCACCCCCCCACCGATGCCCACACATCAATGCTACAGCCACCATCTTGACTCACATGCTAAGCGGTAAATTTAAAAACTAAAGAAAATAGACTCGTCATTTGAAATAATTGTTGAGCTATAACATTTGTTTTCCACCATTCTGGACACAAAACCAAACGTCTCAACTTCCAACAATACAAAAAAATCGGTACCTTTTTTCTGAAGTGAATTTACCCATAATCACTCGAACCCCTTCGACAGCAATCTCCCAGCATATACCAGTCAGCTAAGCACTGCTCCCCCACTTCTTCAAGAAGCATTCCACGATGTCTCTCAAAAAAAAAAAAAACCCTTTTCAAATAAAAAAATATTTCTCTACAACATTTCCATTTGTATAATAGCAATATCCCTCTACCCACGGCTGGTGTGTTGCTGGTCCTTTGGCTCCACCTCGAGACCAAACAACACACCAGTCATGGGTAAATCCTGGCATCAGCCACACCCACTTGGGGTATGTTGCTTAAATATACTGTACCACCAACAGGGTCCAAGACCTAGGAGGGAAGGGAACTAGGGAACAGATGAAAGAAACAGGGGGCACTACTGACTAATTGATAGAAGAAAACTAAACAGTTTGAGAAGGAGAATGAGAACACTGACAGCAACAAATCACCCTTACCTCCTGTGTGTTGGCTGGCAAGCAACTGATGGCACGCTGTCTGCTCTGAGCTTCGAGTTCATCTTGATGGGTCTGGGTTCACTTTCATATTCACACTACTCCTCCCTCTGTAGTCCTGCAGTCTGGCCTGGTCCTCGACTCTGCTGAGTCCCCTTCCATTCCTTCCTTCCTCCTCCTAAATTCTGTGCTCACTGTGCCGCTGCCCCAGGGAACCACCGTGCCAGTCCTCCACTCCACTCCACTCCGGCAGTACTATGGTGCTCTCACCCTGTCCCAACTGCCTCAGTGCCTGACTCACACTTTTTTTGCAGGCTGCTCAGGCCTGCTGTTGCTGCCTGCCACACGCAGTTCATGCTTTATTCCTGCCGTCCCCAGCGGCCCAGCACTACTACTAGTTTTTTTTTACTAGCCCAGGCCTCACTCACACGTACTACTAGGCCTGGTCATGGATGGTGATGACGATGGTCGGTCAGTCTACTCCTGAACATCAACTCGACTAAAGCGAGCACATTTTCCCTCCTCCTTCCCAACTTCTAACATACTAACATACTAAAATGCCAGCAGAATAGGCCTAACGGTCTTTCGTGTCCGCTCGTTTGGTCAGCCCCCACCTTGGGTGCTGACCTTGCTGTCCCCCTCGCCTTCTCTGGCTTCTCCCTTCCCAGTTCCGGATATTCTTGCTGCATTGGATTTTGCTTCCTGAACCCTTCCCTGTACCTGTCCCACCCCTCTTGAACCCCTCCACTGTCTCTGCCTCCACCAGCCCCTAGGTAGTGCATTCCATGGCTCCACCACCCTCTCAGTGAAGTAGCACCTCCTCCTTCTCCCTGAATCTTCCCCTCAGCTTCCACCCATGCCTCTAGTGGCCCCTTCCTCCTTCCTTAAGCACCCTGACTGTTCCTCCCCTATTTACCCTCTTCATGTACCTGAAGACCTCTATCATGTCCCCCGGTCCCTTCTCTCTTCCAATGTGTACATATTTAGCTCTTGAGCCTCTCCTCATAGGTCCTGTCCCCAAGCCCCAAATCATTTTGGTTGCCCTCCTCTGGACCCTCTCCAGGAGGTTAATGTCCCTCTTTAAGTGTGGCCTCCAAAACTGCCGCAGTACTCCAGGTGCGGCCTCACCAAGCAGTCATACAGAGGAGTATCACTTCCTCCTTCTGAGGTGATCCCCTAGCGATGCATCCCAGCATCCTGTTGGCCTTGCTGCTGCCCTCTACAAGTCTCAGAGTTGTTCATCTTGACATCACCACCACCCCAGGTCCTGTCAGCCATTGAGACTTGTAGTATTCCCCCAGGATGTACACTTGGCCTGGGTTTCAGCCCCAGGTGGAGTACCTTGCATTTCCCTGCATTGAACCTCAGCTTCCACTTTCTAGACCATCTTTCCAGAGCCTCCAGGTCCCCTGCAGAGCCACCTTCCCTCCTCCCCACCACCACCGCCCCAGTTTGAGTCATCTGCAAAGAGACTCATCTCCTCCTGATTCCTGTCCTTATGTCAGATCGTAGGCGTTGAACAGAAGGGCCCAAGGACTGATCCTGTGGGACCCCACTAATGACCCTCCTTGGGGATGAGACTATCCCACCAACTGTGACCCTCTGGGTCCGGTCCTGGAGCCAATTGCCTATCCATCTGATCATCTGGTTTCCCACCCCCATTTTTCCTAGCTTATCCAACAGGCCCACGTGAGGAACAGAATCAAATGCCTTGCTGAAGTCTAGAAAGAGGACATCCACTGGTCTACCCAGGTCCAAGGCACTTACCACCCAGTCATAGAACTCCACCAGGTTTGTCTGACACGATTTCCCCGGGATGAATCCATGCTGTCTATCGTCCAGGCACCCTGACTTATCCAGGTCCCCCCCAGCCTCTCCTTGACAATGCCCTCCATCACCTTGCCCACCACCGATGTCAGGCTGACAGGCCTGTAGTTCCCTGCCAGCTCCCTTGATCCCCCCTTGTGGATAGGCACTACATGCGCCACCTTCCAGTCTTGGGGCACCCACCCTGTTCTCAGAGAGATGGTGAAAAGCTCTGCCAGGGGTTTCGCCAGGACATCTGCAAGTTCCTTCAGCACTCTAGGATGTAATTTATCTGGCCCCGGTGCTTTATCCGTCTTAAGGGAGCTGAGGACTTCCCTCACTCTCTCTGCTGTGATTTCCACTTCTGGTACCTGTTCTCCCTGCTTAGCCTTCCCCCCACCTGCCAGTGATGCCCCCCTCCCCAGACCTGCCCGATCGGTGAGGGTCCCCCTCTTCATTATCTCTGTCTCCTCCCATGTATGATGCAGCATCCCCATTTTCCTTGTGAAAACTGAGGTGAAGTACTCATTTAGTACCTCAGCCTGCTCCCCGGGTCTTGTGCCCATCTCTCCCCTGATTTAATCCTGCTAATCTGCCCCTTCACCCTTCGTCTTTCCCCAATGTATCTAAAGAACCCTTTTTTCCTCTCCTAATTTCCCTGGCCAGGTTCTGCTCCTTCCTTGCCTTAGCCGCCCTCACCACTCTAGTGGCCCTTCTAGCCATCAGCTCGTACTCCCCTCGATCTCTTTCACTCCTTGAGCACTTGAATTTCTTATAGGCTGCTTTCTTTCCCCGCACCACCTCCTGGACCTCCCTGGTCCACCAACAGGGTTTTTGGGCCCTACCGCATTTTCGTCTTACTCTTGCACAGGTGCTGGTAGCATCCTGCACCCCTCTCCTGATGATTTCCCACCTACTATCAGCATCCATGTCTGACCCAATCCCATCCAAATGCTCCTTAAGGATCCTTCCCATTTCCTTAAAATCCACCCCCCTGAAGTCGGTTACTTCCGTCTTTGTGCAGCCTTCTACCCTCCTAGGTCCAGGCAGAACCAGACCGTGGCATGGTCACTCCCCGCCAATGGGTCCCTTACCTCCAGGCCCCCAATCTGGTCACTGTCTGCCAGGACCACATCCAGTACTCGTGCCTCCCTGGTCGGTTCCCTCACCTGCTGAGTTAGGAATGCATCTTGAAAGACATCCAACAACCTCTGTTCCCTGGTCACAGAGGATGTCATAGTCTCCCAGTCTGTTCCTGGCATGTTTAAGTCCCCTAACACCACCACCGTTCCTCTGCCCAGTCTGCAGTGTCTCCTAACATCTGCCACCAGACTGTCCTCCATCTCCTCCGCCAGGCAGGGGTCTATACACCACTCCTATTTTACTCTCTTGCTCCCCTTGTTATCAAGACCCAAATCGCCCACGGTTCCCTCCGCCTCCTACTTCCCTATGCCAATGCAGTTTTGACTATCATTGCTACCCTCCTCCCTTCCCTCCCCCCTGTCCTTCCTGAACACAGTGTAATCCTCCAGGTTCAGGTCCCAGTCATGTCTTGCAGTGGCCCAAGTCTCAGTGACCGCTGCCACATCCACTGCTCCCTCAATTAACATCGCCTGGAGCTCAGGCATTTTATTGCCCAAGCTCCTGGCATTTAGCAGGACTACCTTCCACCCTTTCCCTATAGTTCCATTTCCCCTGCTCGTGTTCCCATGGGGATTCTGTTTTCTCCTGGTCTGCACTTTGCCAGTTGGCCTTTTCCTGCAATCCTCCTGATCCCCAGGGGGGTGGAGACAGAGTCCCTCCTTTATCGGCACCCCCTTGACAGCCTTTTCTCCCATCCCACCCCCCTTCACAAGTTTAAACCCCACTTTTCACCAATGAACTCCTCTATTTTCAACTTAAGGATTCCCCTCCCCTCCAAATTGAGATGTAGTCTATCTAGCATACAGCTCCTTATCCTCCCAGGTCTCCCAATCCCCATCAACCCATACCTCTGGCCTCACACCACTCCCTGAGCCACTGGTTTATCTCCTAATTTTCCTTTTGTGTTCCCCACTAGCCCTTGGCACTGGCAGGATTTCTGAGAAGGAAACTGTGCATCCTATGTCATGACAGACCCTGGCGAGACTCCTGAATCTTGCCTGTATCTCTGGCTCGCTATTTCCCTCAATGTCATTTGTACCCAGGTGGACCAGTATGTCTGGGGCCCCACAGTCCTTGCCAGCTGATATACCTCGTGCTTAGCCCGTGCACCGTTAGTCCAGGAAAGCATCTTGTTCTAACTGGCGAGGCTTCTCCTCCCTATCCCATTTGATACCCCTGATCATTAGAATCCCCAGCAGGCGCACTCTGACCACTCCTTTTCCTCCATCCCCTTCCATGTCCCTCATCCTTTCTACCGGCCCCTCCACCCACCTGGCTCCTTGTTCCTCCCCTATCTGGGTGCCACATCACCCCCTCCTTATTACCATAGCCACTCCCTCCCTCAATCCTATGCCTCTTCTCCTCCTGAGTATCCTTCTGTACCTTGCTAATTCCCCCTCACTGCTCACAACTGGTCCTTCTCCCCATCTGCTAAACTAGCCTGGCTCATCCTCCCTTCCTTCCTGTCTCCATTTAGTTCCTCCTTGCTGCGTCGTGCTCCCTGGTCTAAACCCTCAGCTCCCTTTACTGAATCCTCCTTGTACTTCTGGTCCTTCTCCTTTACCTTTCCTCCCAACTGGTCCTTCTCCTTGCACTTTCCTCCCTCTTCCCCCTGCCCCTCCTGCTCTGATTCACGTCTCCCCTATTCTCCTGCATTCCAGGTCCCCCCCTGTTCTTTCTGCTATCTGGCCCCTGACTCCTGCCTCCCACTCCCACACCCTTTCCGTCTCTAACCACCTCTGTCGTGGCTACATCACCCCCCTCATCCTTGAGCAGAAGAAGAGAATTGAAGCGGTTACTGAGTACAAGGTCTGATCCACCTCCCCGCCTTGCTTCCTTCTGTCCAGCACTGGCCATCTGCCTACTTCCCTGAGAATGTTGTCCCTCCGTCCCCCCTTTGTGAGGGTCCCCAGTTACCTGCCTGCTTCCTTGGTAGTGTCCTTTTGGACCCCCTCTGCCAGGGTCCCTATGTGACCCCTGAATATTGTCCTGCACTCCTTTCCCTATACCCCAACCCCCAGTGCTTGGTGCAACCCTGTGGGAGATTTCCAGCCCCCTTCCCCAACCATACCATGGACCCCCTCTGCCAGGGTCTCTATGTGACCCCTGAGTATTCTCCTGCACTCCTTTCCCTATACCCCCACCCCCAGTGCTTGGTGCAACCCTGTGGGAGATTTCCAGTCCCTTCCCAACCATACCACCCCCCTTTCCCCAGCTTTCTCCTCATCCCCGCAACCTCCTCCCTAAGCTGTGCTAGCTGGTAGCACACTGGGCAACCACCAAACTTCCAAGCCCAGTCCAGTATCATGGCTGCTCCACACCCTGTGCACCCCACCACCCTCCCAAAGATGCAGGCCCTAATGTGTGGTTCCATCCCCTTCCAAATAGGTTTCCTTGGGTGAGCCACCAGGTTACCCCCTAGTCCAAGATACCCCTACTGCCTAATCAGGTCACCCACTAATCTTAGAGACAGTCCCACTGTACACCAGTAACTCTGTTACTAGGTGCAGTACAACACATTAAACTTATAGAAATGAACACCCCCTAAGCTCCTCTCTCCCAGCCTTTAAATCCAACCTCAGTGGCTAGAACTACATAAGCTGCACCAGCAGCCTTTTCCTCCAATTGCAGGGCAGGTGTTCCCCTATAAATTTGCAGACTTCTGAGGAGGGAGGGCGGGTCTTGGGCAGACACCTGATGAGAGAGTGTATCAGCCCTGTGTCTCCCTCCAAGCCCTGCAGCTAAAGAACCAGGCCCAAGCAAATCCACCAAATAGGTTTTAAATCAGAAGAAATAGGCCTCTACCAGCGCAGCCTGTTACACAGTGAAACATCCACAAAAAAAGCCCCACTTACAGCCACCAAATCAGTTTACAAACATCCAGCATCCCCCAAAACAATACTCTGTTAGCCCCCTTAGAAGTAAGAAAGAAAAGAACTAACCTACCAAGTAAAATCCACAAGAACCCTGTGAAAACAACAGCAGCAGCTACTGTCCTGGAACACAACTGATCCTGTCCCCTTCCAGTTCAGTCCAGATACTCCAGTGTGCTGTAGTACTGTCTACTGCTTGGTCCCAGCATGCCACAGACAGACACGCAGACCTTCATCAAGGTCTTTCTCCAGACCCGACTCTGGCTCAGCTCACCTGGTCAATGGAGCGCCAGCCCACGCACTCACCCAGCAACTTCTCTTTCTTTTCTCGGCTCGCTCGGGCAACTTGCTCCCTTCAAGGCTCCTTTCCTCCCCTGACTGATTTATCTCTAATTCTCTCCCCTGACTGATAGTCCATGTTTTTTCTCCAAGTGCCATTACACTGCACACACTACTACTTTCCTTCGATGCTGCAAAAATTCTGCTCTCCTTCTGCCCACAAGAATGAGACTGCGCTGGATTTCTCATACACTGAGAGTGCACATTCCTCCTGGCTCCTCCTCCCTCTCTTACTCATTGGATGAGTTTCGTACGGAGGAGTCAGGGACACATTTGATTGGTGGCTGAGTTTCTCCGCTAGACTTCAAGTGAAAGTTGCAAATATAAATAATTTTATTAATAAAAAAAAAGTGGAGTTAAGTATCAGAGATGATGTTTGGGGGGCAGGACATGACTAAGGCCAGAAGACACTGATTCATCGACTTTTAATAATTGCAACTGCACAGAATTATGACTGTAATTCAAGGCAATTGCAACTAATTGCAACTGACATGAACTGTGGCCCACGATTCCGACGGCCAACGGCGGCTCCGGGGTCTAAGACAGAACTAAAGGCCTAATTA